>CM018680.1:32666664-33301880 GCA_009363875.1 Mikania micrantha | reverse complement strand
ACTGAAGTGAAGACTGCTGCAAAGGAAACTAAAACCGAAGTCGAGACTGAAGTAGCTAGTTCATCCAAAAGCAGCAAATAGGAAGCGGAAGGCCAGGAGTTATGCTGTTACTACTCCTGTTACTCAACAGTCCTCATAATTCCAACACTAGGAATTTTGGAGCCATTCCGCAATGCAATACTAGCAGATATCACCACATGCCAAACTTCACATGTCGCGTCTGCAACAACTGTGACAAGTATGGTCACTTTGCAAATGTTTGTCGGAGTGCACCGCAATCACAAAGGGTGCAACCTGCTCCGCTTGCACTGCCAGCTCCGCAAGCTCAAACAGTTCAAGTTGTACCCGTTCTCTAGGTACCTGTACAGGCAAGAGCCTGTTACGAGTGTGGTGAAGTGGGTCACTTCAGAAATCAGTGCCCAAGACTGACGGGAAACAATCAAAGGGTGGCTCGAGGAAGAGCGTTTCAACTGAATGCTCCAGCTGCTCAAGCCAACCAGGATGTGGTCAATGGTACATTTCTGATCAACAACGCTTATGCATCTGTCTTATTTGATTATGGTGCTGATAGGAGTTTCGTTTCATATGATTTTGAATGCATGCTTGGTAGAACACGTACAAACTTAGATAAACCGTTTAACGTGGAAGTGGCTGACAGAAACACTATCGATATTGACACTATTATTATTGAATGTACTATGAACTTAAGTGATCACGTTTTCCCAATTGATCATATACCAAGGCACCTTGGTAGCTTTGATGTCATCATAGGCATGGATTGGTTAGCCACCCACAAAGCAGAAATGATTTGTCATGAAAAATAATTCGTATTCCCTTACCTTCGGGTGAAACTTTAAGAGTTTTTGGGAAACTTCTAGTAAAAGTCTTAGCGGATGTCGTGCATTAAAGCACACAAGTACCTAAGGAAGAAATGTATAGAATTTTTAGCACATGTTGTGGAGAAAAAGGAGAAGGGAAAGAGCATTGAAGACGTTCCTGTGATAAAGAGATTTTCCTGAAGTATTTCCAGATGACTTGCCGGGTTTTCCACCAGAACGTCTAGTAGAATTTCGAATTGACTTAGTACCTGGTGCGAACCCAGTCGCCAAAGCTCCTTACAGACTTGCACCTTCAGAGTTGCAAGAATTGGCTAGCCAACTACAAGAACTGACTGATAAGGGATTCATTCGCCCGAGCCATTCGCCATGGGGTGCACCGGTCCTCTTTGTTAAGAAGAAGGACAAGTCATTCAGAATGTGTATCGACTACCGTGAATTGAACAAGCTGATCATCAAGAATCGATATCCTCTGCCGCGCATCGATGATCTTTTCGATCAACTTCAAGGCTCGGCATGGTTCTCGAAGATCGATCTTAGGTCCGGGTATCTTCAACTTCGTGTACATGATGATGATATTCCCATGACGGCTTTCAGAACAAGATATGGCCATTATGAATTTCTGGTAATGCCTTTCGTCCTTACCAATGCACCGGCGGTTTTCATGGATCTCATGAACCGTGTTTGCAGGCCATACTTGGATAAATTTGTGATTATATTCATTGACGATATTCTGATATACTCAAAGAGCAAAGAAGAACAAGAGCAACACCTTAAGTTGGTTTTGAAGATCCTAAGAGAGTAGCGACTGTATGCCAAATTCTCTAAATGTGAATTTTGGCTTAAGGAAGTTAAATTTTTGGGACACATAGTCAATGAAAAGGGTGTTCATGTGGATCATGCGAAGATTGATGCGGTGAAGAATTGGAGTACACCGAAGACACCAACGGAGATTCGATCATTTCTTGGACTTGCCGGTTACTATCGGCGGTTTATTTCGAATTTCTCCAGGATTGTTGTCCCTCTTACTTCTTTAACACAAAAGGACAAACCTTATGAATGGGGACCAAAGCAGGAAGAGGCATTTCAGACCTTGAAGCAGAAACCTTGTGATGCTCCTGTCTTGACACTGCCTGACAGAAATGATGATTTTGGGGTTTACTGTGATGCATCCAACCTAGGTCTCGGTTGTGTTCTCATGCAACGGGAAAGGTTGTGGCCTATGCATCGAGACAACTGAAAATCCACAAGAAGAAGTACACTACACATGACTTGGAACTTGGTGCAGTCGTCTTTGGTTTGAAGATATGGAGACATTATCTTTATGGCACAAAATGTGTAGTATTTACTGACCATAAGAGTTTGCAACACATTCTGAGTCAAAAAGAACTTAACATGAGACAACGGAGATGGGTTGAACTGTTGAATGATTATGACTGTGAAATTCGCTACCATCCTAGTAAAGCGAATGTAGTAGCAGAGGCGCTTAGTCGCAAGAGTCATGTTCAAATCCATAGTGTCCGAGTGCACACTAGTCTCCATAATGATGTTCTCACAGCCCAACAACACTCATTGGCTCAAGATAGCCTGAAAGAGGAGATGTCTTGCAGGGCCGAATTACTATTGGAAACTAAGGATGATGGTTTGATGTATTATTTGAATCGGTTGTGGATACCGAACCGGGATGATCTCAGGATGATGATTATGGATGAAGCTCATAAGTCTCGTTACTCAATCCATCCGAGTGCTGATAAGATGTATCAAGACCTTAGAGCCTTGTACAGGTGGCCTAGAATGAAGAAGGATATTACTGAGTAAGTGTCAAAGTGCCTTAACTGTGCTAAAGTCAAGGCAGAACACCAACGACCTTCAGGATTGTTAATACAACCAGAAATACCCATGTGGAAGTGGGAGAATATATCCACGGATTTCATTACCAAACTCCCACGAACCACAAATGGTAAGGATAATATTTGGGTGATAATTGATGGACTAACCAAGTTGTCTCATTTCTTACCGATACGCGAGACGTATCCGGTGCGGAAATTAGCTCGTATCTATATTGATGAGATCGTTAGCCGACATGGAATTCCCTAAAGCATAATATCGGATCGTGATGCTCGTTTCACGGCACGATTTTGGGAATCACTTCATGAAGCATTTGGAACAAAATTGGATTTTAGCACCGCTTATCATCCTCAAAGGATGGACAGACGGAGCGAACGATCCAGACATTGGAAGATATGCTGAGAGCTTGTGTCATCAATTTCGGTGGCAATTGGGATAGCCATTTACCATTAGTCGAGTTCTCGTATAACAACGGTTATCACTCGAGCATTGGTATGGCTCCGTTTGAAGCTCTTTATGGCAGAAAATGTCGGTCACCTATTTGTTGGACCGAGGTCGGCGAATTGCAGATCACTGGTCCCAAGATTATTCAAGAAACATCTGACAAGATCCGCCATATCCGTGTCAATCTGTTAGCTGCACGTAATCGACAGAAAAACTACGCGGACAAACGACAGAAACCTTTAGAGTTTGAAGTTTGCTCCACGTTATGTTGGCCCTTTCAAGATTCTTGAACGAATCGGGAAGGTTGCCTACAAGTTGGAACTTCCTCCTGAGCTTAGCAATGTACACCCGACGTTTCACGTGTCCAATTAAGGAAATGCTTAGCTGATCAGGATCTTCAGGTACCACTCGATGACATTCTCGTCGATGATACCATGCACTTCGTTGAAAAACCAGTCGAGATAATGGACCGTGAGGTTAAAAAGCTTAAACGCATTAGAATTCCAATTGTCAAAGTACGATGGGAGTCGAAACACGGCTAAGAATTCACATGGGAACGGGAAGATCAGATGAAGCTTAAGTACACATTTATTTACTACGGTCACTCCAAGTTTAATTTCAGGATGAAATTCCCTTAACTAGGGGAGACTGTAACATCATTGTATTTCGGGTTGTCCGTACATGTTTAATTGTACTGTTACGACCTGATATGATAATTATTAATGATGATGGATTATTGGATGTTATTACTGATATTGGTATTCATATTGAGAACATACTATTATATGCATAAATCATGGGAAGTTTAGTTGGAACACAACTAAACAGAACCAGAGAGTTTATCGCTGTTAAATTCACATATTTTGGATTGTTGATTTGGAAGAGTTGTGGTTTAGGATTCTATAACCAAAGATAGACAAGGATATAATCATGGTCTATCAAAGAGGTGGTGGGACGGTTGCTGAGGCAGTTGCGACTGACGTCTACATATGCCCTATACATAAGGCATCTTCGGTTTATCATGATTATATCAGTGTTGAGGCTTTGGTGAGGAGAATCTGAGGTTTTGGTTTGGAATGGAAAGGATTTCTGAGTTTTTTATGGTTTGGTTACTAAACAAAGTCAAAGACACATGGTAATGGTTTATCGAAATGGTGGTGGGACGGTGGCTGGATAGGTTGCGACCTACTCCTACATATGCCCTATAAATAAGCTTATTTTCGTCTATTAAGGATGTGTCAGTGATATGGCTTAGTGAGATTCGGATTGTGTGATGATAATATTAATATTAAGTATAATAAAATAATGAAGGCGTTATTGAAAATGATTACGCGATGGTGAGGTTACGAATATTGATTAAACGCAAATATAGTTTCAGTAATACTAACTTAATAATGTATTCGCATGGATAACAATTCACACGAATATAATTATTAAGAATAGTATTATGAAACGATATTCCCTAAATCGTAAATCGAATCGAAATACGATACGAGCGTCGAATTCGGAAAGTTGACGATCTTTAGGAATACGTACGTAAGTAACGCGTTTCGACGAAATATCAAAATAATATCTAACGATATTAAAATAAGAATAAGAAATTAATAATGTTTCTTAGGAATCACAACTTAAGACAAATCCGAACAAATCGTTTTATTTTAAATAAATGATTTAACAAAAGTAAACGGAATTATTTTACAAAACGATTTTGATTAAAAATCATTTGTTTTTTAAAACGAAACATAAGCCTTTAAACATTTTATGTTTTAAAACACATTTAGAAGAATAACCGAGCGGGTTGTAATATTTAACGCAATATAAACAAGACCGAGAACGTGGGGACGAGACGGGGTATAAGAAAGAAGATTTGTTTCCTTCTTCATTTTCCACCAAACCTCTCTCTCTCTAAACCCTAATCCCGTCATCCCTTTCTCTCTCTACCTTCTCTCTAGATTATCTTCTATAAATCTTCACCATTTCAAGGAATTTTGGTGTCAAAACAATCATCTAACCAAGTAGAACAAGAGTACACAAGAAGATTGAGCGTTTGATCGAGCTTTGAAGGTAAGAAATGCATCTTTACTTTACGTTTTCGAAAGAATCCCAACCGGTTATGTTTTGTGTGTAGAAGTTGATTAATAACTAGTTAAAACACTAAATTGTACATGGGTAGACTAGAATTGATGGGTATGACAGGCTGCAACAAGTGAAGTTCAAATGAGGAGGACGATGAACAATAACAGGTGCCGTTAGCCACGAACCAGGTGGCCGAACCCTGGCCTCACAAACCTGTATGAGCCGGAACCCATAGGGTGGTCGAACCTTGGGGCCAGACGAACTTCCCTTTGTTCAAACCAGCTGGCACCAAACCTACTAGAGCCGAACCTTCTCCTTGTTGGGCGAACCTTCCACTTAGCCGAACCATGAGTCACGAACCAGGCGTGAGCGAACCTTGGCACAGCCGAAGCTTGTCCTTAACGAACCTGTTGCATGGTGGCCGAACCCTTCTCATGCTAGACGAACCAAAAGGTGCCAAACCTATGCAGAAAACCCTAATGGCGAACCCACAAGCAGCGAACCTTAGCCTATAATTTCTTTAACTTTAGCCGAACCCTAGGGTGTCACGAGCTTTGGCTGTGGGCTAAGTTGGAGCCAAACCTAGGGGAAACTTGGTATAGGTTCACTGGTCTTATTTCTAATAAACCTAAGAATTGAACTAGGGTTAATGGGGAACCAAGGACTATGGGAAATCATGTAAAATCATGCATGCATGAAGGATTTTACTAACCATCACCTTTTCTCTCTCTAAAAATATGATACCTATATTATGGGTTGATAAACATTGAGTAATTTTTGTGAGAATAACCTAAGTATAATTTCTCAAACACAATTGTATTTTAACAAACTACAAGAGTATTGGTTGGCTAACATAGTCATGCATGCATGCACATTAAGGGTTATTATATGTGTATAAAATTTATCACCTTTACAACAGGTGTAACTTTTATACCCTTATTAAGACCCTTATAAATGGATTGAGTAAATTAATTCATGATACAACTATCTGTTATAACGAAAATAGGAAACCTTAATTAATTATCTCTCTAACTTAGGTAATAAACCTAAGTAGCTCGCACGCCTAATAATTTAGAGAACACATAAGTATGAAGACTTTAATCACGATCAAACATGTATACTTATGAACACGAACACGATAATTCCAGATTGTTGAGTTGCTCTGATTTTAACTACGTGAGCGTGCATACTACAAGAACACTGAATCTAAGGACTCTGGTGAGTTCTCATAACCTCCTTTTAAAACATTTTGTTATTAAACTCGGAGGTGGAACATGTATGCCAATTTAAATATTATTTTGATAACACATGGGTGACACCTGGATTATCAATATAATATTCATTTTAATGGATTATTATCTAATATGGATTGAGATGGGTTATTACTTATCCGTGAGACATTGATAGTTGAGTTGACTTAGGTCCTAAAAATGATTGAGTTACTGTTGGTGAGTTGACTAACGTCCTCCTCAGTGATTCCACTGTTGGTTGAGTTGACTACGGTCCTCCGCAGTGCACGAAGACACTTATAGGAATATTGTTGGTTGAGTTGATTGAGGTCCTCCGCGATGATTCCGCCATTGATTGAGTTGACTGAGTTCCTCCGCGGTAACTTCTATTGATATGATTATGATGATTGATACTTATTTAATTGATGTGATTGGTTGAACTTACGTGGATAATTATTGGTGATTATTGTGTATGTGATTACTTGGATTGTTTGGACGTGGTGTTCATTGGATTTTGGCTGTGTTGGATTATTTCGCAGGTGCATATGTGGATTTTCTCGGGATATTATAAACTTTTATAAACCCATTTATAAACTTTCATAAACCTTTTATAAACGTTTTTGATACATAAAAACTTATGATTTCTCACCAACTACTTCGTAGTTGACACTTGATTTTCTACATGTTTCAGTGAACGAACAGAAGTAGGTAGAGCATGATAGCTCTACATCTTTTGGGACATCATCACTTAGGTTCTTGGACTTAGCTAAAATAACTGAAATTCTGAAGACTAGAGTTTAGTTAGTTTAGCTAAATCTTATGTGTATTTGATGTAACTAGCTAAATCTTATACTTGTTTTCAAATAATTTAAGTAACTTATCTAGTTATGTCAGTATTAAACATGCAAGAACAAACATAGAGGATCCAGGTATCAAGAAAGAAGTTTGTGATGGTGATGATGAAGATAATAGAGATGTGTGTGGTTTTAAATTTGATGTTAAACAGAGAGCTGATGTAGCAAATTTGATTGATAATAACAAAGTTTCTAAGTTTTCTTAATTGAGGATGTTGACATTAGTGATGAAATTGTCAAAAAGGAATATGATATTTCTAGAGACAGATGTCTTTTTGTTGAACCAGAAAACATAATCTATTGTACTCTTAAAGGAAAAGATGAAATCTTTGTGATGATGTTCATCCTTTAAGAATGATTAAACCAGCACTGATTGACAAAGTTTTTAAGAAATCAAATTCAAAGATTTTTTCAAAAACCAGATCGGGTATGTGAAAAGGATTGGGTAAGCAAATGCAAACATAATTTTGTTAAAAGAAAAACTGATCAGAAGGATCTTGATAAATTTTTATGTCAATCCAATGCTGCTTTCTTCAAAAATAATAATTCATTGTCTTCATCACAAACTTCTTCACAAGCATTACCATATGTGAATCAGGATGTATATAGTGGTAAATCTATTGAGTCTAAGCAGTCTGGTAGCAATGGACTTGTAGCTTCGTTTTCATGTGGGTCTAGTTCAAAGTCTAAGGTTCAGAAACTATGTATACCAAAGGATGATATTAAGTCACAAGTTGTTCATTCTAAGAGGAGTATAAAGAAAATACCAACTAAGCCAATTAATCTTATTGACTTCATTACCACATCATTCACTACACATGCTCAGCATCGAAACATCATTCAAAACCAGTGAAGGCTGTTCATTATTTTCCACTTGTGGAAAAGAAATTTGTTAAACAAAATGTCAAATCCACTTTTGGAAATTCAAAACTTATGAATTTTGTTATATCAAACATTGTTTCAAACAAAATGATTAAATCTGTTAAAGCAATTGTCCATCATTAAAATGAGACTATTCCTTACAAGCCTATTCCTAATCAAATATGGTCTGTTAAGGCAAAAGTTTCTATTGATGAAACTCGATTTGTTTCTTCCATCCATGTCAAAAGTCATATGACTAAAACATGGATTCCAGTCTCTCATTGATTTATTCTTCTATGTGCAGGACTCATAATCAAGTGCTTCAAAGATTACATGGTACATTGATAGTGGTTGTTCTAGGCAGATGACTGGAAATTTGGATCTTCTGACAAATATCAGGCGCACTAGTTGTGGATTTGTTAAATTTGTTTGAAACACTAGTGGATATATCACAAAAGAAGGAGTGTTATCAAATTACGGAATAAGTTTTGAATATGTCAGCTTTGTGGAACAACTCAACATAATTTGTTAAGTGTTTCACAAGTATGTGATAAAGACTATTCTGTCATCTTTGATAACAAAGCATGCTACATACTGAAGCCTGAAGTGATGATACCTGAAGATTGGATTGTGGTGACAGTTCCCAGACATAACAATATATATCAACTGGTTATGCCTTCTACTACTTCATCTTCTCAACTTACATCTTTCTCCTCTAAGGCTACTGAAAAAGATTCAACTTCATGGAATAGACGAATGGGACATGTTCAGTTACGTAAAATGAATTTTTTGATTAGAAATGGTCTTGTCGAAGGTGTTCCCTCTTAGTCTTTTGTGATGTCTGACCACTGTATCTCTTGTAAAATAGGGAAACAACGCAGACAATCACGTAAGCCTAAAGTTGACAATTCCATCAACACTCCTCTAACTATGTTACATATGGATCTTTTTGCTCCAGCGTCAGTTAAGAGTGTTGGTGGAAGATCTTTTTCTTTAGTGTTTACCGATGATTTTTCCATATTTTCTTGGGTTTTCTTTTTAGTTACTAAATCGGAGACTCCGCAGATTTTGAAGAATCTGATTATCAAGATTGAGAATGAATTTTCTACATATGTGAAGTTTTTGAGGAGTGATAATGGCACTAAATTTAAAAATCCTAATCTTGAGTTGTTCTGCATTCAGAAGGGTATTTCTCATCAGTGTAGTGCTCCTTATACCCCTCAAAAAAATGGTGTTGCAGAGCGAAAGAATCATACTTTGATAGAAACTGCAAGAAGTATGCTTGGAGATTTTCATCTTCTAATCACTATTTGGACTAAAGTGGTTAATACAACATGTTATACATTAAACCGTGTGCTAACTTTCAAGTAGCATGGCAAGACATCGTATCAAGTACTTAAAGGCAGAAAGCTCAATCTTGCCCATTTGGAACCTTTTGGAGCTACATGTACTTATTTCAAGATGACTTCTCAAAAATTTGAGCCTAAGGCTGTGGAAGGAATGTTTTTGGGATATTCAGCTAACTCTTTGAACAAAGGAGTTCTTAATTTGGCTACAAGGGTGATTGAAGAAGCATACAAAGTCACTATATGCAGATTCACCAAAACGTTACCTGGAAAAGGTCCGGAATGTCTTTTTTTATTATGAATCGGTCTTTGACTGTTTTCATAACTTGTTTACTTCATCTTCGAATGATCTAGCTGAATCTTTAAGTGATACTATTATCATTTATGGCTACTTATTTTGAAGATTTATTCTAGAATCTTCTAAAGGAAGTTCTCCTGTACTCCATGACAATCCTTCTTCTTCATTTATACCTGAACAAGTTGAAGGTTTTGAAGAGTTACAAATCTGAATATGAATTTCATGATTCAAGTAAGGATCAATTTATTATTACTGAATCTGAAATTCAGGGGAAGATTTTACAAGAAGAATATAATCATATTACAGAACTTGAAGATGAGATAGCTGTGGAAGAGATTTCGACTCATAAGGTTAATATAAATGTAGATGCACTAAATGTCCCTAGTTCGATTTTGTATTATTCATCATGTAAATTTCAAGTTATATTAATGGAAGTTGTCTTTATAAAATGTTCTTAATGTTTAATATTGATTATATGATTGTTTGATTTGGTTAATTAATATTTGAGTATGAATTCTGACCATTCGGGCGAATGACTCTATGAATGAAGTCATTCGCCGAATGAACGCCCTAGCGAATGACATAGGCGATTCAATGAGTCATTCGCCGAATGTCTCATTCGAATGACGTCCATTCGACATAGTCATTCGCCGAATGAGCTGCTTCGGCCACTCATTCGGCTGAATGACTACAGTCAATAAATACAAGTTCAAATCATTTCAAACCTAACTTTCAAGAGCTTCCTTCTTCCCGGAGCACCTAGTGTCAAACCCTAGAAGATTTGAGCGGCCATTGCTTGTCCAAGTTAGATTCTCAACCCGTGGTGTTTGATTCACACTCAAACGTCCTTCCTACACCTTCGGATCACCACGGTTGCTGTTGGTTTCGATTGGAAAACCCTGGAATAGGATTCCGCACTATTCCAGAGGCTGTCAAGTAGATATCCGTTGGAATCGGATTGTTTCTGAGCTCCATGTTGGTCCTACAAAGTGGTATCAAAGCTTTGGCTCTTGATTCTACTCGATTTCCAGTCTAAATCATCAAATCTCAGATTGGTTGTTTGAAATATGTCAAAACCCTAAGTTTCTTGCCCTCCAAGCTACTGTTTCATTCAAAATCAGTTGGTTTTTGTGGTGCTTTTGTCAAAACCTTTATCCCAATTGGTTGGTAATATTGTCATGGTGTTCTGTACCAATTTTGATGCATAGATTTGGCCAAAATCAAAAGTTATCAAGATTTTTATTGCTGAAAACAACAGATCGGCCGAATGAGCATGGCGGCCGAATAAGTTTGGCCGAATCAGACTCATTCGCCGAATAGGGCCATTCGATAGACTCATTTGCCGAATAGCTTCATTCGATCATTCATTCGGCGAATAGCCTCATTCGCTCATGTCATTCGCCGAATAGGTCCATTCTTCAAATTTTCATACTCAACTTCACATTCTCCATTATAATCCTCATTCGGCCCCCGACATTCGCTAGTTTCAGCCTCATTCGGCCATCAGTTTTTGAAAATTTTCTAAGTGTTGAATTTTGTTGTTCTTGATCAAATGGAAGATTATGCATTGATGGCTAACCAGAATCATCGTATTCTGACGTTGCTTTTAACAGAGACTGAGACAGGAAAGACCAATAAAGCTCCCAAGTTGCTATCATTAGATGACTATCCACACAGGAAGTACAGATTTGAGATTCATATCAATGGATTGGATACCAATTTATGGATGACGATTGAAGGAGGATATCTGAGGCCTCTAAATGAAGATGGAACACCTATGCTAGTCACACGGATGATTGAGCCTCAGAGAAAGCTTTATGATTATGAGAAGAAAGCTTATGCTATTCTGTCTCAATCCGTTGCTACTGATATCATCCACCAGTTCAGACAGTTTACATCATCTAAGTATTTGTGGGATGCTTTACAGCAACGATATGAGGGTAATGATGCCTTGAAGAACATCAAGTCAAAGGCATTGAGGAAGGAGTTCAACAGTTTCATGTATGTTGGAAATGAATCTTTGGATGATCTGATTGCCAGATTTTATCATCTTTTGAGCGAGTTGTTTAATCATGAAGTTAAGACTACTACTCAAGAGAAGATTCAGTGTTTGGCAGATGGTCTACCTCCAAAGTGGGAGTCATTTTTGACGGTTCTTAAGCAGAATGAGATGATGGCACATATGGACAAAAATTATTTCATCCAGAAGCTGAAAAAGCAAGAAATAGAGAACAAGTGGAAGGCAAAGAGAGTAGCTCAAGTCCAGGACCCCTCACTGTATTATTCTACTCCGACTGTTGAGAAATCATCTTCTCATGCTCCATTGAGGATAACCTTTGTTTCTCAGACGACTGAAGCTCCATCTTCTAATCAGATTCATTTTAGTCAGTCATCATCTTCATCCAGCTCTCAAAAGGAACATCATCAACCTGTTACAAGTCTAAAGACAGAGAATTTTGATAAAGTTACTGTTAAGATTGCTAAAGAGCATATGGGTCTTTTGTCCACTTTGGTTAGTTCTTATGATGGACTAGTAGTAGGACAGATTGGAAATCCTTATCTGACAAATGATGACTACTCTCAGATAGATCCAGATGACATGGAAGGGATTGACATCATGTGGGCTTTAGCAAGTGCTGTCAAGAGAGCTAAGGAGTTTGTGAAAAGGACTGGTAAAGACATGAACTTGAACAAGGAATCTAAGTTTTGATTAGACATGGCTTCTGTCACTTGTTATAATTGTGGGAAAAGGGTCACTTTGCTAGATAATGCAAACATCCAAGAAAAGCTGGAAACAAGAATCTGTTTCATCATCAAAAGTCTTCTGCAGCAAATCTAAAGAGAAGACTTGTTCCTATTGATTCTCCTGCTCAGGCTGGCTCTTCAAACACAGGCAAGGCATTGGTGGTGCAACAAGATGAAGGTGAAAATTGGGATTTCAGATTCAATTCTGAACAGGGAGGACAAGATAAAGCATGTGTTGCTAAAATTCAGAAGATGGATGATTTCAATGGAGAGAGCACTTCTGAAAAAGCACAGATCAAGATAGAAGAAACATCTGGTTCAGAGTTTGAAAGCTTGACTGATTCAGATACTCAATCTGATTCTGATGCTGATATTGAAGATCCAGTAACTCAATTTGCTTTGATGGTAAATTCATCTGCTATCCCTGCTGCATCTTCACAGTCTGATCAGGTATCTGATGACTGTTCTTCTTCTCACTCTACTTGTTTTAAGTGTGTTGACCTTGATAGCAAGGTTCTTGCTTATCAGACTCACAATGCTGCTTTAATCAGTGATCTCAACCTTTGTATTGAGGCTAACAAAGTTTTAAAATCTAATGAAAATTATTTTCAAGCTAAAATTGAACTTTTAAATAGACAACTTCATGAGGCTGAGATTGCTGTTCTGAACAAGCAGGATGCTATCACTTCTTATCTCAATACCATTAATCAGATAAAGAAGAAGCTAGCAATAGTCGAGTGTGACTATGAAACCCTAAGACAAAAGTTCAAGAGCTATGAAAGCTCTTCGTATATCATTGAACATATGATCAGCAAGGGTACTGATTAGAAGGGTAAAGAAAAAGTAAGTTATCAACATTGTCCTCCACCAATCTTAAACAGCTTTGTCAATTCACCAGATGACAAAGATGTTAAAGATTTCCAAGTTAAAACTCCATTAGTAATTGATCCAATTGGAATGATTACTGATGAGGGTTCTTCCTTGTCAGAGGAATCTTTCATGGAAGGGATTGTTGAAGATTGGGTTTTAGATTCTGAGGATGAATCTGATTATTCATCTAACTGTGTTGTTGCTCAGAATCACACACCTGTAGTCATGAAAGGTGACCCAATCTCATCTTCCAAAATTTATCAAGCCTTAAGTTTTGTGAAAGCTTCACAAGAGAATAAAGCTTGTGTGTCAAAAATGATTGACAATTTTGTTCCTAACGGGAAAAAGAGTTTGGGTTTTAATCAGGACAAGCTTAAAACTAATGTTTTCAAACCAAAAATGCAGTCTTTTTCTGAATTAAAACATTTTCATAAAAAGGGTGACAGAGTTTGTTTTGAGTGTGGTGCACCTGGGCACATAGTCAAATTTTGTCCACAGTTGATTACACCAAAGGTTGTACCACTCAGAAAACAAAATAAGGTTTCTATCAAAATGTTAAATCTTAATTTAAATCAGCTCAGACAAAACCCAAACTGTCAGGACAGGTTAAACCTTTAGACAAGGGTAAAGGGAAACTGATGGGATTGGATGTTCCCAAAGTGATTAATGTTCATCAACCAAAGCCATCATCCATTTATCTGAAAAATTCTTTTAGCCAAAATACAATCTGGAAAGTTAAGTCTTCTGAGACTAAAGTTTTACCTGGTCCTGATAAGGCTACTTCTGAAGGTAAATGGATTGATGTATGGATTCGAGAATCATTGGGTCAACCCAAGACTGTAAAGGCTTGGGTTCCCAAAATAAACTAATTGTTTCATTTTTGTGTAGGTTGCCCCAAAAGCTGCTCTTAAGAGCTCTTGGATTGTTGATAGTGGGGCTTCCAGACACATGACTGGTGATATATTGTTGCTCTCAAATGTTCATTCAGTTCATGGTGGATACGTCGCGTTTGCTGGTGACAAAGGTGGTTTTATCACGGGAGAGGGAATTTTATCAAATGGGCAAGTTTCATTTGACAAAGTCAGATATGTCAAGCAATTGGAGAATAATCTTATTTCAGTATCACAGATTTGTGATAAAAAGTACAAGGTTCTCTTTGATGACTCCAAATGCTACATTTTAAAGCAAGGTGTTACTATTCATGAAGATTGGATTTTGATGTCAGCCCCTAGAAAGCAAGACTTGTATGTACTCATCATGGCCACGGCTTCAACAACATCCTCCACAGCTTCATGTTTTATGACAAAGGCAACTGAGAAAGATTCAATCCTTTGGCATAAGAGGATGGGTCATTTGAGTCTGCACAAGATGAATCACCTGGTACACAACAATTTGGTTGACGGGGTTAGTCTGAAGAATTTCAAGCTGTCTGATGTCTGTGTATCCTGCAAAAAGGGAAAGCAAGTCAAGCAGTCTCACAAGCCAAAGAAGTATCACTCAATCACTGTTCCACTTGAGCTTCTCCATATGGATCTTTTTGGTCCGGTTAACCGCAAGAGTATAGCTGGTGATCAATACTGTCTTGTCATAACTGATGAATTTTCCAGATACTCTTGGGTTTTCTTTCTAAAGGAGAAATCTGAAACGTTTGACTGTATTCAAGTGTTGGTTACAAAACTTGAATCTCTTTATAAGCTCAAGATTCGTATAATCAGAACCGACAATGGGACAGAGTCAAAACCCACAACATGGAGAATTTCTGCAATTTACGGGGAATTGTTCAACAATTTAATGCCCCTTATGTCCCACAATTGAATGGTGTTGCTGAGCGAAAGAATAGGACCGGCGATTTCACTTTGGACGGAAGGTTAGGGTTTGCACACACGATGAACATGAAGATGATGAACAAAATCAAATGGTATATTGATAGAATCGAATGATTACATGATTGAATCCATATCATAAAAGAACATAGTGTTGCCGGGGAGAGATCGAGCATGATCTCTCCCCCTCTCGTGCACAAACCCTAGAACACACACAAAACCTTAAACCCTAAAATCTGGAAAACTGATATTTATAGGAGCTGTAGCCCATTCGCCTGAATGGAGACATTCGGCCCCTCATTCGGCCGAATGGATCCCTTTACATGAAATCCATTCGCATATGCTCATGCGAACGACTCAGTTTCCAGTGTAACAACACATAGATACATACAAGTGATTAGACAAAATGATTAGACAAATTTGTGAATACATACAAAATCTGATTTGTGGGATCTGCTTTTGAAAGATAGTTAAGTGAGAAATAGTTTATGACTCAAATTAGGAATACACCTGTTATCATGAGATCCAATAAGGTTTCCAATGATTCATGAATTCAAAGTCTGTACACGTGCCATATTATTGGGACAAACCTAGTTGAAGTCGTCCATTCAGATGAGAGTGATTGAATCAAAACAAAAGAAAAAGAAAATCAAGCTAGTATTAAGCTTGTGAAATATACAAAAATAAAATAAGTTCGATTCCATACGCGTGCCATATTACTGGGACGAACCTAGTTGACGCCGTCCATTTGGATAGAACAAGTCAAGCATGTCAACACATGTTTGTATACGTGCCATATTAGTGGGACGAACCTAGTTAAAGCCGTCCATGAGAATGTGTTGTTCATGTGAGACAAATCAAAAAGAAAAATACAAAAAGAAAATAAATTGGAACCTTATGGAATTTATGATGCTGGGTATTAAGATGTACAGAGATGAGTTACAAACTGAGTTCAAACCTTTGCTGAATAGATAAAACGGGTAACTCAGTCATAAAACATAAGTGATCATCAAATGAGTTTGATAATTTTGTATTGAAAAGCTTAAAGTGGACAGATATATCAGTAATCAGATCACAAGTCAAAAGTGTCTGAAATGAATCATTTAGTAATGCTGATTTGATTTGATTAGATGTATGTACTAGTTTTTTAATAGACCTCTCACAAAAATATGCATTTCTTTGTTTATAGGTGCTAGTTGTATAGTAGTAATTTGTTTCAGAAAATTACAAAAACATTTTCTATTTTCAATTTCAGTTCCAGACTTGTCTTCATAACTGACATCCATTTTTACAGATCAAAATGTTGAAATTTTGAAATCAAGTTGTGTTTTCGTGAGTGCTTTATATCATTCGCACGAATGAATGTTGAGTATGAATCATTCGACCGAATGACTTCATTCGGCGAATGAGTTATTCGGCCGAATCAATATAAGCCGAAGGAAGTCAATCGCTTATCTCATTCGGCGAATGAAGTCTGTGTGTGAAGGTCATTCAGCGAATGACTTTGGGGCAGAAAGAGTTCATTCGCCGGTTTCATTCGGCGAATGACTCAACCTATATAAACATTCAATCGGCCGAACTACCTCATTCTCCAAAAACTCTCATTCGCCTAACTGTGTGAAGCCATTCGCCCGAATACCCCCTTTCTTCAGTCGTTTATTTTCTCGTGACTTCTTTTGATCCAGCTTCAGATAATCTTGTTTCTTATCATCTCAGGTACATGGGGATCAAGAATCGTCGAATTTTGACCATGAAAACATCAAAAACATAACTGAATCTAGGGTTTTAGGGTTTTTATAATCGCCCTTTCAATAAATGGTCTAAATGGACTTAAAATCACATACGACGTGTTTTAATGTTGTTAATCGGTGGTTTCTGAGTGTGGATATAAAATTTTTAGAAGCTGATTTGAATTTTTGAAAACTGGAGTTTGAATCTCAACAGTCTGTCGAATGACGACATTCAGCGAATGGCTCATTCGGCGAATGACGCTATTCGGCGAACGAAACCCATTTGACGAATGACTCATTCGACTATGATCATTCAGCGAATGAAACTCTGTTGTCATGACTCATTCGGCGAATAGCTCATTCGGCGAATGGTTCATTCGACAAAAGAGCTCATTCGCCCAAATCAACTTCATTCGGCCAAAATGCTCAAGTGTTTCTTTGTTCTGATTTCTGTATTTTGTGCAAATGAATTATTCTAACATGTCTTTATCTGAATTTCAAAATGGCTGGATACAAGTCGGTGACAAAGAACAACATCTGTGCTCATTTGGATCTCACTACACCAAATGCAAGACATTATACTGAGACTATATCATTTCTGAGACGTTCGAGGATTTTTATTGCCATTTCCACTATGCATGTGCCATATCACTCACATCAGCAAGACTTCTGGGCATCTGCTGATATCGACTGTGAAGCTTAGCCTACAGTCATTCGAGGCAAAGTTTGTGGACATGATGTGGTCATTTCTGCTGAACACATCAGAAGAGTTTGTGGTTTCCAAGATACACCTGATCAACCTTATCTTCTAGATCGTTATTTAGTTTGAGGCTGCTTCAAGAGGTGCAAGTATGAGGGTGACCTTGGAGCCGGGATCCTGAACAAGGCATACATGTCTCCACAATTCAAGTACTTAGCACATGTACTTATTCACTGTCTTGGATCGAGGAGAGGAGGATTTGATGACATGAGAGAGACCATTCAGTGTGCCTTCGTTGCATTAGTGCTGAACCGACCATTCAACTTCTCTGAGATGATCTTCACTCATATGAAGGAGAATGTGACTTTGAAGGGAGATAAGAAGTTCTTGATGTATCCTAGGTTTCTGCAGCAGTTGATCGATGCTCAGTTACTTGATTTGCCGAAGATCAATGCTGAAATCATTAGGCTGGAGCACATGAATGACCTCACTCTCGACAGGGTGATGTCATACAGAGGCAAGGAGAGAAAGCCTATTGTTCGGTCTTTGTTCGGACATCTTGCGAGACCTGACTATGTAGCCCCAGCTGGCAGGAGATGGAGGCATGAGGATTCTGATTCTGAGGTAGAGGATATAGTTGTGCCTGGTGATGATAGTGGTGATGATGGTGCAGGTGGTACTGGTGTTGGTGCTGGTGCTGGTGAGAGCTTAGTGGCTGTGAGCACTGTAGCTGTTAGTACTATTATGATAAGTGCTGGTGTTGGTGAGATAGCCACTACTGCTGATGTTAGCCTGGTTGAGGCTGTTGTTGTGACTGCTGGTGCTCGAGTCAGTACTTCTATTGCTGCTGATGATGATGTAGACATCGATTCACTGATGGATTTGGACTTCATGGCCACTACTACCTCCACAGTGACTACTCCTATTAATGTGACAGCCACCACATCCGCTGAAGATAAGGATGAGTCGGATGACTCAGGTGATGATGGTGGTGAAGCTGGTGATGATGGTGGAGAAGCTGGTGGTGATGGTGCTGAAAATTCTGATTCAGAAGACACACAAGATGATGAGTTTGAGAGCGTCTGGATTGGAGGGAGACTAATGAAGAAGAGAAAGAAAAAGAGTGAAGCTGAGATTGAAGAGATCACAGATCCTTTATTTATTCCAGAGTTTGATGTGTCTCCTCCTCCTCGTACTTCTACCTCTACATCTACAGCAGCCATGACTATTGCTACTGCAATCAATCCACATCATCTCCAGCTGGCAGGGGAAAGAGAGCTAGGTTTCTCTTTCAGAGAAGGTCAGAACTGTCAGTTGCGACCACAACTATTGTTACATCAGTGGCTGCAACTACAGTTTCTTCATTGACTAGGTCACGGGCTATTCCGATACGTACTACCATTGCCCCTCTGACCACCTCGGTTTCTCATGCTCCTATTTTTACTGTTGCCTCTTCTGGTCCCTCCATTTCACAATATGACACGTTTGTGGCTACTGTTTCAGTTGTGGATCAGCTTAACACTCTAAACAGTATGGTAATGAGACTGATGGAGAGGAACCTGGAACAAGAAAGGAAGAGCAGGTAGCAGGATCTGGTTATTTCTCAACTCACTCAGGGGATAACTGATCAGGATGCATTGTTGCTCCAAGCTGCAGATCAGCGAGCAGATCTCAGAGCTAGATCTGCTCAGCAGGAAGAACAGTTGCTCAAGTACATAGATGAGCACAACCAGCTGGCATTGACGCCACTGGTTTCAATGAACGAATTTTTTCATTAGAGGCGGAGAATGCTCGTCTTGCTGAACAGATTGAAGATCTTAAAGACAGCACTCCCAAACTTGAGGGCACAACAGTCCACTCCGATGACTCAGATTCAGAAAAGGATAAAGAAGACGAAGATGATGAAGAAGAGGATGAATCTGACAAGGAGGAAGTGGATTATGAGGATACAGACAAAGATGAAGACTCGGACGGAGATGATCAGGACGAGTCTGGGAACGGGTCTTCTGGTTCGTCAAGTTAAGATGATGATGAGGATGATAATCAAGATCCTCTCCCTCCTGAGATCCATTCCAAGTCAATGCATGACAAGAAGAAACAAGCTCCTTCTCAACCTCCTCCTACACAGATTGAAGAACCAGCTGCTACTGAGGAAGTCGAAGCTATGCCTGTGAGACGTCAACTGGATGAGACACTCACTATGATTCTTGACGCTCAAGGCATCATACAGCACTCAATCAGCTACGATAAAGAGGAGGGAGAGATCATTCACAGCTTATCAAAGGAGCAGATAGTTGAGTTGTTCATGTTAAATCCTCATGAGGTTATTACAGAGGATACCTCAGTTCCAGCTTTTGATGAGCCAACTCCAGAAAATTTTGATGATGAGGATGAAGTCATTCTGGAGGATATCATCGAGGAAGAATATCCAAAGTATACATCGGCTGAGGACGAGCTGCCCACATTCACTGATCAGTTTGACCAAGCTACGGAAGATCTACTGATCAGGTACTTGGAAGAACAGGTTGAGGTTAGTAAAGCTAAAGCTGATGATCGTAAAAGAAGAAAAGAAGAATGGAAGGCCTATTGGGAGGTCTTGAAGAAAGAAAGCACAACAAAGATGCCAGCTACGCACAAAAAGGTCTACAGAACCAAAGGCTACAAGGCTGGAGGTCAAATCCTGAGCTGGGCATACTTTCATGATCTTGGGTGCTATGCAGTGAAGAGGGAAAGATGCATTGACTACTTTAAGCATCCTCATGATTTTAATACGTTGCCCGGTTTCGAAGTCAATCAATTAGCACGTCTGAGGATGCTTTATAGCGAAGATTCTGGAATGTCAGCCTGGTTTTCTCTACAAATTCAGTACGAATACAAGAAGAGATGGGTAAACTTCCATCCCCAACAGCCTGAAAGATATTATCTGCCGGAGATAGATGGAGATACCCGGAAGCATAAAGTTATCCTGAAGTGGCTTCCTCCTAAAGTTTTGAAGAAGATTCCGTTAAGGAAGACGCGACAAGACTTAATAGAGGGCTTCCGATGGTGGTACTACGACGGGCGAAGTGGAGAAGCTGTGATTGTTATGTGCAAGGAGAAGAAATGGGAGCCTGAACGTATATTTGACCCGATGTGGTTGACTAACTTGTCACACAACGATGTCAAAGCTTTATTTCGACACCAGATATTTTTTGATGTACATGACATGGAACAAGCACTTCAGTTCATGAGAGTGATCCGGATCTGCATATGCTTAAAGGTTCATGCTGGAGTAGATTGGAAAGCCATCTCTAACAAACTTTTGAAGAAAGACACTTCCACAGATTGAACTAGGTCCAAGGGGGAGTTTGTAGATGCACTAAATGTTCCTAGTTCGATTTTGTATTATTCATCATGTAAAGTTCAAGTTATATTAATGGAAGTTGTCTTTATATAATGTTCTTAATGTTTAATATTGATTATATGACCTTTTGATTTGGTTAATTAATATTTGAGTATGAATTCTGACCAATCGGGCGACTCTACGAATGAAGTCATTCGCCGAATGAACGCCCTAGCGAATGACATAGGCGATCGAATGAGTCATTCGCCGAATGTCTCATTCGAATGACATGTCCATTCAACATAGTCATTCGCCGAATGAGCTGCTTCGGCACTCATTTGGCCGAATGACTACAGTCTATAAATACAAGCTCAAATCATTTCAAACCTAACTTTCAAGAGCCCTCCTTCTTCCCAGAGCACCTAGTGTCAAACCCTAGGAGATCTGAGCGGCCATTGTTTGTCCTAGTTCTATTCTCAACCCGTGGTGTTCGATTCACACTCAAACGTCCTTCCTACACGTTCGGATCACCACGGATGCTGTTGGTTTCGATTGGAAAACCCTGGAATAGGATTCCGCACTATTCCAGAGGCTGTCGAGTAGATATCCGTTGGAATCGGATTGTTTCCGAGCTTCTTGTTGGTCCTACAATAAATCATCCCATTGAAAATATTATTGGTGATTTTCATTTTAGAGTGAAAACAAGGAGTCAGCATGTTCAAGATGAAGGAGATGAGATTTTATTGTCAAGTATTCAGGAGACATTGAATTCATGCTTATATTCATGCTTTATAAGTCAGATAGAGCCAAAAAATGTTAAATAAGCATTGACGAAGTCTTCCTGGATAATAGCCATGGAAGAAGAGTTGAGCCAATTTGAGAAACTAGGGGTTTGGAGGTTAGTAGATTGTCCTGAAGATGTTATTCCCATAGGTACTAGATGGGTGTATAAATGTAAAAAGGATGATAAGTGCATAATTGTAAGGAACAAAGCTGGACTTGATGTCCAAGGTTTTAATCAACAGGAGGGCATTGACTATGATGAATTATATGCTCCTGTTGCAAGAATTGAAGTGATTCGATTGTTCCTTGCTTATCCTAATTTTAAAAAGTTTAAAGTATTTAAAGTGGATGTCAAGAGTGCCTTTTTATATGGAAAAATGAAAGAAGAAGTATATGTTATTCAACCACCTGGGTTTGAAGATCCTAATAATCCTACAATGTGTTATCGTCTTGATAATGCTTTGTATGGATTACATCAAGCACCTAGGGCGTGGTGTGAAACATTGTTAACTCATCTGTTGGACAATGGTTTTTCTAGAGGAAAGATTGATAGCACTCTGTTTATCTTGAAGAAGTATGATAATATTCTGATAATGTAGATATATGTGGATGACATTATCTTTGGAGCTACAAATGAACAATTATGCAAGGATTTTGAAGCGGTTATGAAGCAGAAGTTTGAAATGAGTGCTATGGGAGAACTAGCTTTCTTTCTAGTTCCCTAATGAATTTAATTGCTTCCCGACCCGAGATCATGTTTCTTGTTTGTTTGTGTTCTAGGTTTCAAGCGAAGCCTAAGGATTCACATATCAAAGCAGTGAAACGAATTTTTCGCTATATGAAGGGAAAACCAAGTCTTCGACTTTGGTACCCTTATGATGATAGCATAAATTTTATTTCTTATTCAGATTATGACTATCGTGGCTGTAACCTTAACAGGAAGTCAACAATAGGGGGTTGTCAATTCATTGGCAATAAACTGGTAACCTAGAAATGTAAGAAGCAACTTACTGTAGCCATCTCTACATGTGAGGCTGAGTATGTTGCTGTTTCAAGTTTTTGTTCACAAGTTTTGTGGATTCAACAACAAATGCTAGATTACTGTTTTAAGAAATGAAAATTTACAACGACCCCTATTTTTGGTGATAATACAATCACAATACCAATTACTGAAAATCCAGTTTCACATAAGAGAACAAAACACATTGATATTCGACATCATTTTATTCGAGATTGCTTAGAGAAAAAGTCAATCCAACTTTTGAAAATAAATAAAGTTGACAACATTACTGACATTTTCACAAAAGCATTTGATTCAGCTCGTTTTTCTTCTCTTGTACAAGGACTCGGGATGATTAATTTTGATTGAAAATTTTGAAAAATTACACTTGAAAGTTTGTTTTAAGTTTTTAGTTTTTATCATTCAAGTTAAATTTTTTATAATTTTAGAAAAATATAAAATTTTTGAAAACTTGTATCCATGTATTATGAAAAATGATAGGAATATGACTTATTTGAGTTAAAATTTTATAAGTGACTAAATTTTTAATTTGTCAAACTTTATACATATGAATTTGATAATATTTAATTTGTGTGTTATAAATGATATTTGATTTCGTTGAACATTTGAGTTTCAAAATAGGATAAACTTAGATACTTAAATTTAAATGATACTAAGCAACAAATTAAATAAATTTCATGGTTTAATGAATACTCTATCTTAAAATAGATTTGCAATAACTGATTTTCAACAAAAATGGATTGAGAGTTGATTTATATATATACATATTATGCCATCAATGATCTTTTAAATACATATACTAAATTTCCTCTGTTATAGGCCAGTATATATCTGGAAATTCATAGCATTCATTTATTAATGTTCATAGTGACTCTTTGTTGTGTGATTCACACAGACCTGTTCTCACTAACACATTTCTTTAATTTATTGATCTAAAAAGTTTGATCAAAATGATAAATTTTCATTCCATTAATTTATTATATATGTGAAAAGATCAATGACAGTATATATTTTATCCTCAATAAATTCTGTGGTTGAATAGGTTAATATCTAATTAAGTGTGAGACTTACTGAATTTCATGTCTAAATTACCTAAGAAAATAATGTTTGGTATTTATTCAAGTTATAGTATTCTGATTTTTATCTAAATAATCAAATTTATTTTTTTTATTATTTGATTATATTGCTTAGATGATTAGATACATAGATTAATATAGTTTTATTTATGTGTATATTGTATTGATAAATTTTAATTTTTGAAAAACTTAGACATTTTAATAATAATAAGTTGAATATGATTTCATATGGATCTTTTCAAAGGTTTCTTTAAAAAAGACAAAAATATTTAATCTTTATAGGTTTATAAATCAAAATTTTCAATTTTTTTTTTTTACATTTCACCTTTCAAGTGTGTTTTTCTTAATTTTCCACAAAAGGTGTTTTTGATGTTTGGTTAGAAATTTTTGACAAATTCAAAATTAAGTTATTTTTATAAAATTTTTCTCTTAATTTTCTTCGATATTGTTAGTATCGATTGAAAAAGTTTCTTCGATACCAAGTATCGATACTATCAGTTTCGATAATATTGTGTGATGTTTCAAAGTGTTAATCATCGATTTTATTGTTCTAATTGTCATTGACTCTTTGTGCTTTACCAGTGTTTATACATCACCTATTAATCATTTTTGGCTGGTAATACATCAATTTTTGACGATGTTATCATTATTTTTAATTTGTTGAACTTTTTGCATTTTAAACCTTTGAATTTGAAAAAATCACTTAACTAATCAAAGACTTTTTGGGTTTAGAATGTTCATCGGTGATGTCTGTTGGTGTGTTGATGAATTTACTGTTTAATCTGTTCATTTATAAATTTTTGAAATTTGAATTTTTGCTATTTGTTCTTATGGCGATACTATTAGTATCGATGAACACAGTAGCATCGATACTAATAGTATCGATTGATGTTTTAAAAATGTTTCTAAGTCCTGATTGACTTAGTATTAAAATTAATTTATCGATATCGATAAATTAATTTCAATTTTTTACTAAGTGTTTGTTTGAACCTAGTGTTTCGATATTATGAGTATCGATGATATCCTTATCATGGACACCATTAGTGTCGATATTTTCTTGACTTAGAAAAATTTTTCAAATTTTGTTTTTAACACTAATTGTTGTTTTCTTTTGTATTAATTTCAGGTCAACGACTTTATAGTGACAAGCACAACGTCATTGCACCTGTAGATGAGGAGTTGAAAGAGGCATCTATGTTTAGGGACGTTATTTTATTTCTGAAGAGATCCAGGATTTCATATGCCATCTCGGTTAATCCTGTGATTGTTATGCATCATATTACTTCATTCTGGGAAAACGCAGACTTTGATTGTACAACTTAGCCTTGATGACGTTCTAGTTCCATTTTCTGTTGCTGATCTGCGAGAGATTCTCCAATTTCATGATTCAGATGAAGATCCGTTGACACTACCTAATGATTTGATCTGTGGTGTTTTTAATCGGATGCGATATAATGGTGATGTGACTACTTCTTAGCTTGCCAAGAAACATCTATTTGGCCAATGGCATTATCTCTTTCTTATGGTTACCATGTGCTTATCTAACAGGAAGTCTGGTGTTGATACTTTATCCAGATCTTTCCAATGTCTGATTGCTGAACTGGTGTTGAACAAACCGTTCAACATTAGTAAGTTAATTTTTGACTTAATGGTCAAACAGATAACTGCAACGGAGAAGGAAAGTTTTTTTGCAACATCCTAGATTTTATCACTTTGATTCTGGATCGTTTATATCCACAGTTAAACAAGACTGGGCCAATGATTAAGATAACTGTGATGAATAAACCTATATTTTCTGACTGCCGACCTAAAAGAGGAGCGAATACGGCTGACACTGCTCTTTTTGGACATGTTATTGATGAAAATTTTCAAGAACTAGAGAACGATTCATGGTTTCATGTTCAATCATCCGTAGCTGATCAACACCAAAATTCAGTTGAATATGAACCTTCACAGGCAGCTGGTGGTGATGTTGTAGATGATTCTACTTCTTTTGTACCTCAGTTTAGGGATGTTGTTGTTTCTACATCTCAGCAAACTTAACAGGTTTAAACAGAAGCTGAGGATGTTGCTACTAATACTGATGTTGAGGGTAATAATGAAGACTCTTCTAGCTCAGATTCAGATTCTGATGATGATGATGATGATGATGATGATGATGAAGATTATGATTCTAGTGGTAATATTATTCTTAATAAAGGTTCAAACAAGCGACCTTATGCTGTAATTGTTGGAGAAGCTACTCAAGAAGATGTTGCTGCAAAGAAAAGGCAGAGATCAAATGACAATGATTCTGATTCTATTCCTTCTGATACGTAATTTAATTTTGATTCACCAACTTCTACTTCACCTTCTTCTTCAACTGTGCCAGTGTCTGTTCCACCATCTACTACACCGGTTGTTCCAACCATCCAGTCATCTACTCCACCTACTGTTCCTCAAGCACCAGTTTTTGATTCACCCAACATTAATGCTATCTTAACTGATAGTTTGGCTACTCAACTATCTTAGATTCTCTCTTTGCAAACTCAAGTTCAAGAGTTGCAAAAAACATTCCTTCTACGTTGCAGTTATCTGTTTGACCATTAAGTCAAAAATTAACTTACTAATGTTGAACGGTTTGTTCAACACCAGTTCGACAATCAGACATTGGAAAGATCTGGATAAAGTATCAACACCAGACTTCCTGTTAGATAAACACAAGATAACCACATGAAAGAGATAACGCCATTGGCCGAATAGATGTTTCTTGGAAAGCTGAGAAGTAGTCAGATCACCATTATATCGCGTCAGATTAAACACTCCACAGATCAAGTCATTAGGCAGTGTCAACGGATCTTCATCTGAATCATGAACTTGGAGAACCTATCGCAAATCAGCAAAAATCAGTTGAAGGCTCAGGTAAATACATTGGAGGTGATTTTTGCTGATCTTTCATAACAAGCTGCTTTGATTATTCCAATGCAATATTGGTTGGATACTTTACAAGCTGAGGTGGTAGCAAGTAAATATTATCAGCATGGAGTGAATAAGATGGATTTAACTTCATTGAATGCTAAATTCCAACATGTGAATAAGATGATCAAGACACTTCAAGAAAATGATTTTCACCTGTTTAAAGATCATTATCATCAGATTCAAGGACTCAATTCTCAGACGATGAAGCCTTCAGCTCATGGGGAGACATCTTGTACAGCTGAAGCGATTACACCATTCACTGGTCCTAGAAATGATGATGATGAAGATAGAGATGAACAAGGAGGTCCTTCCACTAGAAATGATCATGTAATTGCAAACAAAGAATGTGCTTTATCTCAAGGGGAGCCATCTGGAGCAGCTTCTACTGATGATAAAGGAAAAGAAAACGTACAAGAAGATGAGTTTGTTGACAGTTTGTTTGTTAATAAGGAGGATTATTAAAATGATATGATTGATGCTCTTATGGATATTGATGATGATGATTTAGGATATGATGATCAAGATGATGGTGATTATGTGCTTGACATTGATCCAAAATTATATGAAAAGAAGTATCAATTTGCACATAGATTTGAAGAAATAGATGATGCTCCTGATCAAGAGCTTGAAGACGGAGAATGGTTCCCAATCAAAGAGGTTAGAGAATTCTTTATGGATTTAGATTGGGAAGAAAAATTTATCAAAGAATGTGTTGAAAAGTTGATTGTTGAATGTGTTGTTCAATCAACCAAAGATAAAGTTAAATTGAAACAAGCTGCACAAGAAACAATGAATGAAGATTAAGTTAAGTTTTTGACTACTGCTGAGGTGATTCAACTTGCTAAAAATGATTTAGCCAATGCTCCACAAAGTCCAATTCAGAAAAAGAAATACAAGAATAAGGAGTGTGTTGGAAAGATTTTGGATTTGAAGTTTGAAGCTGAGAGCAAGTTGTTCATAATAAAGAGAATTGATGGAGTACGGTATTTGAAGAAGTCAATCAAGAGCTTCCATCAATTCCCATTGTGTGAGTTAAGAGATTTGGCAGAAATAAGGTTAATTAACCATGCTGATGATTACATGGCAAATCTGATTGAAAGAACACTATGAAAAGAGGTTCAGACTATGAAGTTTGAATTATTAAAACCTCAGAAGTTTAAGAAGATACCGATTGTTGGTAATCTAGATTGGATTACAAGAAAATGGAAGGTATAGTATGAATTCAAGCATGTTAAGTCTTTAAAAAGGATTCCTCTTTTAAAGTTTAAGTTATGTATTTTGAATAGCCTTTATCAATGGTATCTTGATGGTTATACTTCTAAAGATGTTTTTGAAGATAAGAACAAGATGGAGCTGCTAAGATTTTTTGATCCTATCCATCTTATAAACCTTTCAGAAGATAATGAGAGAAAGCTGTTAATAAATCAAATTCAGTATCATAAAGATCATAAAAAAGAGGCAATGCAATTCAAAAATGTCTTAGATGTCTGTATCAAGCACAAGATTTGTGCTGCTAGTCATCTACCCTCTCAGTGGAAAGAATGAAGACCAACACTAAGTTGTTGCTAAGGGGAGTATGTTAGTACCCTGATAGCAACAGCCTCGATGTTGAACTGAAGACTGAAGAGTGTTGCTGATTTGAAGTGATTTTTCTGTTTATTGTATTTGCATTTTTTTTTCAATTTAATGCTATTTTGTTTCGTTGTTTTTGTTTTGTTTTGTATTGATTTTGTATATTTGTAATATCGGCTAAGTGTTTGACCATCGATACTATTAGTGTCGACAATGGTATTAGCTTTGATACTGTTAGTATCCACAGAATGCCTATAAATAGGCTACGTTCGATACAATTAGTATCGATTGAACATAATTCTAATTTACTTAAGATTATAATTTTCTCTCTGATTGTACTTGCTGAATTCTATTGATTAATACAAGAGGAGTGAATTGTGTTCATCATTTTTTGTTTGATTCTATTCATCTAGATCTACTTTAATTTTTTTCAAACATGATATGATGGATTACGCACATGATATAATTTTATACCAAATCATCTCGATCCTAACCACTGACCTACAGGAAACACCAAGAACACCTTTCGAAGTCCGTCAGTTTCTAGGATTAGCTGGATATTACCGATGCTTGATCAAGAACTTCTAAAGGATAACACAGCCGTTGATTGTGCTCACCCAGAAGGATAATAAGTTCGAATGGGGTAAGAAACAGGAAGAATCATTTAAATTGTTGAAGAATAGGTTGTGTAAAGCACCCATCCTATCCCTTCTTGACGTCAACGATAACTTTTTATTTTTCTGCGATGCATCATATTAAGGATTGGGTTGCATATTAAGGCAGAAGGAAAAATTTATTGCTTACGCCTCATGTCAACTCAAAGTTCACCAGAAGAATTACACTACGCATGATCTAGAACTTGATGCAGTGGTTTTTACATTAAAGAATTGGAGGCATTACCTATATGGCACTAAGTGATTCATCTACACTGATCATAAAAGCCTCCAGCACATACTAAACCTAAAAGACCTCAACAAGCGACAACAAAGGTGGGTAGAATTATTAAATGATTAAGAGTGTGAAATTCGCTATCACACGAGCAAGGCCAATGTTGTTGCCGATGCCTTGAGTTGCAAGGAAAGAGTTAAACCAAACCGAGTGAGAGCACTCAACATGACTATTCAATCAAGTCTCATCCATCGAATATGCAATTCACAAAAATGAGAATGATTGGAATATCACCATGATGACGAAGAACTATGAGGAATGGAGAAGCAATTTGAGGTCAAGGTAGATCAAATGTCTTACTTCTTGAACCAAATCTGGATGCCCACCCTAGATAACCTCAGGTTAATTATTTTTGTGACAACCAGTACCAGATCGTCCAGCAATCCGTGAGATATGTGTACTTCATATTAACTATGTGTGAATGACTATGTGTAAATAACTATGTGTGAATAACTATGTGTGAATAACTATGTGTTAAACTGTTGTGTGATAACTGGACTATAAAAAATATGACAGTTGTATGTACTTCGATGAAAATCGAAATACCGAAATACAACAAATTTTTTGAAATAACATTGTGAAAACAAATAACAAAAACATATTGGTTGCGATATGATTTCCATAAATAACAGAAATCAGATGGCCGATAATTCAGTGATTCAAGAGTGTGAAATAACTCATTGCAATGTAGAAGTAGTATAGTTTAGTTGACTCCGTTTGTGAGAATGTCTAATTCAAAACAGTATCTCAGTATCGTTTCAGAATAATAAATTTAATGTGTGTTTGCGTGGGTGACGATTGACACAAACATATCAGTGGGTTTAACGTTCTGCATGATAACTTAATGTAGAAAACAAATTCAGAAAGTAAAGCCATCGTCGTGTTCGTTCGGATGACGATTCGAATGAATACGCGCGAAGGTGAAACGATCTGACGAAACGAATATAATTAGCGTTTTCGAAAAAATAAAATAAGAAAAGAAAGTTTAAAACATTTAGTAGAAATTACAACTTTAAAAAGGTTTTAAGAAAACTATTTTATTAAATTTACGTAAATTACGCGTTACATTTCGTAAACATAACGAAAACGAAAACCGATCAAACCAAATGAACCCGAAACACAAACGGTTATATAAACCCTAAAATCCCATTTAATACCCTCATGAATGCTCAACCACCTCCCTCTCTCTCCTCATTTTCGGAATTTATCCCTCTCTCTATAAATCCACCACAAAAACCTTCCTAAAATCTTCAATTCTTCCTCTAATCCTTCAAAGTTGGTATCAAATTGAAGCTAATGACATTCCCCACACGAAAAATACAAAGGATCGGGCTTGTAATCAACAAAATCGAAGGTGAGATGAGCTAGAACATTCGTTTTTTCAAGGTTTCTACAAAACCTAGCTATTTGAGCTTGGGAATCAATTTTGATCCACCTAAACATGTTAGTTTTCCATAAATTGGTTCTACCTAGCTTGGATAACAACACAATAAAGATTTAGGTCACTTGGCAATAGTATCGACACAAGAAGCTTGTAGTATGGATGGAAGAACAAAGAAGAAAAGATAGTATCGATGGTAGAAAGTTTAAGTCAGTTCCATCGATAGTCCTAAGTTCGATGGGTGCTAGAATCGACTGGATCTTGGTTGATACTGATAGTATCGACTAATCCAAGTATTTTCAAAGTAGAATCCATCTACAGGGAGCTGTATTCATTGGCTTGTCGATATTAGCAACTTCGATGGAGACTCAAGCCTAAAATTCGGTCGATACTAGTTCATAGTTGTTGTCAAAGTAATATAAACATAGAACGAAGCAATATGATTAAGAATAAAGATCATAAGATCGATGGGATTAAGGAGTGGTCATTTGGATCATTAGGGTTTAACCGGTTGATGGACCTATTGATACTAATCCTTGTTGCCATCGATACTACCTCGAATGCATATTAAACATGTATACACTATAATATCAGTATTTTAACAGCCAAAAACATGCTTTAAGAACAATATTAAGAGATAATACTTATGTTACATCTTGTATAGAGCATGATTAGGGTTTTATAAAAAGTGTTGCTTAAATTTCAAACAAAGTGAATGTAACACTTTCTAAATCTTTTGTAGTATATAAAAGGTTAAAGTTTTCTAACCAACTACTAAAATTAGTACACTTAAAGGGAAATAACAAGTTTAATTGAGTAACATGTAATTTTCATGTTTCAATATAAGAACCTAATGTGATACTTAGAAAATGTTCCATAGTTTCAAAATAGCTATAACATGTTCATGTTTAGGTCAAGTCTTAAAACACATAGACAAAGGGTAGTATAAGGTACTGAGTTTAACCTAAAATGGTTAAGTGTTAGTATATTATACCGCAAAGTTAACTGAGGTTAATCAAACAACAAAGACTTATACCAGTTATCCAACTTTAGGGTTAACACATAAAACAATGGCTTATACTTATAAAATGTAAACCACATAGGATCAAAGACAGGTCTTCAAATCAATCCAACACAACAACAGTGAGCGTGTGCGTTACTTGAATATAAGTCAACACTACAACATCCATGTGTGTTCATATGCCTTTATTTCTAATCTTTTGATTTTAAAATGCGGGCCTGAGAACATGCTAAAACCATTTTTTTAAATGTTTTAGTACACTTTATGATAATAAGGTTTTACTTTGTATTTACAACTGTATGGCTTGTTATGATCATGTTTATACCTATGAGTTATAACTATAATTCCTATAAGACTATTTGTGAAAATTCTATGAGTTTAAGACCATTATTCTTCTAAGACTATATATGTGAATGAAATGGGTTTATAATTGTTATTCCTATGAGACCATGTGTGATAATCCTTAGAGATTTTATCTGTTAACCTTATGAGACCATAAGTGTTATTCCTAAGAGACTATATATGTTATTCCTATGAAAACATGTGTGTTATTCCTAATAGATTATATCTAATATTCCTATGAGAGCATATGTGTTATTCCTATGAGTTGATGACTAAGAGTTGATGACTTTGAGATGTTGACTGTAAAGGACTTTCTTGATTTTTAGTCAGCCTATTCCAACTATATCATTTCTGACATGGGTGATAATAGTATGATAGTGTCTGCTTTTCATCTCACCACTTCTATTATGTGGACTGGCAGACTGAAAGACTGACCTCACTCATGTCATAAGCTGGTGGCGGGTAGTTGTGAGGACTTGTGAGAACTAATGATAAGGACTGAATTGAGGACATTGTGGTTTGCATTTGTGGTGGCTGCAATGTGGTCAATTCAATTCTAATCATAAATTGAGTTATAACTACGTGTCAGACTTACTTTCACTTCTAATTCAGATGTGAGTAACAGTAAGTTCCAATGAATGAGAGATCAGTTGAAAAGGGACAAGATTAATAAATCTATACCTTTGAAACATAAAGAGTGTACCACCATTTATGACTATGGTAATCCACCATTTATGACTATGGTAATCCACCATTCATGATTGTGGAAATCATTGATCTTTAAAACCGGTGCAAACACTTCATTGTAGTCCAAGCCTTCTATCTGTCTAAATCCCTGAACAACCAGACGTGCCTTGTTTCGAACAATGATGCCATGATCATCTTTCTTGCAACGAAGAACCCACCTAGTGCCAATGACTTTTGCACCTTTCTGTCTTTCAACAAGTGCTAGACACCTAACTTTTTAAATTGCAGCAGTTCTTCTTGCATGGCATCAACCCATGATTCTTCCTTTAAAGCCTCAGTGACAGTTCATGGTTCCACCTGAGAGATAAAACATGAATGAGCACAAAAGCTTACATATGCAAAATCAAGAATGTCAGCAAGTCCCCCTGAAGAAAGCTGATTTCTGGTTTTAACTCCATCTAAAGGACTCCCAATTATGTTCTCTTGAGGATGAATACGATTTATTCTTCCAACTGGATGGGGAGGAATCTCAACCTGTGGATCTAGATTGTTCAAATTCAAATCCTCAAGATCTGGTACAAGATCATCAACATTTTGTCCTGGGGAAACTGGTGGAGCAGAGTTATCATCAGTGTCTGAGCTGTCATCATTTGTCTGTACAATGGGAACTGAAGTGGATGAAGGTGGTACGGGTTCATTAGGTGCATTTTGTACATCATATAGCATTTGAACCGCAACATCTTCATCTGAATACATGGGAGGCATATTGAATGAATCAAACATATCTGAATAATCAAACATCCAGTCTGGCCCTTTTCCTGGTGGAGGCATAGAATATTTCTGCACATCAACATGGTACCACTCCTCAACATTCTATGTTGATCTATTATAAACCCTTTTATTTGGAGTGCTATACCCAAGAAAATACCCTTCTTCCACTTTTTCATTGAACTTGCCCTGCTCATGTTTCTTAAGCATAGTGCATGGTGCACCAAAAAGGTTCAAGATACTTAAGATTAGGCTTTCTGTTATAAAGCAGTTCAAAGCAAGTTTTTCCATGCCTCTTCACTATCAAAACTCGATTCAAAGTTAACAAGCATTTGCTACAGCCTCATTCCAGAATTGAACTGGAAGAGAAGAATCAGCAAGCATCGTCCTAGCAGCCTCAATCAAAGTCCTGTTCTTTCGCTCAGCAACTCCATTCATTTGCGGAACATAAGGGGCACTGAATTGTTGAACAATTCCCTTTGAATTGCAGAAGTTTTCCATGTTATGGTTCTTGAATTCTGTTCCGTTTTCTGTTCTGAGTATTCGAACCTTGAGCTTATAAAGAGATTAAAGTTTGGTAACCAATACTTGAACACAATCAAAAGTTTCAGATTTCTCCTTCAGAAAGAACACCCAAGAGTATCTGGAATTCATCAGTAATGACAAGACAGTATTGATCTCCAGCTATACTCTTACGGTTAACTGGACCAAAAAGATCCATACGGAGAAGCTCAAGTGGAACAGTGATTGAGTGATACTTTTTTGGTTTGTGAGACTGCTTGACTTGCTTGCCCTTTTTGCAGGATACATAGACATCAGACAGCTTGAAATTCTTCAGAGTAACCCCCTCAACCAGATTGTTATGTACCAAATGATTCATCTTGCGAAGACTCAAATGACCCATCCTCTTATGCCAAAGTATTGAATCTTTCTCAGTTGCCTTTGTCATAAAACATGAAGCTGTGGATGATGTAGTTGAAGCTGTGGCCATGTTGAGTACATACAAGTCTTGTTTTCTGGGAGCTGATAATAAGATCCAATCTTCAGGGATAACCACACCTTCTTTAAGAATGTAGAATTTGGAGTCATCAAAGAGAACCTTGTACTGTTTATCACAAATCTGAGATACAGATAGAAGATTATTCTCCAATTGCTTGACATATCTGACTTTGTCAAATGTAACTTGCCCATTTGATAAAATTCCCTGTCCCATGATAAAACCACCTTTGTCACCCGCAAAAGCTACATATCCACCATGAACAGATTGAACATTTGTGAGCAAAGAGATATTTCCAGTCATATGCCTTGAAGCCCCACTATCGACAATCCAAGAGCTGTTTAGAGCAGCTGTTGGGGCAATCTGCACAAAAATAAAACAATTAGTTCAATTTGGGAACCCAAGCCTTTACAGTCTTGGGTTGACCCAATGAGTATCGGATCATAACATCGATCCATTTACCATCTGAAACAGCCTTGTCTGAAGAGGGTGGAACTGAAGTCTCAGACTTTACTTTCTAGACTGCATTTTTACTGAAAAAATTTTTCAGATAAATGGATGATGATTTAACTTGATAAACATTAACCATCTTTGGAACACTCAAGTTCATCAGTTTCCCTTTACCCTTGTCCAAAGATTTAATCTGATTTGGTTGTTTGGGTTTTGTCTGAATTGACTTGGATTCAGATTTGACATGTTTAACAAAAATCTGATTTTGTTTTCTGGGTGGTGCAACCTTTGGTTTGATCAACTGTGGGCAAGATCTAACAAAGTGCCCAGGTGCACCACACTCAAAGCAAACCGGTTCTTCTTTTTTATGAAAATGTTTTAATTCAGAAAAAGATTGCCTTTTTGGTTTGAAAACATTTGTTTTAGGCATGTTCTGATTAAAACCCAAACCCTTTTTCCCATTTGGAACAAGATTGTCAATCTTGTTAGATACACAAGCTTCATTTTCTTTTGAAGCTTTCAGAAAACCTAAGGCTTGATAAATTTTTGAGGATGAGATTGGGTCGCCCTTTTTGATAACAGAGATTGGATTCTGAGCAATCACACAATCAGATGAATCATCAGATTCATCCTCAGAATCAGAAACCCAATCCTCTACAAGTCCATCCACCGAAGATTTCTTTGACAAAGAGGAACCTTCATGAGTAATCATCCCAGTCGGATCAATTACTAATGGAGTTATAACTTGAAAATCTTTAACATCTTTGTCATTTGGTGAATTGACAAAGCTGTTTAAGATTTGTGGAGGACATCTTTGATAACTCACAGTTCCCTTACCCTTATGATCAGTTTCTTTGCGGATCATGTGCTCAATGATATAAGATGCACTCTCATAGCTCTTGAGCTTTTGTCCTAGGGTCTCATAATCACACTCAACCATTGCTAACTTCTTCTTTACGTCATTAATGGTATTGAGATAAGAAGTTATAGCATCTTGCTTGTTAAGAACAGCAATCTCAGCCTCATGAAGTTGTCTATTTAAAAGTTCAATTTTAGCTTGAAAATCTTTTTCATTAGCTTTTAAAACTTTGTTAGCATCAATACACTGGTTGAGATCACTGATCAAAGCAGCATTGTGATTTTGATAGGAAAGGACCTTGCTTTTAAGGTCTACACAATTAAAACAGATAGAACAAGAAGATGAACAATCATCAGATACCTGATCAGACTGAGAAGTTGCAGCAGGAGTAGCAGATGTGTTTACCATCAAAGCAAACTGAACAGGAGATTCTTCAATATCAGCATCAGAATCAGATTGAGTGTCAGAATCAGTCAAGCTTTCAGACTCTGATCCAGATGTTTCTTTTATATTGAGCTGTGCTCCTTCAGCAGTACTCTCTTCATGTTGATCATCTATCTTCTGGATCTCAGCAACACATGCTTTATCTTGTCCCCCTTGTTCAGAATTGAATCTGAAATCCCAATTTTCACCTTCATCCTGTTGTACCATCAAAGCTTAGCCTGCATTTGAAGAACTAGTCTGAGCAGGAGAATCAATAGCGACAAATCTTCTTTCTGTATTTGCTGCATAAGACTTCTGATGATGAAAAGGATTCTTGTTTCCTGCTTTCTTTGGATGTTTGCATTGTCTAGCAAAGTGACCTTTCTCTCCACAATTGTAACAAGTGACTGATGCCATGTCAAAACCAAACTTAGACTCCTTGTTCAAGTTGATGTCTTTACCAGTCCTTTTAACAAACTCCTTAGCTCTCCTCACAGCACTTTCCAAAGCCCACATAAGGTCAGTCCTTTCCATATCGTCTGGATCTATCTGAGAATAGTCATCATTTGTCAGATAAGGATTGCCAATATGTCCTGCTACCAGTCCATCATATGAGCTAACCAAAGTAGACAAAAGACCCATATGCTCTTTAGCAATCTCAACTGTAACTTTATCAAAATTCTCTGTCTTTAGACTTGTGACTGGTTGATGATGTTCGTTTTGAGAACATGAAGAGGAGGATGACTCACTAAAATGAATTTGATTGGAAGATGGAGTTTCAGTAGTCTGAGAAACAAATGCAGTCTTTAGTGGAGCATGTGAAGAGGCTTTCTCTACAGTAGGTGTAGAATAGTACAATGAAGGATCCTGAACTTGAGAAACTCTTTTAGCTTTCCACTTGTTCTCAGTTTCCTGCTCCTTCAAATTCTGGATAAAATCATTGATATCCATGTGTGACATCATCTCATTCTGCTTAAGTACCATCAAAAATGATTCCCATTTTGGAGGAAGAGCATCTGCTAAACACTGAATCTTCTCCTGAGTAGTAGTCTTGACTTCATGATTAAACAACTCACTCAAAAGATGGTAAAATCTAGCAATCAAATCATCTAATGATTCATTCCCCACATACATAAAGCTGTTGAATTCCTTCCTCAATGCCTTTGACTTGATGTTCTTCAAAGCATCATTGCCCTCATAACGTTGTTGCAAAGCATCCCACACATTTTTAGAAGATGTAAACTGTCTTAACTGATGGAAAATATCAGTGGCAATGGACTGAGATAAAATAGCATAAGCCTTCTTCTCAAAATCAGAAAGCTTCCTTTGAGGCTTAGTCATCCGTGTGACTAGCATAGGAGTTCCATCTTCATTAAGAGGCCTCAGATATCCTCCTTCAATCATCATCCATAAATTGGTATCCACTCCATTGATGTGGATCTCAAACCGATACTTCCAATGTGGATAATCGTCTAAAGATAGTAACTTGGGAGCCTTGTTGGAGTTTCCAGTCTCAGTCAACAATAATGTCTGAATACGATGATTCTGATTAGCCATCAATGCTAAATCCTCCATTTCATCAAGAACAATAAGATTCAACACTTAGAAAAATTTGAAAACTGATGACCGAATGAAACAGCTTATGGCGAATGTCGAGGGCCGAATGAGACAGAACTGGCGAATGTAACACTGAGTATGACAACTGGGAGAATGAACTCTTTCGGCGAATGAATGGGTCGAATGAGCTTATTCGGCGAATGACAGACCAGAAAGAGCTAATCGCCGAATGACAGGATCGAATGAGAGCTATTCACCGAATGACTAGCCGAATGAACTCTTTCGGTGAATGACAACTGATTCGGGTGAACCTATTCGGCCGCCATTCTCATTCAGTAGATCTGAGGGTTTTTGGAACAAAAATTGCGATAACTTTTGATTTAGACCAGATCTAAGTACCAAATTTGGTACATAACACCATTATATGATTATGAACCAATTGGGATTGAAGTTTGGACAAAAACACCACAAAAACTCACTAATCTTGAATGAAACAGTAACTTTAAGGGCAAGAAACTTAGGGTTTTGCAGGTTTCGAACAAACAAACTCAGATTTATTGATTTTGAATGGAAATCAAGCAGAATCAAGAGCCAAAGCTCTGATACCACTTTGTAGGACCTATAAGGAGCTCGGAAACAATCTGGTTCCAAGGGAAATCTGCTTGACAGCCTCTGGAATAGTACGGAATACTTTTCTAGGGTTTTCCAATCGCAATCAACAGCAACCGTGGTGAATCAAATGAGTAGAATCAACGTGCAAGTGAGAATCGATCACCACGGGTTGAGAATCGAAGTTGGATGGCAAGAATCGCTCAAAACTTCAAGGGTTTGACACTAGAGTGGACTGGGAAGAATGAGGACTAGAAAAGTTAGGTTAGAAATGAGTTGAACATGTATTTATAGACAGTAGTCATTCGGCCGAATGAGTGGCCGAAGCAAGTCATTCGGCGAATGACTATGTCGAATAGACAAGTCAGTCAAATGAATCATTCGGCGAATGGCTCATTCGCTGAATATACTCATTCTCTATTCTCATTCGGCAAATGACTTCATTCGTTAGAGTCATTCGCCTGAATGAGTAATACTCATACTCAAATATTAATTAACCAATTCAAACAATCATATAATCAATATTAAACATTAAGAACAATATATAAAGACAACATCCATTAATATTACTTTAATCTTTTACATGATGATTAGTACAAAATTGAACTAGGGACATTAAGTGCATCAACAGATCAGAACAAAGACAAAGCATGATAAAGCTCCCAAGCCACCTCAGAATCAAGTTGAAGAACCAAAGGCCACTGAAGAGGTTTATGTTGTGCCTGTGAGACGTCTTCTGGATGAAAAGTTGACCATGATTCGTGACGCTCAAGGCACCATTCAGCATTCTGTCAGCTATGACAAAGAAGAAGGTGAGATCATTCACTGCCTCACAAAGGAACAAATTGCAGAATTGTTCAGGTTGAATCCTAATGAGGTGGTCTTAGATGATGTTACTGTTCCTGCTTCTGACGGTACGCAAAGACAGTTTTGATCGGCCTCGGCAGTACGCGAAGGCCATGCAAATCAAAAAAATTATAAAAAACAACCCCACTCAAGATTGACTGAAACCCATTGAAATCCACCCTCAAACCATCTGGAAACCTTATTGGAGCCACCTTTGGGAGATTTGAAGATGTTGGAGTCCAAGGAGAAGTCTTGAAAGCCACCCACAAGCTAGGATCTCATCATCAGCCTCCATCTGAGTTCCAAGATCTATTCTAGCACGAATCTACACTTCTAAGGTAGTTTTCTGTGTTTGTTTACGGTAAGATCGCTCATGCGCGATGTAAAAACACACATGCAAGTGTGCTAGAACACATGCAACTCCATGTGGCTAGTTTACACGAATTTGTTGGTGATTTGATGTGTTATTTGATTTAGATCTACTGATTTTAGAGTTTAGAAATGTTGGAATTGAGTTTGGATGAGTTATTGTTGATTTGATAATGATTTTGTAGAACTTGCCATAAAAGGAAACTTTTATGTTGCATGCCATAGATTTTGATGATCTAGACATGTAGACATGTCTAGATGTTGTCAAATTTATAATGTAGTGTTTAGAAACGAAGTTGGGTGATTGATTTGGTCAAAAACATGATTTTGTAAGAACTTACTAAATAAGGAAACTTTTGTTAATTAAAAGAGGGCTTTTGATATTTTAGGATCTTTTGGTGAACTTTGACTATTGAAAGATGTTTAAAAATGGTTTTTAACATATTTGGAAACTTGGATTTGTGAAAACGAGCTTTTAAATGGATACTTTCAAAATAAGGAAACTTTGTTTGGGGAAAACGCCATAAATGGCAAGTTATGAGCAAACGATATACTTTAAGTGTTTAAACGTATTTCTATAAACATACTAATGGTATTAGCCTTATGAAATGGGATTCCATTACTACACTTTCCTAAAATGGAAACTTTTCAAAAATGGCAACTTTTACGATTCTTACACGTCACTTAAGTGAACGTTGTACGATTAGAGTCATAGGATGCATGTAGATGTTCTACTTGTATTTATGAAACATTAAACGGGTTAAGCATAACAAACATGTCACCAACGATTCATCGAGTCAACACAAGTCCACGCACTAGGTCGAGCACACCGCACTTGGAGTTGTATGGGATACAACACACAACAAAACACAAACTCACACCTATATGGTTATAGGTGCTTACTATCAGGGTTGCTAAGCATTCGCAGGGAGCGAACAACACATAAACCAGAACTGGTTTACCAGGTGAGTTCCCGACCCCTTTTTACATTTTCTACCTATGGGGGAGAAAACATTGCATTACAAGCGTTTTGAACAACAACTCATTTTATTTACATATGGACATGCTTTATGACTATATGTATATGTGTGGACCACATCACAACTAGAAGTCCTCGCGATACTCCACAGACTGTTAGTAGCGCGTAGCGCCTAGCGTGCTAATCTTGAATAGTACTATTTGGGCCTAACAAGCCCCACCCATCACTCCAGGGAGGCCAACCCGACTGAAATATTGAAATGAAAGTGCTGGGATGAAATACACACAATTTGGGAGCTCAGAATGGTCCGATTTCATGTGGAAATGACTGAAATTTTGGGAGGAGCGAATAAGGTTTCGTTTGGGTGAGTTGGGTGAAAAATGGGTTGGAAAAACGTAAGTGTTGCTTTTATACCTGTGTTATCGCACGAATGATTTATTTGTACGAGTGGTTTTCATTCACACGAATGGCTCTATGGTTGAAAAGCTCCACGGCTGGTGAATCATTCGCACGTATTATTTAAAAGTTCTTCTTATCTTCATTTAAATTTTTTTATTAAAATATTTTGTGAAGAGTGATTTAAAATAGTTATTAATTTTTTCAGAAGTATAAAACTTACGTATGTGTTTGTATAAATCATCACCCACACAAATACAATGTTTGTCTGATCTTCGGACTTTGCTTTTATACTGTAAAGATATCATTTTGAGTATCAAGTCCAACAACATATTAATGCATATCGTCACCCATCTGAGTATCCCGTTAGATTGATATAAAAAAATGTTATCTATTCAGGTTTGATTTATTGTTTTCCCTCACAAGACGTTTTTATTTTTATTTTTTGCTTCATGTTTGTGTGATTCCTAAGATGCTAGGATGCTAGGCTGGAGTCGCATGCATCTACCTAAGTGTCCTAGGATAATGAGAACATTTAGCATTATCATTTTATTATGTCATGTGTTGTTAAACATCTTTAATTGCTTCCGTAAATTTTAAACTTGTGTTATTTTGGAAACAATTTAATTAACGCTTACGCAACTGATGAACTATATATGTTTTATATTATTAAACTTCCGAAATTCTGATTTTACAAAATTGTTCTATCCAACCAGACATGTAGGTCTCGCAACTGTGTGACCGGAGACTCCGATCCTGACAGTCTCTCGCTCGCGCCCCGGATGGGACGGGATTTCTCGGGGTGCGACAGTTTTCGTCAAAACCGAATGACCTGAACTTTAAACCGATTTTAAGACCACCAAACCTCTTAAAACTGATTTGTAATTAGGATATTATGCTTAGATTTAGTGAAACATAGTATTACATTGGAAGTACTATAATATTACACAAGTCATGTATATCATACAATCCAATATTGTTCATAATCCAACTCTTTCTTTTCTAACAAAATCTTTCTATTCAAACAAGATGACACATTACTCATACAATTCCCAACTCACATTCTATTATTTGACTACCAAACGATGCTGTTAGTGCAGCAACTGCAATCGTTTGTTATCGTACTAAAACTAGTAGGATATCGAAAGCGTAAGTAACTTATATCAATTCACCACTAAACATTGTTATAAAAGCAACTCCTGCGATACCGACATGTTGTGAATGTGGTGACTTAGGTTATTCGTCTACACTTGGCCACATTGGGTCAAAATGAATGTTTTGCTCGTCAATTTAGTGATCAAGGTCAATTTGAGAATTAGTACACTTGTTTTCAACCTTTACACAAATCAAGATCTAACAAACAACATAATGAACAATATGTTGTTTTTACCAATTTATAACTTTATAGTTATGCTTTTACCATCAGTAACAAAGAAAATCTAACTAATTCAGTGAGTATTAGTTACACATTAAAACGAACATGACTTTCCAGTTGAGTTTTATTGACACAATTAGGAAGTTTAATCATCTCTACCTTCTAAAGTTCAAGAACATGCAAAACAATAAACCATAATCCATGAATCCTCCATATTCAAAAATTTTTATCACCCATCTCTTTATTACTAAAATAATTAGAATAACCATAACAAATATAAATAATATTTAATCCACAAGAACGGAAATTACCAAAGTAACTTATCGAGGATGGTATCAGGTATTGATAATGTAGTGAGTTAGTGGCTCGGTTTGTCCCACACATGCTCTCTAAATAACATTTATCAATATAATGGTAGAATACTCAAGTAAGCAACTATGAGAAATCGATATGTATATAAAATGTGTAAATTATTAACAAAGGTTTCAAAGCAAAACTATAATATAATAGAAAACCACGTTCAAGAACACATATCTGAAGTAATACAATTAAAGTAGGGGATAGTTGATTACTCATTCATAATCTCCCTAAATATGTTAGAATTTGGAAACCTCAATATTGATTTCAAATATTTACAAACTTCTTTCATCAAATTCTTGTAAAGATATTTATAATAACATGAACAATGAACACTTAGAATGAATGGTTTAATTTTTGGAGATAATGAATGTAATTACTAATTCTATGAATTGTTGCAAAAATAAAGATAAACATATACGAGATTATTTTCATTGATTGATATTGTAAATGTATTTTAAGTTCAACTCTGATCAAAAGAGTTTGCTAAATTGTAATTTCTTTCAAATTCCAATGTTTTTGAAAGAAAATGTATCACTATAATATAATGCACATTTAGTATCTAGAAAAGTGGCGTAATAAATTAATCAACAAATTTTTAATTATAAATCTCTTCGTATGTCTTAATTGTAAGCGTGCATTGACGATTCAATCCAGTTCTTAGATAATATTATAGAGATTTCATAAAATAAAACTCTATGTCCCTTCATATTGAAGTGTACATTGATGATTCCATGCACTTCGTAAGGAAACTCATGAAAACCATATAATGAAAAGAAAACCAAGGATTTCTACAAACTTCCTAACGAAGTGTACATTGGTGATTCAATGCACATTGTAAGGAAATGAATATAAATTTTTTATAAAAAACTTAAATAAAAACAAATTTAATAGTTCAAGGATGCTTATAACTAACATAGATCGAACAAAAGATAAAGTCATTAACTATTTTAAATAACAGTTTCTTCTAAATAAATTTTGGGAGGAAAATTTTAAAGTAGGGAGATTGTGGTTTTCACAAAATGTTTTAGTGTCAAAAGTTGAATAAACAAATGTTTGTTGGGTATTATTTGATTTATGAACTTATACATATATGCAATTATGAATATATATTAACATAAAACAATTTGAGAATTTATAAAACAAACCAAATGGAAATATATATATATATATATATATATATATATATATATAGGGGAAGGTTCCATTGTTAACCCTCCCTTATAGCGTTAACCGCTTAACCCTAGCGTTTTTTGCCCGAATCTTAAAATTTTTTTTTCATGGTTTTTATTTTGCAAAAATAAGGGGGTTTTTTTTTTGTGTTTTTGCTAATTCATCACCGTTTAGAAGTTATTGTAAGTGTAAGTTACTTACACTTACTTACAAAACCGTATCTGATGCAGTAAATGTAAGTAAGTGTAAGTAACTTACACTTACAATAACTTCTAAACGGTGATGAATTAGCAAAAACACAAAAAAGAAACCCCCCCTATTTTTACATAATAAAAACCATGAAAAAAAAAATTTTAAGATTCGGGCAAAAAACGCTAGGGTTAAGCGGTTAACGCTATAAGGGAGGGTTAACATTTGAACCTCTCCCTATATATATATATATATATATTTGTGTGCTAAATAACATTGTTTAACAAAAAAATAAGTAAATAAGCTTATACAGCTTTGTTGAGTAAAATTATATAGTTTTAGTAATAGTAAGTAAAAATAATATTTTTACAAAAAAGTTTAAACTAAAATTATTAAGATTTGTTAAGTCAAAAAACTGTTGTTAATTTTATAAAAAGGATAGATATTGTTGGAAATCTCCCCCCCAATGTCCAAGCTCGTTTATCCAGTGGCGCCGGAGCTCCGGCTGGTCGATGGCTACACACAAGCCAACAACTAGAACGCCCCATTTATACCTCAATCAAGCTTGTTTTCAATACTTCATGACTAAAAATCTATTTCTGACGCTTTTGGATCATTAAAACGTAATAAAAATGAGATTAAACTGACTTTTCATTAAAACGAAACCGTAGTCGTAATTCCTATAATGAAATCGAACGTATCATACGATTAAACATTAAAACATAGGGATGTTGTATATCTGCTCGTTTCGAACGTAAGCACACTCGAAATTTCCTCTGTACTCGATCGAAGCTCTTGAAATCTACTCACAAAGGTCCGTGACTAAGGCTCTCTAAAATTCGATCCACACCTAACCATTCCAGGCAATTCTAAGTTCCATGGCTTCGGTTTATCCTGTAGGACAAAAGCCCTATAGTTCTTGAGATTCACAATCATCAACTGGATCGAATTTGATCGATGAGAAATTCAGGTTCATAAAGAATTTATGGAGTGTGTTTATTAATTATTTAAATGGCTTCCAATCAGGAAATCCACTCCATCCCAACGGTTAGGGTGTAATTCTTGAGGATAATGGACTCGGGTTCAATTCCGGTTATAACCGGGTTTTAACATTAAACTCCATTTTTTATTTCTTTTATTTCACCATCCAAACTAACTCGAAAAATTCTAAAAAAATTCATTAAAATCAAAAATAATATTTCAAGTGTTCTATAAAAATTTTATAACTTTTTTAGAATATATTTCTATTATTTTGTTATTTAAATTTTATTTGAATACTTTTAAATACATAAAAAATACTAAAACATCTTTAAAAATTTTGAAAAATTTACAGAAATCATATTTGATAACCAATAACATTATGTAAAAATTGTAGGATTTTTCAGATTATATTACTATTTTTCTATTTAAATTTTATTTACGTAGTTTTAAATACATTAAAAATGCTAAAACACTTTTGAAAATTTTTAAAAATTTACAAGATTTATAATTGATATTTATAAACATTCTGGAAAATTTTAAAGAATTTTTTATTTTTATTTAAATAAAATTTATATTTAAATTGTGAAAATAAAGTACAAAAGATAAAAGTTTATTTATAAAAATAATATATAAATATAGAAAAATTATTTTTAATATTCTGAAACCATTTAAAGATAATACAATAAGTTTATTTATTAAATTATTTATTTTAAATAAAACTTTATTTAAACATTGTTTTACTCTTATAAAAATTTCAAAGGATTGAATTCTAAAAAGCTTATAGCAATATTTTATTTTTTATATACAAATAAAATGTTATCTATGTAACATTTGAGTATAGATCATGTGTATGAAATCCTTTCTTTTATAGTTTTTAAAATTATAAAATGGGGGTTTAGGAATACCAAATTTGGGTTTTCCCTTTTAGGAAAATCCATTAGGAAAGATATAGACTTTTTAGGTCCATATGTGAACATTAGAACTTATACAACAACATATTACAATAGAGGGTGAATTGTGACTTCACAAACCCTCATCCTTACTCAAGAACATCATTTGATCAAAGCTTGACAAGTGAGTTTTCTCATACTTCCATTTATACTTTTGTAAATTTTGGGAATGTCACGTGTGTCTTATTTCAACTTAATGTATTCTTAGAGTTAAAACATGATGCAAATTACTTAGTTTTGTATAATGGCCTTAAGTGTTGTGTGATTAATTGAATGATAGAACATGTGATGACATGGAATTCTTGTATGTTTATTCATCATACACAAAAGTTGCCTAACAATGGTTATATATCTCCTTCGCTTAGACTTTGGTCTTCGTATTAAAAGGTGAAATATGTAAATTAGTGAACTTGTAAACTAATTAACTTAATTAAGGTCTCAAGTTAAGTTATGTCTCATGTTTGAGGACAATTGTAAAAAATGGTGAATGCCACCATTAGGCGGCCTTCACCGACTGGTCGCACGACCAAAATTTTTAAGACAATTCCAAAAGACAAAAACATTGGAAAAAACTTGAATGCTTATACATGTTGAATGACAAATACTTTTGATGAATTCTTTAGGTTTACCATGCTTCTAGAATGCCTGTAAGAACGTAGACTTAGGCTTATTACCATTTAGACATTGTATCGCATCTTTTTGTTTATGTACATATATTACAACTTGTTTGAGTACTCACCAACTATGCAAATAGTTGATAAATTCTATTTTACATATGTGATAGGTAATTAAAGATTAGAAGACATAAGCTAGGCTTAGAGGACCTAGTTTAATGATGTAAAACCGTTTATGTTATGTTGAACATTGATAATGTAATGTTGGATTTAATTTTTCAATGTTTGAATTCTGAATGGTTGTTGAATATTTTAATATGGATTTTTAAATATATTAACTTTAATAGTAGAAAAAGATCTTTTGAACGATCAAACCGGGCGCGCCAACATATTCAGCTGTTGGTTGGATGTCACTATTAAGGCTTAAATATTTAAACATCCATATTAAAATGTCCAACAACCATTCAACATTCAAACTGGCGCCCCAACATATTCCAGCGTTGGTTAGGGTGTGACATCACACCTACCACTAATAGAATTCTCCTATAACAATAGCTACTAGAGCAGCATTGGATGTGCTCCACTCGAAGCGTTGTATGGTAGGAAGTGTCGGTCACCGATATGACACCCAACAATTTCAGATAAGTTGCAACACTTACAATTACCTATTCACATTCATACTTCCTTGCATTTCATTTAATTAAGATTAATTAAGCGAGTCAAACACAAACAATTGCAAAACGATAATTCGGGGAATTCTCTAATCCTACATTACATATTGATTTTGGAAATCAAGTGTGGCAAACACAAACACAATTGCAAAACGATAATTCGAGGAATTATCGAATTGTACATTAAAACATTGATTATGATTATTCAAGTGTGCAAACTTTTTACAAAGTTGAGCACAAACAATCATGAATCGGTAATTCGAGGAATAACCGAAACACACACGAGTCTTGTTTAAACGTTGGTGAAATAACGAACAACAACTTGAACAAACCAAGATGTCTATACGTGATTTTGTGTTAACACGAACTAAACGTTTAGAATAAACGATATGAATCGAACGCGAAAGAAACCGGACAAAACAAAATTGAAAATCTAAAAAGTAAACCCTTCGAGGTACGAGAAGAGTCTCTGCGAACAACCCAGTTATTTTGTCCTTTGCGGTACGTGACGAGTCCCAGTACTCAAAAAATCTATAAAAGAAACACCTCTTCCTCACAACTCTTTTCTTTTACCCATACACGAAATTCCTGTAACCATCTCGACCAAAAGCTCCCGCCAACACACTCCAAGCTTCTGTAAAACCTTGCGAAGCCCATTCTTCGCATTTTGTGGAGCTTCAAAAGGAAGTGTTGGGAGCCATCAACAAGCTGGAGGATCACCATCAACCATTTTAAGAGCTTTGCAGCCTCTATCTGGCTCGAATCTCACCATCTAAGAACTCCTAAGGTTGTCTCTACGGTTTATTCATACTTTGATGTGTCTTGACTTATTTAGATATAGGATTGAATTGAAATCAAGTTCGATAATATTTGGTAGAGATTTGTGTTAGTTACCATATAAGGAAACTTTATATATGCATGTGTTGATAGATGATCATATGGACATGCTAGAAGTTTTTAGATGATTATAAATGTATATTAGAGTGTATGTAAACATATTAGGATGGTTGGATTTCTGAAAGTATGATGTTGTTATTAACTTATTATTTATAATAACTTTTACAAATCAAAAGTGTTGATTTTAATGATTTGACATGAGTCAGTGATTAGATGTTGTTAAAATATGTTAAGAAAGGTTAAATAAGTGTATTTGGAACCTTGATTTGAGAAGACGGATCTTTAAACAAGTTCATTCTAAAAATTGAAACTTTATTTGGAGAAAATGCCAAATAGGATAAAGTGACAACTTGAAGTACTTGTATACGTGTTTAATATGTTCTATAAACATACTAAAAGTATTAGTTTGATGAAATGGGATTTCATAACTAAACTTTCTAAAAATAGAAACTTTCTATAAAAAGAAAGTTTCAAAAATAGAAACTTTCTGAATAGTATTATTTGGGGGAGAAAACATGCATACTAGTTCTTGCAAATGTGACCGGACACTGCGATCCTGCCCCAGTCTTAATCACGTCTTTGGCGGCTGGAAACCCCAGGGTGCGACAAATTGGTATTAGTGCCCTCGGTTATTGCGAATTAGGTTTGCATTAGTCAATTCAGTCTGTAACCGTTGTCTCCACACACCACATTATACTTATTATTGTCACTACTTTCATACATGATCATACACATACTTATTACGCATATTTTAGATATGGAGTCACCATCATCACCACCTATGCTCGCACACGACGAAGAGGAGCCAATAGCTCCAGCGCCACCAGCATCGTCTATACCGGTGGCCGTAGAGTCACCTAACCAGCATCCCCTACTTTACGAGGGGAGTGAGAAGGATGATGCAGTGGAGGATACTGAGGAGGATCTAGAGGAGGATCCGAAGGAACATCCCGATGAGGATCCTGACGAGGATCCTAAGGAGGCTCCCAAGGAGGAGTCACCTGACCATGCATCACCCATGCTGGACATCCCGGAGACTAATGGAGCCATTCGGCCACTCATTCGCCGAATAAACCCCTTTACATAATATCCATTCGCAGATGCTCCTGCGAACGACTCAGTTTCCAGACTGAGAACGTACAAATACATACAAGTGATTACAAATAAGCAAATACAATTCTAATCTATTCGAACAGCAGTGGACTCCCAAAATTTTCACTAACAACAAGTCAAAGACCTGAGGAAAGGACAAGTGGACTTTGGTGAAAATCCTACGGGCTAATGTGAGTAACCTACTCACTAAATATGCAACCATACGTCATACTAATGTTGGTGTGGTGTGTTGAATGTTGACTATTTTGTGTGAGTCTTGTTGTGGTTAATGAAAGTTATGTTAGAATAACATAACTTGATATAGTGTCATTATGGGTTTGATAATAAGTGACACAAGAATTGGGGTTTGATCCACATTCGTGTGGAATAAGACCATGAGTTATGGCATTTGGTGGTGATTCATATTTGTGTTAAAGAACATGTAAGTCCATCTTAGAATGCTTTGGGTGTGTCATGTAAGTCCATCTTGTATGGCTTTGGGTGTGTCATGTAAGTCGATATTGGAATGGCATTGGGTTTGGGATGTAAGTCTACGTTAGTGTGGCTTTGGGGGTAATCCACATGTGGGTGAATTTAATTTGGTTATTTAACAAAAAACTAGGTGGTTGACCCATTGTTTAAATTAGTCAAACTGGGTGTTTTACTAAATTTTTGAATTTCGTCAAACCTAGGTGATTGACCAAATTATTGAAATTGGTCAAACTTTGAGGTTGACCTATAATTGAAATTAGTCAAACCTAGGTGATTGAACAAATTGTTGAAATTAGTCTAATTGGGCAGTTGACCCCTTAGTGACATGAACTTGTGCGTGTGTTTGGTGATTAAAGTGGTGTATACTTGGGGTATGTATGAATTTGGTGTTTATTGATTCAATTGGTGTATAATTGGCGTATGTATGAATTTCGGTGTTTGGTGATTAAATTGGTGTATTATTGGTGTTTGAATACTTGGTGTTGTCAGTATTATGCAATAGGTGTTTAAATTGCTTAGTTATTGTGAATTGGTGTGTTTATAGGTGGTGTGTAAAATTAGGAATGAGTCACAAGAGGTGTGAACTTCTTATCAAAAGTTTGACCGAAAATGGTCAAACAATTCAAATTGGTGTTCGTATGTTTTTTGCTTGACAATAACTTGCAATAGGGGTTATGTTTGCTTAGTTATTGTAATGTAGTATGTTCACAATTGTTGTAGAGAATTGAGAATCATCCACAAGTGGTGTGAACTTCTTATTTGCAGTTTTGAATGAAATGGTCAAACAATTCACAAGAGGTGTGAATATGAAATGGGTCGAATCACAAGTGGTGTGATCTTCCTATAATGAATTTATGGAGCTTAGGTAAATCACAAGTGGTGTGATTTACCTTGGGAATCCTTGGTGAAAAAGGAGGTCTCAAAGGATTTGGGTAGAAATTAACCTAAATTGGTCAAACGATTCACAAGAGGTGTGAATGTGGAATGGGTTGAATCACAAGTGGTGTAATATTCCTATGGTGAATTTTTGGAGTTTAGGCAAATCACAAGTGGTGTGATTACCTACCTTGAGAATCCTTGGTGAAAAAGGAGGTCTTATGGAAATTGTGTGAAATTTGACTTTTTGTGGGTGTTTTCATGTTCTAACACTTTATTGGTGTCTTAAAGTGCTATGAATATGAATTTCATGTGTTGAATATATTGTTGTGGTTGTACAATCTAAAATCCTTGGTGAAAAGGGATAAGGGGAGAGAACAAAGAAAACATATATATATACATATATATAAGGAGTTTTAACATGGTCATGTCCCCTGGAACACGCCCATGTCACAACTACACATCAGATTTTTGGAAACCTTTTGACATGGCCATGTTCCCTCGGAACACGTCCATGTTGCATCTGTATCTTTGAAATGTCATAAAGTGGCTTATTTCAGCTTTTAGGTGGATTCCATGGGTAAATCTAATTGGTTTGAGCAAGAATTAGAGATTTAAGGGGTTTTGGGTGAAAACGACCCGTTAGTAAATTGTTTTGAGTTCGAGTTTAATAATGTTACCAAATTATGTTTGGGATTTTATTATTGTATCCATATGGTGGTATGGAATACACTTGGGGAAATAGACGGGTGATCTTACTTAGTTCTAACAAACTATCGGTGAATTAAATGTGGCATTTTTTAGGTGAACGTAAAAGGGTGAAGGAGACCGTGATCGGATGTCTTGAGAAGGCTCGGATTGAACACGTTTTTGGTTAAAACCCAACTTCTTGTGAACGATTATAAATTATGTAGAGTGTGATTATAATTAACGTGTTTGTAACCGGTTTTGATGACGGGTTGGGTTAAGTTGGGTGTTTAAAATTGATGTTTAATTTTTGAAAAATCTAGGACCTAACTCGGAAGGTGTTTTAATCACGTGTCACACGTGGGAGAATTTTGGGGGTTACAAGTTTGTATCAGAGCTAATGGTTTGAGGGATTTAAGTGCGTTGCGAACACTTGAACTCAAATCGTTGTGTTTTTGATACGGGGAGTAACGTTCGATCCGAGATCCGATCAACAAGGTGAGGTTTATGGTAACAAGTTGTGGAGTGTTTGCCTTAATTATATATATTTAGTGGTGTTTGGTGTGAATTTCTATATTTAACCAAAATTCTTAGTTATAATATGGAGAGATCGAATTAAGGTAACATTAGATGTTATGATTTCCTAAATATGTTTGTATATTGGTGTTTGTTGTGATTATTTTGTGTGAATAACATTCTTGATCATGATATGGGATGATGAAGTTATGGAAATGAGCATGGGATGATTGTAATACTATGCCTGGCCATTATAATATTACTTTCATTGCATGAGCATGAGTTTGACAGAGTCAGCTCAAATCTGGATGTGGAATAGGAGGTAAGGGAGTAGTAATTTGATTACTAATTGACCAAATTTTTATAAGTCCACAGGTGTGTGACATTGGGGAGAATTTAACTTTGGGTGAAAATTTATGTAAGTCCATAGGAGTGTGGCATTGAGGAGAATTCACTTTTGGGTGAAAATTTATATACGTCCACATGTGTGTGGCATTGGGAGAGAATCCACATATGAGTGAATTTTGGTTGAAATAAATGGGTGTTGACCTTTTAGAAAGAATTACATAATGTGTGAATGATGTCATATAATATTTACGATGATTATACACCATACGCCTACCTTATATAGTGTCATTAATTGTTTGAGAATGATTGACATAGGGAATTGGTGATGATTTACGATGTTTGGGGGAACATGTAAGTCCATGGTTAGGTGGCATGGGATTTGTCATGTGTGAGGCCCCGATCCCGGGTGCCTCCCAGAGGCTGGTTTTCATTATAACACATAGCTCTTAAACTAAAAATTTTCATAGATCGCAACGAAATTTAAAACATAGTTTATCAAATATGAAATAATGTCAGAATTAAAACATAAATGATTGCCAACACCACCGGATTCTCTATCTTGATGCCCGAGCTCCGCGTTTCTTCTCACCTTAGCTTTAACCTGACATACATGCTAAAATCTGAGCATATGTTAGTAAGTTCTTGTTTTCATAAAACATCATAAAAATTTTGTTAAGTTAAAACATATTTAACATAAAACATCATTTCTTTCACATAATCTAAAACCTTGTCACATAAACATCTTAATCATCATCATACAACCACTGCTACTGAGTGTAACCGTGGGTTTATGCCGGCACAAGGCTCCATAACCTTTGATCTGACTCGCCGAAGTGTTCTGCAGATCCATACTTACCTAGTAACAAGTACTGGAGCAACCATACTTACCCCATACGAATATCGGAGCAACATCATACTTTCCCCGTAACAAGTACGGGAGCAACCATACTTAGCCCATACGAATATGGGAGCTACGTCATACTTACACCGTAACAGGTACAGGTGCAACCATATTTACCCCATACGAATACGAGACAATGTCATACTTACTCCGTAATAAGTACGAGAACAACCATACTTACCCCATACGAATATGGGAGCCACCGTACTTACCTCTTACAAATATGGGAGCAACGTCATACTTACGCCATATGAATATGGGAGCAACATCATTCATCATGACATGATATACTAGCACTATATTATCATTAAGCATAACATCACAACTTTATCCTAATAAAATAGGATTACTCATAACAGGCTATGCTAGTATCATATCATCATAACATCCTAGCATCATATACATGTTATGCTAGGAGCATATCATCATATCATTCATCAAGGCATCATAAACACATTATACTAGCATCTCATCGTCATAGCATCCTACTTTCATCCTAGAAGCCTAGGATTTCATCATAGCCATCTATAATTATCACAATAACATGTTATCATACAGTTCATCTTCCTAACTTACTAACATGCATTCATCATACTTAGCATACTATCATGCATAAATCATACTAACACATTAACATACATTTTGTAGGACCTTAGGAGCCCTCGGAAACAACTCGGTTCCTTTGGAGATCTGCTCGACGGCCATTAGAATAGTGCGGAATGCTATTCCAGGGTTTTCCAATCGAAACCACTAGTCCCCGTGGCAATCCGACGGTGAGGAGTCAACATTTTGATCGAAATCGAACACCACGGGGTGAGAATCAAAGTTGGAGAGGTAGAAGCTGCTCAAAACCCTAAGGGTATGACAGAGGAGTGCACAGGGGAGAGAGGATGCTCGAAAAGTTATAAAAAATTCTGTTCTCAGCACTATATATAAGTTGTAGTCATTCGCCCGAATGAGTAGTGCGAAACACTCATTCGGCGAATGACTCGGCCGAATGAGCTTAGCAGACCGAATGAGTCATGCGGATGACTCATTCGTTCGCCTCAGTCATTCGCTAAGCGTTCATTCGCCCGAATGAACTTATTCTTAGGTATAATTCGCACGAATGGGTCTATAACATAGTCAAAGTCAAAATCAAACATAGATAAACATAATAAACTCAATTAAACATATATGAACAATACTCAAAAGTCTATTCATTAATAATATGAACTTTACATAATCCAAGACATACAAAATATTGAACTTTACATAACATACTCTTCAGTAGCTTTAGGCTCTTCAGTTTGAGGCGGAGGAGGCTTGGCAGTTTTATCGTGCCTAGTCTTGGTTCTAGAGCCACTACCAGCACCATCATCATCATCACCGAAATGATCATCCTTGTCAGTACCATCATAATCCACTTTCTCCTCATAAGACTCTTCTTCGTCTTCTTCGTCTTCCCTGTCTGAATCATCGGAGGCAGACTCAGAGGCCTCAAGCCTAGGTGTGGACTCCTTGAGGCTGTCAACTTGCTCAGATAGACGCATGTTTTCAGCCTCAAGAGCCGAAATCCTGTCGTTAAAAACAACATCTGTAAGGTCCAGCTGATTGTATTCATCCATGTACTTGAGTAATCTCACCTCCAAATCAGCAAATCTGGCCCTTAGATCGGCCCTCTGATCGGCAGCCTTCAGTAGCAGAGCATCCTGCTCACTGACCCTCTGCTTGAGCTGAGCAATGGTCTTATCTTGCTCGTAGTTCCTCTCCATCAATCTCAGGACTAAATTGTTCAGAGTGTTGAGCTATTCAGCAACTGAAACACTCGGTATATATGAATCAGCACGTGTAGTGGAGGGACCAGAGGAAGCTGCAGTGAAGACAGCTGTAGTAGCAACAGAGGAGGTCAGAGGAGCAATAGTAACACGTGTAGCCCTTGACCTGGTCAGTGAAGAAGCTGCAACTGTTGCAGCGGATGTAGCAATGGTTGCTGCAATAGAAGTCAGCTCTGACCATCTCTGTAAGACAAATCTTGTCGTTCTTCTTTTGGTCGGATGAGAGGAAGTAGACTGAACAATAGAAGCAGCAGTAGTAGATGTGACAGTTGAAGTACGTGGAGGAGTAGAAAAATCAAACTTAGGAACAAAGGATGGATCCCTGATCTCCTCCCTATCAAGCTCTGTCTCACTAGGCCTCTTCCTCTTCTTTACCAGGCTTGTCCCAACCATAATGTTCTCAAACTCATCACCAGGCTTATTAGAGTCTGAGCTGTTAGAACCCTCATCATCATCATCATCACCACCAGCCTTATCTGATTCATCAGACTCGTCTCTCTCTTCCGCAGATGTAGTACCACCCATCTCTAATGGAGTAGAGACGGTGACTGCAGTAGCAGTCATAAAATCTAAATCAAGAAGAGCACCAACATCAACATCATCAGCAGCACCAGATCCGCCAACACCAGCATCAGCACCACTAACATCAGTAATAACACCAGCACCACTACTCACACATGCACCATCACCAGCATCAACAGCACCACTAGTACCAGCATCACCTCCATCACCATCATCACCATCACCACCATCATCACCACCCGGTGCAATATTATCCTCCAAGTCTGAGTCCAAATCCTCGGGTCTCCATCTCCTCCAAATAGGTGCAACATAATCAGCGTTGAGGAAATGGCCAAACATACCAAGAGTGGGAGGCTTCCTCTCCTTTCCTCTTATGCAACAACTCTGTTAAGAGTGGTGTCGTTCATGTGCTTCAATCTGAGAACATCTACATTGGCCTTAGGTATATTCGGCACTTGTGCATCAAAGATCATCTGGAGAAACCTCAGATACATCAAAAACTTCTTGTCTCCCTTGAGGTATACATTCTCCTTCATATAAGTGAAGACCATCTCGGAGAAGTTGAACGAGATGTTCAACACTAAGGCCATAAAGGCTCCTTGGAGTGTCTCTCAAAGGTCATCAAAACCACCACATCTTGAGCCCTAGCAGTGATTGAGAACATGACATAAATACTTGGCAGGAGGAGAGGAAGTAGACTGAACAATAGCAACAGCAGCAGTAGATGTGACAGTTGAAGTACGTGGAGGAGTAGAAAAATCAAACTCAGGAACAAAGGATGGATCCCTGATCTTCTCCCTATCAAGCTCTGTCTCACTAGGCCTCTTCCTCTTCTTTACCAGGCTTGTCCCAACCATAATCTTCTCAAACTCATCACCAGGCTTATTAGAGTCTGAGCTGTTAGAACCTCATCATCATCATCATCATCACCACCAGCCTTATCTGATTCATCAGACTCGTCTCTCTCTTCAGCTGATGTAGTACCACCCATTTCTAATGGAGTAGAGACGGTGACTGCAGTAGCAGTCATAAAATCTAAATCAAGAAGAGCACCAACATCAACATCATCATCAGCAGCACCAGATCCACCAACACCAGCATCAGCACCACTAACATCAGTAATAACACCAGCACCACTACTCACACCTGCACCATCACCAGCATCAACAGCACCACTAGTACCAGCATTACCTCCATCACCATCATCACCATCATCAACATCATCACCATCACCACCATCATCACCACCCGGCACAATATTATCCTCCAAGTCTGAGTCCAAATCCTCGTGTCTCCATCTCCTCCCAGTAGGTGCAACATAATCAGGGTTGAGGAGATGGCCAAACATACCAAGAGTGGGAGGCTTCCTCTCCTTTCCTCTTATACAAGAACTCTGTTAAGAGTGGTGTCGTTCATGTGCTCCAATCTGAGAACATCTGCATTGGCCTTAGGTATATTCGGCACTTGTGCATCAAAGATCATCTGGAGAAACCTCAGATACATCAAAAACTTCTTGTCTCCCTTGAGGTATACATTCTCCTTCATATAAGTGAAGACCATCTCCGAGAAGTTGAACGAGATGTTCAACATAAGGCCACAAAGGCTCCTTGGAGTGTCTCTCCAAGGTCATCAAAACCACCACGTCTTGAGCCCAAGCAGTGAATGAGAACATGACACAAATACTTGAACTGCGGGCATAAGAAGGCCTTGTTCAGCACTCCCGCCACTAAGTCTCTATCATACTTGCATCGCATGAAAAATCCTCAAAAAAGATATCTATCAATAAGAAAAGGATGATCTGGAGAGTCCTGAAATCTACAGACCCGTCTGAGATGTTCAGTCGATACTACAACATCCTGTCCTCGGACCTTCCCTCTGATGACAGGAGGCTCTACCTCACAGTCAATATCAGCAGTGCTCCAGAAAACTCTCTGATGTGATAAATATGAAACATGTACAGTAGAGATAGCTTGAAATATCCTGGAACATCTAGAGAAAGTGACAATTTCTATAAAGTGTCGGGCGTTCGCCGTGGTAAGATCCAGATGAGCATATATGTTGTTCTTGGGAGCAGCCTTGTATCCTGCCATACTGAAACACAGAAAAATATCAACAATTTTTTCAATTCAGTAGGCAATTGAATCATACTCAAAATTTTGACCAAGTGATCAAGTGGTGCGAATGAAGCACTGTCAATGAGACTCAAGCGAATGAGATCGAAGGCCGAATGAATGGTGTCATCCGAATGACACACGAATGAAGTCATTCGGTTGAATCCACTCATTCGCATGACCATATGGTCCGAATGACATCATTCGGTCGAACGAACTCATTCGGTTGAACCTGTGGTGCGAATGAGTCTCATTCGGGCGACCGATGGACTCCAAACACCCAATTTTTCAAAAAATCAAATCAGACCTAAAACTAGTAACATTCATCACAGAGGGGTCCGGATATGGTTATACAACTGATTTTGAGTTGATTAATGTTCCTATTGACCGGTTATTAGACTTGTACAAGTTCGAACCCTAAAACCCTAAAATTTCGAATGGTTAGGGCTCCATCCTCGGTCAAAAATGAACCATCTTGTTCCCATCAGTACCTGTAATGATCAAGATGTGAAAAACAGTCAGAGAATGGCAGATTTTGTGGTGAAATGCGAATAGGATGAACAAGTATGTGTTTCGGGCGAAGGAGAGCACACAGTGAGGCTGAATGAAGAAATGAGGTGAATGAGCTCATTCGGCCGAAGAGCATCCATTAAATAGGAGGACTCATTCGGCCACAGGAACCGAATGACCCAATTCCCATGAAGGAATCACGCGAATGAGTCATTCTCATGAATGAGTTCGTTCGCTTGTATGAGACATACTCACACTCATTCGGGCGAAGCAAATCAGCACCCCAAAAACACAACTCATTTTCAAATGTTGACATTTTGATCACAAAAAAAAATTATTGTTATGAAGTTCAGTCTGGTTTGGTGATAGGCAAAGATAAGATTAAATATCTGAACCAACAAATGATCATTTAAAACAATTTCAAATGAAAATCTTTTTGTATTTTCTGATAACCAAACAACTGTACAAACTGAAACTGAAATAAACAAAATGCACTTATTTTTGTGAGTAGCCTTTCAAGAAAATGACACATACACCAGATCATGTCAAATCAGCAATCAAGAAAGTTTATACTTCTGACACATTTGATTTATGAAATGATTGCTAATATATTTGTCCACTTTAAACCTGACAGTACTTTGTTTCTAAATTAATAAATGATCACTCATGTATTCTGACTGAGTTACCCATTATAGTCAACCAATCTAGATCAAAACCAGTTTATAACTCATCTCTGTATAACTTAGTACCTAGCATCATAAGTTCTATAAGGTTCCAATTTATTTTCTTTTTGTATTTTTCTTTTTAATTTGTTTCTCAAGTTCAACACATTCTCATGGACGGCTTCAACTAGGTCTTTACAAAGCAATATGGCACGTATACAGAACTGTGTTGACAAGATCAACTTGTTCTATCCAAATGGATGGCTTCAACTAGGCTGCAACCCAGTAATATGGCACATGTATGGAATCAAACTTATTTTATTTTTGTGTTTTTCTTAGCTTATCCTATCTGAATGGATGGCTTCAACTAGGCTGCAACCTAGCAATATGGCATGTTTACAGAATGAGATTCACTTTTATTATCTTGTGATTCAATCATTCTCATCTAAATGGACGACTTCAGCTAGGTCTTTACAAAGCAGTATGGCACATGTAAAGACTTGAATTCATGAATCATTAGAAACCTCATAAGATCCTTTGATAACAGGTGTGTGCCTGATTTGAGTCAAAAACTGTTTATCCCTTAACTAGTTTTCGAAACTGAATCCCACAAATCAGACTTTCTAAGCAATCACCAACAGCATATTAACTTTGTAAAGTCGGCCTATCAGTACATCAGATCATAGTTCCCATGTGCTATCAGTTTATGCATTCAATCTTGCATTTAAGACATGACAGGTTAACACATCACTTTCTCTAATAAGACTTTCTCATTTTTACAATTTTTCTAATGTTTTTGGTTTTTAAATTAAACTACTTTTTCTCACCCTAAAAACTTAAAACTGAAAATCTTTTTGAGTTTTTGAATAAGTGAAAGAAAAATAACAGAAGTAATAAAAATAAAAATCAAACAAAAAGAAACTAACTGACAAAATAATGATCATTTGTTTGATTCAGATGAAGGAATAACTTCATCTTTTTGAAAAACACCATTAGCTGATAACAGATATAAAAATATAGGTTTGTCAAATGCTTTAGTGTAAAGATCAGCTTTCTGGTTATCGGTGTGAATCTTAGCAACATCGATTAATTTCTTTTCAAAACAATCACGTATGAAGTGATATTTAATGTTGATGTGTTTTGTTTTAGAGTGCTGGACAGGATTTTTAGTGATAGCTACGGCAACAATGTTATCAACAAAAATAGGAGTGTTAGAAAACTGTAACTCATAGTCCCTGAGTTGTTGCTGAATCCAGATGATTTGAGAGAAACAACTAGCAACTACAATGTATTATGCTTCACATGTTGAAGCAGACACCGATGTCTGCTTCTTGCACTGCGAGGTAACTAGGCGTTTCCCACAGAAATGACACCCCGCTGATGTAGACTTGAAGTCTCTTTTGCATCCACCATAATCTGAATCACTGTAAGTAGTTAGGTCAAAGTTATCATCATTAGGGTACCAAAAGCCTAGATCCGGAGTACCCTTCAGATAACGCAAAAATCCTCTTCACAGCAATAAGATGAGAAACTCTTGGCTTTGACTGATAACGAGCACACAGACAAGTAGCAAACATGATGTCTGGACAAGAAGTGGTGAGATACATAAGAGATCCGATCATTCGTCGGTACAGAGTGGCATCAATTAACCCACCCTTTTCATCTGGAGTAATCCCGTGATTAACAGTCAGTGGGGTACCAGCAGGTTTTGCATCCAACATACTGAACTGGCTCAGAAAGTCGCCAACATATTTGGTCTGATGAATGAATATTCCTGCCTCAGACTGATCCATGTGCAATCCCAAGAAAAATTTCATTTCTCCCATGGAACTCATCTCAAAGTTATCTTTCATAACCTTCTCAAAATCCTTGCACAGAACATTATTTGAGGATCCAAAGATGATATCATCCACATAAACTTGTACCAATAGTAATTCCCCATCCATCTCTCTAATGAATAGTGTTCAGTCAATGAAACCTCTTCTGAACCTGTTGTTCACAAGGTGAGTTGACAGTGTCGCGTACCATGCTCACGGAGCTTGGTGCAATCCATATAAGGCCTTATCTAGCTTGTAGACTTGGTCACGATGCAATGGATCTTCAAACCCGGGAGGTTGATTGACATACACCACTTCATTAATCACACCATGAAGAAATGCATTTTTAACATCCATCTAATAAACCTTGAACTTTTTGAAGGATGCATAATCCAGAAAAGATTCGGATTGCTTCAAGACCAGCAACCGATGCAAAAACTTCATTGTAGTCAATCCCTTCAATCTGCCTAAAACCTTGCACCACCACACGTGCTTTGTTGTGAACCATAATGCCATGATCATCTCGTTTGAAGCGCAAAACCCATATCGTGCCAATAACTTTTGCACCCTTGGGTCTATCAACTAGCTGCCAAACTCCAAGTTTCTTAAACTGCAGTAACTCCTCTTACATGGCATCTATCCAAGATTCTTCTTTCAAAGCTTTAGTGATGGTTCTTGATTCAACTTGGGAGAAAAAACATTAATGGGCACAAAAGCTTACATCTGCAAGATCAAGAATGTTAGCAAGACCACCTAAAAATAACTAATTTATGGTCTTCACTCCATCAGTTGGATTTCCAATAATATTGTCTTGAGGATGAATTCTGTTAAGTCTGCCAACAGGATGAGCAGGAACCTCAACCTGTGGATCAAGATTGTTTATATTGAGATCCTCAAGAGCATGTACAATATTATCAATATCTGGTTCTGGAACATTTGGATAAGAGTGATTATCATCTGAGTCTAAACTGTCATCATTTGTTTGTACTGGAGCTTGACCTGAAGAAGGTTGCACAAGTTCATCAGGTGCATTTTGTGCATCATACGTCATCTGAACAACAACATCTTCATCCATGGGAGGCATGTTGAAGGATTCAAACAAATCAGAATAGTTGAACATCTAGTCAGGACCCTTCCCAGGTGGTGGCATAGAATATTTCTGAACATCTACATGGTACCACTCCTCCACATTTTGAGTTGATATGTTATAGACCCGCTTATTTGTAGTACCGTACCCTATAAAGTAGCCTTCTTCCATGTCACACCCCTGCGCCGCGTGCGGAATCCACGGCGCGGTGACGTATGATCAGTTGAATCATGCACAAGTATTGAATAAGAACAACCACAATGGATTACTAAGTTACATAATGTTTAGACAATTGTTTAGTTACAGACAATCTATCTACCAAAAGAAAGACAACTACAGACCCAAAATATAGTTTACAAAATAAGACTTCAAACAAGACAATTAAACAATTAGGATTTTGTGTGTTTCTAATCCATCCTAGCATGTTTCTTCATCTTGTTCTATCTTAGAATGGTCTCCTTAGTTGTCCCTGAGAATGTCTTAAACCTGATTACCTGAAACACGTGAAAAGTAACTGTCAACTACAGACGTAGTTGGTGAGAACAATAGGTTTAAACATTTGTAAACATGAGTATATGATATAAGGCATAGGTAAGTTAAAGCATCATAAGATTCACACGGATGAGCTGCAACCCAAACTAACATCAAGTAAGAAAATGAGTGTAAACAGTCCAATCACTGTTTGCACGAGAGTCAACATATAATATCAAGTCCCAAACCACGTTTGGAGTTAGATAATGTGTCAACAGTTTTGATAAAACCATATGTAACCGAAATCTGCAGTTAGTTTATAAAACAGATTTAAAAACTAACTGCAGCAATCGGCCTGCCCCAATGTGTGTGTCCGCTTTCCCTTGTTGTGATCACCCAGTACTAACGCTAATGAATATGATACTTGATGCTTTTACAAGTTTGTTTACAACAATAGACACCATGTTTCTGAACCTTACTTTAACCGGATGTGTTAATGCCTTATTTGATAACATGAATTGAAAACCTAGATTTAATTCCACGAATTAAATCCTTTGTTTTGAATACCATGAAAAGAGCCACTCGATTTGAATACCATGATGTGAACCACTTGATTTGAATACCATGTTGTGAACCACTTGATTTGAATACCATGTTGTGAACCACTTGTTTTGAATACCATGTTGTGAACCACTTGTTTTGAATACCATGATGTGGTGACCTTGTGTAACAACAAGGTTTATAACAAAAGAGTTTATAAAATCCTTTATCTAAAAGTGTTTATCCTTCATAAATACATTTGAGTAAATCAGTTACAAAACAGTTCAAAGATCCTTTATAAAACCTTTTTAGTGAAAAGAGTTTAATAGTTGATAATTCCCTTAAAACAGTTGATGAATCCCTAGGATTCGTAAAATGAACCCGTAATGTTTATAAGAATACACACACCTTGTGTAATGAAATAAGATTGTAAATGATTGGTTTGATCACGTGTTCCACCCCAAAACAGTTATAAAAACGGTAAAAGAGGGGCTAAAGTTCTCACCTGTCTGCAGTAGACTCTGAACTAAAACAGATAGCAAGTAGCAAACAGGACTTCTAATTGATTCCTATACATTGTAATCATACATAAGATATAGGATTTATAATTGTATAGATCTTGATTCATTGATTGACTTGTGTTCTCATGATTGACTATCGTATGATAACTTGTTCTAATGATTATGATTGTTGTGAAAACTTGAAAGTTATGCTTTGAATCATTTGAATGATCATGGGTCCATGAAAAATATGTAATGTTCTTTTATGCACAATTATTATACATAAAATGATAAGTGTTTGAGAGTTTGATAAACCAGTGTTAAACATGTAATTTAATGATATGTTAAGATGCTTCTAAACTCTTTTATGTTTATGACTTGATCATATGATTGGATTATAGATTACACTTATACCAACCGTGATCATTTCATAATTAAAGAATCAAGAGGCTAATCATGGACCAAGCATTCGTTGTCGGGTCCTTAAGCCATATGCATTAAGCATAAGCCCAATTGAACCATACTAGACCGAATGGAATGATATTGAATCGAGAATAAATGTGTTGATCTTGAACATTGTTCTAGGTCTCTTAGGTTGATCATTGGCCGTGTTAATCGAATTGGGCCCAATTAAGGGTCATAATGGACCGAATGGATTTAGTTGAGCCCAATGGAATTGATTTTGGCCGAATGGAATTCAATTGGGCCGAAAGGTCTTTGGGCTGCCACTCTTGGCAGCGAACCCTTGGAGTTTAGAGCCAAGGTTCGGCCAAGACAAATAAATAGGGTTCGCCACTTATAAAGAAAAAGGTTCGACAACCAGGGTTCGTTGCTTGCAAGCATAAAGGGTTCGTGATGATGGTTAAGGGTTCGTGTATGGCTACCGGGGTTCGGCTCAAGTTCGTGGTTCGGCTAAGGTGATGAGAGATTCGGCTTCATGGCAACGAACCATGCATGGGTTCGTCTGCTTGCATGAGGGTTCGCCGAAGATGCTTACACTTATAAAGGTTCGCTGCATGTTGATCAAGGTTCGTGAAGGTCCCTAGGGTTCGGCTAGTCGGGCAACGAACCATGTGGGTTCGTTAGGGTTCGCCTCACACAACTGGTTCGGCCAAAGAACCCTAACAGGTTCGTTCCACAGCTGATGTTAATGAGCGACTCCCGAACCTGTCATCTTCATCATCATTCGACTTTCTTCCTTTGATCTAACCATTCCCATGCCCTTAATCCTCATCTCCGCACACTCGCAAGTGGGTATTTCGACAGATAATGAACAAGAACCGGGTATAGGTTGAGTTTTAACAATTACACATATGAAAACCCTAACTTCCAGATTTTTCAAGCCTCATTACCTCGAGATTCCATGGATGAATCTTCAGATCCTTTGTACTTCTGCGTAGAGAATGTCGAGAGCTTCGCGTGGACACCAAGAACACCAAAATCCGTCGAGAAACGAAGAAGATACGCGCGTTTGAAGTTCGGTTTTCTAGAGAGAGAGAGGGTATACGGGATTTTTAGAGAGAGAAGTGGTTGTTGAGGTATTAAATGAGGAAATCACCATCTTAAGGGCTTTTATAGCCCGTGTGGTATTCGGGTCCGTTTCGGTCGCTCGGTTCGCGTTTCCGGAACGTAACGCGTATTTTACGCGTATTTAAAATAAAAGAGTTGTTAAACTCAATTAAATGATGAGTTTCAAAATTGTAAAAATATAAAATAATTAATTTAATTATTTTTACTCTTCGTGCGTTGTCAGATCGTTAAACATTCACAATTACGTGTATACCCGCAATCGCGTACGTTTTCCGATCGTATTAATTATTTAAAGTCGTTTAATCGTAATTATAAGTTCAACATTCGTATTATTATGGATCGTCACCCATAACTATACTCAGTCTCGCTTACGTATTACGATTCTTGTGAATTAATTAATTGTTATAATATTCGTCTCAACACTACGCACTAACACTATCCTGTTACACCGAACGCAGTATATATATAGGGCTCACTCTCGCTGCCCACCACTGTTTCGATATAACAAGATACTGTTCTTGCCTAGTGAACTCGACTGTAAATAAGTAATACATACTTGACTCAAGAAATAATGATTCTAACACACAAGCACATAATGAACACATGAATCACATTGATTTACTGGACATTGACACACACTGTTCTAACACTGTTCACGACTACATGACTAAATGCACAAATGTTACAGTCTCCCCTAGTTAAGGGAATTTCGTCCCGAAATTAACTAGCCGAAGATACTGTAAAAAGATGAGGGTACTTAAGCTTCATCTGGTCTTCACGTTCCCAGGTGAACTCAGCACCGCCTTTGCCCTCCCATCGTACTTTTACGATCGGGATACGGCTGCATTTAAGTTTCTTGACCCCATGATCCATGATCTCAACTGGACGTTCTATGAATTGCATGTTGTTCTGAATCTGAATGTCTTCCAGTGGAATCTGAACATCATGATCCTCCAAGCATTTCTTAAGATTTGATACATGAAAAGTATCATGAACATTGCTTAGCTCCACTGGAAGTTTGAGTTTGTAGGCTACGGGACCAATCCGTTCCAGGATCTCAAAAGGTCCAACGTACCTTGGTGCAAGTTTCCCTTTCTTCCCGAATCGGACAACGCCTTTCCAGGGAGAAACTTTGAGTAAGACTCGGTCACCGACTTGAAACTCAAGCGGTTTCCGACGTCGATCAGCATAACTCTTCTGCCGATCTCGTGCGGCCTTAAGCCGTGACTGAATGATTGTGATTTTGTCTGATGTTTCCTGAATGAGTTCTGGTCCTACGACCTGTGAGTCACCAATCTCGGTCCAACAGACCGGTGATCGGCACTTTCTACCATATAGAGCTTCGAATGGTGCACAGTGAATGCTCGTATGATAGCTATTGTTATATGAAAACTCAATGAGTGGGAGATGAGTGTCCCAACTTCCACCGAAGTCAATGACACAAGAACGAAGCATGTCCTCAAGTGTTTGGATAGTCCTTTCGCTTTGGCCGTCGGTTTGGGGATGATACGCCGTGCTAAGGTTAACACGCGTTCCCAAAGCCTTTTGCAATGATTGCCAAAAGCGAGAAGTAAAACGACTATCACGGTCAGATATGATTGATGTTGGAGTACCATGACGTGCAATGATTTCGTTGATGTACAATGTGGATAACTTCTCCATCTTGTAATCCTCTCGGATAGGGAGAAAATGAGCAGATTTGGTGAGTCGATCAACGATCACCCAAATCGAATCGAAACCTCGTGGAGTTCTCGGCAACTTAGTTATGAAATCCATGGAAATTTGCTCCCATTTCCATTGAGGAATTTCAGGTTGCTGTAGAAGTCCCGAAGGTTTTTGATGTTCTGCTTTGACCTTTGAACATGTAAGACATTTTCCCACATACAGTGCTATGTCTTTCTTCATTCCCGGCCACCAGTAAGATGTCCTCAAGTCCTGATACATCTTGTCGGCTCCAGGATGAACTGAGTATCGCGACTTATGAGCCTCATCACAGATGAGTGTGCGCAATTCTTCAGACTTCGGAATCCAAATGCGGCCGTTGAGATATAACACCCCATCAGCTCGAGGTTCTAGTTTCTTCTCAATGCCACAATCCAAGTCTGTCTTGAGTTGATTGTCTGTTACTACCTGTTGTTGTGCAATGCGAATCAAGTCCTTCAAGTTTGGCTGTGTGTTGATCTCCATGGCTCTTACACGAATTGGTTTGACTGGTTCCTTGCGACTAAGAGCATCCGCCACCACATTGGCTTTACCCGGATGGTAACGAATCTCACAGTCGTAATCAGTTAGAAGCTCAACCCAACGTCGTTGCCTCATGTTGAGTTCTTTCTGATTGAGAATGTGCTGTAGGCTCTTGTGGTCTGTATAGATGACACATTTAGTACCATACAGGTAGTGTCTAAAAATCTTCAATGCAAAGACCACAGCCCCTAACTCAAGGTCATGAGTAGTGTAATTCTTCTCGTGAACCTTAAGTTGTCTTGAAGCATAAGCAATGACCTTGTCCCGTTGCATAAGTACACAACCGAGACCAAGGTTTGAAGCATCACAGTAGACAATGAAATTATCACTGCCTTCTGGAAGACTAAGGATAGGGGAGTTGCATAACTTCTGTTTAAGAAGTTGAAATGCATCTTCCTGTTTCTGTCCCCATATAAACGCTTGACTTTTCTGAGTCAAAGTGGTAAGTGGCAAGGCAATCTTAGAGAAATTCGCAATGAATCTCCGATAATAGCCCGCCAGACCCAAAAACGAACGAATCTCTGTTGGAGTAGATGGAGTAGTCCAGTTCTTAATCGCCTCAATCTTTGCTGGATCTACATGTATCCCATCTTTGTTTATGACATGTCCTAAGAAGTGAACCTCCTTTAGCCAAAATTCACACTTTGAGAATTTAGCATAAAGTTGTTCCTCTCTTAGTAGTTCCAAGACTTTCTTCAAATGATCCTCATGTTCTTGTTCTGACTTGGAATAAATCAGTATATCATCAATGAAGACAATAACAAACTGATCCAAGTATGGCCTGCAGACTCGATTCATCAAGTCCATGAACACTGCGGGTGCATTGGTCAGCCCAAATGGCATAACCACAAACTCATAGTGTCCATATCGAGTCCTAAATGCCGTCTTTGGTATATCCTCATCATTTACTCTTAACTGATGATACCCGGATCGCAAATCAATCTTAGAGAAACAAGTTGCTCCCTGTAATTGATCAAATAAATCATCGATCCTGGGCAGAGGATATCTATTCTTGATTGTCAACTTGTTCAGCTCACGATAGTCGATGCACATACGAAATGAACCGTCTTTCTTTTTGACAAAGAGAACCGGAGCTCCCCATGGAGAGAAACTCGGCCTTATGAAACCTTTGTCTAAAAGTTCTTGAAGCTGACTAGACAGTTCTTGCATCTCAGACGGTGCTAATCGATACGGTGACTTCGCCACTGGGTTTGCTCCAGGGACGAGATCAATTCTAAACTCCACTTGTCGGACTGGTGGTAGTCCAGGCAAATCTTCTGGAAATACATCTGGATAATCTTTGATGACCGGTACATCTCCAACTGCTTTCTTGTCAGGTTTCTTTTCCACCACGTGAGCTAAGAATGCATAATATTTCTTCTTCAGATACTTCCTCGCCTTGATGCACGATACAATCTTCAAACCGCGGCAGGGTTTCTCACCGTAGACTATCATCGTTTCGCCAGACGGTAGGGGAATCCGAATGAGTTTCTCCGAGCATACGATTTCAGCATTATTCTTAGATAACCAATCCATTCCTACCACTACTTCGAAGCTTCCGAGAGTCATAGGAATGAGATCGATGGAAAAGAGATGGTCATTTAATCTTAGCTCACAAGCATGAATTATGGAATCTACAACTATGGTCTTACCATTCGCTACTTCTACAGTATAAGGAGCAGTAAGTGTGGATAGTTGCATATTAAGCAAAGATGCAGTATGAGTAGAGATAAAACTTTTATCGGCACCAGTATCAAATATGATAGGAACATAATGATCATTGATAAGAAATGTACCCGTGATGACTGCCGGCTCTTCACGTGCTTCAGCAGTTCCAATGACAAAAGCACGAGCAGCAGCGGTATTGTTGTTGAGTTTTGGACACTGATTTCTGAAGTGTCCCTCTGCTCCACAATTATAACAGGTCCTTCCACCTGTAGCAGCAGTGGTAGTGGTAGCAGTAGTTGCAGCAGCAAGATGAGTAGATCTACAAGTAGCTGCAAAATGTCCCATACGCCCACATTTGAGACACTTCTTGCATGGAGTGTTGGGCAGATGATGATACTGGCATTTGGTGCAAAGTGGAAACTGGCCAGTATAAGGCTTTCTAACATTAGCAGGTTGTGGCATGGCGGTGATAGGTGTGGCATGAGTAGGAGCAGCCGCAGTCAACGCTGCAAAGTTCTTGATTGTCTTTTGCTTCTTCTTCTTGTGATGGTGCTGCTCAGGCTTCTTGCCTTCTTCAATCTGAGCTCTCTTAAACCCCTTTCGGGTGAGCACTCCAGACTTCACATACTCTTCAGTAAGAGTAGCACCAAGTTGAATGGCTGCCTCCAAAGTAGTAGGGTTATTACCCATAACAGTTCCCCTAACTACTAAGGGTAGACCTTCAATGTACTTCTCTATCCTGCGGGATAGAGGAGTAACCAAATGGGGTACCAGAATGCACAACTCATGGAATCGAGTTGTATACTTTGCGTTCTCTCCACTATCTTGCACCAGATTCCACATCTCTACCTCGAGTTTTTTCAGTTCATGACGTGGACAAAACTTTTCCACGAGTAAGTTCTTGAAACCGTCCCACGGTAAGGCTAATGCAACTTCACGTCCTCTGGTGTTCTTCTCAGAATTCCACCAGGTGAGTGCGCCTTTGTGAAAAGCGCTTGAGGCCATCTTGACCTTCAGATTCTCAGGACATCCAGTGAAGTCGAGAATGTCTTCAATGCTTTCCAGCCATTGCAGTAGGCCGGTAGCTCCCTCGGTACCAGAGTACTTAGGAGGTTTAGCATCGTTGAACTGCTTGAAAGTAAAGTTAGCAGTTCCAGCGTTAGTGGCATTTGAGTTGTGTGCAGAATCACCGGTACTTCCCCGAAGATTCTGGGTAATATCAGTGACCATACCCGGGATCACATCCCGCATATGAACCGCGATAGCTCGAGCAATCTTGTTGATCTCATCGTCGTTGCCACTTGTTGAACCCCCTCCGTTAGGATCACGTCGGGGAGGCATTCTACGAATAGAAGCCACAAGTGGGTCAGTAATGAGGAAGGGTACAATTGAATTTTTCATGATAAGGTCAGTAATATATCCATACTACTAGTATTATCATTCAATTGTAATATGATCCAGTACACGTATAAGTTATCAACTTATTTGCATACTTATCATGTGAATATGTACGATGTCTCATGATCTCACCACCAAATCTACACACTGACACTTTCCCGATATACCGAAAACAGCTTATATATAGGGCTCACTCTCGCTGCCCACCACCGTTTCGGTATACCACGATCATGCCCTTGCTAGCATTTGGCATCACGTTTGTACTGATTTGCAAGTGTGTTCCATTGATTAAGAATCCCATGATCTTTGATCAACTTGAACTATGATTGATTCCATGATTGAACTATGATTATGTTATGCGTGCACCTACTAACAGTTGTTAACATGTAGAACTAAATCATACGTGTGCTCTACATTTTTCTTGTTAACTATGTTAGTAAGTACTAATGATGTAATCACTTAAGAATTTCACTTAAGGTTTACATTTACAGAATGTTCACAACTTGATTGATTCACCATAATGTTTGGTTCATCCAAGTTTGAATTGCACTATGATTTGATTCACCAATGATTGTTTCCCAAATGTTTGTATCCCATGTGTTTGACTCATGTTCCATGTTTCCAGTTGATCCCGAATCCTCACTCCAAATACAAACGCCGGATTCCCCCTAACATACTGAAATAAGCTTATATATAGGGTAAGCTCTCACCGACCCACCACTTACCTCAACACGTCAGCGTTAATCCGTCGTCTATATTTGGGGCTAAGATTCCAACTGTTGATTGATTATGATTGTTTCATGATTGCCTCTTGTTCTGTGGATATGTTTATGATTATGTAAACCATGGTTCTTAATTTGCTTGAAATTAAAACCTTAGGTTTTAGCATGTGTGTCCTAGGTTAATTAACCTAGGTTCTCAATACTTACAGTATCGAGTATAATGATCTCTTGTGAGAACTTCAACTAAAGAATACTGTTACACAGATTCTAAGTTATAAAGTTCCTATGATAATGAACACCTGATAATGATAACAATGATAACGATGACAAGGATTTCAAATCAAGATTCTAAATTAATAGTTCTTGACCTTTGAATTCCTATAATGAGCATGACAAGGATTTCAAATCAAGACTCTAAATTAATAGATCTTGACATTTGAATTCCTATAATGAATATGACAAGGATCTTAGATCAAAGATACTAAATTAATAGATCTTTGCCTCTAAATCCCATAATGAATATGACAAGGACTTTAGATCAAAGATATCAATCTTTGCCTCTAAATCCTATAATGATCTCTGTGTGAGAATTTCAAATCAAGGATACTAAGAATACAGATCCTTGCCTCTGAAATCCTTAAATGCATATGTGTGAGAATTTAATTCGGTTTCTAAAATTATAGAAGTCCGATTCAAATTCTTTGACTCGATGTCTAATCTTAGTAAAATGTCCCTAAGATCTTTCAAGCTTATTGTAGACTTAATGCTCACTTAAGTTACTTAGATCCTAAGTTCCTCAAGCCTATAGCACTTAGTCCTATTGGGTAGCTTAGGTTATAGTCTAGGTCGTTAAACATTGGGTTTTTCCTAGTTCTCTACAACCTTGGCTCTGATACCAACCTGTCACACCCCTGCGCCGCGTGCGGAATCCACGGCGCGGTGACGTATGATCAGTTGAATCATGCACAAGTATTGAATAAGAACAACCACAATGGATTACTAAGTTACATAATGTTTAGACAATTGTTTAGTTACAGACAATCTATCTACCAAAAGAAAGACAACTACAGACCCAAAATATAGTTTACAAAATAAGACTTCAAACAAGACAATTAAACAATTAGGATTTTGTGTGTTTCTAATCCATCCTAGCATGTTTCTTCATCTTGTTCTATCTTAGAATGGTCTCCTTAGTTGTCCCTGAGAATGTCTTAAACCTGATTACCTGAAACACGTGAAAAGTAACTGTCAACTACAGACGTAGTTGGTGAGAACAATAGGTTTAAACATTTGTAAACATGAGTATATGATATAAGGCATAGGTAAGTTAAAGCATCATAAGATTCACACGGATGAGCTGCAACCCAAACTAACATCAAGTAAGAAAATGAGTGTAAACAGTCCAATCACTGTTTGCACGAGAGTCAACATATAATATCAAGTCCCAAACCACGTTTGGAGTTAGATAATGTGTCAACAGTTTTGATAAAACCATATGTAACCGAAATCTGCAGTTAGTTTATAAAACAGATTTAAAAACTAACTGCAGCAATCGGCCTGCCCCAATGTGTGTGTCCGCTTTCCCTTGTTGTGATCACCCAGTACTAACGCTAATGAATATGATACTTGATGCTTTTACAAGTTTGTTTACAACAATAGACACCATGTTTCTGAACCTTACTTTAACCGGATGTGTTAATGCCTTATTTGATAACATGAATTGAAAACCTAGATTTAATTCCACGAATTAAATCCTTTGTTTTGAATACCATGAAAAGAGCCACTCGATTTGAATACCATGATGTGAACCACTTGATTTGAATACCATGTTGTGAACCACTTGATTTGAATACCATGTTGTGAACCACTTGTTTTGAATACCATGTTGTGAACCACTTGTTTTGAATACCATGTTGTGAACCACTTGTTTTGAATACCATGATGTGGTGACCTTGTGTAACAACAAGGTTTATAACAAAAGAGTTTATAAAATCCTTTATCTAAAAGTGTTTATCCTTCATAAATACATTTGAGTAAATCAGTTACAAAACAGTTCAAAGATCCTTTATAAAACCTTTTTAGTGAAAAGAGTTTAATAGTTGATAATTCCCTTAAAACAGTTGATGAATCCCTAGGATTCGTAAAATGAACCCGTAATGTTTATAAGAATACACACACCTTGTGTAATGAAATATGATTGTAAATGATTGGTTTGATCACGTGTTCCACCCCAAAACAGTTATAAAAACGGTAAAAGAGGGGCTAAAGTTCTCACCTGTCTGCAGTAGACTCTGAACTAAAACAGATAGCAAGTAGCAAACAGGACTTCTAATTGATTCCTATACATTGTAATCATACATAAGATATAGGATTTATAATTGTATAGATCTTGATTCATCGATTGACTTGTGTTCTCATGATTGACTATCGTATGATAACTTGTTCTCATGATTATGATTGTTGTGAAAACTTGAAAGTTATGCTTTGAATCATTTGAATGATCATGGGTCCATGAAAAATATGTAATGTTCTTTTATGCACAATTATTATACATAAAATGATAAGTGTTTGAGAGTTTGATAAACCAGTGTTAAACATGTGATTTAATGATATGTTAAGATGCTTCTAAACTCTTTTATGTTTATGACTTGATCATATGATTGGATTATAGATTACACTTATACCAACCGTGATCATTTCATAATTAAAGAATCAAGAGTCTAATCTTGGACCAAGCATTCGTTGTCGGGTCCTTAAGCCATATGCATTAAGCATAAGCCCAATTGAACCATACTAGACCGAATGGAATGATATTGAATCGAGAATAAATGTGTTGATCTTGAACATTGTTCTAGGTCTCTTAGGTTGATCATTGGCCGTGTTAATCGAATTGGGCCCAATTAAGGGTCATAATGGACCGAATGGATTTAGTTGAGCCCAATGGAATTGAGTTTGGCCGAATGGAATTCAATTGGGCCAAAAGGTCTTTGGGCTGCCACTCTTGGCAGCGAACCCTTGGAGTTTAGAGCCAAGGTTCGGCCAAGACAAATAAATAGGGTTCGCCACTTATAAAGAAAAAGGTTCGACAACCAGGGTTCGTTGCTTGCAAGCATAAAGGGTTCGTGATGATGGTTAAGGGTTCGTGTATGGCTACCGGGGTTCGGCTCAAGTTCGTGGTTCGGCTAAGGTGATGAGAGATTCGGCTTCATGGCAACGAACCATGCATGGGTTCGTCTGCTTGCATGAGGGTTCGCCGAAGATGCTTACACTTATAAAGGTTCGCTGCATGTTGATCAAGGTTCGTGAAGGTCCCTAGGGTTCGGCTAGTCGGGCAACGAACCATGTGGGTTCGTTAGGGTTCGCCTCACACAACTGGTTCGGCCAAAGAACCCTAACAGGTTCGTTCCACAGCTGATGTTAATGAGCGACTCCCGAACCTGTCATCTTCATCATCATTCGACTTTCTTCCTTTGATCTAACCATTCCCATGCCCTTAATCCTCATCTCCGCACACTCGCAAGTGGGTATTTCGACAGATAATGAACAAGAACCGGGTATAGGTTGAGTTTTAACAATTACACATATGAAAACCCTAACTTCCAGATTTTTCAAGCCTCATTACCTCGAGATTCCGTGGATGAATCTTCAGATCCTTTGTACTTCTGCGTAGAGAATGTCGAGAGCTTCGCGTGGACACCAAGAACACCAAAATCCGTCGAGAAACGAAGAAGATACGCGCGTTTGAAGTTCGGTTTTCTAGAGAGAGAGAGGGTATACGGGATTTTTAGAGAGAGAAGTGGTTGTTGAGGTATTAAATGAGGAAATCACCATCTTAAGGGCTTTTATAGCCCGTGTGGTATTCGGGTCCGTTTCGGTCGCTCGGTTCGCGTTTCCGGAACGTAACGCGTATTTTACGCGTATTTAAAATAAAAGAGTTGTTAAACTCAATTAAATGATGAGTTTCAAAATTGTAAAAATATAAAATAATTAATTTAATTATTTTTACTCTTCGTGCGTTGTCAGATCGTTAAACATTCACAATTACGTGTATACCCGCAATCGCGTACGTTTTCCGATCGTATTAATTATTTAAAGTCGTTTAATCGTAATTATAAGTTCAACATTCGTATTATTATGGATCGTCACCCATAACTATACTCAGTCTCGCTTACGTATTACGATTCTTGTGAATTAATTAATTGTTATAATATTCGTCTCAACACTACGCACTAACACTATCCTGTTACACCGAACGCAGTATATATATAGGGCTCACTCTCGCTGCCCACCACTGTTTCGATATAACAAGATACTGTTCTTGCCTAGTGAACTCGACTGTAAATAAGTAATACATACTTGACTCAAGAAATAATGATTCTAACACACAAGCACATAATGAACACATGAATCACATTGATTTACTGGACATTGACACACACTGTTCTAACACTGTTCACGACTACATGACTAAATGCACAAATGTTACATTCCACCTTTTCATTGAACTTTCCTTGCTCATGTTTCTTAAGCATCGTGCATGGAGCACCAAATGGTTTTAGATACTTAAGATTTTGTTTTCTGTTATGGATCAATTCAAAGAAAGTCTTCCCATGTCTCTTCACTATCAATTCCCGGTTCAGAGTATAACAAGCATTAGCAACAGCTTCATTCCAGAATAGAATCGGTAGGGAAGAATCAGCAAGCATAGTCCGAGCAGCCTCAATTAATGTTCTGTTCTTTCGCTCAGCAACACCATTCATCTGTGGGACATATGTAGCACTGAGCTGCTGAATAATATTACGTTTGTTGCAGAAAGTCTCCATATTGTGATTCTTGAATTCAGTCCCATTATCTGTTCTGAACATGCGAACCTTGAGCTTATACAGTGATTCAAGCTTAGTGACTAGAACTTGAACATATTCAAACGTTTCCAATTTCCCCTTCATAAAGAACACCCAAGAGTATCTGGAGTACTCATTAGTAATGACGAAGCAGTATTGATCTCTAGCAATGCTCTTGCGATTGACAGGACCAAACTAATCCATGTGGAGAAGCTCAAGTGGAACACTAATTGAATGATATTTTTTTGGTTTGTGAGACTGCTTGGTTTGATTTCCCTTCTTGCATGAAACACAGACATCAGACAGCTTGAAAATTTTCAAACTCACTCCCTCAAGCAAATTATTGTGAACCAGATGATTCATCTTCCTCAAACTCAAATGACCCATCTTCTTATGCCAAAGGATAGAATATTTGTCTGTATCCTTGGACATAAAATTTGAAGCTATAGAAGATGTAGTTGAAGCTGTGGCCATGTTGAGATCATACAGTTATTGCTTTCTTGGAGCAAACATCAGAATCCAGTCTTCAGGAATTGTAATGCCTTGCTTCAGAATGTAACAGCTAGAGTCATCAAAAAGAACTTTGTACTTCTTGTCACAGCTGTTTCACATATCTGACTTTGTCAAATGAAACATTGCCATTTGAAAGAATTCCCACTCCAGTAATAAACCCGCCTTTGTCACCAGCAAAAGCCACATATCCTCCTTTAATAGAAGGAACATCAGAAAGAAGAGATATGTCTCCAGTCATATGCCTTGATGCCCCACTATCAACGATCCAAGTGCTGTTAAGAGCAGCATTTGAGGCAACCTACACAAACACAAATTATTAGTTGAATTTCGGAACCCAAGCCTTTATAGTGTTTGGTTGACCCAAAGAGTCCAGGATTTTCATCTCAATCCATTGTCCATCTGAATTGAATTTGTCAGTAGGTTTAGAAACAGGAGTTTCATTGGACATAGCCATCTAAACAGTGTTCTTGCTGAAGAATTTCTTTAAATACACTGATGATGGCTTGGATTGTTTCTCAAAAGCAATTTTGGGTGTATCAAGATCAATCACAACCCGTTTACCCTTATCTTGAGGATTGATGGGTGAAAGATGTTCGGGTTTAACTTGAGGTGATGGACAAGAAGATTTTACCTTTTTAACAAAATTTAGATTTTGTTTTTGATGTCGTACAGCTTGTGGTCTAATCAACTGAGGATAAACTCTAGCAAAGTGTCCATGTGCACCACACTCAAAACAAGCTCTTTTATCATGATGATAAAATTGTTTGGGTTTAATAAAGGATTTTTTGTTTTGATGAAAAGCAGTTGTTTTTGTCTTGTCATGCTTAAAACCCAAACCCTTTTTTCCATTGAAAACAAGGTGGTCATCCTTGTTGGACTCACTTGCTTCACCATCCTGTGAAAACTTCACAAAGCATATAACTTTGGACAAGTTTGAAGACATGTTTGTCTTACATGAGATTGTGTCAACTTTTGTGACACTAGATGTCTGATTCTTAACACAAGACACTTGAGGAGAAACATCAGACTCATCCTCAGAATCAGAGACCCAATCTTCAACCACTCCCTCCACAAAAGATTCCTCAGACAATGAGGAACCCTCATTAGAAATGATCCCAATAGGATCAATAACTAATGAAGTTTTCACTTGATAGCCTTTAATTTCTTCGTCATTTCATGAATTGGCAAAGCAATTTAAGATTGGTGGGGGGCAATGATTATATTTTGTTTCTTTTCCCTTACCCTTATGATCAGTCCCTTTACTGATCATATGCTCAATGATGTATGAGGAGCTTTTATAGCTCTTGAGCTTCTGACTCAAAGTTTCATAGTCACACTCGACTGTGGCTAATTTCTTCTTTATGTCATTGATGGTATTGAGATAAGAAGTAATAGCATCTTGCTTATTCAACACAGCGATCTCAGCCCCATGCAATTGTCTGTTTAATAGCTCAATTTTAGCTTTAAAATCTTTATCATTTGATTTTAGAATTTTGTTTGCGTCAATGCACTGATTGAGATCGCTAATCAAGTCAGCATTGTGTTGCTGATAAGCCAACAGCTTACTTTCAAGTTCAACACAATTAAAACAACCCGAATGAGATGAGGAACAATCATCATATATCTGATCTGAGTGAGATGAAGCAGAAGTATTCACCATCAAAGCAAACTGTGTAGCAGATTGTTCTTCAGATTCAACATCTGATTCTGATCCTGATGACTCATCCAGACTTGTCTTTGTTTCTTCTGAATTACCTCCATCACTGGATCCAGCAGCTTCTTTGATCTCTACAACACAGGCTTTATGTTCTCCACCCTTTTCAGAATTGAATCTGAAATCCCAGTTTTCTCCCTCATCATTCTGGACCATGAGTGCCTTGTTTGCATTTGATGAACTGGCTTGAGCAGGAGTGTCAATTGTCACTCATCTCCTCTCTAGATTGGCTGCTGATGATCTTTGGTTCTGAAAAGGATTGTGGTTACCCATCTTCTTAGGCTTGTTGCACTGTCTTGCAAAATGACCTTTATCTCAAGAGTTGTAGCAAGTAACAGATGACATATCAAATCCAAACATTGATTCTTTGTTCATATTGATATCTTTCCCAGTTCTCTTAACAAAATCTTTTGCTCTTCTAACTGCACTTGCAAGAGCCCACATAATGTCCATCATTTCCATCTCATCAGGATCAATATGAGAGTAATCTTCGTTTTTCAAATGTGGGTTACCAATCTGCCCAGCTAGCAGCCCATCATAAGAACTCACAAGTGCAGACAACAAACCCATATGCTCCTTTGCAACCTCCACTATCACTTTGTCAAAGTTGTCTGTCTTCAAATTTGTGTCAGAATGACAATCTTCTTTATAAGAGGTGGAAGTTGTAGCTGACTGACTGAAGTGTGTCTGGTTTGAAACAGGAGCTTCTTTGGTCTGTGAGACAAAATTTGTCTTGAATGGAGCATGAGAATAAGCTCTTTATACAATGGGAGTATAATAGTATAATGATGGATCTTGAACTTGAGCAAGTATCTTTGCCTTCCAATTGTTCTCAATCTCTTGTTCTTTCAGCTTCTGGATGAAATCATTGATGTCCATATTAGCAATCATCTCACTTTGTTTCAGAACCATCAGAAAGGATTCCCACTTAGGATGTAAGGCATCAGCCAGACATTGGATCTTCTCTTGTGTAGTTTTCTTGACTTGATGATTGTAAAGCTCACTCAAGAGATGATAAAATCTAGCAATCAAGTCATCTAAAGATTCATTCCCCACACACATGAAGCTGTAGAACTCTTTCTTCAAGGCTTTAGACTTGATGCTCTTCAATGCATCATTCCCCTCATACCTTTGCTGTAAAGCATCCCACAATGATTTGGAAGAAGTAAACTGTCTGAATTGATGAAAAATGTCTGTAGCAATAGACTGGGACAATATGGCATAAGCTTTCTTCTCAAAATCATACAACTTCCTATGAGGCTCAGTCATCTGTGTGACAAGCATAGGTGATCCATCTTCACTAAGTGGTCTCAAGTACCCACTCTCAATCATCATCCAAAGAATGGTGTCAACTCCATTGATATGAATCTCAAATCGGTATCTCCAATGTGGATAATCATCTAAACAAAGTAACTTTGGAGCTTTGTTCAAATTCCCCGTCTCAATCTCAGTAAGAAGCAAGTTCTGAATTCTGTTGTTCTGATTAGCCATCAAAGCAAGGTCTTCCATCTTGTCAAAATAAATCTAATCCAACACTTAGAAAATCTTCAAAACTGATTGCCGAATGAATTCCCTATGGGCGAATGTCGGGGTACGAATGAATCCGAATGAACTGGTTAAACCGAATGACTATTCTGATGTGAATGAGAAATCAACCGAATGACTTCTTCTGATGCGAATTAGTATACACAGCCGAATGAAGAGTTCTTCGCACTAACACTTGGACTGAATGAGACTTATTCGGCCGAATGACTGATTCGCATGATGGTTATTCGCATGATCGACTCATTCGCCAAAACTGGGGTTTTTAAGAACTAAAATTCGATATCTCACGATTTTGATCGAATATGACTACCAAATTTGGTATGGAACCTCAGGACATTATCCTTAACCTATTTGAATGCACTATGGATCAAAACAATCTCAAAAACCCCTGAATTTCTAATGAAACAGTAACTTAGAGTTCAAGAAACGTAGGGTTTTCAAAAATCTCGAACTAACAATCTGCAATATGATGATTTAGATCAGAAATCGAGAAGAATCAAGAGCCAAAGCTTTGATTCCACTTTGTAGGACCTTAGGAACCCTCGAAAACAACTCGGTTCCTTTGGGGATCTACTCGACAGCCACTAGAATAGTGCGGAATCCTATTCAAGGGTTTTCCAATCGAAACCACCAATCCCCGTGTCAATCCGACGATGAGGAGTCAACGTTTTGATCGAAATCGAACACCACGGCATGAGAATCGATGATGGAGAGGTAGAAGCGGCTCAAAACCCGAAGGGTATGACAGAGGAGTGCGCAGGGGAGAGAGGATGCTCGGAAAGTTATAAAAATTATGTTCTCAACACTATATATAAGTTGTACTCATTCGGCCGAATGAGTAATGCGAAACACTCATTTGGCGAATGACTCAGCCGAATGAGCTTAGCCGACCGAATGAGTCATGCGGATGACTGATTCGTTCGCCTCAGTCATTCGCTAGGTGTTCATTTGCCCGAATGAACTTATTCTTAGGTATCATTCGCACGAATGGGTCTATAACATAGTCAAAGTCAAAATCAAACATAGATACACATAATAAACTCAATTTAACATATATGAACAATAATCAAAAGTATATTTCATTAATAATTTGAACTTTACATAATCCAAGACATACAAAATACTGAACTAGTGACATTCTAAGCACTAACACATTCATCATCATGGCATAGTCACATAACATCATAACATATTAACAACATGTATGCCAGCCCAAAACAAAGTTTCACATAACTTGTTAATGTAGGGCATCTAGAACTCACCTGAAAGTAGCTCCTTGTATTCTTGACTGAACTCCTTAGCCAAGACTTAAGAACCGACATCAGTACATTGTCTCATTACATTCCATTCTTAGACTTAGAATTTATTTTAAGTCCTCATAGCCTACTAGTTCCCCCTAATAATTCAAGTTCTTGAAACCGTTAGTATTCGAAACATTTGTTGTTCACAAACTACTCATTTACACGAAACTCCTAGAGTTCACGAATTACTTGAGTACCCAAAACTAATAGAGTTCTCGAAATACCCCTAGCACTCGAAATCCATGGACTACCCGAACCTCTAGGTACACGAAACCCATGAGTACTCGAAGTACAGAGTACACGAATCACATACTTGAAGGGATTCGAGTCCTCATTTCGTGTATATTTTCGGGTACTTATGTTTTTATCATAAAACATCTCAGAAATCAATCTAAGAATTTGGGGAGCTAGTCCTAGGTTCCTTACGTCGTTAACAACACGTTGGAACCACAAAGTTTCGAACTTTAAGCATAAAGGTGTGAGCTTTATGCCTAAGTTTACTTTCGTATAAAAATCCTAACTCTTTAGTTTTGAACGCTTGCTTGATGCTAGATGACCACTTATGTAGATTCCTGTGGGTTTCTTTGTTCGTTTGGTTGATCAAAAGCTCGATTCTTGAAGTTCTCAAGATCGTCTTCGTGTACTTGAGAGAGAGCGTGCTTCCAGTCAAAGGTATGCACGTTTCCCAAGGCACTCATATATAGGCATGGTTCCCGAACTGGTTTTCGAAATGGAGAAGTTGTCGAATTCATTTTTGAGTACTGGACTTCTCAAAATTCAATTTGAGTACCATATTTCGTGATCTTAACTTAATTTTATTTTTTGTCTATTTTCCTTCAAGTTTATTATCCGTTATGCATTCGTAAATTCAAATATCTTGTATTAGAAAATTTTGGGGTGTTACAAGTCTCCCCACCTTACAATAAGTTTCGTCCTGAAACCTACCTCGTTACACATCGAACAAATGAGGATACAACCTCCTCATTTCCTCTTCCATTTCCCACGTAGCATCTGAACCCCTCCGATGCTTCCACTAAACATTGACTTGCCGAACTATTTTGTTCCACAGTTGCTTTTTTTCGTATCCACATTCGCGATTGCTTCTTCGATGTAGTTTAGTCGATTATCCACCTCGATGTCATCCAAAGGAACATGTGCTTGCTCGTCTGCCAAACACTTCCTAAGATGTGACACGTGGAAGGTAGGATGAATCGCGTTCAGCTCCTCTGGTAGGCCTAGTCGATATGCGACCCTTGCCTTTATCTGAAACGGTCCGATGTACCTCGGACTCAGGTTGCCTCTCCTTCGGAATCGAATGATTGCCTTCCATGGTGATGCCTTTAGCAACACTCGATCGCCGAAATTAAACTCAGTCGGTCTTTTGCGTTTGTCTGCACAAGACTTTTGGCGATCTCATGCGGCTTTCATTCGTGCTTTAATCACCCGCAGAGTTTTTGCCATGTCGATCACGGCAGCCTTGTTTCCCATTTCCTTCTGTCCCACTTTACCCCAACATACTGGGGTTCTACATCGTCTTCCATACAACACCTCATATGGGGTCATTCTGATACTAGAGTGAGAGCTGTAATTGTACGAAAACTCCACCAATGGCAAGTGATAATCCCAGCTCCCTCCAAAATTGATAATGCACGCCCTAAGAATATCCTCCAAAGTTTGAATAGTCCTTTCAGACTGTCCATCCGTTTGGGGTGATAGGCGAAACTGATGTTCAGTCTCATTCCCATAGCATCATTAAACTGCTTCCAGAATCTGGAAGTAAACCTCGTATCCCGATCTGACACAATGGAAACAGGAACTCCATGTTGGGTCCAATCTCTTTCACGAACAAATCAGAAAACCTTTCAGATGTATACGTTTCCCTAATCGGGAGGAAGTGTGCACTCTTCGTTAGTCGGTCCACAATCACCCATATGGTATCATGTCGTTTAGCTGTTCTCGGTAGCTTGGTGATAAAATCCATGGTGATGTGTTCCCATTTCCATTCTAGTACCTCAAGAGGTTGCAATTATCCTTAGGGCTTCTGATGTTCAGCCTTCACTTGCGCACAAGTAAGGCACTTGTTCATGTACTGCATCACATTAAACTTTGTTAGTACATAATTGTAATAGGTTGTTATTCAAACATATAAATTATAGAAACTTTTGTAAAGTTTAGTTTTGTAAAGGTTTTGCATAGGTTCGTCTGGCCCACGAACCTAGGCAGGTTTGGCGAACCTATCACATTGATAGGTTTGGCGAACCTACAGCCTTAGAAAGGTTCGGCGAACATATAGGTTTGGCAACCTAGGTTCGCCCAGCAAACCTCAAGGTTCGGCTAGGAATAGGTTCGTTTGACAGGTCTGTATATATTGAAGGTTTGTCTGATTTTCTCATACCTCTTGGAAAATTTCAGACAACTTGAGAGACTGTGTGTGTTTTTCTCTGTGTGAGATTTGTAAACATTAAAGATTGATTAATCAAATGAAGATGTTTATGAAATTGCTTGTTACTCTTTGATTATTATAGATTAAACATCGATTCTGCACGTGTTTAATTGTTCATAGAGCTTCTTGATACGATCCAGATCAGATTCACCAATCCAACAGTGTTATCAAAGCCATTTGGTGAAGTTCTATACAAGTTTATCAAAGAAATGAAAGCAATTCGAAGATTAGAAGATCAAGTTATGCATCAAAATTCTTCTTTTCATTATGATTGATTGTTGTTTTGTGTGCAAATTCATCATTAATTGTTGTTGAATACTACAATTCACGAATTTGTGGTGTTGATTTGAAGAATTGGAAGGATTTTCTTCAAATTTTGGAAGATTTTCCCTCCAAAATTTTGAATTTTGCAGTACATGTTCCTGAGCCGAACCTGTGGAAAGGTTCGCTGTTCAAGACATTTTTCTGAGGTTTTTTTGGGTTTTCAGAAGAGGTTCGTGCATTTTCAGCTAAGGTTCGTTGCTTTTCTTCAAGGTTCGTAGGTATTATGCAAGGTTCGTTGTTTTTCAGAAGAGGTTCGTCGCTTTTCAGCAAAGGTTCATCTGACTTGAGGTTCGTTTGTCTCAAGGTTGGTGATCAAGGTTCATTACTTGAGGTTCGCAGCCTGAGGTTCGTGTGATTTGAGGTTAGTGACTTAAGGTTCATGTGGTTAAAGGTTCGTGTCTCAGGTTCATGTGAATTGAGGTTCACAGCTTAAGTTTCATGTAATTTGAGGTTCGTGTCTTCAGGTTCGTCACTAAAGGTTCGTCTAGTTCACAGCTTATTGAAGGTTCGCTTGATTGATAGGTTCGTGAATTGATTTTTCTGAAAAGGTTCGCTGTTAAAAATCTTGAAATCATGGTGGAGATGTATGCTGCGATGGCAAGTCAGAATTCTAAGATTCATAACATTCTGATTAGTGAAACCGAAGTTGGAAGCACGAATAAAGTTCCTAAGTTGTTGGATTTGGCAGACTATGACAATTGGAACGGTCGTTTTGAAACACACCTTAATGGAACGGATACTAATCTTTGGGAACGGATTTTTTCTCCACATGAAAGACCTAGAGTTGTGGGAACTGATTTGTATCAACTCTTGGAAAGATTAGATGAGATGAAAAGTCATATTGTTCAGCTGAAGAAATGGAGGGAGGAAGATGTAGCTGAAAATAAATTGTTGAATGAAAGGATTGCTTCTTTGGAATCTATGATTCATATTCAGAATGTTGATATTGCAGAGATGCAGAATCAGAATAGTGATTTAAGGCAAAGTATTGATGATTTTCAAATCAAAGGTTCTCAAGCTGAAGCTTCTGATGCTGCAAAGGTGTTTATAGATGTGGATGATGAGGAAGAGGAAGAAAAAGATGAAGATGAGAAGGTGGATTATGGTGATTCAGATGTCGATGAACATCCAAGCTTAAATGCTCATGATGATGATGAAGAGGATGATGGTGATATGGGAGGTGTTAGTGGTGGATCTGGTGGATTGAATTCTATGACTGGAGCTATGGTTGTATATGATTCTTCAAAGATTACTGTGGATGCTACTCCTGTTACTGCTGTGTCTTCTAATATGGCTACAGATTGTATTGATGATGATTATGAAGATTTAATGGAAATGGAACCAAAACAGATTATTGATTACTCTCTGCCTACATTTCCTGATATGTTTAAACAAAATTCTGATATTGATTTCCAGAGATTGATAGTTGAAATATCAGTTGGTAAAGACTTAGAAGAAGGTGAAATAGCTGGAGGTTATTCAACAAAATATTTCAATGATATGTTTGATTTTGATGCAGATCAAATGTTTGATTTTGAACAAGATGATGATTTTGAATTATTTGATTTTGAGAAGGATGAGCCAATTGATGAAGATTTGTACAACTTGAATACGTTAAAGAAGATTTTTGATCTTGGAGGCATGTCAAAGACATTATTGGCTAAAGTTAAAGAAAAGACTAATCTGGATTTCTGGAAAGAAAATCAAGAGGAGATGAAGTACATTGTTGATCATTTGTACATCTTCAAGCATATGATTGAAGTAATAGAAAATAAAGTTCAAGACAACCAACCTAAACCATTCAAATGATTCAAGATTGGATCCAAGTCGAAGATGATTGGAAGAATTGTTAGTTATGGTTACTTTCACAACATTCCTGGAAATCTGACTGATAAAGGATGCTATGTGGTAAAGCGAATTGACGGATGTTAGTATTTTGGAAAGGCTTTAGATTTGATGAGTTTACCATCTTTTGAGTGCATGGAGCTGTCAAGATTGAAGATGATCAAACCTATTCAGACTAAACACAATGAAACTTTTGAGAAGTTATTTAAGAAAGAAGCTAGGTCTGGATGGAGTTTGCTTTCTCCTCAAGTTAAAGACAAGATACATGGATATGCAAAGCCAAAAGCATTCAAGAGACTAAGGTTAAGGATAATGGAACAGAATTGGAATCCGTATTTCAAATTCTGGTTTTATGATAAGAAGATAGCTGAAGCAGTAATTTTGTTGAAACAAGAAGATCAATGGAGAGTTATCAGATTGTTAGATCCAGTTTGGATTTTCAATTGCTCAAAGGATGATATTGATTTACTTAACATGGCTGAGATTTTTGCTGCAGAAGGTTATCATGATGTGTGGATAAGCTATAAAGACATGGCAGTTCAGTTTCAGACCATTGCTAGAATGTGTTACACTTTGGGTATACATTGAGGTTGGAATTGGGAAGATGTGAACTATCTTTATGTGGAGCTTATGAAGGTTCAGAAGGAAATGGATGAGAGAAATGCTAAGTTGGAGGCTGAAAGGTTAGCTAAGATTCCTCGTTCGGTTGTGATACGAGCGGGTTATAATGTTGTTGGAGAAACTAGTGGAGTTTATGACAAGACTGAAGATAAAGCTGATGTCAAGACTGAAAAGAAAGCTGAAGAGAAAGACTAAAGAGTTTTGATAGCAACTATTAAGGGGGAGTTTGTTAGTACATAATTGTAATAGGTTGCTATTCAAACATATAAATTATAGAAAGTTTTGTAAACTTTAGTTTTGTAAAGGTTTTGCATAGGTTCGTCTGGCCCACGAACGTAGGCAGGTTTCGCGAACCTATCACATTGATAGGTTTGGCGAACCTACAACCTTAGAAAGGTTCCGCGAACCTATATGTTTGGCAACCTAGGTTCGGCGAACCTATATGTTTGGCAACCTAGGTTCGCCCAGCGAACCTCAAGGTTCGGCTGGAGAACCTAAGGGTTCAGCTAGGAATAGGTTCGGCTGATAGGTCTGTATATATAGAAGGTTTGTCTGATTTTCTCATAACTCTTGGAAAATTTCAGACAACTTCAGAGACTGTGTGTGTTTTTCTCAGTGTGACAAATCTCTATGTGAGATCTGTAAATTAAAAACACTTAAAAAATCAAAAAAACAAAAACATTAAAAAATTAAAATTTTTGATAAATTGATTTGACCAAGTGAGAAATGATAGTACATTGTTTGCAATTGGAAACACATTTGTGTCATACAAAAACTTAAACATAAAGAGCAGTTACAATTACTAAGTTTGATGTGTTAGTAGGTTTATAACTTAGTTAAGATGAAATTAAACAAAAGTTTGATTATGCTTTATAACAAACAGATGCTTAGAATACAGTACTTAGTTTTGATCAAGTGTTTCTTGAACAAAAAGTCAAGTTACTAGTTTTGATCAAGTGTTTAAATTTTCCAAAGAAATTCTAATTGTGTTTTTCTTTTATTTTAGTTTAAAGCTGAAACATTCTTTGCGTATACTTGCGTATCGACCTGATTGTTATAGCTTTAAACAATTTAAATTTGTTTTTCTTAGTTTTGATTAAGATTTGGACAATCTCTGCGTATATGAAAATATCGATCTGATTCTTAAAATCTTAATCTTAAATTATTTTTTAGTTCATTATCTGGATCATTTGAGAATACGTAAGTATCAACCTTGATTCCAGATTTTGAACAAATTCAAATTATTTTCTATTTTTGTTATTTTCAAAAAGAAATTTTGTTTTATTTTTACATGATCAAGCTAGTTAAAATTGAAGTAATTAGTGTCAAGAACATTTGTGTTTGATTAATTATTCACAAATCGGGGATGTGTTCAAGTAAATGGATATTATAAGGTATTTGATGATTTTGTTTTAATTAACATCTTAACTAAGTAATTAAACTTAAAGAGAATAAATATACTGACAATCATCTTTGAATTGTAATTTGCTAATAAATATATTCATTAATTCAATCAGATGTGTTGATAATTGTAAAACAATATGATCTCATGTCTGGATCTTTCTCAAACAAAAAGATGTGATTGTTTTGCTATTTTAGTTAGTTTTGTTAAATTTGTAGTTTAGTTGTTCTAAAAATGTTTGAAAATTTACAAAAAGATTTTTTTTATCTGATGTTAAATCAATAATTTTTGATTATTTGTTTGACATTGAAACTTTTAAATATTGATTTGTTTTTAAATCTTAAATAAAAAATCAAATTTTTCAAAAGGTTCGTCTGAAGGTTTTCTGCAAGGTTCGTTGTTTTTCAGAAGAGGTTCGTTGCTTTTCAGCAAAGGTTCGTCTGACTTGAGGTTCGTTTGTCTCAAAGTTCGTGATCAAGGTTCGTTGCTTGAGATTCGCAGCCTGAGGTTCTTGTGATTTGAGGTTCGTGACTTAAGGTTCGTGTGGTTAAAGGTTCGTGTCTCAGGTTCGTGTGAATTGAGGTTCGCAGCTTAAGGTTCGTGTAATTTGAGGTTTGTGTCTTCAGGTTCGTCACTGAAGGATCATCTAGTTCAGAGCTTGTTGAAGGTTCGCCTGATTGATAGGTTCGTGAAGTGATTTTTCTGAAAAGGTTCGATGTTAAAAATTTTAAAATCATGGCGGAGATGTATGCTGCGATGGCAAGTTAGAATTCTAAGATTCATAACATTCTGATTAGTGATTACGAAGTTGGAAACGCGAATAAAGTTCCTAAGTTGTTGGATTTGGCAGACTATGACAATTGGAAGGGTCGTTTTGAAACACACCTTAATGGAACGGATACTAATATTTGGGAACGTATTTTATCTCCATATGAATGACCTAGAGTTGTGGGAACTGGTTTGTATCAACTCTTGAAGAGCAAGAGATGAAGGATAAGCGAAAAGCTCGAAGAGTGAATGTTACACAAGATCCTTCATTATATGGTGGATCCGTAGTTACACCACCGTCTTCATCTGCTAAGATTCAGACAACATTTATGTCTAGTACTTTTGAAAGTTCTCCTGCTTCTTATGCATGTGCAAGTTCTGGTTCATCTTATTCTACAAACGAGAAGAAGTCTGACTCGACACCATCTCTTGTTCAGCTAAATACTACAAATCTGGGGAAAGTAACAGTCGAAGTTGTTCGGGATCACATGTCGATTCTGTCTTGTGTAGTCAGTGCATATGATGACCAAGTTGCAGGACGAATTGGAAATGCTAATCTGACATTTGAAGATTATGAACAAATTGATGATGATGAAATGGAACTAATTGATAGACAATGGGCACTGGCGAGTGTTCTTCGAAGAATCAATTGTTATGAGAAGAAGACAGGCTAGAAATTCACTTTCGACCGCAACACCAAATTTGGGATTAATCCGAAGACTACTCAATGTTACAACCGTGAAGAGTCTTCTTATACTAAGTCTGAGTTAGAGATTATTGTATAAGGGATTACAGTGATTAAAAGATTGAAAAAGAGGACTGCTCCAGAACAATCTACATAAGCACGAGAAGAGAGTTCCGATCCTGATTTTGTAGCTGTAGAGCCTGAATCATCTAGGCCAAAGAAGATGAAGAGAATGGCTAAAGGTCCACCAAAGTAGAAGGCTAAATCTCCTAAGATCATTGTATCTTCACGTGCTGTTACTTTTATAGCTTCTTCATCTATTCCTGTTGTTACATCTTCTCCAGCTGCTACAGTTCCTATTTTTTCTTCACATACTACTATTCCAGTTTCTGTTTCTACAGTTTCAGGAGGTTTTGGGTAAGCTCCTAAGTATCTGAATGTAGCTTCTTTTGTTCCTTCTTTTATGGATTCTACTACAGTGACTACATCATTGCCAGAAACTTCATTTCATCAAGTTTCTACTTCCAGAGATGATTTTTCATTTGAAAGTTTAGATGACTTAGGAGATCTAGATTTCACTATTGATTATGATGACACAGAGCTCAGAAGAAGAATTTCTATGCTTTCAAAAGAGTTTGATTTATACAAGATGGAAAAAGAGAAAGCTAAACCTGATCAACCATCTTCATCAGGAACAAGTGAGTTAGATGAGATAAAAGTCATATTGCTCAGTTGATGAAATGGATGGTGGAAGATGTAGCTGAAAAGAAATTGTTGAATGAAAGGATTGCTTCATTGGAATCTATGATTGATATTCAGAATGTTGATACTGCAGAGCTGCAGAATCAGAATAGTGATTTAAGGCAAAGGATTGATGATTTGCAAGTCAAAGGTTCTCAAGCTGAAGCTTTTGATGCTGCAAAGATGTTTATGAAATTGCTTGTTACTCTTTGATTATTATAGATTAAACATGGATTCCGCACGTGTTTAATTGTTCATAGAGCTTCTTGATACGATCCAGATCAGATTCACCAATCCAACAAACTTCATACCTAGCCACCAATAATCCTTCCAAAGATCTTGATACATCTTCGTTGCACCGGGATGCACATAATAACGTGATTTGTAGGCTTCATCTAAAATCCTTGATCGAATGTCCCCATTTCTAGGCTCCCACATACAACCGAATAGTACTTTTACATCGTGATTATTGTCTTCCAAGATCTTGACTTGTCCGAAGACACGTTCAAAACCTATATTCTCTTCCTTCAATCCTTTCAGTTGCACCTGCTTGAGAACGTTCAGAAAGTCAGGCTTTATCACCAAACTATACGATTTTACTCGTATGGTAGGATGATCAGTCTTGTGACTCAAAGCATCTGCCACCATATTGGCCTTTCCCGGATGATATAAAATATCACAATCATAATCCTTTAACAACTCAAGCCATCGTCTCTGCCTCATGTGTAAATCCTTTTGCTCGAAAAAGTACTTCAAGGTCTTTTGGTCGGTATAGATGGTACTCTTTACTCCATATAGTTAGTGCCTCCATATTTTCAATACAAACATCACTACTGGGAGTTCAAGATCGTGAGTCAGGGTAGTTAGCCTCATGAATCTTTAGCTTGCGTGAAGCATAAGCTAACAATCATCCCCTTTCATCAGTACACATCCAAACCCTTGTCGTGATGCATCAGCATACACAACAAGATCATTGTTTCCATCCGACAGTGCTAAAACAGGAGCTTGGGTAAGTTTCTCCTTTAGCACTGAAAACACTTGTTCTTGGTTTGAACCCCATTCGTAATTTACATCTTTTTTCGTGAGCTTCGTCAGCGACGTTGCTATCTTGGAGAAGTATTGAATAAATCTCCGATAGTAATCGGCCAAACCAACAAAACTGCGTACTTCCGTTGGTGACTTCAGAGGGCTCCATTTCATAACCATTTCAACTTTAGCTGGATCTACCTTAATGCCTTCTGGGTTCACCACGTGACCTAGGAACTATACCTCTCGTAACCAGAAAGCGCATTTTGAGAACTTAGCATAAAGTTTCTCTTTCCTCAAGATCTTCAATACCTCACTTAAATGCAAGCATGGTCTCCCATATTCTTTAATTAAATCAAAATATCATCAATAAACGCTATCACCGATCGGTCCAACTTCAGTCGACAAACTCTGTTCATCAATTCCATAAATATTGTAGGAGCATTCGTCAATCCAAATGACATAACAAGAAACTCGTAATGTCCATAACGTGTACGAAAAGCAGTCTTTGGAATATCCTGCTCTCGAACTTTCAACTGATGGTAACCGGATCGGAGATCTATCTTTGAGAACCAACTTGCACCTTGCAATTGATTGGACAAGTCATCAATTCTAGGTAGAGGATACATGCTCTTCACGGTCAATTTACTTAGTTCCCTGTAATCAATAAACATACGCATGCTTCCATCTTTCTTCTTAACGAACAACACCAGTGCTCCCCAAGGAGAGACACTCTGTCGTATAAAAGCTTTATCAAGGAGTTCTTGTAGGTAGGCCATGATCTCTTTCATCTCGGTAGGAGACAAACTATAAGGTGTTTTGACAATAGGTTGTGCCCCCAGCACTGAGTCGATTTGAAACTCAATTTTCCGTTCTGATGATAATCTAGGGAATTCCTCAGGGAATACATCGGGGAAATTACACACCACGGGTACATCATCAGTCGTCCTCATATCCGTACGTTCCTTAATCACATAGGCCATGTAGGCTACACACCCTCGCCTCATCATAACATCAGCCTTGATCATCGAATGATCTTCGGCGAATACATCGCTTTATCACCAAAGATCGTTATAGGACTCCCATCCAGTGCTCGTAAACATATCATCTTGCGTTGACATACAATGTTAGCCTCATATTTGGCTAACCAATCCTTACCCAAAACCACTTAGAAACCTCCCAAGGTTATAAGAAACAATTGTACTTGGAACTTATGACCCTCTATCTCAACATAACAATCATCTATATCCTCAGTCACCCTGGTCATCTTACCGATAGCCGTCTCTACGTCAAATACCCTATTTATCTTCTTAACCTTCCCAGATTACCCATCACAGAAAGTAGAAGATACAAAACCCATACTAGCACCAGAATCAGACAATACAGAAGCAGGAATATTGTTGACAGAAAAAGTACATGTGACCACATCAGGGTCCTCGATCGCATCATCCATTGCCGTTGTGAAGGCTCGGGCTTATCCTTCTGCTTCTCCTTCCCTCTCTCCTCTTTCTTACCAATGCCCAAAGCATTGGCCCTTGATTTTTTGCAATCCTTGGACAGATGTCCTAACCCATTGCAGTTGAAGCATCGAGTAGCATTCGAGCAACTGCTAAAAAAATGCCTCGTCTTTCCGCACCAAAAACATAAATTAGTGCCCACCAGGCACTGTCTCATGTAGCTTTTTAAACACTTGATGCATCAACTCATCTCCTCTCGCTTCACCTTCTTGCTTGAAAACTTTCGTTGGTCTGTTTGACCCCTCTTAGTCCCGGAGGACTCTTTCATCTTTGTTTCTTCTTTGACTGGTTCAGCAAACATAATATCATCCCAAACTATACCACTAAGTTCAACAGTGGAGTCGAAGGTCTTGAGAGCATTTAATTTTACATGAATAGGCACCTTTGGAGGTAAACCCTCCATATACAGTTTCACCATGCGTTCCTCAGAACCAATCAAGTGAGGAACTAGTATTGCCATTTCATTGAACTTGGATGTATATTGTCGATGATTCATACTCCTAGCTTTCAGAACCAAAAACTCTCGTTCCACTTTATCCAGCTCGTTCTTGGGACAGAACTGTTTGGTGACCAGCTCCTTCAGATCTTTCTAAGTCATCTTCTCCATATCAGCTACAGACTTAGGGTTGATGGTGTTCCACTAGTGAAGTGCCTCCTCGATAAAGGAATGAGCTGCAAACTTGACAGCTTGATCAATTCGGCACTCACTGATGGAGATAACAGTCTCCATCATAGATATCCAGTGGAAATAGCCACAAGATCTTTCTTACAATCAAAGGATGGTGGATTGCATCCTTTGAAGGCCTTGTAGTCACAACCTTTCATCATATTTCGGTAGGAGTCACCGCTCTCTGTCTCGAGGATCATGATTTCCTCGTCATCTTTGGGGCTTTCTTTTGTTCCTTCCGACTTTTCCTTCAGCGTATCCTTTAATGCCTTAGAAATCATTGCCGGCATTTTCTTATCCATAATTCTTCAAACTTCATCAGAAATAGCCTTACCACTGTATGCTCAAGTGTGAACGCTTCTACATTTAATTGGTGGCTCACTGTGATCGTTTTATTCTTTGCTAACAGGTTTCTCAGTCTGGACATGTGGCTCCTCATCTCCCCGTGGTTTCTTTTGCGGTCTACCCTTTTGTCCGGCCGTCTAAACTTTCTACATAATGTAACAATTGATGAGTGAGTACATGAATTAGCTTAGCATGAAATAAGTTTTTAAATCGTTAATAATGTTGATCAGGTGTTATTAACAATTTACCCAACTCATAGGCTCTAAACATTTCCCATCCCATCTCCTCAATGTGCATGACATCTAACTACCTTTCTATCCTTACATCCACTTCTTAACTCATACATACGCATTCTGCTCGTGGCATCCGTTCATCCGTGGTTGGCAATCCTCATTTCTTAATCCCATTCTCAGTTTAAGTCTTAGCACTTGGGATGCTAATATCTCTCAAACTATGGCTTTGATACCAACTTGTGAGGCCTCGATCCTGGGTGCCTCCTAGAGGTTAGCTTTCATAGATAGCAGTGGAATTTAAAACATAGTTTATCAAACATGAAATAATGTCTGAATTAAAACATAAATGATTGCCAACACCATTGGACTCTCTATCTTGATGCCTGAGCTCCACCTTTTTTCTTACCTTAGCTTTAACCTAACATACATGCTAAAATGTCAGCTTACGCTGGTGAGTTCTAGTTTTCATAAAACATCGTAAACATTTTGTTACGTTAAAACATATTTAACATAAAACATCATTTCGTTCACATAATCCAAAACCTTGTCACATAAACATCCTAATCATCATCATACAACCACTACTACCAAGCGTAACAGTGGGCTTATGCTCGCACAAGGCTCCATAAACTTTGATCTGACTCACCGAAGTGTTCTGCAGATCCATCCTTACCCAGTAACAAATACTGGAGCAACCATACTTACCCCATACGAATATGGAACAACAACATACTTAACCCGTAACAAGTACAGGAGCATCCATACTTACCCCATACGAATATGGGAGCAACGTCATACTTACCCCGTAACAAGTATGGGAGCAACCATACTTACCCCATACGAATATGGGAGCAACGTCATACTTACCTCGTAACAAGTACGGGAGCAACCATACTTACCCCATACGAATATGGGAACAACCATACTTACCTCATATGAATATGGGAGCAACGTCATACTTACCCCGTACGAATATGGGAACAACACCATTCATCATGACATGATATACTAGCACTATATCTTCATTCAGTATTACATCGTAACCTTATCCTAATAACATGGGATTACTCATAACAGCCTATGATAGTATGATATCATCATAACATCCTAGCATCATATACATGTCATGCTAGCAGAATATCGTCATGGCATCATAAACATATTATTCTAGCATCTAATCATCATAGCATCATACTTTCATCCTAGCATCCTAGGCTTTCATCATAACATAACATCTATAATTATCATCATAGCATTTATCATATTGTTCATCTTCATAACATACTAACATGAATTCATCATACTTAGCATACTTTCATGCATAAATCATACTCATACATTAACATGCATTCATCATCATGGAAAAGTCACATAATAACATAACATATTAACAGCATGTATGCCAGCCCAAAACATAGTTACACATAACTTGTTAAAGTAGGGCATCTAGAACTCACCGGACAGTAGCTCCTTGTATTCTTGACCGATCTCCTTAGCCAAGACCTAAGAACCTACATCAATACATTGTCTTATTACATTCCATTCTTAGAGTTAGAATTTATTCTATATCCTCATAGCAGACTAGTCCCACTAATAATCCAAGATCGAAACTGTTAGTATTCGAAACACTTGTCGCTCACGAAGTGCTCATGTACATGAAACTCCTGGAGTTCATGAATTACTTGAGTACATGAAACTAATAGAGTTCTTGAAATAACCCTAGTACTCAAAATCGATGGACTACCCGAACCTCTAGGTTCACAAAACCAATGAGTACTCGAAGTACAGAGTACACGAATCACATACTTGAAGGGATTCGAGTCCTCATTTCGTGTATATTTTTGGGTACTTGTGTTTACATCATAAAACATCTTAGAAATTTATCTAATACTTAGGGGAGATAGTCCTAGGTTCCTTACGTCGTTAACAACACGTTGGAACGTAAAGTTTTAAACTTTAAGCATAAAGGTGTGAGCTTTATGCCTAAGTTTAATTTCATATAAAAATATTAACTTTTTAGTTTACAACGCTTACTTGATGCTAGATGACCACTTCTGTAGATTCCTGTGGGTTTCCTCCTTCGTTTGGTCGATCAAAACCTCGTTTCTTGATGTTCTCGAGATACTCTTCGTGTACTTGAGACAGAGCGTGCTTCTAAACAAAGGTATGCACGTTTCCCAAAGCACTCATATATATAGGCATGGTTCTCAAAGTAGCTCTCAAAATGGGACTTCTTGAATTCATTTTCGAGTACTGGACTTCTCGAAATTGAATTCAAGTACCCCATTTCGTGATCTTAACTTAATTTTATTTTTCGTCTGTTTTCCTTGTAGTTTATTATCCGTTATGCATTCGTAATTCCAATATCTTTTATTATAAAATTTTGGGGTTTTACATCATGTAAGACTACCGGTGAGTGGCGTTGGGGAATGAGTTGGTAAGTTCATCTTGGTGTGATTACTTGATATGGGTTGAGAGGGGGATCTAGAAGGTAAATTCTTGAATTGAACCTTCATGCTAGAATTTTTATTTCATGGATGATTCACAAGTGGTGTTGAATATCTATGGTTATATATAGATGTGTTTGTATCATAACACTTAAATGTTAATGGGTGGAAATGACTTGTATACGTGTGTTGATATTGCAAGTAGTTGAATATATCTTTTAAAAGATATGAATTTTCTTTAGGATGATTCATAGGGGAGTGGACATTCTTTATTTGGTATGGTTGTGGGAAATGAATCTTTTAGCTTATAACTTAGATTTAAACACAAAAATGGTTATTCTTTGGTTGAATTTGATGAAGATGATTCACATGCGGTGTGAGCATCTATAAAAAAATATGTGTGCTATTAGATAATGTACCACAGTGTGTAATATCTAAGTAGTTGGAGTGTTGTTGGTAGCTATGAATAAGAGAAGTTTGGGTGCAAATGAATCAATAACCATACTTAAACTTGATTGTTAAGATGTTAACTTATGGTTGATATGGGTGCTTTTATGATTGAAATTCAAGTGATTGTGTTTCAATTCCGAAGTAAATCAACAAGAAAAAACATTTTAGGTGTTGATTTATTAGTTGGACTTGATGAACCCATAGTCTAAGTTGACGCATCGTATGTGATGGTTGGGTGTGCTTTGACGCAAAGAAGGGGGAGAGTTTACATTCATGCTTGACATTAGTTGAAGGTTCATGAGGTTATCTAATTTGTATATGATATGGAGATTGTGGGGGTGGATAGAGATACTCAAGGATCACGATCATGAAATCATCTTTCAATTAGGAAAGCGAACATAATAGTGGATGCTTTGGGTAGAAAGCAAGAACATTCACCCATTAGGGTGCAGTAAACCTTACGTAGATAAATGGAAGAAACAGATTGAAAGGGTGTGATTCGTTTTCAAAAGCGGTGGAAGCTAAGTTCACGATTTATTAGACCGTTCAAAATTATAGCTTGGATTGGTAAGGTTGCTTATCGCTAAGAGCTACAGGAGGAATTGAGTGTAATTTAAAATACATTCCACGTGCCTTGTTTGAGAAAATGCTTGGCAGAGGAATCGGCCTACATGCCATTGGAGAAATTACTGATCAATGAAAAATTGAACTGGGAAGAAACTAGTGACTCTCTTAGATAGAAAGGTCAAGCAAATTCGAAATAAGAAACATAATCAGGTGATGGAGCAGTGGAAGAACCAGCAGGGTTCTGATGTAACGTCAGAGTCTGAGGATGAAATGCGAAAAAATTTATCCTTTTTCTTTTTGTGATGTTACGAGGTTTCGGGGACGAAACTTTGTAAGGTGAGGATAATTTGTAACGACCCATTTTGGGAAATATTAAAATATAATATAATTGGCGGAAAATTATTTATATTTTATTTCGGTGGGTGTTTTAATAACGATTGGGGTATTAGCATTAACTAGTAACTAGCTAGAATAGGTTAGTTATACTAGTTAAATGTTTTAAAAGATTGAGGGACCAAATGTGAAAATTGACCAAAGATGGAAATCGAAGGGATATGTCTTTGAGTATGGTCAAAGTTCATATTCCCATTTTATTTTAGGTGTGTCTCATTCAAGAGAAGAAGGGGAAAGGAGAAAAATCCTAAACCATAAGATTGATCAAATTGGTGCTCGATTTACGGTTCGATCTTAAATGCAAGTGTATAGTTGAGTTCTTCTCTCTTCAAACTATAAGAAAGTATGAATTTTGGGTGTTTTTGAGATAAATTACATGGGTCTCGCATGGGGTATGAGTAGGGTATGGTGAAATACGAAATTTGGGTGTTTGGAAGGTGTTAAATGTTGTTATTCAGAGTGATAATCATCTAAGAACAACATTTTGATCATTTTTTGCTTGTAATGTAATATGATGAATGGGGGTTTGTAAGATTCGTGGGGTATATGAACATGGTGCTTAAATTTCGGGTTCAAACGTCGGATTAGATGTTATTATGAAGTTGTTGTTATTATTTGAAGTTGTATAACATTGGTGAATTTGAAATAATTTGAATAATAAATGAGAATTTAAGGAGCTTTGGAAGTATCTGAAAATGTGCAAGTGCATCTCTTGCACACAAGTTGTCTGATGAAATGTCAACAATTTGATTTTTACCTAAAAAAGGGGGTTAATATGAATATGTGTTATGTGTGTTGAATGTAGTTGTATGTGTGTAATACAACTAGGTAGTGGTGGTGAAAGTCAAAGACCAAGTCAAAGACCAGAGGAAAGGGCATGTGGACTTTGGCGATGATCCTACGGGCTAAGGTGAGTAACCTACTCTCTAAATATGCAACCATAAGTCACATTAGTGTTGGTGTGGTATGTTGAATGTTGACAATTTTGTATGAGTCTTGTTGTGGTTAATGAAAGTTATGTTAGAATAACATAACTTGATATAGTGTCATTATGGGTTTGATAATAAGTGACACCAGAATTGGGGTTTGTACCACATTCGTGTGGAATAATACCATGAATTATGGCATATGGTGATGATTCACATTTGTGTGAAAGAACATGTAAGTCCATATTTGAATGGCTTTGGGTGTGTCATGTAAGCCCATCTTGGAATGGCATTGGGTTTGGAATGCAAGTCTATGTTAGTGTGGCTTTGGGGGTAATTCACATGTGGGTGAATTTAATTTGGTTATTTAAACAAAACTATGTGGTTGACCCATTGTTGAAATTAGTCAAACTGGGTTATTGACTAAATCGTTGAAATTCGTCAAACCTAGGTGATTGACCAATTTATTGAAATTCGTCAAACTTTGTGGTTGACCTATTATTGAAATTAGTCAAACCTAGGTGATTGAACAAATTGTTGAAGTTAGTCAAATTGGGCTATTGATCCGTTAGTGACATCAACTTGTGTGTGTGTTTGGTGATTAAAGTGGTGCATACTTGGGGTATGTATGAATTTGGTGTTTTTATTGATTCAATGGGTATATAATTGGTGTATGAATGAATTTGGGTGTTTGGTGACTAAATTGGTGTATAATTGGTGTTTGAATTCTTGGTGTTGTCAGTAACATGCAATAGGTGTATAAATTGCTTAGTTATTGTGATTTGGTATATTTTATAGGTGGTGTGTAAAAATAGGAATGATTCACAAGAGGTGTGAACTTCTTATTAAAATTTTGACCAAAAATGGTCAAACAATTTAAATTGGTGTTCGTATGTTTATTGCTTGACAATAACTTTCAATAGGGGTTATATTTGCTTAGTTATTGTAATGTAGTATGTTCACAATTGGTGTAGAGAATTAAGAATGATTCACAAGTGGTGTGAACTTCTTATTTGTAGTTTTGACTGAAAATGGTCAAACAATTCATAAGAGGTGTGAATGTGAAATGGGTCGAATTAAAAGTGGTGTGATGTTCATATAATGAATTTACGAAGTTTAGTTAAATCACAAGTGGTGTGATTACCTATCTTGGAAATCCTTGATAAAAAAGTAGGTCTCAAAGGATTTGGGTAGAAATTGACCTAAATTGGTCAAACGATTCACAAGAGGTGTGAATGTGGAATGGGTTGAATCACAAGTGGTGTGATCTTCCTATGATGAATAAATGGAGTTTAGGTAAGTCACAAGTGGTGTGATTACCTACCTTGTGTGAAGTTTGACTTTTTGTGGGTGGTTTCATGTTTTAACACTGTATTGGTGTCTTAAAGTGCTATGAATATGAATTTCATGTGTTGAATATATTATTGTGGTTGTACAATTTGAAATCGTTGGCGAAAAGGGATGAGGGGAGAGAACAAAGAAAACATATATATATATATATATATATATATATACACTAGTCGGAAACCCGCGCGATGCGGCGGTGGCGACCCACTACCAAAACCTTTAAGATGTACATTCACTAAAACTTAGTCCAATATACCTTTAAGACACTCATTGAAATACTACTACTACAACAACAACCATATCCAGTAAGTTCCACTCGTAGCATCGCAATTTAAAAAGGTTAGGGTGGGGTGGGGTGATATGTAGACACCAACTTTATGTCAAAATCAAGAAAACGCATGTCTGATTCTTGTACCCAAAATATGATTTTAAAGAAGATATGAAATTAAGATATCTTAAATCATCTCATCAGTCACAACCAGCCCATTTCTAAAAGTTGCACAAATTGTTTTTATAACTCATAGTATTTTGTCATAATAAAATAAAATTGCAAGAAGCTTTAAAGGCCCTGAATGAAATATTCAACTTTAAGTTAACAACAATAAGAAACCGCCCATCAAACAACTTACCTACCAACCTACAAATTCTTCAAATGATAAAAATATGTTTCATTCAAACATTTAAAAAATCTTAAAAGTTCAAACAAAGTTGAGTTTCCCATTGAATATGTAGAACTATAGTTTCTTACCATTCAATATGTAATAATATCTACTAACCATTCAATATGTAGAACTATAGTTTCTTACCATTCAATGTTTTTTCAGCAACCTGAACCATGTAGCCAAAACTGCAGGCTCGTCAAAAGAAAATAGAGACATCTAGATGGCCTCTGAAATCCAACACTTCCCTGAATACCCCAAGCACCAGAATTTGGAATTTCCCAAATCCAATTTTTGCAAGGGCATCATCCACATTGTACCTTGGCTCTCATCTCCTATGCACCCCACCATTAAAACAAATAGGAAATTACATATGCAATATTAAAAAAATGATAAGTTTAGGTATAAGGAATGAATAGCTCCTGATGTGCAAGCATAAAAAAAGAGCATTTATTTTATGACCATAAAGTTACAGATTTTATACGCATGAATTCACTGCTTACATCTAAAAAATGATTGCACACACTAAACAATTTTCGTTTCACATTAAAGATATATAAAAAAAATATTGAAAGCAATAACGTAAATCAACAAAAAAAAGGGTAAAAGAAGTATCCATTCATATCAATTAAAGTTTGATGTCCCCAGCATCCTACTCAAATCCAAAATTAAGTTCCCAGAAATAATAAAGAAATATCATTTTCATGAAACAAATTGAGGTAGCATCGTAAGAATCCATACATGTTCATTATATTTAAACTTACTTTTGATCATCAATAGACTTGTTTATGACCAATTTGATTCAAACAGATTTGTGCAGATTCAATCTGATTGGCATGAACTTGCAAAGAACATTGTGTATGACCAATTTAACAATAGAATAATAAACCTAAGAGTGAAAGAGTTTTAGTATATCTAAGAGTGTAAAAGAAATGTATAAAAGTATATGCAGGCCCACGAGTAAACAATTGTACCTGTTCTTTTTGGGTAGGCTGAATCAATGGCAACAATTGAAACTACAAAATCGGACCTTCCTGTCCTTATAGGAACTCCAATACCTCCATAAAGCCTCGTAATTTGATTTTGCCCTACATTATCATCAAATTCCAAATATTAGTTTAATTTTATTAAGCAAATTCATGTGATAATCAAGTCCTTGTTTCTTCTAGTACAAACAATGTGACCCACAAAATACAATAGGGACTTATTCACATCTTTGTAAAAGAAAATTATGTCATTCATTAGGAGAATTACGGAGTACTTCAATTGTTTTTTCATTTGAGGTTGTCAATATATCCCTAGGCCTCATTCATGTTCCACTTATCATGTTTTCACACGTTGCCACAATAAAGTGAACCTGAAATAAAATAAAAGGATTCTGAATGTTGCCCTGCACCATGTGTAAGTATAGATAGAAAGTCATGTGGAGAGTGTTGCCCAAAACACACTTGACGAATCTTTAGAACTCAAAATAATTGCTTGGATTAGAAATTGCTAAAGCTCAATATCATTGGTGAATATTAAATTAAAATATTAAACAAGCTAAACATAAAATTAAAACCCAATTATACCAGTGTATCACAAAATATCAAGATTCCACACAATAACTAAATCATTAAAAATCATAATTAAGAAGCTTTTTCTACCCATAAATCATCTTCTTGATTAAAGAATTCACAAAAACACAATTTAACAAAAAAAGAACAAAAAAGTTTCTAAATTTCGATCACATCATCTTGATCTACCAATTCACATTTAAATTTCCTAGAATTTAGAAAAGAAAATACATAACAAAAACCCAACTCAACAGAAAAATAGAAAGAAAGATAAAAAATAGATCCATAAAGCCTTAAAAAACAATAAAACTTGCACATGATGATGAGAAAACTAAAAATATACAAATATACAATTATTGATCAAGAGCATCAAAAAAATTAAGATTATAGAAGAGAAACAAAGAAAGCAGAAGAGAAAAGTACCACACATAGGTAGTTGGTAGTTCCTAGCGATCAATCATCTAATAAACAACCGCAGTTCCATTTAGTGTCTCAGCTAAAATGCTAAAGCATTTTACTTGTCTCGAATTGTATAGCAAGATGAGCTTGTTCGTGACCCCTTCTTTCTTTCCATGATTATTGAATTGACGTATTGTAGTCTTGCTTTGTACCATTCCTAAAACAATCATACTGAAAATTGGAATTGAATCTACATGAAACGTGAAACCAACAAAATAACAAGTTAAGCATCAATGATATCAACAATTTAATTCCAAATACCATAAAAACAAGTTAATCAATGAACCAAATACCATCAAGTTAAGCATACGCGTTTGCTTTAGCACAAAATAACAATTTAAATAAATCATAAAATATAAGTGGTGAAATCAACAATGCTTTCCTCAAAAAATTGGTTCATCATTTCTTGAGTTAAAGGTTATTTACAGTTAAATTCGCAATTGGAAATTGGAAAAAATAGGTTCTACAATTCTTGACTGCCTATTTCAATAGTTATAAAATATAATAAAAATTTTAGCATTTACATAAATCCACTATCTAGATAATCAATCACATAATAAGATACATTTGTAACATTGCATCAACCCACTATCAAGATAATCAATCACACATTTACACTACATAATTTTCAAACATAATTGAGAATTTTCTACAGAAAATCGATTTGAAGAAACGAAAACATACCTGGAAGTTTAAGGCCGCTAGGCGTTTGCCTTCAGATCCTGAATCATTTCCGTTGCATAGTTTCTCTAGAGCTCATGAAGGATCCGTTTATCTTAGGCATCGGTCAGAACCATCTTAAAAAAATAAATAGTAGAAATGTATATATAGGAGAATATCAGAACAAGGAAGTGAAGAACATAGAGAGTTTAGATGAAGAGCAAAATGAAGAGTAAAAATCAATGGTTAGCATCCATAGTCAATCGTAAGAAGATGTCTCCGATAATCCATGGTGAAGCAGACGATGACGATGGTGTAACGAATGGGATGTCTAAGGGCACCTGAATCGGAGAGGCAGTGGTCTGTGATGTCTAACATCCGGAGATGCACCTGAATAGAAGATCTAGAAGCTGTGGAAGCAACGTGGGAAGGAGCAAATCGAGAGGATTATTGAGGAGTGCGTTTGAATTTGGGATGCATTTGAAATGAGTTTAGGTTTTTGTCTCACTCGTTTTGCTGGGATTAGAACCTGAAAGGAAGGGTTGTACCACAAGCTTAATAGCTTGTACATTTCTTAATTTTAAGATATCTCCACTTTCTCTCACCAATATGCATTATATATAGTTATAAGATATGGAAGGAGTTTTAAAATGGTCATGTCCCCTGGATCACGCCCATGTCACATGTGCACATCAGATTTCTGGAAACCTTCTGACATGGCCATGTTCCCTCAGAACACGCCCATGTTACGTCTATATCTTTCAAATGTCATATATTGAATTATTTCATCTATTAAGTGGATTCCATGGGTAACTCTAATTGGTTTAAGCACGAATTAGAGATTTAAGGGGTTTTGGTTGAAGACGACCCATTAGTAAATCGTTTTGAGTTCGAGTTTAATAATGTTACCAAATTATGTTTGGAATTTTATTATTGTATCCATATGGTGGTATGGGATACACTTGGGGAAATAGACGGGTGATCTTACTTAGTTGTAACGAACTAACGGTGAATTAAATGTAGCATTTTTTCAGGTGAACGTAAAAGGGTGAAGGCGACTGTGATCGGATGTCTTGAGAAGGCTCGGATTGAATACTTTTTGGTTAAAAGCCCAAATTCTTGTGAAGGGTTATAATGATGTAGAGTGTGATTATGATTAACATGTTTGTAACCAGTTTTGATGGCGAGTTGGGATAAGTTGGGTGTTTATAATTGATGTTTAATTTTTGAATAATCTGGGATCTAACTCTGAGGGTTTTTTAAACATGTGTCACACGTGGGAGAATTTTGGGGGATACAGAAGATCATGGCTGGAAGACGTGCTGACTACCGAAACGTAGAAGGACGTGGAAACGTCAACCAGACTGAAGCTGAACTTAATGCTATCATCAACGTGCGAGTTGAAGAGGCAATTGCTACTCGCACCTAAAAACAGCTGAATCAAGGTGATGAATCTCTTCTCAAACCCACCTTGCATAATAATCACCCATCAAAATCAAGACTCATCATTCTGAATCTGAACAAAAATTTTCCTTTCCATATGGATTTTAGGAGCGAATCCTAATCCACCCATTTGCACATTCAAATCAATCCTTGACTGCAAACCCTATTCGCTCAATGGTACTAAGAGTGCCGTCGGTCTCTTGCGCCAGATGGAGGAGGCAGAGTCAGCCTTCACCATTAGAATCTACAGGAATGAAGACTGAGTAAAGTTTGCAGCTGGAACTCTAGGGGCAGCAACACTCACCTGATGGAACACAAATGTTCAGAACCTAGGGCAGGCGGCAGCAAATGCCCTACCTTGGCACGAGTACAAGAAGATGATGAACCGCAAGTACTGCCCACAGGTTAAGTCCAAATGCTGGAAACAGAATTCTGGAACCACAAGATGGTTGGTTCTGTGATCAAGGCATATACTGCTCGATCCTATGAGTTGGCACATCTGTGTCTAGAGATGGTAACCCCAACATACAAGCACATCAAAAAGTACATCAAGGGATTGGCCCCACAGATTCAAGGGATGGTACTCTCTGCTGACCCTATCACCCTACAGGAAGTCGTCCGATTAGCCCACTAGCTCGCTGACTCAGTGGTTGTGCATGGACTTGCCACCTCGTGTCTCAGTAGGGAACACCACAAACAACAAACTCAAATGGGATAACACCCTGAGCAAAACTTCTACACTCCAACCCCCACCACAGCAGCGTAAGTTTGGATCACCCAAGCATACACACCACCCTCCCCAATCAAAGAGCCTATGCAGGAAAACCCCCAAAATGCAACAAGTGCAACTTCCATCATGCCCTGGGACAATGTGGCATCATCCGATGCCAATGTTGCGTGAAGGTGCGACATGTAGCCAAAGACTACAGAGGCGAGTTGTTGGCTAAAACCCCTCAGACACAACATAGCTACATGAAGCACTGAAAGGCTGCTTTGATTGTCCAAATCCTGGGCACTTCAAGAAGGATGGCCCACAATTGAAGAACAACAAACCCAGCCAACCAGACAACAACAACAACGGGAACAAAAACGCTCCGATGGGATGAGCCTTCGTGATCAGAGTAGAAAATAGTTTCATATTGTTTGATACTAAACGATCATTACACTTCTGTATTGTTTTATACTGGATTAGAAAATAGTTTCATATCTAATGAATTTAATGAGATGCTTGCCATGACCCCAACACCCTTAGAGGTTGAATACACTGTAGAGCTAGCTGAGTAAACTAAGTGTAACTAAACACATTCTGAAAGAATATACCTTAAATCTAGAAAACTACAAATTTATGATCCGTCTCATGCCAGACACGCTAGGAAGTTTTGATGTCGTAGTAGGCATGGATTGGTTGTCTAAAACTATGTTGAAATAATTTTCCACGATTACGTTGTACGTATACCCCTCCTTAGCGGAGAAACCTTAACCTTCAAGGGCAAAAGGAGCGACACTCCCTTGAACATTGTCTCGTGCATGAAACCTCACAAATGCCTATGAAAGGGAAGCACTGCCATATTGGCACTCATCATAGAGAAAACCGCAGAGGAGAAGAAACTCGAAGAAATACCAGTCATACGCGATTATCCCGATGTATTTTCTAAGGAGCTACCAAGACTTCCACCTCCAAGACAAGTGGAATTCCGCATAGTCCTTACGTCGAGAGCAAGACCCATCGCACGAGCACCCTATCAACTTGCACCTACGGAGATGCAGGAACTATCCAACCAACTTCAAGAATTGTTGGAAAAGGGTTTCATTCGACCGAGCTTCTCGTCGTGGGGAGCTCATGTCTTATTTGTTAAGCAGAAGGATGGCACATTTCTCCTGTGTATAAACTACCATGAGCTAAACAAAGTGACAATCAAGAATTTCTACCCTTATCTCGCATTGATGTTCTATTCGATCAACTGCAAGGATCAAGTTACTACTCAAAGATCGAACTACGATTTGGGTACCATCATTTGAGGATCTAAGAGGAAGATATTCCTAAGTAGGCCTTTCATACTCGGTATGGCCATTACAAGTTCTTGGTCATGTACCTGCGGTATTCAGGGATCTCATGAACCGAGTATGGAGACCATATCTTGACAAGTTTATCATTGTTTTCATAGATAATATCCTCATCTACTCCAAAACCCAAGAAGAACACAAAGAGCACCTCCAATTAGCATTTGAACTCTTGCAACAAGGGAAGTTGTATGCTCAACTGTGCAAATTTGATTTATGGATCCGAGATGTCTAATTCTTTGGGCACATTGTTAATGAGAAAGGAATACATGTGGATTAATCCAAGATAGAGGCCATCAAGAACTGAGAAGCACAAAAGACCCCGACTGAGGTGCGACAATTACACGGCTTCGGAGGCTATTATAGACGATTCATAAAGGGATTTTCCAAAATAGCCCAACCACTCACAGCCTTAACTCACGAAGACAAGAAATATCACTCGAGTGATAAACAAGAAGCTGCATTTAAGCTTCTCAAGCATAAACTTTGTAGCGCACCTATTTTATCCCTTCCAGAGGGAACGGACGATTTTGTGGTACACTGGGATGTCTCGGTACATGGACTTGGTTGATTGTTTATGCAACGAGAGAAGTTAATTTCATATGCCTCTCGACAACTGAAAGTCCACGAGAAGAACTACACCACCCACGACTTGGAACTAGGAGCCGTGGTATTTGCACTCAAGATCTATAGGCACTACTTGTATGGTACAAAGTGTACTATATACACTGATTATAAGAGTCTCCAACACATATTCGAGCAGAAGGAACTAGACACACAATAGCGTCGCTGGATTGAACTCCTGAATGACTATGAGTGTGCTATAAAATTTTGCCCGGGGGAAGCCAGTGTAGTGGCTGACGCACTAAGCCCAATGAACACCTCAAAGCCCAAAAGGGTACGAAGTTGACAACTCACAATCCACCAAAATCTCCCTAAGCAAATACGTGGTGCTCAAGTTGAGGCACTGAAAGAAGAAAACCTAGTTGCCGAATCATAGAGAGGAATGGAGAAGCAACTTGAGGTAAAAGCCAATGGCTTATACTATTTCATGGAATGCATCTAGGGCTCCAAATCTTGGGAACTTACGAGACCTTGTGATGGGCAAGGCTCATAACTCTAGATACTCCATTCATCCTGGATCAGACAAGATGTATCATGATCTCAAGATACTATATTGGTGTCCAAACATCAAGGCCGACATTGCCACCTATGTAAGCAAATGTTTGACTTGTGCCAAAGTCAAGATTGAGTACCAGATCTATCTGGACTACTAACACAACCGGAGATCCCCATGTGGATCTGGGAACAAATCTCCATGGATTTCATCACCAAATTAACCCATACTCCTAATGGATGCGACACTATCTAGGTAATTATGGATCGGCTGACCAAGTCAGCACATTTCCTTGCCATCAAGGAAAATGACAAGATGGAAAAGCTAGCTAGGATCTATTCTAAGGAAGTAGTCTCACGATATGGAGTGCCAATCTCAATCATCTTAGATCGAGATGCTTGATTCACTTCGAACTTATTGAAATCATTTCAAAAGTCGTTTGGTACACGGATGGATATGAGTACATCATACCACCCACAAGCAGATGGCCAGAGCGAACGTACAATAAACTTTTGAAGACATGCTACTAGCTTGGGTTACTTCGGAAACATTTGGGAAACTCACCTACCGTTGGTAGAGTTCTCCTACACTAATAGTCATCACACAAGCATCAAGGCAACGCCTTTTGAGGGACTCTACGGCAGCAAGTGCCGATTGCCTATTTGCTGAGCTGAGGTGCGTGACAACCAGCTTACAGGCCCAGAATTAATGCACAAAACAACAGAAAAGATTGTGCAAATCAGAAACCGCATGGCAGCATTTCGTGATCGTCAAAAGAGCTACGTCAAAAGAGTTATGTCAAAAAGCGCCTTAAGGTTTTAGAATTTCGACTAGGAGATAAAGTCCTTCTGAAAGTTTCACCTTGGAAAGGCATTATTCGATTTCAGAAACGAGGAAACATGAACCCACGATATATTGGACTCTTTGAAATCTTGAAGAGAATTGGTCCGGTGGCATACCAACTTAACTTACCCGCTGAACTCGACGAAGTTCACAACGTATTCCATGTCTTGAACTTCAAAAAGTGCTTATCTAACGAGACGCTTGTAATTACACTGGATGAGATCGAAGTGGATGAACAACTAAGATTCGTGGAGGAACCAGTAAAAAACATGGGTCGTGAAGTCAACTGGATCATCCACTATATCGAATTTGATCGATGAGAAATTAAGGTTCATAAAGAATTTATGGAGTGTGTTTATTAATTATTGAAATGGCTTCCAATCAGGAAGCTCACTCCAGCTCAACTGTTAGGGTGTAATGCTTGAGGATAAGGGACTTGGATTCAATTCCGGTTAGCACCAGGTTTTGACACTAAACTCCATTTTTTTATTTCTTTTATTTCACCATCCAAACTAACTCGAAAAATTTTAAAAAAACAAATCATAAAAATTAAAAATTTTATTTCAAATGTTCTGTAAAAATTTTATAATTTTTTTGAATATATTTCTATTATTTTTGCATTTAAAATTTATTTAAATAGTTTTAAATGCATAAAATACTAAAACATCTTTAAAAATTCTTAAAACTTTACATAAATTATATTTGATGAGCAATAACATTCTGGAAAAACTGTTGGATTTTTCATATTATATTTTAAATATTTTTCTATTTAAAATATATTTACGTAGTTTTAAAGACACTACAAAATATAAAAGATTATTTGTAAAAATAATGTATAAATTCAGAAAATTATTTTTAATATTCGGAAATCGTTGTATGATAACATAATCAGTTTTATATATTAAAATATTTATTTAAAATAAAACTTTATTTAAACATTCTTTTAAACTAATAAAAATTTCAAAGAATTGAATTACAAAAAGCTTATAGGAATATTTTATTTGTTACATACAAATAAAATTTTATCTATTTAACCTTTGAATATAAATTATGAGTATCAAATCCTTTCTTTTATACTTATTGAAAATTATAAAATGGGGGTTTAGGAATTCCAAATTAGGTTTTTGCCTTTTAGGAAAATCCATTAGGAAAGACATAGACCTTTTAGGTGCATATGTGAACTTTAGAGCTCATACAAAATCCTGTTACAATGTAGGGTGAATTGTGACTTCACAAACCTTCATTCTTACTCAAAAATATCATTTGATCAAAGCTTAACACGTGAGTTTTCTCATACTTCCATTTTTACATTTGTAAATTTTGGGAATGTCACATGTGTCTTATTGCAACTCAATGTCGTTAAGTGTTGTTTAATTAAATGAATGATTCAACAAGTGATGACTTGGAATTCTTGTACGTTTATTCGTCATACACATAAGTAGCCTAACAATGGTTAGATACCTTCTTTGCTTAGACTTTGGTCTTTGTGTTAAAAAGGTGAAATATGTACATTTGCAAACTTGTAGACTAAGTAACTTAATTAAGGTCTTGCTAACCTTGATTTACAAGTTATGTTATGTATCATGTTTGAAGACAACTGTAAAGGACAAAAACATTGGAAAAAACTTGAATGCTTGTACATGTTAAACGACAAATACTTGTGATGACTTGTGATGAATTCTTTAGATTTAACATGCTTCTAGAATACTTGTAAGAACCTAGACTTAGGCTTATTACCATTTTGATTCTGTATTGCATATTTTTGTTTATATACATATATTACAACTTGTATGAGTGCTCAGCAACTATGCAAATAGTTGACAAATTGTATTTTACATATGTGACAGGTAATAGAAGATGAAAAGACATAAGATAGGCTTAGAGGACCTAGTTTAATGATGTAGAACAATTTATGTTATGTTGAACTTTGTTAATGTAATGCTGGATTTAGTTTTTCTATGTTTTAATGTTGAATGGTTGTTGGATATTTTAATGTGGATGTATGGATATTTAAACTTTAATTGTAATCCATAAGCTTTTGAACATTCAAACTGGTGCCCAGCATATTCAGCTGTTGGTTGGGATGTGACTATTAAAGCTTAAATATTTAAACATCCATATTAAAATATCCAACAACCATTCAACATTCAAAATGGCACCCCAACATATTCTACCATTGGTTGGGGTGTGACATCACACCTACCACTAATAGAATTCTCCTACAACAATTGCTACCATAGTATACATTGGATGTGCCCCATTTGAAGCGCTATATGGTAGGAAGTGTCGGTCACCGATGTGATATCCGACAATTTCAGGTAAATTGCAACAATTACAATTACTTATTCACATTCATACTTCCTTGAATTTCATATAATTATGATTAATTAAGTAAGTCAAGCACAAAAAATTGCTAAACGATAATTCGAGGAATTATCGAAGCATACATTACACATTGATTTTGGAAATCAAGTGTGGCAAACAGAAACACAATTGCAAAACGATAATTCAGGGAATTATTGAATTCTAAATTACACATTGTTTATTATTAGTCAAGTGTGCAAACTTTTCACAGAGTTGAGCACAAACAATCATGAATCGGGAATTCGAGGAATCACCGAAACACGCATGAGTCATGTTTACACAAACGTTGGTGAACTAACGAAACAACAACTTGAACAAACCAAGATGTTTATACGTGATTATGTTTGTAAAACCTTGAATTTTGAGTACAAGTTATTTAAACTTAAAAGTGGGTAACTAATTTAAATAACTAGAAGGAGAGTGAATGAGGAAAAAAGGGAACACATTTAAACAAACAATTAAAGTGGACACAAAAATAAAAAAAAACAAGGATCGAGATCACCAAAATGGAAGTACATGAAAGTACCCTAGTTCACGAAGCCATGGTACATGAACTTAGCTTCGTGAACTCCATTTAGTGAACCCTACTTCGTGAACTTAGCCTATATGTAGTAATGCCTTTGGAAACGTGCTCACTTTTGGCTGGAATCACTCTCCCAAGTACTCAATGATGGCAGGTTCGAGAACTTCAAGAAACGACTTTTGCTTGATCAAAACGAGGAGGAAACACACGAGAAGCTGCATGACGGTTTTTCAAACATTGGGTAAGATAATTGTTTGAGAAAGTTACGATTTTATAAAAAGGGAAACTTATGGATAAAGCTTGTACCTTTATGCATAAAGTTCGTTCCCTTTTAGTTTCTAGGTGTTGATAAGACCATTGTGCACCTAGAACTAGCCCCACGAGTCTTGGGTAGTTTTCAGAGATGTTTTATGAAGGAAAGAAGAGTATTCGAAGAGTACACGAAATAGAAGCATCCGAACCTCCCTTCATGAACCGTAAGTTCGTGAACCTCGGTTAGTGAACCTCAAGTTCTTGAACTCCATCGATTCTTGTACTTTATAGATTTCATGATCTCCAAGGATTTCGTGTACTTGAGATTTCGGGAACTATGCCCATTTCCAGAAAACTTAGGTATTTTCGAATACTAGGGCTAGTAAAGTGAACAATGAAGACTTAGAATAATTTTAGGTGAGTTCTAGATGCCCTACTTTAAGTACTTGTGTGCTAATGTGTTTCACATATTTGGGCTGGCATACATATGGTAATGTTTGATTAAGATGACATGAATATAATGCTAAAATGTTATGATGATATGATTATAAGATTTAAATGATAAATGATATAATGCTATTATGATGTAAGGCTATGATGTGGTAACGCTATGATGGTATGATGTTAGGATGATACGATGATAATATGACGTAATTGTGATTCTATGATGCTATAATTATATGATGCTAGTATGATACTGTCACACCCCCAAATTTCAACTAACCGAATCATACCGTTTAGGGCGTGACAAACCAGGATCTCTGTCATTAGACACAGCGAAAAACCTCTATATGCTTTTAAACATAATTCTGTCTTTAATTTGTAAAATAAAAGTTTAACATTGCGGAAGCATTTGAAAAACAATAACCAAATATAACAATTGTAAAACCATAATTACAAAGTTCTGTATTTTAAATCAACGACTAAAATAAACTATATGCATGAGACTCAACGTACTAGTCCCTGCTTGTAAATCAAGTCAACACAAATGTTGGTGCATACAGAGGGTTATGTATGTAAACACAAATGTTTGAACAACAGTTTGAAATGTAATGTTTGCAGATAAGATAATCACACATTGCATAGTCATGATAGCTGTTCATTTGTACTATTTACATAAGTGGTTGACACCGAAGCTGACTGTTGCATGCTATTGCATGTTTTGCCTTTCCACTATTGTCTAACACAAACAATAGAAACGTTGAACTTAGTTAAACACTTGCGTAGATCCCATCTACCAAGTGAGGTTTGTCAAACCCAATAGATCTATCTTCAACTACCATGCTTTTCACTACGGCAAACTAAACGGTTCAATATGTAAGGACTTTGAGTGTTATATGCACACTTATAATAAAAAGTTAACTCATCTAAGTGATATGTATCCAAAATCGTTTGTTTGCACATGTTTCCTCCCCCAAAACATTAAAATATAAAAGGGGCCGTGTACGCACCTGATAATGCGAATCTAATGAGCAAATGTTCGCGAATCTATGTAGATAATATTGTACGAAAAATCTGTGTTATTTACAATAACGTTGTGTTATTCAGAATGTCATTTCATGTATGAAATCACATACATGTCAAGACACGTATTTTAAGTTGTTTGAAACGTTCATACGAAAGTACGTATAGTTTCAAATTTGTTTGTTTAAATCGTATAAGTATATACGATGTCGTTTAAACATGCGTAATTATACACGACTATGATTTCGAGTCAAAATGTAATTTTTATCATTCCAATTTCTTCGGGATTCCATTTTGGTTCCAACGAAATTCGAACGGGTTAAATCGGATTTAAAACGAAGAAGTTATGGTTTAAAATACAAAATTTTGATTAAAATTTCAAAACTGTCAAGGGCAAGGGTCGAACCCTTGACCTCTCGAACCAAACACATGCACACTACCAACTGCTTTGCTTCAGATTTGGTTAACATCTTACTGTTTAAATGGTTTTAACCACAATCCGATTGATTCCCCTTTGTTTATCCTTAACCGAAACCATCAAGTCTAAATTGTTGTCCAATTCAAACCCGATCGGTCCCCAAACCATGGGGCATTTGCTCCATGGATTCAAACGAATCTAGAGGTGGATTTAATTCGATTTTCAATCAACAAAAGGTCCAAATTCGTGACCCCCCATTGTTTCGAACGTGGATACCCAATCTTTGATTCAATCTTTTTAAATTCATTTGTTTTATTCACTAAAATCATAGGGTTTTCACTACAAAGGTTATTTCGAAACTATCTGGACCATTTAATTTGAAAACCAAGTTCATTCAATCTAAAATCCCCAAATCGTTTTCATCCATGAACCCTAGAATTCGAAATCATTTAAGTAGTTGTTGTTTGTTAAAATTGACGCAGGGATTTCATTGAAATGATGTTTCCAAATCTTTCTGTGTTGTTTAATTTGATTAACAAGTTCATTTGATTCTAATCCCCCAAATCGTATTAGCCAAGAACCCTAGAAATCCAATCATAGAATTCGTTGTTAGAATCCCAATTTAACATGGGGCTTTGCTTAATCGCATGTTTTAGAGTGTGTAGGTATAAATTTTTACCTGATTTGATGTGGGATTGAAGTAGTTCGACTATGTGCTCGAGTTCGGCCGACCCTTAGATCAAATTTTCAATCGCAAGCCTCTGGAATCGAATTTATGGATTCCAAAGTTACTGAGGGTGCCGATTTGGGTATTTTGATGTTCAATTGCGAGAATTTTTGTCGAATTGTGAGGATTTTATAAGTACTAGTGACGGTTTCATCATAAATGGTTGTTAATTGTTTAAAATTTGATGATTGAAGGCTAGTTAATTGATAATAACCGTTAAACATCGTCATTATATGTTTTATGAATGATTAATTCGATTCATTATGATGATTAAATGTTAAATGCGAATTTCCCTTGCTTAACACTCGAATTTTGACTTAAAAAAGTCAAAATTTATTGTTTTTGTAATTACATGTTCAATTCTTGAAATTTTGATTTGAATCCTTTTGGTTTTATTTTGTTTAATTACGTATCATTTCGGTTAATTTCCGGTTAACGGTGTTAACCCGAAATTTCGGATTGTCACAGATACATCATGACGCTATGACATTATGATGCGATGATGATATGAAACTAGCTTGACAATATTGTAAGGTTATGATGTTAAGATGATATGATGCTATCATGACCTAATTATGATGCTAGGAATTTATGCTGATATGACACTATGATGTGATAATAATGCTATGATGATATGATTCTCCCATACTCGTTTTGGGGTAAGTAAGATGATGCTCCCGTACTAGGTACGTGGTAAATATGAACGATGCTCCAATACTTGTTATTGGGTAAGTATGATGATGCTCCCGTACTCGTTATGGGTAAGTATGAACGATGCTCTACTACTTGTACTGGGTAAGTATGGGTTTGAGGAACCATTCAGCGCGTCAGGTCAAAGATATTGAGACTTGTGTCGGCATAAGCCCACTGTTTATGCTCCGTAGCAATGGTTGTATTTTGTGATATGTTTACACATAAGGAATGAATGATGATTACGTGTTATGGTTACGTAAGATTATGTATGATGTTTTCAGTAAATGATGTTTTAACTCACAAATGTTGTTATGGTGTATGAAAACTAGAACTCACCATCATAAGCTAAATTTTTAGTATGTATGTTAGGATGATGAACATGTAACTGGACGCAAGGAAGCTCGTTGCACATGGCTACGAGATCTAGTGGTTTTTGCAATCTTATATGATTTTCGTACAAACATTTATTTGTATTTTGTTTATGAAAAACTATATTAAATTCCGTTGCATGCTGTGAAAGTTCTTTGTTTGTGAGCTATGTGATGATGATGTAAACCCAACTTTGGGAAGTACCAGGGATCTGGGCCTCTCAAGTTGGTATCAGAGCCATAGTTTGAGAGATATTGGCATCCCCAATGCCTAAGACTTAAATTTAGAATGGGATCAAGTAATGCGGATTTCCAACCATGGATGAACGTGTGCCACGAGCCAAATACTGTATAAGAACGAGAAGTAATGAGCTAGAGATAGATAAGAAGCTAGGAAGGTAGCCAAGGGTGTGCACATTGATGAGATGGGATGGGTGATATTTAGAAAGCATAAGTTGGGTAGATGGTTAATAACACCTAATCAACGTCATTAACAATTTACAACACTTATCTCACGCTAAACTGATTCCCTTACTGACTCGTTAATTATGCATCCTTTAGATAACTAGATGGCATTGCAAAAGGGTAGACCATGAAAGCAACCTCATACAACAGATGAGCCACTTGTTGAGGTGGAAAGGAACAAGCATGAAGAAGAAAACGAGGCCAGAGAACAACCAGAAAATGAAGAAGAGTTCATACTCAAGCTTGGAAAAAGCATTAAAGAATGTTCTGAAAGACAAGTCCGAAGGAACCAAGGAAAGCACCAAAGCAGATGAGGAAGTCGTAATCATCAAGTCAAAGAGCAGTGATTCTTAGTAAGGGAAATTAAGCGGATGTGACTACAAGGCCTTCAAGGGATGCAACCGACCATCCTTTGACGGTAAAAAGGATGTGATGGCCACATACCACTGGATATCAACAATGGAGGCCGTCATTCCCATGAGTGAATGCCGAGTCGATCAAGCTGTAAAGTTTGCAGCTCACTATTTTGTCGAGGAGCAGACGTGGAGAAGATGAACTAGGATGATCTAAAGGAATTAGTCACCAAGCAGTTTTGTCCTAAGAACAAGCTTGACAAAGTGGAAAGGGAGGTTTTGGTTCTAAAGGTTAGGAGCTTGAACCACATGCAGTACACTTTGAGACTCAATGAGATGACGAGGCTTGTTCCTCATCCGGTTGCCAGTAAGAAGCGAGGGGTAAAATTGTACATGTAGGCTCCAATAATACTACGGAGATCAGTGGGACAGTTTGGGATGATGTGATTGAGGCTGAACCGGTCAAATAAGAATCAAAAGAAAAATGGTTACTTGGTACCAAACAAGGTCGAACAGATCAATGAGGATTTCATGGCAAGAAGCCGAAGAAAGAAGAAATGGGTCGATGCGACAAGTGTGGAAAAATCCACACAGGACAGTGACTGGTAGGCACTAATTTGTGTTTTTAATGTGGTAAGATGTGACATTTTTCGGCCAATTACCATAATGCCACCCAATGTTTCAACTGCAAAGGGTTTGGACATTTGTCCAAGGATTTTCTAAAGAGAAAAGGAGGAACATCAGGGCTGATGGAAGGAAAGAAGAATGAGAAGCAGAAGGCTAAGGCCCTAGCCTTTGTGATGACCAAGGATGATGCTATTGAGGACCCAGACGTGGTCACACGTACCTTTTCTATCAACAATATTCCTGCATCTATATTATTTAATTCTGGTGCTAGTATAAGCTTCGTATCTTCTACCGTTTGTGATGGGTTATGTGGGAAGGTTAAGATGATAGAACGGGTATTTGATGTAGAGACAGCTATTGGTAAGATGACCAGGGTGACGGAGGCTATAGATGATTGTAACATTGAGATAAAAGTTCACAGGTTCCCCGTGCAATTGTTTCTCATAACCTTTGGAGGTTTTGATGTAGTTTTGGGAATGGATAGGTTAGCCAAATACGAGGTTAACATTGTATGTCGACGAAAGATGATATGTTTACGAGCTCTGGATGGGAGTCCTGTAAACGTTTATGGTGAAAAAGTGATGTATTTGCCGAAGGCTATTTCTATGATCAAGGCTAATAATATGATGAGGCGAGGGTGTGGAGCTTACTTGGCATATGTTATTGAGGAATGTACGTATTCAAGGACGATTGATGATGTACCTGTGGTGTGTAACTTCCATGATGTATTCCCTAAGGAATTGCCTTGATTACCACTTTAGCAAGAAATTAAGTTCCGAATCGACTTAGTGCCAGGGGCTCAACACGTTTGCCAAAGAACTTTATCGTTTGGCTCCCAACGAGATGAAATAAATGATGACCCAACTACAAAAACCTGTCGACAAATGTTTTATACTACCAAGTGTTCCCCCTTGCGGAGAACCGGTGCTGTTTGTAAAGAAGAAATACGGAAGCATAAGGATGTGTATTGATTACCGAGAACTAAATAAACTGACCGTAAAGAACATGTATCCTTTACCTGAAATTGATGAGTTGTTCGATCAATTGCAAGGTGCAAGACAATTCTCCAAGATAGATCTCCGATCAGGTTACCATCAGTTGAAAGTTCGAGAGTAGGATATTCCAAAGACTGCATTCCGGACACGTTATGGGCATTACGAATTTCTCGTTATGCCGACCGACGTTGGACCGAACAGTGATTGTGTTTGTTGATGATATTTTGATTTCTTCAAAAAACAAGGGAGATCATGTTTGTCACTTACGAGAGGTATTGGAGACCCTGAGAAAAGAGAAAATGTATGCCATGTTTTCCAAATGCGCCTTCTCGTTACGGGAAGTGCAGTTTAAGTGTCATGGGGTGAACCGAGAAGGCAGTATGGTTGACCCAGCTAAAGTTGAGGCTGTTATGAAATGGAGTCCTCCGAAGTCACCAACAGAAGTATGTAGTTTTCTTGGTTTGGTTGGCTATTATAAAATATTTATTCAAGACTTCTCCAAACTAATGATGCCATTGACGAAGCTCACGAAGAAAGATGTAAAGTTTGAATTGGGCCCAGACCAAGAACAAGCGTCTAAAGCGTTAATGGAGAAACTTATCCAAGCTCCTTTTTTAGCATTGCCCGATGGGAACGATGATTTTGTTGTGTATGTTGATGCATCACGACAGGGGTTGGGATGTATACTAATGCAAAAGCGAAGGGTGATAGCTTATGGTTCGTGCCAACTTAAGATTCTTGAGGCTTACTACCCAACTAACGATCACCACTGCAGCTAGTTATGGCATACCAATGCAAACACCACTGCAATCGTAAATTATTTGCAACTCCATTCGGCTATTCGAACTCAGACCAAGGGCAGCCCCCATTTATCGAGCTTAGCAAACACACCATGAACCCACACATGTTCCTACTTCATTCTTACAGGTTTTCGTGCATTTCCCTAAGTTTTTAGTGGCTAGAACCGGTTATATGAAGGGTTCGAACAAGAGGGTTTAGACAAACCTAAAACCGAGATTTCTAACTCATTTTTACCTTGATTTGGCTGGTTCTTGGCTCAGATCGTTTGTACTTTCAAGATCTATGTGTTTTTGTGGTCGTTTTGATGCCGAAATGGCCCGATTTGGTTGAGTATAGAGAGATCTAGGGTTTGGTTCTAGAGAGAGAAAGTAAAGAGAGAGGGGATGAACGAATTGATGGTGGTGGATCTGGTTGGTAGGGAGGAAATGAGGCATTTAATGCCTCATTAAAGGCTTTCAAAATACCCGATGTGTTCGGTCTCGCTCGGTTTCGCTCGATTTCGCGTAGAGGCGTCGGTTTTCACCCGTTTTCGTAATGAAACGTTACGGTTTTAAAAATAAAGTTTATTAAATTAAATTAGGTTGTAATTCCTAGTAAATTAACTAAATATCTTCCGTTTATTTTAAATTTATGAAAATATTAAATTTACAGTTTAAATCGAATCGTATAGTCGTCACGCGTATTCGTTCGAATCGTCACCCGTACGAATACGACGATAAGTACACTTTTCGATATGATTTTCTAATTATTGAACATCATTCAGAACGTTAAACTTTCTAATATATTCGTACAGATCGTCACCTATACGAATAATCCGTCCATTTACCATCCACGTAACGACATCCGTTGTTGTTTTGTTTTGTACAATCTTACATACGTTTATACATAATAATATCCTAACTAACAATCACATGATGGTTTTGTGTTGTCATATAAATATCTGACTGTTGAACCTTAGTTCTGAGTTATGTTTCTGCAATGACTGTGGAATTGTTCTATGATAAACATAAAATGACAATGATATACAAGTAATACACATAGTTTGTACCTGAGTTACTGTTCATGTTACCGTGTAGATCACTATTGCGGTTACGTTTCCAGCACTGATGTTACATTAAGGAGCTTCACTTGGTTAGGAAGAATGATCGTTGGGTTAAACTGCATGCTTTGTATGTTTTAACAAGAGAGGAGAGAAAAAACTTTTGCAATTTCCTCAAATCTGTTCGTTTTCCAGATGAGTATGCAAGAAATTTAGCTAAGAATGTCATTGCTGAGCAAGAAAAGGTATACGGGCTTAAATCACATGATTGTCACGTCTTAATACAACGCAAAATTCCTATTGCATTTCGTCCATTTTTGACAAAAAAGATCTGTGATGCGTTTGTTGTGTTGTCTTAGTTTTTCAAAAAACTTACGGAAGTCACATTACATGTGAAGGAGTTTAAATTGTTGCAAAAAGAGATAGTTATCTTGAATGGATATTTCCCCCTTCATTTTTTACAATTATGGCACACTTGTGTGTGCATCTTCCTCAAGAGCCAATTTTAGGTGGACCTATGCAATCTAGGTAGAGGTATCCAATCGAAAGATACCTTGGCCATTTAAAGAGATATGTTAGAAACAAAACTAAAATCGAAGGTTCCAACCAGAAGGTTATGTTGTTGAAGAAGCTATAACATTTTGTTCACACTATTTACATGGTGTTGAATCAAAGTTTAACAGACATGATAGAAATGATGAGAAAACATCTAGTGATTCTAGAAAGTTTGTGTTGGATATTTTTGGATTGAATGGTCGAGGTATCAGGAAGAAAGAAGTTCATATCCTTCCTAGCATTCTTATGGAGAAAGCAATATGGTTTATATTAAACAACTGCCAAGAGGTTCAACCGTTCTTAGAGTATGTTTTAATTTTATTTAATATTTTTATCCTTTGGTTGTGAATCAATACTAAATGTTACGTACATGTTGAAAAATTTACATTTTATCTATATGTGGCAGAGAACACTTACAGTTTTTACAAAGGAAACACCCTCAATCGTCAGATTATTCCAAGATGCAAAAGTCTACATTCATGGATTGGTTTGCAAACCGGGTAATAATCACCATATATATATATATATATGATTGTGAACGAATAATAACCCAATTTTAAAGCAATAACCCAATAACTTTGCCAAAACAAAGCCGAATCTTGAATTTTTTTTTGAACATCATTGTAACACAATTAGAACACTATGTTCTTTTACGAGTTTGTGAAAATTCATAACCGTTTAAGAGATATCATCGTTGTAGGTTTTTTGACAAAAACAGTTATAGTGCTGTAAATCAAAAACTTACGACGATGATATCTCTTAAACGGTTATGAATTTTCACAAACTCATAAAAGAACATAGTGTTCTAATTGTGTTACAATGATGTTCAAAAAAAATTCATGATTCGGCTTCGTTTTGGCAAAGTTGTTGGGTTATCGCTTTAAAAGTGGGTTATTATTTGAACAATTCCCTATATATATATATATATGTATGTATATTACTTAGTTACCTTTGTGATTGTAGGCTACACTCTAATAACATGAATAAATTATTTATATTTATAACATACCATATATATGTACACAAAAAATCCACCGCAACTTAATGAGGAGATGTATGCACTATCTTCCCTTCCTGATAACCGTGTTTCGTCACATAGGGGGTACATAGTGAACGGAGTTAATGTTGGGAATTCTAGGTTATTTTTCATTTAATCATTTTAAATTAATCGCATTAATTGACAAAATCAGTTTTCATAAAACCGGATGAAACTATCAGATCAGATATGACACAGCGGAAGCATTTACATTTTATAACCTTTTGATTCATAATCGAATCAATTCCCAAATCAGGATTCAATTACAAATCGTTTATACAACAATTAAATTAAATAACACAACCATAGGGGGTTTTACAAATCGACCTTTTACGAAGCGATTCCAAATCCACACGATGGATCGTCAACAGTCTCGTTAGTTGACTCACTACGATCACCCGATTCCGATTCTCGTCTCACGAAACCCCGGAATGGTCCAAAACTGATTTTGGCTCGGCTCGGCTCTCGGTTCAGCCCATTGCTCGGCTTGGGGCCGCTCACGATTGGCTCAAGAGTGGCTGGCACCTTGCGGCCCTATGGCAGCCCAATGTGACCCTTGGTGCGGCCTGATCATGTTGGCTCGGTGGCGGCTGATTTCGACGGCCACAAAAAACCCCAAAAAGGTGGTGGTGTGGTCGACTGCTACTAGGGTGAGGGAGAAAGAGAGTGAGTGAAAGAGTGGTGGTAAAATGTGGTGATTTGATCTAGATTTAATAGTCAAATTAGATCCACGTTTTTAGGATCTAGGAATTACCAATTCAAAATTGGAATTCCCACCACTTATTTCATATTTAATTCAAATTAAACTCTCTTAATTTGATTAAACTCTTTTAGTAATTAAACCATTTAATTACTACTCTCCAATATTACTAACTAACAATTAGTTAGTAGCATTTAATTAAATGTTTAAAGTTTAACTAAATGTCAATTTGTCAATTAACATTTAACTAACAATCCCTTATAACAAAGTTCAAAACTTTATTTGTTTAATGAATTAATTATCTCTATAATTAATTCTCACCGATTATTATTTCATAAATAATAAAATCCAATTCGATAAAACCGACAATTCGTGATCGTATATTATGTTTAACAATTAAACATAAAGTCGTTGCCTTCCAAAGTGTAACTCTTTGGATCATTCCTTTCATAGCAACATTGAACTTATTGTTACGAAGAATGTTTTGAAGCGAGTTACGTCTGACATCATTCTCTAATGAATGCCTATGAATCTTGGTTCTCAACACTTGAGCTTTTATCTCTATAAACTAACCAAGCATTCAAGTAGTCTTAGTTCAAATTGATTCCCATGAATCTGATCGACTACGGACATTTAGAATACTATATTCAACGATACTAAAATGTACAAAATTTCGAATTTAGAAAAATAATTTATTTTGACTTTAACCATTAAATCAAAGTGAACTTTCAATGTTTCTTGTTTCGATTGTAGAGCGCATAATACTAAAGTTAAATCAGATTCCCCGTCTAGCATATCTAATATCTATTTATCAGCCTTATCCTCATATTCAGCTCTTTAAATAGATTTAGTGAACTGAATTGCTAGATTCTGATCTATGAATTTTATTTATTATTATTTCTTTCTTTCAGTTCTTTCTCATAATGCTTCTACTATAATATGACTACAATTTCATAGTCTTAGCTATGTTATATTGTTGTCATATGTTTTCTCAATCCATTCCTAGTCATTAGGAATCTTATTGAGATTAGTAATGAACTCTTTCATTCTAAGCATTCTGATGCGTTTATTTGTGTTCTCTAACCTTTAGTGAACTCTTCATGCTTTGACATAGATAATTTGCATGTGACTATTCATCTTATGCAATATTTATCTAAGATTTCATTTCAATCTCTATTGAAATTTTCATTGGATAATTTATATATTAACCATTAATATATATTCAATTTTATCAAATAAAATTGTTACTTATTTCGTTTAACATCATATGTTAAAGTTTATGTCTTTATTATAGAAACGCCTTTCTATAATTAGTATTTCATCTACATACTTACATAATGTTGTCATTAGAATTTACCATGCCCCCACTAGCCTTGACATATCTTACTACATATATAATATATATTGGTTAGAGAAAGTGGGTATGTCTTAAAATTAAGAAATGTACAAGGTATTAGGCTTGAGGTACAACCTTTTACTGCATAACTCATAAACCTGATTTCTTTTCCCGCCCACTGCTTCAAATTGTAAAAGAGTTCTTTTCCCCTCGTTTGAAAAACAAACTACCAATAGAGAAAGAATTGATGGGAGAGAGATGCAGAGCCAGGAAAGAACAACACAAACCCGTTTGTCTTCTTCTTCGATTTCAATGGTCATCGCAACCCTAATTTCACGATCTAGTCATCGATTTCAACGCAGGGGGGTTCGTGATGGTGGCTTAGTTAGAGCATGGTGGAGATGATGATGTTAGGGATGTCATGGTTCGTCGACCCCCCCCCCCCCACGATCTCAGCCTTTTGGCTCGAAACAACAACTCCGGTCAGTCTCCGAGCATCTCTGTGGATGATGGTGACAGACATGAACCTACGACCTCAACCCTCTGCGTTTTTTCTTGTCGTCCTCTATGACTCCATGAAATTTAAAGATCATCGCACTTTTGAATTAGGTAACTTAGTTTTAGTTCATATTAGGGATTTAAAAAAAAATTGGTTGTAGATCTCTAAGTTCCAACTGTTTTAGTCTCCATCTATGTAATGTGTGTTGGACAATTTGTTTAATGGTTTTAGGGTTAGATATAATTTTTTTATGACTGTTGCTGATACGAATGCGCTGGTGCAAAATTAGGCGCTAGATGCCCTACTTCAAACTTGAAAGCTGCAGATGTTGACATTAGAAGGTTTTACTCATCTTGTTTCTTTTTTGACTTCCTAAATGGTGTTTTGAGATGAAATTTCTTTAACTGGAACTAGGATATCAATTATATGTTGAGATTAATGTTTGTATATATAGTGATTAGGTTGCATATTGTTTTTGCATTTATAATGATATCTTTTTAATTTCAGTTTCTGCCAGATGAGAAATTGGATGATTATGTCGCTTTGCTTTCTCGAATTGAGGTTTTGGAGCATGATATGTGATCTGATTTTGTAAGTTATACTATTTTAGAACATTTTAATTTGGTCTGAAAACTTTAGAGTGCGAAGAGCTGCGTAATGATATCAGGCAAATGTTTATGCAACATTTGAACCTAATTATGGTGTTATTGGTAACAAGATTTATTTACAAAGATTTCTCCTTTACACCAATTTTTAATTGTTCATATATTTGACAAAACTTATAGAGTGCGACGGACAGCGTGTCTGTAGCAAGATATAAGTGACTTGAAAAAGAAGTTAACTGCTTGGTTAGAGAGAATGAAAATCTCCAAGAAGAGCTTTCAAAGTCATACCATATCAAAGTGAATTATTTTAACATTTAATGCTTCTTAAATTTTAAAATAAGTTAATACCAACATTCTAATTTATGTTGCAGAACCAGTTAGCTAAATACATTGCAAGTTCATATAAGTAATAATTAGTGATTAACTAAAGGTTTTTTATATGCAACTGAATTGACTTTCAATTTACATTAAGGTTAATAGGTTATGTATTTCGTATTTACTTCTTTGTTGTATGTGTGGCTGTAGTTGGGTTGGTAAGGGCCTTTACTACTGATATGCAGGTCCTCTGTTCTTTTCGATTCCTAGACAGGTTTTTTCCCAACTTTTTAGCATTATAACACTGTTTGTTTCTACGTTTTACTTCTGCTTTGGTTTTGATATTTTCTACCTTCTTGACTTCCACTGTTCTCTCCCCTTTAATTTGGAAATCTGGAATTCCATCTTTGTTTAGGTTGTTGCCTCTTCTACTATGTAGACAAATTCTATTTTGGTTTTGTTATTTCAAGGCTTCTTTTAGTTTTAATAACTTAAAATGGCCACCAGGATTTCTGGCCTAATAGAGTGCTAGGAGAAGGGGGTTTTGGTTCCATTTTCACGGGATGGATTGATGAACAATCGCTTGAGCTGCCAAACCAAGTACTGGCACTGTCATTGCTGTCAAAAGGTTAAACCATGAAGGTATTCATGGTCATCAAAGATAGTTGGTAAGCATAATTTGTTACATGTTCTTTAGTTGATAAATTATATTAGGGGGTGTTTGGATTTGTTTTTTGAAACTGATTATTGGGTTCAAATAGGATTAAGGACGTTTGAATTTGTGTTTGGAACTGATTATTGGGTTCAAATTAGATTAAGGGGGCTTGGAATTTTTTTGGAACTCATTAGTGCCATCAAATAATGGCAATCAACCTGTGAAATCAAATCTTGATTAAGGTTAAATTTTATCAACTTATTTTAAGAGATTTTTATTCATATTTTGCATATAATATCTACTTTGTTGCAAAAAAATGTCAATTTTGGTTATTTTTTTCATTTTATCTTTTAATTTAGTATTGTTACGTTATTTCAGAAATCTTTTTTCTAGAAAAAGTATTACTTTTTTGGGGTTATATTATCTGTACACAATCAGATATTGTCAAAACATTTAACCATTTAATTTCCTGACATTACAACTTCAAGCACCAAAAGCATATTAGACACTATTTTCTACATGAAAATTTTTAAAGTCACATCCAAACACCTTCTAAATCCATCTTTGCTTAATACTTGGTGAAGTTTGGAACATGCAAGTAGTATTTTTCAGCAAGCCTTATGTACAAGTTCATGCCTCGAGGCAGCTTGGAAAACCATCTATTCAGACGTGAGTTCTTACACTTTTACATCAGTAATGCAATTATCTACATTAATCTTTATAATCACTATTATAATTATTATTCTCTATATATCTTATTATGACAGGTAGTTCATTCCTTTCAATCTCTTTCTTGGAACCTTCGTGTAAAAGTAGCTATTGATGTTGCAAAGGGACTTTCATACTTGCATAGTCCTGAGGCTAACGTTGCATATCATGATTTTAAGCCTTCAAATATATTGATTGATTATGTATGTCTCTAATTGATGTTTGCTTCATTATAGTTTTAGCTTTGTTTACCTGTACTTTTCTTTTCAAGTATTTTACAAAAATAACCTTTATTTATGTCAGAATTACAATGCAATACTCTGATTTTAGGTTGACATTAGATGGCCCCGCGGATGGTCAAAATCATGTCTTTACTCAGGTTATGGGTAACCATGGATATGCAGCTCTTGAATACATGACCACAGGTAATACAAGGTTTTTTCTCTATTTTTTAATCCTTTTTACGAGTTTGTGAACAATTTATATAAATGCAACTTAAGTGGCAATTTGACCTTTTTATGTATAAACTCTTTTATTCGGGATTTACTTTTTATCTATACCACATATATTCTTCTTCCACTGGTTATTTTATGGGGTAATCATCATTAAATTCTCAAACTTAATATGTATCGTAGATGTTGCTTATCGAAATAGATGTTGTGTCCGCGACCTTTTATTCAATTAAGGTTGCTTATTGGTTGAAATAAGGGTCAATAAGGTCAACACAGGTAAGAAAAGCAATCCAAAATAAAAAATATGCCATCTTTTGTCAGGCTTAAGCCTCATCGCCTTGATACGCCTCTATCCACCCGAGGCTTATGTTTCGTTTCCTCCCACTATGGCTACGCCTCTTATGCTGTTTATGGTTGCCTCGGCAGAACTGTAATGTGAAAAGTTTTGTGTCATATAACCTTTCTGATCTGCAGATTTCATTTCCCCCCAAAATCAAAAATGACACCCCTACTTGATCTGCAACAACCCGTAATTAATTTTTTGTGTTTGTAGTCAACATAATTTTGTATGCACATCCTTTATGTATTCAATTACTTATATGTATGTATATAGCAAAGAGGATTTATGCAGGACTGGCGTATATGTATGCATGATGCATACATAATTGTATCTTTACGTTAATTATGACTGCAGGAACTGCTTCAGTTAGAAGAGGTTATTGGAACTCAAAGTTGTGGTTTGTATCAGGTTGTTGGAACTTGGAACTTCTCGAGTTTGACAAGTTTGGTATGTTTTGATCCATTTATTAAGTTTTGATAAGTTTGGTATATTTTGACCCATTTGGTAAACTTTTAGACAACTTTGGTATGTTTTGACCATATTGGTAAATTTTAGATAAGTTTGTAATGTTTTGACCCCTTTGGTAACCTTTTGGACAACTTTGGTATTTTTTGTCCATTTGCTATGTTTTGTCCATTTGCTATGTTTTAGCAAATTTTGTTACATGCCGATTCATTTGATAAAGTTTTAAACAACTTTGGTGTGACTTAATGTATAATTAATCTTATAGGCTCAAATTGCAAGTTTGTTTCAAGAAGAAAGTTTCATAGAACAACTCTCACAATTATTTGCTTCACAAAAGAAACCATCAAATACAAATGACGAAGATGATTAGGGTGAGGGGGATGAATAATTTATGTAGTCCTTTATGTACTTTTTTATGTGATAAACAAGATCTCTATGGATTATTCGGTTAATGTATGTTGTAAACAAGATTCGAATGGCTAATTTGGTATTTATGTAGTTTCATATAGTCTCAAAATATTTTTTAAAAAGTAGGGTGTTATAGTTGATTTGGTAATTGGTTGCCGCCGCAGCATTGCGCGGGTTTCCTACTAGTATATATGTATATATATATATATATATATATATATATATATATATATATGTAAAACATCTTTGTCCTTTAGGTACAACTAACACCTTAGTTTCTTATCATGACAAAGATTCCCATTTGAGATGCTTTTATCAACCATGGATTTATCGCAACAAGTTTTCCATATTAGGATTTCAAAACTTTCTAATTACTTATAAGAATGTTCAATTAAGGTGTTCTTATGGTAATTCAGTTTTAATATTTAACTACTTATCTGTCAAACAGTTCTTGCTTACAGAATTTGTAGTATCCTAATACATCCATGTTGATCTTGTAATTGAAATTCTCTAATTTCAACTACACAACATCTAAATTGTTTTTAAACAAGTCTCTTAGCTTGTTTTATTGTATCTTTAGTGTTTATGGTTCCAAACCATAAATTATATATATCAATCAACTGTTACAACTATGCCGTTTATGGGTTCACAGTGATCCCGTGAGCTTCTGCAGATTTCATGTGTAACAATTGGTTCTTAAACTCATTTAAGATCCATTCAAACATTTTGTGTTGATTGAAACATATATATCATATCATTGCAGAATTGAACTATCTCAATCTGCCCTATCTAATTTTCAACCATACAGTTCCTTACATTAGGAAGCAATTGATGAAAATTCTATCTATTCCATTTTAGGGATTTATGATAACTATCTTTATCATTAATGAGGATCCAATTTCAAATAAATTGTTAACAACTCTTTGTTAAATCCTCAAAGCCCTAAATAGGAATTTATACAGGTTTATTTTACAACTCTTTATATGTACCTGTAATTAAAGGTAGTGTAGTAATTCATATGATAAGTTCATTGGGATATTCTTTCATTGGATCATATTCAAGAGAAGGACACATTATGTATTGGTATTTATCAAATTACCTACATCATTGTGTACTTGGTTGTGAAACAATTTCGCATTATATGCACTAATTTGGTAACCTTTGGTTATATCTCATATATAACTATTGTTGCTTTTAGATTTTCATTTTATGTAAATCTTCTTCGAACTCTTTCAAAGATTTCATTAGGTTCACAACCTTATGAATTATTCGTATTTAATCTTTAGACATTTTATGCAACAGAATTGCATTTTAAAGATCACAATCTTTATAACCTTGCTTAAGCATGTTGAGTAATAATCAAACTCTTGTAACAATGAATTATATTTTCAATTGTTTAGAGATTCATGTATTACACCTTGCTTTAAAGGTTAATCTTGTCTAGTTATAATTATTTAAACACTTTAAATTATTCTACTAATATGAATCATGAGTATTGCCTTCTTATTAATTCTATCATATAGAATTCACATTGCATTATCAATAATCAATATTAATTATGCTATCTAAACAATTTATCAAGCATAAATATAACTTATCAATCAATGCATAAATAATACTAGAAGCATTATTCTTAGTCAAACTACAAATGTTAAAAGTATTCATAATTGTTTTAAACCATTTAAACAATCAATGAAAAAATGAATAAAAAAACATTTGTTCTATTTGTCCTGTCTTCCATCCCATGGAATTCAAGACTTAAGCTCCCAGCTTATCAACCACCTTGAATACTTGCAAATAATTGAAATAATTGTGACACTCACATTATTATCAAAGATTTGCCAATTCAAGAAATATGTTGAAGTAACAAGGCATACTAGAAGATCCCGGCATATCTGAACTCTTCAGACGTCGAGCAACAATGTACTGGACATCATCGACCTCGGTCAGTGACCTCTTCCTCCCACTGCTCACCACTATCCTCATCTTGGTTTCCTAAACCAAGAGCATCCCATTGAGTTCATCAATTGTCCCTCCAAAGATATTTCTTTTGTAACTCTTTACAAAATATTCATATTCCTCTGGTAGGGAAATAAGAATGAAATTAATAGCAATCTCAAGGTTCATGGGATAGCCTAGTTTGCCAAGCCTATCAAATAGCCTTGTAACCTATCAACGTGAGCCCCTATGTCTCCACCAGGTCTCAAACCCTTTTGGACCTCCTTAAGAATTTCAAATCGCCAAAACCTGTTTGGCAGGAAACTCTTCTTGATCTCCTCAATCATCTCATGACTGGAGAGATAAGCTGATCCACATATCCAGGAGACAACGAAGTCAATATGAGTTATTTTATCTCACATTCGTGTCCAATGTGCTTCATCCTTTCAGATGTGGTGCATCCTATAGGTGGCTCGGGAGTAATAGGGTTATCCAAAGCATACAACTTCCTTTCTATTCTTAGGACTTCTCTAATGTGATGCATCCAAGCAGGAAAATTACTCCCATTGAACTAATTTCGAAAGAGATTTATCCTATGAGGTTTAGTAGCATTAATGAAAGACATCTATAAAATTCAGAATAAAGGTTTTAGTATTTCATGTTTTATATAATCGTAAATGAATTATGACTCATTAACAAAATTAATTTAGAATTTGAGATCCTGTTTATTTAATGAACAGTGAATTGGCTAAGCTCTCTATTTACTGCTCACAATAATACAGGAGGGTTACGATAACCAATTATGACAATCATAATCCTCAAGTTTTGGGGTTTGTTAGAACACTCATTTCTAACTTTCTACATTTACCCCAACTATGCCAACTTGATTCTTCAAGTATACGCCTTACGATCTTTGACTGAATGGTCGGCCTAAGTATATTAGGAATCACGATCATTCCTTTTTCAATAAAACCATAGACCTACTGCAGGGTAAGCACTAACACTATATGTTAGGTCTAATTGATAAAGTGTCTTAAATCTAAGGTGGCAATTAAATCAAAATGTTTATCCTTTTCTAACATATATAAACCTGTAGCAGGGTAAGCACAAACTCTAGGTTCACATATTTAGAAAATAAACATCTTGAAAAAATGAGTCATTTAATTACTTTAATTATTTGCTTTTATGTTTCAAAAACATTATGGACAACTAATTTTAAATGAGGATAGTTGTGCATTTTATAAAATCTCTATTTTATATATTCGCTATCTAATTGAAATCCTATTTCAATTTTGACCTAATTTGTTTTAATACCTTATTAAAAACCAAATTGATCATAATCGCGAATTTGTTAGTCTAATCAATCGTATTGATTTTATTGTTTTAGTTTAAAACTATTGAACAATTTGAAGCATGACACAAATCGTACAATTTCATTTTAACAAAATCATATTTTGTTCTTGATTTGCGATAGTTTGAAACTCCTTTCAACGCTCGACTCGATTAGTTTTAAATACCTTATTTAAACTAAGTCGGTAATTATCACGAATCATTTTAAACTAACAAGTTCTATTTTTTTATAAAATAAACCATTTATTTTATAAACTTATTTATTAAAATAAAACACTTTTATTTTAAAACCCCTTTTAAAGTAACTACAAAACTCCTTTTGTATTACTTATCGTTTTGCAATGATTGTGAACAATTTTGTTTTTACTAGTTTTATATTTCCTAAATATTAAACAACCAAAAAAAACAAAATGTGATTATGAAACGAGCCAAAGTCTCATTTGTTCGGTTTAGTTCGAGTCATCAAACACAAACCGAACGATACTAGGGTTTACAATTCAACGTCTTGAATGTTGTCTCCAACTTGATCCAAGATCTCCATCTTCGATCTCCCCGATTGTCTCTCTCTTCCGTCTTGTATCCATTGCTTGCTTACATTTGTAAAATACAAATTACATTACAAAAAATTGAAACCTATTCTATTACATCGGGTCCGAATACCCGTAGAAATAGAAGATTTCAAATAAACCAACCAATCAAACAAAACAAAAGATACAATCACTTGGGTCGGATCCTAGGGCTTGATTCATAATCATAATCACAATCACAATCACAATCATCACATTCATAGTTTCGATCTTCTTGTCAAACAAAAGTTTTGACAAAACAAAAATAAACAGAGATCGATTTATTAATTGCATTTAAACGTTTGTAAAAACCGCTCTGATGCCACTATTGGGAATTCTAGGTTACTTTTCATTTAATCACTTTCAAATAATAGCATTAATTAACAAAATTAGTTTTCATAAAACAGGATCAAACTATCATATCAAATCTGACACAGCGGAAACATTTAAATTTAATAACCTTTCGATTCGTAATCGAATCAATTCCCAAATCAGGATCCAGTTACAAATCGTTTAAACAACAATTAAATTAAATAACACAATCATAGGGGGTTTTAGAAATAGACCTTTTACGAAGAGATTCCAAATCCACACGATGGATCGGCAACGGTCTCACTAGTTGACTCACTACGATCACCCGATTCCGTTTCTTGACTCACGAAACCACAGAATGGTCCAAAACGGATTTTGGCTTGGCTCGACTCTCGGTTCAGCCCACGGCTCGGTTTGGGGTGGCTCACGATCGGCTCAAGAGTGGCTGGCACCTTGCGCCCCAATGGCAGCCCAATGTGACCCTCGGTGCGGCCTAGTCACGGCCCTAGTGCGGCCAGGTCACGTTGGCTCGGTGGCGGCTGATTTCGACGGCCACAAAAAACCCCAAAAAGGTGGTGGTGTGGTCGACTGCTACTAGGGTGAGGGAGAAGGAGAGTGAGTGAAAGAGTGGTGGTAAAATGTGGTGATTTGATCTAGATTTAATAGTCAAATTAGATCTACATTTTTAGGATCTTGGAAGTGCCAATTCAAAATTGGAATTCCCACCACTTATTTGATTAAACTCTTTTAGTAATTAAACCATTTAATTACTACTCTCCAATATTACTAACAAACAATTAGTTAGTAGCATTTAATTAAATGTTTAAAGTTTAACTAAATGTCAATTTGTCAATTAACATTTAACTAACAATCCCTTATAATAAAGTTCAAAACTTTATTTGTTTAATGAATTAATTATCTCTATAATTAATTCCCACCGATTATTATTTTATAAATAATAAAATCCAATTCGATAAAACCGACAATTCGTGATCGTATATTATGTTTAACAATTAAACATAAAGTCGTTGCCTTCCAAAGTGTAACTCTTTGGATCATACCTTTCATAGCAACGTTGAACTTATCGTTAATCGGGCATCCAATATCCAACAGTTAAATATATAGTAAAGTCAAGAGATGACTTTAGGCAAATAGAAAATTGTGGAGTTACAGTCCCGGGCATCAATAATGATGTCGAAGACGATTATTATGGGTATCTTGATGAAGTAATTGAATTGTCATTAATAAGATGTTATCGTATCGTTTTATTCAAATGCACATGGTTTGACACTTATCAATGGAGAAAGCATGTGATATTTGAACCTCATTTCATAAGCATAGACACGTCACAGAGTGCTTATAGGGAAGATCCTTTTATTTTTACAAGCAGGGCTCAACAAGTATTTTATATAAATGATTCACTAAAACCAAATTCTCAGCAGAAAATAATTGAAAGAATTACCCACATACGCTTGTGGGATATTCCTGAAGACAAGAATGGAGAAGATTTGTTACAAGATATCAACCTAGTTCGTGAAGATATTGCAGATGAGATTGTTGAAAATCTTGATGTTCAGGATTCTGATGCCAACAAAGATGATTTTATTGATGACGACATAGATAATTCTGATTGCAGTATGGAGGATTCTGGTTCAGAGTTAAATCTGGATGATTCATAAATTGATAAGCATAATAATGATGTTGAAATTCTAGAGTCAGAAAATGACAATGATTAGTAATGTTAATTCTAAAATTTTGAGGAGTTTTGATTATTTTTAGTAGTATACACGTACAAATATAGTTTATTCACACTAATTAAACATTCACTATTTATATTATGCTTGCTGGAAAATTTAGAATTCAATTATGTTGAGATAACTTCAATAAGATTAACCAAATTCTGAAGTATGTTGCATTTTTTAAATTACACTTATTCAGCTTTCTCCATGTGTAAATTTGTTGTTTTTTGATCTCTTGGTTCAAACCATGGGGAAGGGAAAAGGGAGGCTTCTTATAAATTTGATAGGGTACTTGGGAGCCCACAGCTGATTCATGATAGGGGAATTCTTAATTGGGAGGTCACAACTTCTTATTTTGACTAGTACCATTAGCCCGAGACTCTGATCCATGTCCCTTTTCTGGCCAATTCAGCAGGCCACCAGTTCTAATCAGACTATGGGTAGCAGGGCATTGCCCCCTGCGAGAAGCATGCATGCCTGAGATAGACAAGAGCTGCAGTAGGATCCTATTAGTTGATGGGGTCATGCAGACTGCTGTTCATGACAAAAATGAGATCTTTGTTGTTTCTTGTGTTTTAGATATATTGTAAATGTTGTTATTGTTGTTTAATGAAAATGTAAATATAACTCGTTTTATCATCCTTGGAATGTTGCACACAATCTGTTAGGCTATTAATCTGGTGATTGTTAGGCCATATTTAGCTTCTTAAAAATATTAAGAAATGGAATTTGCTGCTTAACAGCCTACGTTATTTCATCATATCATTCAACTTTCTGTCTTATATATATTAACTTCTGAACAAGCTGTTTTTGTTGAAGAAGACACTACACAACCTGTTGCACAATTGATGCACAACCTGCTACACAACCCCCTGCACAACCTGCTGATATAGCTTCTTTTTGAGCAAACTGGTGCTAAACTACCTGTTGTACAACAACGTTCTGATCCACCAAAAAGGTGTGGTCTAAATATAAATCGTACTGTTGCTAGGACTTTACATAATTTGCGTGAGGGTACAAAAATCGCTTTGACAATGTAACATCAGTACCGGAACCGTTACCGGAACAGTGATCTCAATAGTAACATGAAAAGTAATCAGGTACAAACTATATGTGTTTCATTGTATGTCATTTTCATATCATATATCATTATCATTCCATGTTATCAAACAACAAATTTAGAATCATTTCAGGGAAACAGAACTCAGAAATATGGTTCATCAGTCAGATAATTATCTGGCGTTACATAACCATCATGTGATTATTTGTTAGGATTTTATTACGTATAATCGTATGTGAGGCTTTACAGAACAAAACAACACGGATGTCGTTATGTGAATGCTAAATCGACGGATTATTCGTATAGGTGACGATCTGTGTGGATATATCTGAAAGTTTAACATTCTGAATGATATCTGATAATTAGAAAACCATATTCAAAAGTGTAGTTATCTTTGTATTCGTACGGGTGACGATTGGAACGAATACGCGCGACGACTGTACAATTCAATTTTTAACAGTAAAATAAATATCTCTGAGAATTTTAAATAAATGGAAGATATTTAGTTAATTTATTAGGAATAACTACCTAAAATAAATTTTATAAATCTTACTTTAAAACTGATTCGTTTCGTTACGAAAAACCGACTTTTTACGCGAAACCTAGCGACACAGAACGAGACCGAACCTACCCGGGTATATTTGAACCATTTATTGTGGCATTTATGTCAACAACCACCACCACCTACCAGCTCTCCTTCTCATTTTTGTTACCCACTTTCTCTCTCTACTCTTTCTCTAGAAGCCATGGCCACCATTTCTCCATTTCTCCACGAAAACTTGAGTTTTTGGTGTCAAAACGGCCACTATCATCTGTAGATCACGAAAGTACAAGGGATCTAAGCTTTTATCCAGCCGATTTGAGGTAAAGATCCATTTTTTTTCGGTTTAGGGTTTTGAAGACCCTTAGTTCGAATCCTTCCATGAAACCGGTTTCAAGCCGTAAAACCTTTGAGAAAAAACAACCCAGATACACCTAGAATTATGTAGGAACTAGCCCTGCTTCAATGCCTAGCTAATTAGTTTGAAAACCATGGGCAGACGCACCATGGCAGCTGCAGCCGAATGAAGAATCTTTAGGTGGTCGAATGGCCAAATTGCTAGGCCACATGAGCCCTTCGGCCGAAAGGCCATCTTCCTCATTCGGTCGGCCCTCATCTCCTTCGGTCGGGTGCCAGCTCCATTCATTCGGCCAGACTCATTCTGTCGGCCCTCTCCTTCGGCTCAAGCCTTTCGACCAGAACCTGGTTTGGCCTAAACCCATTCGCACCGACTCCTTTGGCCGAGCCACCTTCGAATGAACCCTTTTGACCACGCTTTCATTCGGCAGCCCTTCATACGGGCCAGCAGTTTTCAGTCGGCCCAATTCCCTTTAGGTTGGCCCAATGCTGTTTCTGTCGGCCCAGGACACTCTTTTGGCCCATCCTTCATTCGCTGGTCATGATGGTTCGGTCATGATGACTAGAGTTGGGTAGGGTTTGGACCACATGGTTGCATGCATGGGAGTTGATTGAATGTATGTGTGTGCATGCATTTTGTATGTGTGTGCATGCATTTGTGTATGTGTGCATGGGGATAACCTTAGGATTTTCAGGCAACCAATCTTGGTGAACTAAGGTTCCTTGAATACTCATGGAGTCAATCAAATAGTGATGGGTTAAACTACATGAAGTATAGATGGTGGATTTGGATCAAAGAAAACGTAAATTCGAGTTCAAATGAAAATGAAAATGGTTGTCTTAAAACACACTAAGAACTCAACATGAGTTGTTAACACCCATTAAATTAGTTTAGCATACTCGGGAATTTATTATGAGATCATGACAAAAAACTAAAACCTAAAGGTTGAAGTGTTGATTTAACTATTAACACATAAACCTTAGGAAAATCCATAAGAATATTTAACTAACCTAGATGACATACCTAAATCATCTAGTCTTAGTTAATCAAAGGATGGAAAAGAAATCACTCGAAAATCAAAGTCTAATGATGGGCCCGAGGATTGGCCCAATGGGCTTAACTTAAGCCCATCATATGTTAAATATCTTTTCATTTAAATTAATTATGTTTATTAATAGAAAAATGATTTATAAACTTTATTTAAATTAAAATAAATAATTTTAAATTAGTTCTTAACATAAAGTAAATTAATTTAAAAACGTTTTAATTAAAGATTTGTAATAGTGACTCATGGGATTAGGGTTACTAATGGGTAATAAGTTAGACTAGTTAGATGAAATCTTAGAAACACATTAGTACATAGGATACTTAGTTGCACACCGAGACCCAACCCTAGATACGACGACTATTATAAATACTTATCATATTCGAATTCTCTTAAAACAACTCAGGAACCGAAGAAACATAGTCTACAACAACGAGCGCGCATTTTGTGGTAATTCAATACAGAGCAACACATGTGATCAGTAACCTAAGTATCCTACTCAAGAATCTATAATCATTGTGAAATCATGGGATTCAAAAGATCAGAATCCTGAGGATTAAGAGAGTCGAGGGAATCATAACCATGTGTGAATCATTGAAATAATGAAATCATCAAGATCTAATGAAATCATTAATTGTTTAAGTTAAGGTGGACGCAGTTGTATGTAAATCAAGATCACGTGTAACACACAAAAAGTCCCGTCATAATAGTAGACTCTTGCAGTCAAGCCATATGGGCAAAACTTAAACTATCAAACGAAATCAAGAGATCAAAGACGATCAAGAATCAAAGGATATCCTTAAAGTCCCGGCATGTACAGTAGGCAGAGTGTCAAGCTGATATGGGCATCATGAAAGTGCCGACGCATACAGGTAGACTACTTGTGGGTCATGCCTGATATGGGCCACGTGTGAGAGGGTACAACTTGGACAACCACCAACAACTAAGTCTAATTGATTGACTTAAATAAGGCCTAACCATCATGTCTTAGTTGTATTTAAATGCTTAATTATTAATTTAATTAACCATTTAATATAATATTTCTACAAGTGCTTTGGGGTAATCATGAATATATGGTGAACTCAAAAGAAATCAGAGGTGATTCAATTTGTGGAAATCAAGAATCTAAAATGAAGGCGAATGGAGTGAAACACTTAATTATCATTAACAACAATATGCTAAGCAGTCCGGTATGTGGTGGGACGGTGGCTAGGGCTTGTCCCCTACATCTGCCCTCTGTATAAGCATACTTGATTGGATAGCATAGGTTGTCGTTGATGACGTTAAGGTTGTCATTTCGGGGGAATCATGGTTAACATTTTCAGGGAAATCAAATGCTATGAATCAGAGGTATGAGATGAAATGCTTAATTAACACCAGGAACAATATATCATGTGATTTGGTATGTGGTGGGACGGTGGCTGGGCGGGCGGTAAGTTCGACCCTACATATGCCCTATATATAAGCATACTAAATTGGATGATATAGGTGGTTAATGGTGAGGTTAAGGTTGTCATTCAAAGGTTATTCAAATTCATATTTATAAAACTACATGAACTCACAAACCATGTGTTGACTTGTTCTTCTTGCATGACTTCACAGGTGACGAACATGTCAACTAAGGAGTTATTACTTTTGAACTAGGATACCAGTTATAGGACCTAGTGCTTTTTGGACCTGCATACTTTTGAAACATTATTTTACAGATTATTTTGTATATCTTGTGCAGATGCAAGATTGAAGAATTATGACGTTGATAGTAGATTTACATTGTTAAATTATAAACAAAACTGATGTAATTTAACTTTGTAATTCTATTTTCATTTAGTAGTTTCTCGTTTATATATCATGTGCAATGTAAACAATCTGATCATTCCGGTTATCATTCCCGATATCGCGCCCCGAGACCATTCTACCTGACGGGAAAGTCGATCCATCCCGCCGGCTCGGGGTGTGACAGGTTGGTATCAGAGCCATGGTTATAGAGAAATATAGGTCATTTATTTAAACTATTTGGCCTAGAGTATAACCTAGGGACCCTGCATGTAGAGAACACAGGACTTAAGACTTTAATTGCATTGTGTCTTCTGCATTCGATCATTACACTAACTAGTATACTTTTGGTTATGATCAGAATGCCGCCGAGAAGAACTCCTTCTATTGTGCCACCCCCACAGAGTTCAGCTCCACACTCGTCAACGCCATAACCAGCTGACTCACCTCCTCCACCTCCCACTCCTCTATTCATTCCTCCTCCAAACCCGAACGCGACACAGATTCTGAATGCTGCTACCGTTGCCCTGGCAACTCTATTGAGCAGTCAGCTGACTAATCAGCTGAAGGAAGTGATACCGGATATGCTTAACCATATTCGGAACGACAACAACAATACCGGGAACTCAACAGGGGAAGCTATTGGGAACACTGGCAGTGCATCACACTACTCCTACAAATCATTTGTGGGATGTAAGCCGCCAAGCTTTAGCGGTACTAAAGGAGTCGTTGGATTAATCCAATGGATTGAAAAGATGGAGACTACTCTGGACATTAGCAGTTGCCCAGAGCACCACAAAGTTCGCTACTCTGCTGGATCATTCAACAAGCGAGCTTTAACATGGTGGAACTCACATATCAATGCTAGAAGAAGAGAAGAAGCTATGGCAATGCCATGGGAAGAATTCAAGACACTTCTGAGAAACGAATTCTGCCCCAAGAGTGAGCTGCAAAGGTTGGAAGTTGAACTGTCCAATCATGTGATTAAAGGAGCTGATCATCTGGGGTACACTTGTGACAATCCGACTTTTCGGATTAACCTTGTTAACTGAAGACAGTGAGATCACAGGCCCAACAAGACAAATTAGGCCCAATGAAGTCTATGAAGGCCCAACAAAGCCTAGTAGGCCCAATAAGACCAATTTAGGTCCAATGAGACCAAGGTTGGCCCAGTAAGGCCCAAGGTAGGCTCAAGAAGTTCAGGATAGGCCCAATTATAATTGAGAGGCCCAATGGGGTTAATTTAACCCAACAATAGTTCAATTTGGCCCAAAAGGTGGCAATTCGATATTCTGGTTTAATGTTATTAACTGGAAGTTACCGAAACCACAGGAAATTATGTAATATTAAGTTATAAGTACGGAATTTTGATACATGATTTTATAGAACACTCGGATTAGGGGAATATAGGTTAAATATTATCAAGAGTGTTCAATTTTGACTAAGAAAGTCAAAATTCGAAGTTGTTAAATGATTGAAATTCGGAATTCACATCAAAACCATGTTGTAACCGATATTGAATCATCATAATCATCACAATTATGATGATTAACAGTTTTTATACGTTATAGGATTGAATCATTGTCGAATTTATTCTTAAAACGGTTACAAACTTGAAACCGTAGTTTTGTTCATCAAATTCGTATAAATAGGATCATAATGCGCACAATTGAAGCTTCCTAACACTTATTCAGCAACATTAGAGACTGAGGCATACAGGAATTCGAGCAAAAGAACTACGGATTGAAGGATTAGTTTGAGAAACGGCCGAAGAACACCTCCAAGTCGATCCACTACGATTTGAGATCAATTCAGGTAATTCTTGACACCTATACAATCTAAAAGTGCCGACCATGGATACCCATGTGATAATTTCGAGGTTTAACATCGAATTATGGGGGTTTTAGTTTCTAGGGTTCTTCGTGGGAACGAATTGGGGATTTTTGTTTAAATGGTTTTAAGAATCAAATCAAATGGTATGGGTAGTTTCAGAAGAGATCGACTAAGGTTAAACCTAAGTCAATTTTGATTGACATCATCGAATTCTACGAATTCAATAACTAGGGTTCTTAGAGTAAACCGTTTTGGGGATTTGTAATCAAACGAATTCGAAAATGAAATTAACTAGTACCTTTAGTTTCAGACATGTTCGACTAAGCATAAGCACATGACAATTTCATCTTATAGCATCAGAGTCATAGTGTTCGAGTTCTAGGGTTTTAACACAAATCGGTTTTGGGGATTATGATTCAATTGAGTATGGTATTCAAAATTATTAGTTCAGACAACTTCGAAAATGTTAGTTAAGTGATAACACTATGAAGTTGGAGCAAAAGATGATCGAATTTGATGATTTGGTATTAAGGAATAATCGGTGAATGTTCGAAACTGATTAGGGTGTAAAAGTTATATGTTGTTGATGATCAGGATCAATTGAACACACCTATATGTTTGATTAGGACAGTAGAACAAAAGCCCTAAGGATTGGTGTTCGATCGGATTCGAATTGGTGCCCAATTAGGGGTTCTTTGGTTCGGTCAATAGAAAAAGGGGGGAACCAGTTGATTTATGCTTAAAACCATTTAGATTTCAATATGTTAACAAAATTGAAGTCAGAGGGAATGGTTGGATGTGTGTGCGGTGGATGGGGGGGTCGCGGGTTCGATCCCGGCCCAACTGTTTTTGATAATTAAAAACTCTTTTAGTATTTTGATCATATCTCATCCGTTTCAAATCCGATTTAACCTGTTCGAGTTGCGTTGGAAACGTAACGAGAATACGAATGTTTTAGAATGACAAAATCTATATTCTAACCCGAAAACGAAATCGCGTATAATTACGTTTAATTAAATAAAATCGTATAGGATTTTATTTAAACGATTTCAAAAGCGCGCGTACTTTCGTATGCACATTCTTAACACTTTTACATACGTGTGTTGACACGTATCTGATTTCAAGCACAAAACGATTATTCGAATAACACTAGGTTATTGTTTAAACACAGATTCTTCGTAAGAGGATTTCTTACACGAGCTTTTAGTGTGTGATCATTCTGCAATCATCAAAGGTGCGTACACGGCCCCTTTCTTATTTTAAACTGTTTTGGCGGAGAAAACATGTGCAACAAACTATTTTTAGATACATATCACTTGCATGAGTTAGCTGTTTACATTATGTGACAACGTATCAACTTGAAAGTCCTTACACACCTCGAACCGTTTAGTTTGCTGTAATGCAAAGCGTTGTAGTTGGAAATAGATCTATTAGGTTTGACAAACCTCACCTGGTAGATGGGATCTACGCAGGTGTTTGACTGACCAAACACAATTTTTCTATTGTTTTGATAGACAATAGTGGCAAGGCGAAAACATGCTATAGCATGGCAATCCGTCAGCTTCGGTGTCGAACACTTATGTAAATAGTTTATATGACTAGCTATCATGACTGTGCATGTGTGATTATGTTATCTACAAACTTGATATTCAACTGTTGTTTTGAACATTGTGAATACTTAAAACCTGTGTTATGCACCAACCTTTGTGTTGACTTGATTTACATGTTTTCTCAGGACGCTAAGGCGCGCGTTAAAGCTGGCATGGACTAGGAGATAGAGTCTCATGCATTTTAAACATTTTGAATATTTGAATTTGAACATTTAAGTATTTTGTTTTGTAATGTTTACTTTACAATTATTATTGGTTTTAAACGCTTCCGCAACTTTTGTAAACTCTGATGTTATGTTTAAAGACCAAAGTATGTTTTGAAAATTCATATAGAGGTCTTCGCTATGTCTAATGATCTGAGATCCTGGTTTGTCACGTTCCCAAACGGTATGATTCCGTTAGTTGAAAATTGGGGGTGTGACAGATTGGTATCAGAGACATTGGTTATAGCGAACTAGGTTTGCATTTGTAGGCCTAGACTATGACTGTTAGACATTAGACACACATGTTTACACATACTGCTTAGAAATTACATATGACATTATGTAATTGATTTGCTTACACATTCCATGGCATTGCACTTACATATGATATTATGTAACAGGCATGGCATCATCATCGGTACCCTATATCTACATTGATGATTCCGAGGACGAGGAACCGATAGTTCCGGCACCACCGTCATCACCACCACCACCTATTCCATCACCTCCACCATATGAGGGAGATGACTCAGACCCAGACGAGGATCCAGAGGAGGATCCGGAGGAGGATCCAGATGTGGATTCCGAGGAGGATCCAGATGAGGACCCGGATGAGGATCCGAAGAGGAGCCAGAGGAGGGCACTCAGCAGATCCCTGCTGAGGGACCTTCTACACACTCACCACCAGTACTAGATGCTCCTGAGCCTAAGAGGCAAAGGACTGACGCTGAGGAGATCGCCAAAATGCGCGAGGATCTGGAGGAAGCAGAAGACAAGATCGCACAAAGATCTCAGGAACTATGGGATGCTATTGAGAGGCAGGATAATCTTGTCCATCTGGTTCATGATATGCGGGATGAGATGATCAATTTGATTGGTCGTCTAGAAGAGTCAGAGAACCGAGAGGAGATTTTGGCGGGCAGGGTTGAAGCCTTGGAGGATTTAGTGGCCTCTGAGAATGAGGAACAGGATGAGGATGAGGAAGAGGAACCAGCACCAGTTGTTGAGTCCGATCCTGAATCCACTGTTGAGGACGATTGATTTTCTTTTCTTTTCTTTCTTGTTTTGTTTAAACTTATTAGGAACGGGTTGTGTTCCTACATTAGTAGTTTGAAAAGTATGTTTCATTTCAAAAGTATTGTACTCAAAGAAAGTTTTTATATATTGAAGAACTATTAGTTATTTCCAACAGTTTTGTTGATTTATATCATATGTTGTGTTTGTTGTTCTACTTACACATGTTACATTAGACTATGCAAGCATGCTAACACTTCTCATAAATAGGAAACTAATGGCTGAGGGAAACGTTCACATGACAGTCGCTGAGCTCAACGAGCTAATTAACAACAGAGTCGCTGAGGCTATTGCACAGTATGCTCAGACACATAACACAGGACCACATGGTCCAGCTGGGGGTTTGGTTAACCCACAAGTCTGCACGTTCAAGATGTTCTTGGACTGCAAACCTCACAATTTCAAAGGGTCGGAGGGGGCCATTGGACTCCCTCGGTGGATTGAAAAGGCTGAGTCGGTGTTTGAAATGTGCAACTGCCCCAACGAGAGCAAGGTGAAGTGTGCAACGGGAACATTGGAGGGTCCAGCATTAACATGGTGGAACTCGAATGTTCAGACTCTGGGATTGGGTGAGGCAAATGCCTTAACATGGAATGACTTCAAAACTTTACTGCAAGAGGAGTACTGTCCTCGGAGTGAGATGCAGAAGTTGGAGGAGGAATACTGGCACCTCAAGATGGAGGGGTCAAACATTGAAGAGTACACAACCAGGTCACATGAGTTGGCCAGACTGCTACCACACATGGCTACTCCAGCCAGTAAGTGGATTGAAAGGTACATTGGAGGACTAGTGCCTCAGATTCAGGGGTTGGTTACTTCAGCAAATCCCACCACCATCCAACAAGCTGTTCGTTTAGCGCATCAACTTACTGATCAGGCAGTGTTACAGGGAACCCTGCCTAAACGAACATCTGCTACCAAGGTGGGAGATCATAAGAGAAAGTGGGAAGGTAACAATTTCAAGGGTAACAACCAACAATCATATCAGCAAAACCGGAAACAAGACTCAAACAAGTCTTATCATGGTTCAAGCAGTGGTCAGCAATCATCATCGTCGGGGGGTTATATTGGTAAACACCCCAAGTGCAACAGGTGTGGTTATCATCATGCGGGTAATCAGTGTGAGAGAGCTAAGTGCCAGAGGTGTGGCAAGATTGGGCATGCGGCTAAGGATTGTCGCGGGGAGCTACAGAACAATCATAACAACCAGAATAACAATCAGAACAACGCACAGAAGGGTTGTTTTGAGTGCGGCAAGATGGGGCATTTTAAGAAAGATTGCCCACAACTCAAGAAAGGCGGGGACAATAATGCCAATGGTAATGGAAATGGCAACGGTAATGGAAATGGCACCAACAACAACAACAACAATAACAACAACAACAATGGTGCTAGGGGCAGGGCGTTTGTGATTGGAGGACGTCAAGCGCGGGAAGATCCCAACATTGTTACGGGTACGTTCCTCTTAAATAATCACTATGCCTCTATGTTATTTGACACTGGTGCCGATCGGAGTTTTGTATCTAGTTCACTTGCTAAGTTGCTAAATGTTAGTCCCACTGCCTTAGATAGTCCATACACTGTGGAATTAGCTGATGGTAAGTTGATTGTAGTGGAAAGTATTTTTAAGGGATGTATCCTTGATTTGATGGGTCAAACATTAGAGATTGATCTTATGCCTATTGCCTTAGGCAGTTTTGATGTAGTTATTGGCATGGACTGGTTGTCCAAAAACCAGGCTGAAATCGTATGCCATGAAAAGATTGTTCGCATACCTCTTCCACAGGGAGAGACATTATATGTACAAGGCGAGAAGAGCAGTACGCCACTGCGTCTCATATCTTGTATGAAAGCACACAGGTGTCTACGTAAGGGTCATACAGCAGTTATAGCCCTTATAACTGAAAAACCAGTAGCTGAAAAGAAGATTGAAGATATACCTGTAGTTTGTGAATTTCCGGAAGTATTTCCAGAAGACTTGCCGGGATTACCGCCTATCAGACAGGTGGAATTCCGAATCGACCTTACACCAGATGCAACACCGATAGCTAGGGCGCCTTATCGACTTGCACCGTCAGAGATGCAAGAGTTATCCACACAATTGCAAGAGTTGTTGGATAAGGGTTTCATACGACCTAGTTTTTCACCATGGGGAGCTCCAGTTTTGTTTGTCAAGAAGAAGGACGGGACTTTCCGTATGTGTATCGATTACCGGGAATTGAACAAGGTTACTATCAAGAACCGGTATCCGTTACCCAGAATTGACGATCTGTTCGATCAGTTGCAAGGTTCGAGTTACTACTCGAAGATTGATCTCAGGTCTGGTTATCATCAACTAAGAGTCGAGGAGGAGGATATTCCGAAGACAGCATTCAGGACGCGCTATGGCCATTATGAGTTCTTAGTCATGCCATTTGGGTTGACAAACGCTCCAGCTGTATTCATGGATCTCATGAATCGTGTTTGTAAACCTTATCTTGATAAGTTTGTCATTGTTTACATTGATGACATTCTCATCTACTCACAATCTGAGGAGGAACACGCTGAACATCTTCGACTACTATTGGAATTATTGAAACAGGAACAACTGTACGCTAAGTTCTCGAAATGTGATTTCTGGATGCGAGAAGTACAGTTCTTGGGGCATATAGTTAATGAAAAGGGCATACATGTAGATCTAGCGAAGATTGAAGCAATTAAGAATTGGGAAGCGCCAAAGACCCCTACAGAGGTACGACAATTCCTTGGTTTGGCGGGTTATTATCGACGATTCATTGAGGGTTTCTCAAAGATCGCTCAACCACTTACAGCTCTTACGCACAAGGGAACGAAGTATAACTGGACGGATAAACAGGAAACCGCGTTCCAGTTATTGAAACAGAAACTTTGCAGCACACCGATTCTGTCCTTACCGGAAGGGACGGAAGACTTTGTGGTGTATTGTGATGCATCTGCACAAGGTTTGGGATGTGTGTTGATGCAACGTGATAAAGTGATCGCTTATGCTTCCAGGCAACTACGAACACACGAAAAGAATTACACTACTCATGACTTGGAGTTAGGAGCAGTGGTCTTTGCTTTGAAGATTTGGAGGCATTACTTGTATGGAACTAAGTGTACTATTTATACTGATCATAAGAGTTTGCAACATATCTTTGATCAGAAGGAGCTTAATATGAGGCAACGACGATGGGTTGAATTGTTGAATGATTATGAGTGTGCGATTAAGTATCACCCGGGAAAAGCTAATGTGGTAGCTAACGCTTTGAGCAGAAAAGATACAACAGGAACAAGACGGGTTCGCGCACTTATGATGACGATACATACTGAATTACCTGACAAGGTGCACAGTGCTCAGATTGAGGCCTTGAAAAAGGAAAACTTAGTACCGGAATCTTTACGAGGAATGGAAGAACAATTGGATGTTAAACCTGATGGAATTCGTTATTTCATTGATCGAATGTGGATACCTTTGTATGGAGGTTTAAGGGAACTCGTGATGGATGAAGCACACAAGTCCAGATATTCAGTCCATCCAGGATCAGACAAGATGTATCATGACTTGAAGGCACTGTATTGGTGGCCTCACATGAAGGCTGACACTGCTAAGTACGTTAGCAAATGTTTGACTTGTTCGAAAGTCAAAGTTGAATACCAGAAGCCATCTGGTTTACTGCAACAACCAGAGATACCGATGTGGAAGTGGGAACAGATTTCGATGGATTTTATTACTAAGTTACCCCGTACACCGAGTGGTTGTGATACGATATGGGTAATCGTTGATCGATTAACGAAATCTGCACACTTCTTAGCAATCAAGGAAACTGATAAGATGGAGAAACTGACTTGCATTTACATCAAGCAAGTAGTAGCAAGGCATTGCGTGCCAATCTCTATCATATCAGATCGGGATGCCCGGTTTACTTCCAACTTTTGGAAATCTCTTCATAAGTCATTGGGGACTCGCTTGGATATGAGTACCGCTTATCATCCACAGACCGACGGTCAAAGTGAACGAACGATTCAAACGCTCGAGGATATGTTACGAGCTTGTGTAATTGACTTTAGTGATAGCTGGGAGAATCATTTACCATTGGTGGAATTCTCTTACAACAACAGTTATCATACAAGTATTCAAGCAGCACCGTTTGAAGCTTTGTATGGTCGCAAATGTCGTTCACCAGTTTGTTGGGCTGAGATTGGAGACAGTCAGATTACAGGTCCTGAATTGGTGCACGAGACGACCGAGAAAATAGTTCAAATCCGGAACCGTATGGCAGCGGCTCGGGATCGACAGAAGAGTTATGCAGACAAACGTCGCAAGCCGTTGGAATTCCAAGTAGGAGACCGAGTTCTTCTAAAAGTATCACCTTGGAAAGGTGTGATACGATTCGGCAAGCGCGGGAAGCTTAGTCCACGTTACGTAGGACCTTTTGAGATCCTGAAAAGGATTGGTCTGGTTGCGTATCAACTCAAACTACCGGATGAACTTAGTGGAGTTCATGAGGTTTTTCACGTATCAAACTTAAAGAAATGTCTTTCTGATGAGACATTGATTGTTCCGTTGGAAGAAATACAAGTAGATGAACAGTTACGATTCATTGAGGAACCGGCAGAAATCATGGACCGAGAGGTCAAACAACTGAAGCAAAGCAAGATTCCGATAGTCAAAGTTCGATGGAATTCAAGACGTGGTCCTGAATTCACATGGGAACGGGAAGACCAAATGATGAAGAAATATCCTCATCTATTCAAAACAGCTACTGCTAACACTGAGAGCGCACGTTAAATTTCGGGACGAAATTTCCTTCAACAAGGGGATGACGTGATGCTTCACACATCAACACTGCAAATTTCAAACTGTAAGCACAAACATTTTATTTATTCAATTGATTTTGTTACAAACATTTGTGCTACATTACATTCTATATATTTTGTGTGCTACGTTTCATATGTTACATGTTATGGTAGTACATACATGATTGGTTACACACATTTTGCTATGTGCGGGGTTGCATAGTACAAACGGTTATAGACACTCACTATGTGTGAGGTTACAGAACACAGTACGATCAAACACAAACAGTCACGGTTAGGTGAACTAACTAGTGGACACGCAAACAGTCACATTGAACGATCACAATTGAGTTGTGATGTTGCAAGCATTAGACTTTGTGTGTGAGTACACACAAGCACACAGAATGATCAAATCACACTAACACGTACGATTTAAACTCGTAAGTAGTTTCCTAACTACTCCTAACACTTGCAAATTTTCGGGACGAAAATTCCTTCAACAAGGGGATGATGTGACAATCCGACTTTTCGGATTAACCTTGTTAACTGAAGACAGTGAGATCACAGGCCCAACAAGACAAATTAGGCCCAATGAAGTCTATGAAGGCCCAACAAAGCCTAGTAGGCCCAATAAGACCAATTTAGGTCCAATGAGACCAAGGTTTGCCCAGTAAGGCCCAAGGTAGGCTCAAGAAGTTCAGGATAGGCCCAATTATAATTGAGAGGCCCAATGGGGTTAATTTAACCCAACAATAGTTCAATTTGGCCCAAAAGGTGGCAATTCGATATTCTGGTTTAATGTTATTAACTGGAAGTTACCGAAACCACAGGAAATTATGTAATATTAAGTTATAAGTACGGAATTTTGATACATGATTTTATAGAACACTCGGATTAGGGGAATATAGGTTAAATATTATCAAGAGTGTTCAATTTTGACTAAGAAAGTCAAAATTCGAAGTTGTTAAATGATTGAAATTCGGAATTCACATCAAAACCATGTTGTAACCGATATTGAATCATCATAATCATCACAATTATGATGATTAACAGTTTTTATACGTTATAGGATTGAATCATTGTCGAATTTATTCTTAAAACGGTTACAAACTTGAAACCGTAGTTTTGTTCATCAAATTCGTATAAATAGGATCATAATGCGCACAATTGAAGCTTCCTAACACTTATTCGGCAACATTCGAGACTGAGGCATACATGAATTCGAGCAAAAGAACTACGGATTGAAGGATTAGTTTGAGAAACGGCCGAAGAACACCTCCAAGTCGATCCACTACGATTTGTGATCAATTCAGGTAATTCTTGACACCTATACAATCTAAAAGTGCCGACCATGGATACCCATGTGATAATTTCGAGGTTTAACATCGAATTGTGGGGGTTTTAGTTTCTAGGGTTCTTCGTGGGAACGAATTGGGGATTTTTGTTTAAATGGTTTTAAGAATCAAATCAAATGGTATGGGTAGTTTCAGAAGAGATCGACTAAGGTTAAACCTAAGTCAATTTTGATTGACATCATCGAATTCTACGAATTCAATAACTAGGGTTCTTAGAGTAAACCGTTTTGGGGATTTGTAATCAAACGAATTCGAAAATGAAATTAACTAGTACCTTTAGTTTCAGACATGTTCGACTAAGCATAAGCACATGACAATTTCATCTTATAGCATCAGAGTCATAGTGTTCGAGTTCTAGGGTTTTAACACAAATCGGTTTTGGGGATTATGATTCAATTGAGTATGGTATTCAAAATTATTAGTTCAGACAACTTCGAAAATGTTAGTTAAGTGATAACACTATGAAGTTGGAGCAAAAGATGATCGAATTTGATGATTTGGTATTAAGGAATAATCGGTGAATGTTCGAAACTGATTAGGGTGTAAAAGTTATATGTTGTTGATGATCAGGATCAATTGAACACACCTATATGTTCGATTAGGACAGTAGAACAAAAGCCCTAAGGATTGGTGTTCGATCGGATTCGAATTGGTGCCCAATTAGGGGTTCTTTGGTTCGGTCAATAGAAAAAGGGGGGAACCAGTTGATTTATGCTTAAAACCATTTAGATTTCAATATGTTAACAAAATTGAAGTCAGAGGGAATGGTTGGATGTGTGTGCGGTGGATGGGGGGGTCGCGGGTTCGATCCCGGCCCAACTGTTTTTGATAATTAAAAACTCTTTTAGTATTTTGATCATATCTCATCCGTTTCAAATCCGATTTAACCCGTTCGACTTGCGTTGGAAACGTAACGAGAATACGAATGTTTTAGAATGATAAAATCTATATTTTAACCCGAAAACGAAATCGCGTATAATTACGTTTAATTAAATAAAATCGTATAGGATTTTATTTAAACAATTTCAAAAGCGCGCGTACTTTCGTATGCACATTCTTAACACTTTAACATACGTGTCTTGACACGTATGTGATTTCAAGCACAAAACGATTATTCGAATAACACTAGGTTATTGTTTAAACACAGATTCTTCGTAAGAGGATTTCTTACACGAGCTTTTAGTGTGTGATCATTCTGCAATCATCAAAGGTGCGTACACGACCCCTTTCTTATTTTAAACTGTTTTGGGGGAGAAAACATGTGCAACAAACTATTTTTAGATACATATCACTTGCATGAGTTAGCTGTTTACATTATGTGACAACATATCAACTTGAAAGTCCTTACACACCTCGAACCGTTTAGTTTGCTGTAATGCAAAGCGTGGTAGTTGGAAATAGATCTATTAGGTTTGACAAACCTCACCTGGTAGATGGGATCTACGCAGGTGTTTGACTGACCAAACACAATTTTTCTATTGTTTTGATAGACAATAGTGGCAAGGCGAAAACATGCTATAGCATGGCAATCCGTCAGCTTCGGTGTCGAACACTTATGTAAATAGTTTATATGACTAGCTATCATGACTGTGCATGTGTGATTATGTTATCTACAAACTTGATATTCAACTGTTGTTTTGAACATTGTGAATATTTAAAACCTGTGTTATGCACCAACCTTTGTGTTGACTTGATTTACATGTTTTCTCAAGACGCTAAGGCGCGCGTTAAAGCTGGCATGGACTAGGAGATAGAGTGTAACACCCCGACCGACGGCGGAATCATCGGGATGCCACGAGGGATGTGTAGATTGTTCAAAAGCTCATGGGCATCTAAATCATATCATCATATATCATTTAATCAACCACAATAATTACACAAAAATCATGTTCATCATGAATCAATTACATCAAATACACAAAAGATTTAGTTAGACTAACTAAACTCTAATCGCCAGAAATTTAGTTAATTAACTAAGTCCAAGAATCCTATATGATGATGATGTCCAAAATAGAAGAGATCATCCTCTTCATCCTACTTGTCTCCACCACCTGAAACATGTAAGAAAATCAAGTGTCAACTACAAAAGTAGTTGGTGAGTAATCATAAGTTTTTATATTTAAAAATGTTTTAGTAAAATGCGTTTGAAAGTTTATGCTTAAAATGGTTTTATAAAATGCTTTGTTTAAAACGGGTATAAAACTTATGATCTTCTTGAGAAAAATCCATATGAATATCTGTATGAGATAATCCAACACACATCCATCAATTCAACAGCCAAACACATACACAATCACATAACCACATAACCAAATCAATCATAGTCAATCACAAATAATCCTAATCAAATATAGGTAATCAATCCACAAACTAATCAACCAATTTCATCAACCATATTCTCAAATAATGTTCGTGACTATACATGATTCCTTATGTATTTAACATAAGTTAGATACATGAATCATGGAGTGGTCGCTAACCACGTGATAATACATGAAGCCAAAGCAAATAACCGAAGTTAAAGGCAATGCTTCACAGATGTGGAAACCATCCACGTGACAATACACGATGTCAAAGCAATTAACCGAAGTTAAGAGCGATGATTCTCGGGATTTGTGACAATACTTGTAATCTTTGTTATTGACCTAGATCAATAACAATGTTTACATGGATATAAAATAATAAGAGATAATCCCATAATAATGATAATTTCAAATGTGAATATCATATTGATAAACAGGTATTAACCTTGTGTTATCAAAATAATATTTGATTTGGTATACATGTTTCACCTCCGGGTTTTAAAACCAAAAACAGTTTAAAGAAAGGGAGGTTATGAGAACTCACCTGCAGTCCTTAAGCTCAGTGTTCTCTAAAAATGCGCGCTCGCGTGCGTAACTCAAGTCAACTCAACAATCTGTGATTATTGTGATTTCCACTTTTATGAGCATAGGTGTTTCATATTCAATTTATGTCTATAATAGTTCAATTCAACCCATTTGCCTTTCATTAACTTAGTTTAGTTATTCTAAGTTGTAACGGATTCTCAACTTCATATACGTGCCCATCATTAAAGATAGTTAGGTTTACTAGTTGTGATATTATAGGTGTATTGCCATAAATGTGTATATTTTAAGGTGAACATACTAACCATATACATACCTTCCCACACATGCATGTTTACTTTTATAATTCAACATAATATAACTTACAAATGTTTACTAATCTCTTAACAAAATGTTGCATAAGTCATTTTTATAAAATATAAGGGCCACGTAAAAATCTTGCAATTTCAACTTAAGTATTTTAGTAAAATAACAACGTAGATTAAACATGCATGTACAGTTATTTATCTATGTATGTATATGTATGTTCTTGATCCCACTTGCCCTTAAACCATCCACTTAACATTTTTGAGTTCGGCTACCCCTAGGGGCAGCGAACCTCTTGAGGTTATGGCCTAAGGTTCGTGACCCATGCATGCCTAAGGTTCGGCCAGAGGATGGACCAGCAGGGTTCGGCCAGGTTTAGGGTTCGTTCCCCTAATGGGTTCGTGAAGGACCAAGTTTGGCCCAAGGGTTCGCTGACCAAACAGGAAACAGGTTCGGCTTCCTCAAGGGTTCGCCGAGCCCTTGACTTGCTGTCCAAGGTTCGTGTGAGATAAAGGGTTCGGCCCTCTAAGGAAACGAAGGCTCGGGGCCCCTAGGGTTCGCCACCCTAGGGTTCGTTTGATAGTAGATGATGGTTCGTAGGTGGCGGCTGAAAGCTTCGCTGAACCAACAAGGTTCGGCCAAAAGAAATGCAGGGTTCGTCGACCTGCTTATGGTTCGGCTAATCTCGCACCTTGACTTCCATGGCTGCTCAGCATCATCATCATCGCCTTTCAACATTTACTGATCTATCCCATGATCTTAGTTCTTTAGATTAATTCGTTTAATGATTTAAAATGATGTATTCGTATGATATAAGCAAAACCCATAACAAAATAGGGTTTTCACCCAAAACCGAAAATAACATGGATCCTTTACCTTCGAATCGTGAGAAAATGCTAGCTTTCTTAGTATCCCCGTGTTCCTCTCGATCTCCCGAACGCGTAGCCACCGAAAGTTCGAAGATCCGTCAAGAATCGAGCTTGGAAAGTTAGAGAGAAGGTAGAGAATGTGTGTGTGTGTGTTTTTAGAGAGAGAGAGAAGATGGTGAGAATGAAAGAAAATGGTGGAGTCTTCCACCATTTGTAACTATCCGTTCCCGCGTGTTCGGTCTCGTCTTTATCGCGATAGTAAAATATAGTTCGGTTTTACTCGTTAAACGTATTTAAACATAAATTGTTTAAATAATATGATTTTATTGATTTAAATGATTTACTTATATAATCCTCGTCTCGTATAGTGATCTAGTTAATACCCGTGAGATGTAATAATACGCTCGGTTTTATAACATAACATATTTAAATAATCTATTCATTTTAAATAAAACGATTTTGTTTAATAAAATAAGTTCTAAATAGATTATGTCGTAAATCGCTTTTGTTACAATATTTCTAAATAATTATTTGATAAATTAAATCATTCCAGTTTAAATTAGGTTGCGATTTCTAATAAATATTTTAAGATTTATTTATTAATTTAATAACATTTAATATTATTAAATTAATCTCATCGAAACGCGTTACTCGCGTACGTATTCGTAAAGATCGTCACCTTTCCGAATACGACGTTCGTATCGTATTTCGATTTGATTTACAATTCATAGAATATTGTTTCAGAAAATCCTTCTTAATAATTATATTCGTGTGAATCGTCACCCACGCGAATACATTTATTAAGTTAATATTTCTGAATTAATATTCGCGTTTAAATAGTATCCGAATCCTCACATCGCGTAATTTATTCCCATTATTTATTAACTCTAATATTATCATTTCCCAAACCAAACCCACTAAACCCTAGTCACTGACACATCCATGATAGACCGAAATATGCATATGTATAGGGCATATGCAGAGGTAGATCGCAACCTCCCCTACACCGTCCCACCGCTATTTCGATAAACCATGACCATGTGTCCTTAACTATGTTTAGTAACTAGACCATAACAAACTCCCAGTTCCATCCCAAAACCATTCTCAACCCAATAATCCATAATCATCAGTAATAACACTGCGATAAACTCTATGGGTCTGTTCAGTTAAATTTCAACTAAACTTCCCAAGGTTTACGCGTATAATATATTATAAAATCATGCATACCAGTAGCAGTGACAATATCAGCAAGGTCAAACAATAATATCATAATCAATAATATTCATAAATCTCCGGTCGTACAGTACAATTGTACGGATGTACGGACAATCGAAAGTACAGTGATGTTACAGTCTCCCCTAGTTAAAGGAATTTCGTCCCGAAATTCAACTTGGAGTGACCGTAGTAAATAAATGTGGGTACTTAAGCTTCATCTGATCTTCCCGCTCCCATGTGAATTCTGGACCCCGCTTCGATTCCCAACGTACTTTGACAATTGGAATTCTACTGCGTTTGAGCTGTTTAATCTCGCGATCCATTATCTCCACTGGTTTTTCAACAAAGTGCATGGTATCATCGATGCGGATGTCCTCGAGTGGTACCTGAAGATCCTGATCAGCTAAGCACTTTCTTAGATTGGACACGTGAAACGTCGGGTGCACATTACTGAGTTCTGTAGGAAGTTCCAATTTGTAAGCAACCTTCCCGATCCGTTCAAGGATCTTAAAAGGGCCAACGTATCGTGGAGCAAGCTTCCCCTTCTTCCCAAATCGAACAACGCCCTTCCAAGGCGACACTTTAAGCAATACCATATCTCCCACTTCAAACTCTAGAGGTTTTCTTCGTTTATCCGCGTAGCTTTTCTGTCGACTGCGAGCAGCTAACAGATTGTCGTGGATCTGGCGAATCTTGTCAGTCGTTTCCTGAATAATCTCTGGACCAGTAATCTGCGAATCGCCGACTTCGGTCCAACAAATAGGTGACCGACACTTCCTGCCATAAAGAGCTTCAAACGGTGCCATACCAATGCTCGCGTGATAACTATTGTTATACGAGAACTCAACCAATGGTAGATGGCTATCCCAGTTGCCACCGAAGTCGATGACACAAGCTCTCAACATGTCTTCCAATGTCTGAATCGTTCGCTCCGTTTGACCATCCGTTTGAGGATGATAAGCAGTGCTAAGATCCAGTCTTGTTCCAAATGCTTCATGAAGTGATTCCCAAAATCGTGCCGTGAAACGAGCATCACGGTCCGATATTATGCTTAAGGGAATACCATGTCGGCTAATAATCTCATCAATGTAGATACGAGCTAACTTCCGCACAGGGTAAGTTTCGCGTATCGGTAAGAAATGAGCCGACTTGGTCAATCTATCAACTATCACCCAGATACTATCTTTACCGTTCGTGGTACGTGGAAGCTTGGTAATGAAATCCATGGAGATATTCTCCCACTTCCACATCGGTATCTCTGGTTGTAACAACAATCCTGAAGGTCGCTGATGTTCGGCCTTGACTTTGGCACAGTTAAGGCACTTAGACACATACTCAGCAATATCCTTCTTCATTCCAGGCCACCAGTACAAGCCCCTAAGGTCTTGATACATCTTATCAGAGCCTGGATGGATTGAGTAACGAGATTTATGAGCTTCATCCATAATCAGCATCCTAAGATCATCCCTGTTCGGTATCCACAACCGATTCAAATAATACATCAATCCGTCATCCTTAGTTTCCAATAAGATTTCAGCCCCACAAGACATCTCATTCTTCAAGTTATCTTGAGCTAATGAGCGTTGTTGGGCTGTGAGAACATCATTACGGAGATTAGTGTGCACTCGGACACTATGAATCTGAACTTGACTTTTTCGACTAAGCGCGTCTGCTACTACATTCGCTTTGCCAGGATGGTAGCGAATTTCACAGTCATAATCATTCAACAGTTCAACCCATCTCCGTTGTCTCATATTGAGCTCTTTCTGATTCAAAATATGTTGCAAACTTTTATGATCAGTAAAGACCACACACTTCTGCCATAAAGATAATGTCTCCATATCTTCAAAGCAAACACGACTGCACCAAGTTCCAAGTCGTGTGTAGTGTAGTTCTTCTCATGGATTTTCAATTGCCTTGATGCATAGGCCACAACCTTTCCCCGTTGCATGAGAACACAACCGAGACCTAGGTTGGATGCATCACAATAGACTACAAAATCATCATTTCCATCAGGCAGTGTCAAGACAGGAGCATCACAAAGTTTCTGCTTCAGAGTCTGAAATGCCTCTTCTTGCTTTGGTCCCCACTCGTATGGCCTATTTTTCTGAGTCAAAGCAGTGAGAGGGACAGCAATTCTGGAGAAGTTCGATATAAACCGCCGATAATAACCGGCAAGTCCAAGGAACGATCGAATCTCCGTCGGTGTCTTCGGTGTACTCCAATTCTTCACAGCATCAATCTTTGCAGGATCCACGTGAACACCGTATTCGTTGACTATGTGTCCCAAGAATTGAACTTCTTTAAGCCAAAATTCACATTTAGAGAATTTGGCATACAGCCGCTCCTCTCTTAGGATCTCCAAAACCAACTTAAGGTGTTTCTCGTGTTCTTCCTTAGTCTTTGAGTAGATCAGAATATCATCGATGAATACAATCACAAATTTATCCAAGTATGGCCTGCAAACACGGTTCATGAGGTCCATGAAAACCGCAGGTGCATTGGTAAGACCGAAAGGCATTACCAGAAATTCATAGTGGCCATATCTTGTTCTAAAAGCTGTCTTGGGAATATCATCATCATGTACGCGAAGCTGATGATACCCAGACCTAAGATCGATTTTTGAAAACCATGCCGAGCCTTGAAGCTGATCGAAGAGATCATCGATACGCGGCAGTGGATATCGATTCTTGATTGTAAGTTTGTTCAATTCGCGGTAATCGATGCACATTCGGAATGACCCGTCCTTCTTCTTGACAAACAGGACCGGTGCACCCCATGGCGAATGGCTCGGGCGAATGAACCCTTTATCGGTAAGTTCTTGCAACTGGCTCGCCAATTCTTGCAATTCCGAAGGCGCAAGTCTATAAGGAGCTTTGGCGACTGGGTTCGCACCAGGTACTAAGTCGATTCGGAACTCAACTTGACGTTCTGGTGGAAGACCCGGCAAATCATCTGGGAAAACTTCTGGAAAATCTCGTATCACCGGAACATCTTCAATTCTCTTTTCTTTCTCTTTCTTCTCCACAATGTGTGCTAAGAAGGCTATACATTTCTTCCTAAGGTACTTATGTGCTTTAGTGCAAGACATTAGCTTAAGACCTTTACTAGCAGTTTCTCCAATTATTCTCAAAGTTTCACCCGAAGCTAAAGGAATACGAATATATTTCTCATGACAAACAATCTCCGCTCTGTGGGTGGCTAACCAATCCATGCCTATGATAACATCAAAGCTACCAAGATGCATAGGTATAAGATCAATTGGGAAAACGTGATCATTTAAGTTCACAGTACATCCAATGATAATAGTGTCAATATCAATAGTGTTTCCGTCAGCCACTTCCACGTTAAACGGTTTATCTAAATATGTACGTGTTCTACCAAGCAAGCATTCGAAATCATATGAAACAAAACTCCTATCAGCACCAGAATCAAATAAGACAGATGCATAAGAGTTGTTGATCAGAAATGTACCGTTGACCACATCCTGGTTGGCTTGAGCAGCTGGAGCATTCAGTTGAAAAGCCCGGCCTCTTGCCACCCTCTGATTATTTCCAGTCAACTTTGGGCACTGATTTCTGAAGTGACCCACTTCACCACATTCATAACAGGCTCTTGCCTGTGCTTGAGGTACCTGGCGAATGGGTACAGCCGGAATAGGTTGAGTCTGAGGAGCTGGTAGTGCAAGCGGTGCTTGTTGCATCCTTTGTGCTTGCGGTGCACTCCGACAAACGTTTGCATAGTGCCCGAACTTGCCACAGTTGTTGCAAACGCGACACGGCAAGTTAGGGGCATGATGATATCTGCAAGTGTTACATTGGGGAGTGTTCCCAGTGTAACTTCTTGCAGCAGAATTGTTTGATGATTGCTGCGCAGACTTCGCAGCAGGTACAGTTACCATGAAGTTCCTATTCTTTCTCTTCTTGTTGCTGCTTTTAGACGAGCTAGCAGCTTCAGACTTGACTTCAGCTTTGACTTCTTTTGCAGCAGTCTTGGTGTCAGTCTTCTTATATCCCTTGCGAGTAAGAGTTCCATTCTTCACGTGGTTATCAGTAAGAGTTGCAGATAGACGGATAGCAGCCTCCAGTGTTTTGGGATTGCTCCCATAGACTGTATCCTGAATCTGCACCGGCAGCCCGCCGATATACTTCTCAATCGCCCTCTCCAAGGGTGTCACCAAGTGAGGTACCAGCAAGCTATACTCATGAAACTGAGTATTGTAGATGACATTCTCTCCGCTATCCTGCTTGAGTTCCCAGAACTCAACCTCCAGTTTCCTCATCTCGCTTCTAGGACAGAATTCAGTGGTCATCAGAGTCTTGACCTCTGTCCATGTCAGTGCTAAGGCAGCATCCACTCCCCTAGTTCGCTTTTCCCCATTCCACCAAGTCAGTGCTCTCTTTTGGAAAACACTGGTGGCATAGCGAACTTTCAGATTCTCAGGGCATTCGCTGTTGATGAAGGTGTTCTCCATACTCTCGAACCACTGCAGCAGACCAGTGGCTGATTCAGCACCCGTAAATTTCAGGGGATTACAGGAATTGAAGTGTTTGAATGTGCAAGTTGTCTGGTTTGCACCACCTCTGTTCTGGTTAGCATTCTGGTTAGCCTGAGTCAGTTGACTAACCAATCCAGAAATAAGTGTGGCTAACTCTTGTATGCCGGAGTTGGCATTACTGTTGTTAGTCTCCCCATTGTTCGAGTCATCTTCGTTGTGACGGCGAGGCGGCATGTTTCTGAAGGAAATAGAAACATGTTACTACCGTTTACAACGTAAGTCACACAAACAATGTTTAAATGAGTTCATTAGACAATTAGGATTACATATAGGAACTATATTTCTCTCCTATCAGTCATTTACTCAAAAAGGCTTATAATTTCCTATTATTATTCTAAGTGTCCTAGTTGGTCATAACTAGTGTTAACTAGCTATTTCCTAGGTCCTATACATTCCTCACTCTATACTAACACTGACAACCTCCCAATGCAATGCAACAAGCTTATATATAGGGCATATGCAGAGGTAGATCGCAATCTCCCCTACACCGTCCCACCACCGTTCCATTGCACCACGATTATGCCATTGCTAGTGTGTAGAGTGTGTCATGTATTTCACCATAATTCTCACTTCACAAACCTTATCCTTAGTAGGAAAATTTTGAGTGAAGTGATCTCTAGTTCCCTTGGACAATTAGGTTTACCTAATGTCTAAGTTCACCTGACATGTAGGCTTGCCTATTTCTAAGTTCACCTAATGTCTAAGTTCACCTGACATTAAGTTTCCCCCAACTGTCTAAGTTCACTAAAATCCATATCAATTCCAATGTCAATAATCATCATTTAGGGTTCATATCATCACGAAGTGCTCTTATTGTCACTAAGTGTTCATATCCTCCCTATAGTTTATTCTCATCAAGTGTCCATACCATCACTAAGTGTTAGTATCATCACTATGCGTTTATATTATCATCAAGTGTCTATATCATCACCCAAGTCCATATTCCATCACTAATCGCTCATATCGTTTATTAATCCTATGCACCCTACGTGTCCAATCAGTGTGTTTCATAAGTGAATTTATAAGTATTTATCAAGTGTGATCATTCAAGAGTCAATCCCAATCAATCCATCAAACACATCATCAACAGTCCACAATCATATCCTCTCAACCATACCTAGTAAGGTCTTAATAATATCCTAAGTTCCTGACACTGACAGACACCCGATATACTTCAAATGGTATATGTATAGGGCATATGCAAGAGTAGGTCGCAACCTCCCTTACACCGTCCCACCACCTTTGTAGTATACCACGAGTGTGTCCTTGTCTGGTGATCAATAGATCTAACAGATAATTCCTAAAGCAATTAAATTCCTAAGCAATTAATCTTCCTAAACAAATAATTTCCCAAACGGGTAGTTCCCACATTCTTCAATACTGACATCCACCTAATGTACCGTAAATGGTATATATATAGGGCATATGATAAGGGTCGGTCGCAACCGCCCAAACCACCGTCCCACCACCTTTACGATACACCACGTGTATGTCCTTATCGAATCATTAGGGCACAAGTAGAACAAGTAAGCAGTATTTATAATTCAGATGTATAACAGGAGTTCAGTTAACATGTAGTAAACACATAAGCATGAAATCCTGAATATACTAACTAGTGTATGAAATTAATTCATACTAGGGTATCCTACGGTTATAGACTAGGTCAACCATTTCTAGTAACCTAATTCCCTATAACCCAGGCTCTGATACCAATCTGTAACACCCCGACCGACGGCGGAATCATCGGGATGCCACGAGGGATGTGTAGATTGTTCAAAAGCTCATGGGCATCTAAATCATATCATCATATATCATTTAATCAACCACAATAATTACACAAAAATCATGTTCATCATGAATCAATTACATCAAATACACAAAAGAAAATCAAGTGTCAACTACAAAAGTAGTTGGTGAGTAATCATAAGTTTTTATATTTAAAAATGTTTTAGTAAAATGCGTTTGAAAGTTTATGCTTAAAATGGTTTTATAAAATGCTTTGTTTAAAACGGGTATAAAACTTATGATCTTCTTGAGAAAAATCCATATGAATATCTGTATGAGATAATCCAACACACATCCATCAATTCAACAGCCAAACACATACACAATCACATAACCACATAACCAAATCAATCATAGTCAATCACAAATAATCCTAATCAAATATAGGTAATCAATCCACAAACTAATCAACCAATTTCATCAACCATATTCTCAAATAATGTTCGTGACTATACATGATTCCTTATGTATTTAACATAAGTTAGATACATGAATCATGGAGTGGTCGCTAACCACGTGATAATACATGAAGCCAAAGCAAATAACCGAAGTTAAAGGCAATGCTTCACAGATGTGGAAACCATCCACGTGACAATACACGATGTCAAAGCAATTAACCGAAGTTAAGAGCGATGATTCTCGGGATTTGTGACAATACTTGTAATCTTTGTTATTGACCTAGATCAATAACAATGTTTACATGGATATAAAATAATAAGAGATAATCCCATAATAATGATAATTTCAAATGTGAATATCATATTGATAAACAGGTATTAACCTTGTGTTATCAAAATAATATTTGATTTGGTATACATGTTTCACCTCCGGGTTTTAAAACCAAAAACAGTTTAAAGAAAGGGAGGTTATGAGAACTCACCTGCAGTCCTTAAGCTCAGTGTTCTCTAAAAATGCGCGCTCGCGTGCGTAACTCAAGTCAACTCAACAATCTGTGATTATTGTGATTTCCACTTTTATGAGCATAGGTGTTTCATATTCAATTTATGTCTATAATAGTTCAATTCAACCCATTTGCCTTTCATTAACTTAGTTTAGTTATTCTAAGTTGTAACGGATTCTCAACTTCATATACGTGCCCATCATTAAAGATAGTTAGGTTTACTAGTTGTGATATTATAGGTGTATTGCCATAAATGTGTATATTTTAAGGTGAACATACTAACCATATACATACCTTCCCACACATGCATGTTTACTTTTATAATTCAACATAATATAACTTACAAATGTTTACTAATCTCTTAACAAAATGTTGCATAAGTCATTTTTATAAAATATAAGGGCCACGTAAAAATCTTGCAATTTCAACTTAAGTATTTTAGTAAAATAACAACGTAGATTAAACATGCATGTACAGTTATTTATCTATGTATGTATACGTATGTTCTTGATCCCACTTGCCCTTAAACCATCCACTTAACATTTTTGAGTTCGGCTACCCCTAGGGGCAGCGAACCTCTTGAGGTTATGGCCTAAGGTTCGTGACCCATGCATGCCTAAGGTTCGGCCAGAGGATGGACCAGCAGGGTTCGGCCAGGTTTAGGGTTCGTTCCCCTAATGGGTTCGTGAAGGACCAAGTTTGGCCCAAGGGTTCGCTGACCAAACAGGAAACAGGTTCGGCTTCCTCAAGGGTTCGCCGAGCCCTTGACTTGTTGTCCAAGGTTCGTGTGAGATAAAGGGTTCGGCCCTCTAAGGAAACGAAGGCTCGGGGCCCCTAGGGTTCGCCACCCTAGGGTTCGTTTGATAGTAGATGATGGTTCGTAGGTGGCGGCTGAAAGCTTCGCTGAACCAACAAGGTTCGGCCAAAAGAAATGCAGGGTTCGTCGACCTGCTTATGGTTCGGCTAATCTCGCACCTTGACTTCCATGGCTGCTCAGCATCATCATCATCGCCTTTCAACATTTACTGATCTATCCCATGATCTTAGTTCTTTAGATTAATTCGTTTAATGATTTAAAATGATGTATTCGTATGATATAAGCAAAACCCATAACAAAATAGGGTTTTCACCCAAAACCGAAAATAACATGGATCCTTTACCTTCGAATCGTGAGAAAATGCTAGCTTTCTTAGTATCCCCGTGTTCCTCTCGATCTCCCGAACGCGTAGCCACCGAAAGTTCGAAGATCCGTCAAGAATCGAGCTTGGAAAGTTAGAGAGAAGGTAGAGAATGTGTGTGTGTGTGTTTTTAGAGAGAGAGAAGATGGTGAGAATGAAAGAAAATGGTGGAGTCTTCCACCATTTGTAACTATCCGTTCCCGCGTGTTCGGTCTCGTCTTTATCGCGATAGTAAAATATAGTTCGGTTTTACTCGTTAAACGTATTTAAACATAAATTGTTTAAATAATATGATTTTATTGATTTAAATGATTTACTTATATAATCCTCGTCTCGTATAGTGATCTAGTTAATACCCGTGAGATGTAATAATACGCTCGGTTTTATAACATAACATATTTAAATAATCTATTCATTTTAAATAAAACGATTTTGTTTAATAAAATAAGTTCTAAATAGATTATGTCGTAAATCGCTTTCGTTACAATATTTCTAAATAATTATTTGATAAATTAAATCATTCCAGTTTAATTTAGGTTGCGATTTCTAATAAATATTTTAAGATTTATTTATTAATTTAATAACATTTAATATTATTAAATTAATCTCATCGAAACGCGTTACTCGCGTACGTATTCGTAAAGATCGTCACCTTTCCGAATACGACGTTCGTATCGTATTTCGATTTGATTTACAATTCATAGAATATTGTTTCAGAAAATCCTTCTTAATAATTATATTCGTGTGAATCGTCACCCACGCGAATACATTTATTAAGTTAATATTTCTGAATTAATATTCGCGTTTAAATAGTATCCGAATCCTCACATCGCGTAATTTATTCCCATTATTTATTAACTCTAATATTATCATTTCCCAAACCAAACCCACTAAACCCTAGTCACTGACACATCCATGATAGACCGAAATATGCATATGTATAGGGCATATGCAGAGGTAGATCGCAACCTCCCCTACACCGTCCCACCGCTATTTCGATAAACCATGACCATGTGTCCTTAACTATGTTTAGTAACTAGACCATAACAAACTCCCAGTTCCATCCCAAAACCATTCTCAACCCAATAATCCATAATCATCAGTAATAACACTGCGATAAACTCTATGGGTCTGTTCAGTTAAATTTCAACTAAACTTCCCAAGGTTTACGCGTATAATATATTATAAAATCATGCATACCAGTAGCAGTGACAATATCAGCAAGGTCAAACAATAATATCATAATCAATAATATTCATAAATCTCCGGTCGTACAGTACAATCGTACGGATGTACGGATGTACGGACAATCGAAAGTACAGTGATGTTACATAGAGTCTCATGCATTTTAAACATTTTGAATATTTGAATTTGAACATTTTAGTATTTTGTTTTGTAATGTTTACTTTACAATTATTATTGGTTTTAAACGCTTCCGCAACTTTTGTAAACTCTGATGTTATGTTTAAAGACCAAAGTATGTTTTGAAAATTCATATAGAGGTCTTCGCTATGTCTAATGATCTGAGATCCTAGTTTGTCACGTTCCCAAACGGTATGATTCCGTTAGTTGAAAATTGGGGGTGTGACAACACTACCCGCTACCATGAGTTGGTAGCTTTGGTGCCAGACATGGTACCAACTTTGGAGAAGAGAATAGACAGATATGTAGGTGGACTTCCGGCCTGCATTCAGGGTTTAGTTGTTGCAGCAAACCCTGTTACCTTGGAGTCTGCTGTGAGTTTGTCTGGGAAACTCACTGATCTGATGGTAGCCTCTGGAACTCTGAAGAAAGAGGCTAACACTGGGAAGCCAAAGGAAGAGTCTTCAAAGAAGCCTCATCATCACCAACACCTGAGGAAGAAGCTAAATGTCACACCCCGAGCCGGCGGGGTTGGATCGAAGTCCCCATCGGGCGGAAGTTTCCCGGGGCGCGATATCGTGAGTGATAATCAAGGTGATCAGATTGTTTACAATGCACATGATATAAATGAGAAATGCTAAATAGATTAGAATTACAAAGTTAAATTACATCCGTATCGTTCATAATTTAACAATGTAAATCAAATCATAAACATCATAAAATATCTATCTTGTAACTGCACAAGATATACAAAATAATTGTATGATGATGTTTCAAAAATATGCAGGTCCAAAAATACTAAGTCTTCTATCTGAAGTCCTAGTCCAAAAGCATAAGTTCTCTAGTTGACCTGTTCGTCACCTGAGAAGTCATGCAAAAATAAAATCAACACATGGTTGGTGAGTTCATATAGTTTAAGTATTTAAAATGATTTGAAAACCTCCTTTGGTAAAGACCCTAACCTCATTAACACCACATGTAATATCCACATCGGTATGCTTATATATAGGGCATATGTAAGGGACAAGCCCTTGCCAACATCCCACCACATACTAATATGCATATGACACTGCTGTTAATGATAATTAAGCATTTTTACCCTTAACACAATCCCAATAGTTCTTCTGTTTATTGTCCCTGTCATTACAATCATTTGAAACCCCTGTTGATTTCATAAGTTCATCACACAATATGATCAACCATACAATTGTATAAACAGTCATAAATGCTTAATTAAATAAATAAGTAAACATTTAATAAAATCTAAGTCCTTATGATTGGGGCCTTTGGTCATACTCGAGTAGACTAGTCTGTCAATCTAGGTACTTAGTAGTTAGGGAATCTGTAAATATCCTCAAACATACGACCTACAAATCAAACGGTCTAGCTAGGACTTCTTGAAATGTAGGGTTTTTGTTTCGTCTGTTTTGGCATATGTTATCTCTGATATTTCCCAGGTTTTCCCTTGAAAATGATTTATTGATTCGTCTGATTCTGTTACAAGATGTACTTAACTTGTTGATCATAGAATACTAGATTAATGGATCAATTGTACACTTGATTCATTGTTCAACAAACACTTAGTTTGTATAACATTGAATATAGTCTTTGCAAAGATTGGTTCGTTTGATTCGTTGAAATCCCACACTTGTTTCGTCAAAATGTTTCGCATGATTTGTTGAACTCACCCACTTGATTTGTCAAAATGTTTCACTTGATTCATTGAAATCACCCATTTGATTCGTCAAAATGTTTCGTTTGATTCATTGAACTCACACACTTGATTTGTTAAAAATGTTTCCTTTGACTCGTTTGAAATGTTATGTTTTGTTTGAAAGGTTTAGTTAAATTGATTATTCACTTAATTTATAAGGAATAACTTAGTAAAACCTGTATAAAATATTCCTAGATATGATCCAGGATAACATTCATATATGTAAAACATATAAATTTAAAAGCATTTAAGTAAACAATTTAAATAACAGTTTACGCATGCTTCTCAGCCCCGCGTTTTAAAACAAAAATTTAGAAAAGGGGCAATGAACTCACCTGTGTTGTAGCTTTTATGTTTCAATCAAGAAAATAATGCGCGCTCGTTTGTTGTAAATTAAGTATCTTCAGCACCTGTGTTGTTTTATTACGATTCGAATACTATAAGTATTTATAGTTAACGTATATAGGGTTTAGGTCTCGGTGTGCGACTATGTGTCCTATATACTTTCTAATGTGTTACTAAGATTTGCTTTAATTATTCTATGTTACATACCCTCTATGAATCCCTTATCCGTTATTTAATAATAACTTACTTTTAAATTTTACAAAAATCGGGCAGAGTTTCCTTTGTTTTTAGTCCAAATCCAGACAATTTATATTGTCAATTTTACAACCAAATCCCAATCAATTATAATAAAACTAACTTTCATAACTATATAAACTTTAAACAAAACCAATGACATTTATAAAATATAACAATTAGCTATTAACTAAAGTTATTCTATTATATTAAAAACATAAGTTATTCTTATGAAAATACAAGTTAAACGTGTTAGAACTTGAGTTGACCAAATTTAGATCAATTCCAAGTCCTTTGATAGTTCTCTGTTTCCCAACTTGATTCTTGTTCTTTCTTGAGATTGACTATCAACTAATTTATTCATTTGAAACTTCATTGATGGTCAATCTTGATGAAAAACTTCAAGTATTGGATGTTGGCATCCTAATGTCAATATCCCATACTTAGTCGTTTCTCTTGAATTCCCATAATTCTCATCTTGTTCTTTAATTCTTTGAAATTTCATGGCTACTTATCATGTCATTAACTCGATGCGAATTACTAAGTAAACTTAATTTATTAGTTTAGAAGTTCACAAGTTAATATCGATGGCCTTAGCATTTGGTTAGCACTTAGTTAACCTATTATACCCTTGTCGATATAAACATCATAACCCATAGTTGGTAGTTTGCAAATCATGTCAAAACATAAGATTTCTTAAACTAACCAAAATCTGGAAATCGGGCAGTAGGTTGTCCCGACTTCTACAGGTCATAACTTGATCATAGGAACTCCAAATCGAGCAAACTAAAGATTCATGATCAAGTTTGGGATGTTATCTTTCTATCCATTATTTATAATCTTTCTAATTCGTCCAAATGAGGGTCCAAACAGCTGGTACAAAATCAGTGTTCCATTCAGTACCTTCTGACTTAGGACACTGTTTTGACCCTTTTAAAGTCCGAATCAATGAAACTTGTCTTAATGAAAGTTGTTCCTAACATATTGAATTAGCAGGCTGGAAAGTTTCATGAGTTAACTTAAACGTTTGCTATGTTAAAAACACAAAAGAACTGGCTGGGCAGAATCTGCCAAGTTACCCAGCCCCTAGCACAGCCACTTCCTGTCTTTGAAAGTGCTGTGTACAGCCCCAACTCGATCCCCAACCCTTCGAATATTTAACCCCTAATGTTTCTTGAGTTCCTAGACAAATTTGGTGCAAATACTAAGGCGTTAGAGGGTCCAAATCCCGCTGAGAACAGGGCTGTTCATCAGAACAGCAACAGCCTCCTAACAGCCCCTTTTGAGCTCGAATTTTGCCAATATCCAGCTTCAAATCGATTCCCAACTGATCCAAACATCCATCTAACATCTCCCTTAGGTTCCTAAGTCAATTTGGTGCAAGTCCTAGGGGTTTTGATGCTCAAAAGTCGACTGAAAAGCTGCTGGTTCGAGAAAAACTCACCAAACAGTAGCTATCACAAAATCAGCTCGTTTGAGCTCGCTCTTGATCCGTTTTTGATGATTCAAAGCTCTATTTCTTCGTCTCTTCATGATCTACATGTTTCTTTTAGTCTTTTTAGTGTTTATCCTAACTGATTTAAAGTGATAGAGACGGATTTGAAGATTACCTTTCGTGAATAGTAGAAAACCCTCAAAACCGTGGCTTCTCTCTAAAACTGCAACCAACTCGGTCCGTTTCAGCTCCGATCGCTTGTACTACTGTGTTCCTCTCGTTCCCACGGTCGTTTTGACTACTAGATCATCGAATTTGGTGGAGAAACGAAGAAGTTATGATGATTTGAAGTTGGAAATGGGAGGTGGGGTGTGAAAACCGGGATTCTTGAAGTAGAAGAGAAGTAGGGCTGCAAAATGAGGAGGAAAAAGAAAGAAGAAGGGCTTTTATAGCCCGGGTATGTTCGGGTGCGTTCGGTTTCGGGTTCACGCGTCGTTTTCGTCGTTTTTTGTAACATTACGTAGCTTAATAAAAATGAAAATGTTGAAACTTCTTAAATTAGTAATTCCTAACAAATTAACTAAATATCTTTTATTTATTATTATTATTTTTTTTTAAATTTCAAAAACGTTTATTTTTATTGTTTCATCGGATCGTATCGTTTTCGCGCGTGTTCGTAAGAATCGTCACCCGTTCGAACACGACGACAACGTTACTTTCCAATACGATTTTCTAATTATCGGACATCATTCAGAACGTTAAACTTTCAGATATATTCGTACAGATCGTCACCTATACAAATAATCAGTCGATTTAGCATTCACATAACGACATCCGTTGTTGTCTTGTTCTGTAAAGCCTCACATACGTTTATACATAATAAAATCCTAACAAATAAATCATATGATGGTTCTGTGTTGCCAGATAATTATCTGACTCAAGAACATTGTTCTGAACTGAGTTTTCTGAAATGATTATGAACTCTCTGTTTTGATAGCATGAAATGATACTGAAACTTGATGTGAATATGAAATATACTGAATTACATGGAATTTGTACCTGATTACTGTTCACAAACTGTTTACGATCACTGTTCCGGTGACGGTTCCGGCACTGATGTTACAGTCTCCCCTTGTTAGAGAAATTTCGTCCCGAAATTTAAGAATTGTTATCGGGTACAGCTTCCTCTTCAAACAGTTGGGGATACTTTAACTTCATGTGATCTTCACGTTCACAAGTAAACTCGGGTCCGCGTCTTGAGTTCCAACGAACCTTTACTATCGGAATATGGCTTCGCCTCAGTGGTTTAACTTTGCGATCCATAATCTCTAAAGGTTCTTCGATAAAGTGTAACTGATCATCAATTTGGATTTCTTAGAGCGGAATCACGAGTGATTCATCAGCAAGGCATTTCTTTTAAATTCGAGACATGAAACACGTCATGCAGACCACTGAGTTCATCTGGTAATCTCAGTCGATAAGCTACAGGACCGATACGTTCGATGACTTTGAACGGTCCCACGTATCGTGGTGCTAGTTTGCCTTTTGTTCCAAAACGTACAACGCCTTTCCATGGGGATACCTTCAACATGACACGATCTCCCACTTGGAATTCCAACGGCTTGCGTCGTTTGTCAGCGTAGCTCTTTTGTCTGCTCCTTGTTGCTTGTAGTCTTCTTTGAATCTGAGTAATCTTGTCAGTGGTTTCCTGAATTAGTTCTGGCCCAGTTATTCGATTGTCTCCAACTTCAGTCCAACAGATCGGTGATCTACATTTCCGGCCGTAGAGAGCCTCGAATGGTGCACATCCGATACTGTTGTGGTAATTGTTATTGTAGGAGAACTCTCAGTGGCAAATGAGAATCCCAATTCCCACCGAAATCTAAAACACAGGTTCTCAGCATGTCCTCCAGGGTCTGGATTGTACTTTCGCTTTGAACATCTGTTTGTGGACGATAAGCTGTACTCAGATTTAACTGTGTCCCTAGAGATTTTTGTAAGGATTGCCAGAACCTTGATGTAAATCTGCTATCTATATCAGAAATAATAGACAATGGCACACCATGGCGTACCACTATCTCATTGATGTACAATCTCGCCAGTCTATCCATCGTGAAGGTTTCACGCATTGGCAAGAAATGTGCAGATTTAGTCAAACGATCGATGATAATCCAGATCGGATCATGACCACTGGAAGTGCGAGGTAGCTTGGTAATGAGATCCATAGCTATTTGTTCCCACTTCTAGAGCAGACTCTCAGGCTGTTCCAGTAACCCAGACGGTTTCTGGTGTTCCGCCTTTACTCTTGCACTCGTAAAAAAAAAACATTGGCCGACGTGCTCGGCTATGTCTTTCTTCATTCCCGGCCACCAATAAAATTTCTGTGATCTCGGTACATTTATTGGCTACTGGATGTACTGATCATCTGGTTTGTGTGCTCTCTCAGTAATGAGTCTTCTCGCTTTGTCTACCGCCGGAATCCACCCATCATTTTGGTAATAGGTATTTCATCCGGTTTCAGCTTAAGCTGTCTATCTGCTCTACAATCTAACACACTCCATAAAGTTCTCATGTGTGACTCTCACGACTCTACGTCTTGATCGTCAAATTAAGATCCTTAAGTCACACATGGTGAATTCTTAAGTTATTTGATATAATCTTATACATACTTCACCATCTGTTTAATCTGTCCTCAACTTTGAAAGTGCACTTTGTATGTTGGGGAGGTCTACCTAAGATATAGGAGTACTATTAGGGTAAAGGTAATGATTTACCCTTTAAGTAATCCTATACCCATCTGCGAGGTGATGTAAATGTTGTTTCCAACTGTTACTTATTCTTATCCTAACTTCACAATTGAAGAATTTAACATAGAGTTTCTCTTCCTTTAACAGCTCTAGAATGTCCCTGAGATGTTGTTCGCGTTCTGTCCTGCCACTAGAATGAATTAGTATGTCATCCTTAGTGAAAATGACAAATTGATTCAGATAAAATTTGCACACTCGGCTCATGAAGTCCATGAAAACCATGGGTGCATTCCTTTATCCGAAAAGCATTACCGTAACTTGGAATGCCCATCTTTCATTCGGAATATTTCATCTTTGGCATATCTTCGTCTTGCATTCAAAACTTGATTTCTCTTGATCTACCTACCCTAGTTTAGCTATGATTCTAGCACATTTCTAAAATTCATCCTTTCCTAATATCCTAGAACCAAGGTTCTCCAATCAAGTGATTCGAGTTCTATGGATCTAGGGGGAAAAATAATAGTTTACATACTAACTTTAGCATCTGAATATCTACTGACTTCAAATGTTCTAACTAGATAAGGTTATTTTCCTAACTATAGTAACTAGACTGTAATTAAGAATCACCCTATCTTTATTTATTTACTTAACATTTATTTGACCTAAGGCTTCCTTAGGTTACTATTCCTATTATCTTATCTGCACCGAACCTAATTATAGTTTCCTTGGATTTATCGTTTCTAAAGCCATAACGGAGTATACTTTTCGAATTAGCACTCCAAAAAGTAATTTAACGTAATAGTATGAAATATGCATACCTGTGGGGTCATCGGACTCCGAATGTTCCCCTGGAGCTGGTAAAGCAAGTAGTTTCTCAATGACTGCTGGGTCTGCGGGAGGTCTTCGCCTAGGGCAGTCCCTTTTGAAATGTCCAAGCATTCCGCATGTGTAGCAGTTGTTGTTATGAGAGGAAGTAGAGGTGTTCGCTTTTTGCTCCTGTTTCCTAGTTGAAATAGACCGACACTGTTGGATCCAGTGTCCTATTCTCCCACAATTCAGACAGCGTCTACAGGGTTTCCCCTTGTTGTGGTGAAAAGCACATTTGGTACAATTAGGAAATGTACCAACATATCGACAGGGTTTAGAGGTCATTGGTGACCTACACTGCTGCCTCCAGTGTCCCGTCTTTCCACAGCGCGTGCATTGCACACATGCAAATTCAGCTCGATGATGGTAGTGACAAGCTGAACAGAGAGGATTTATTCCCTCATAATGAGTACTGACTCCTGTAGTCAAATCTGATAGGATTTGACTGATAGGTACAGCTTCAGTGCAGTTCACAGTTCTTTTTCGACTTTTTGCATAATGATGTTTTGGTTCCTTGCTGGTTTCTCCTTCTTTAGGTTCCTTCTTCTCTGCAGAGAGGAGTGGGAAGTTCCTAGCAAACTCCTCACTGTTCCTGATCCGGGTGATGATTCCAGGGAGAACCGCCACCAACTGTTCGGCGATCAGGGTTGCGAGCGCAACAGCTGCTGATATCGTCTCTTGTGAAGGAAGAGGCGGTGATGGTTGTTTCCTTGGTGACCTTCTGATCACAACCAATAGAATATTGGTTAGTGCAATGATCGAATGTAGAAGACACAATGCTATAAAGTCTTAAGTCTTAGGGTCTCTACATGCAGGGTCCCTAGGTTATAGTCTAGGCCAAACCGTTTAAATAAGTGACCTATATTTCTCTATAACCATGGCTCTGATACCAATCTGTCACACCCCGAGCCGGCGGGGTTGGATCGAAGTCCCCATCGGGCGGAAGTTTCCCGGGGCGCGATATCGTGAGTGATAATCAAGGTGATCAGATTGTTTACAATGCACATGATATAAATGAGAAATGCTAAATAGATTAGAATTACAAAGTTAAATTACATCCGTATCGTTCATAATTTAACAATGTAAATCAAATCATAAACATCATAAAATATCTATCTTGTAACTGCACAAGATATACAAAATAATTGTATGATGATGTTTCAAAAATATGCAGGTCCAAAAATACTAAGTCTTCTATCTGAAGTCCTAGTCCAAAAGCATAAGTTCTCTAGTTGACCTGTTCGTCACCTGAGAAGTCATGCAAAAATAAAATCAACACATGGTTGGTGAGTTCATATAGTTTAAGTATTTAAAATGATTTGAAAACCTCCTTTGGTAAAGACCCTAACCTCATTAACACCACATGTAATATCCACATCGGTATGCTTATATATAGGGCATATGTAAGGGACAAGCCCTAGCCAACATCCCACCACATACTAATATGCATATGACACTGCTGTTAATGATAATTAAGCATTTTTACCCTTAACACAATCCCAATAGTTCTTCTGTTTATTGTCCCTGTCATTACAATCATTTGAAACCCCTGTTGATTTCATAAGTTCATCACACAATATGATCAACCATACAATTGTATAAACAGTCATAAATGCTTAATTAAATAAATAAGTAAACATTTAATAAAATCTAAGTCCTTATGATTGGGGCCTTTGGTCATACTCGAGTAGACTAGTCTGTCAATCTAGGTACTTAGTAGTTAGGGAATCTGTAAATATCCTCAAACATACGACCTACAAATCAAACGGTCTAGCTAGGACTTCTTGAAATGTAGGGTTTTTGTTTCGTCTGTTTTGGCATATGTTATCTCTAATATTTCCCAGGTTTTCCCTTGAAAATGATTTATTGATTCGTCTGATTCTGTTACAAGATGTACTTAACTTGTTGATCATAGAATACTAGATTCATGGATCAATTGTACACTTGATTCATTGTTCAACAAACACTTAGTTTGTATAACATTGAATATAGTCTTTGCAAAGATTGGTTCGTTTGATTCGTTGAAATCCCACACTTGTTTCGTCAAAATGTTTCGCATGATTTGTTGAACTCACCCACTTGATTTGTCAAAATGTTTCACTTGATTCATTGAAATCACCCATTTGATTCGTCAAAATGTTTCGTTTGATTCATTGAACTCACACACTTGATTTGTTAAAAATGTTTCCTTTGACTCGTTTGAAATGTTATGTTTTGTTTGAAAGGTTTAGTTAAATTGATTATTCACTTAATTTATAAGGAATAACTTAGTAAAACCTGTATAAAATATTCCTAGATATGATCCAGGATAACATTCATATATGTAAAACATATAAATTTAAAAGCATTTAAGTAAACAATTTAAATAACAGTTTACGCATGCTTCTCAGCCCCGCGTTTTAAAACAAAAAGTTAGAAAAGGGGCAATGAACTCACGCGTTTTATAGCCCGGGTATGTTCGGGTGCGTTCGGTTTCGGGTTCACGCGTCGTTTTCGTCGTTTTTTGTAACATTACGTAGCTTAATAAAAATGAAAATGTTGAAACTTCTTAAATTAGTAATTCCTAACAAATTAACTAAATATCTTTTATTTATTATTATTATTTTTTTTTAAATTTCAAAAACGTTTATTTTTATTGTTTCATCGGATCGTATCGTTTTCGCGCGTGTTCGTAAGAATCGTCACCCGTTCGAACACGACGACAACGTTACTTTCCAATACGATTTTCTAATTATCGGACATCATTCAGAACGTTAAACTTTCAGATATATTCGTACAGATCGTCACCTATACAAATAATCCGTCGATTTAGCATTCACATAACGACATCCGTTGTTGTCTTGTTCTGTAAAGCCTCACATACGTTTATACATAATAAAATCCTAACAAATAAATCATATGATGGTTCTGTGTTGCCAGATAATTATCTGACTCAAGAACCATTGTTCTGAACTGAGTTTTCTGAAATGATTATGAACTCTCTGTTTTGATAGCATGAAATGATACTGAAACTTGATGTGAATATGAAATATACTGAATTACATGGAATTTGTACCTGATTACTGTTCACAAACTGTTTACGATCACTGTTCCGGTGACGGTTCCGGCACTGATGTTACACTAAAGACTATAAGGAACTACACTATGGCTACTCCACTCAACCAAGTGGCCATGGCAACGCAGGATGTGCACAAGAAACAATATACTTGCCCACACCCTCTGTGTTACAAGTGCCAGTATCATCATGCTGCAAGCAATCCCTGCCGTCACCGCACGAGATGTGGAAGAAAAGGACATTGGGTCCAGAATTGCAGGATGACTCCCAACCAAGCATTCAACAATGCTGCTCTAGCTCTCCCTCCACCCAACAACCAGAACAACGGTGGATGCTATAACTGTGGCGAACATGGCCACTTTGCAAAGAACTTCCCAAAGAAGACACAACTGACAGTTCTAGCACCTCGTGGAAGAGCTTTTGCCATAGGAGCTCCAGCTGCACGCCAAGACCCGAACGTGGTCACTGGTACATTTCTCTTACATGACTTTTATGCAATAATTCTATATGACACTGGTGCTGATCATATTTTTACCTCTACTGATTTTGCATGCCATCTAGATACTATAGAGGAACAGTTAGATTCCCCTTACATCATAGAGGTAGCTAATGGGAAACAAATCACAATCAGTACAGTATACAGAAACTGCCCATTGACACTTAATGGTCAAATATTCACTATCGATTTGATACCGATGGAGTTAGGTAGTTTCGACGTCATCTTTGGAATGGATTGGCTTGTTTCTAATCGAATGGAAGTCATCTGTTCTAAAAACCTGCTTCGAGTTCCATTGCCGAACGATCGTATATTGGAAGTTAAAGGGGATCATGCAAAACGAAGTGTCAAATCATCTCTTGCATAAAGGCGCGTAAGTGTTTACAGAAGCAGTGCGTAGCTTTCCTAGCTCATGTGGTGGAAAAGGATTCAAGACGTGCCGGTAGTAAAAGAGTATCCGGAAGTATTTCCTGAAGACCTACCAGGTTTGCCACCAGCGCGACCGGTAGAGTTCAGTATTGACTTGGTTCCTGGAGCAACACATGTTGCTAAATCTCCTTATTGATTAGCACCATCAGAGATGCAGGAATTGTCAAACCAGTGATAAAAGCTACTTGATAAAGGATTCATCAGACCAAGCTACTCACCTTGGGGAGCCCCGGTTTTATTTGAGAAGAAGAAAGATGGATCGTTTCGGATGTGCATAGACTATCGAGAACTGAACAAGCTGACTATCAAGAATCGGTATCCATTACCGAGGATTGATGACTTGTTCAATCAACTACATGGAGCTCAGTATTTTTCGAAGCTTGATCTACGGTCCGGATATCATCAACTTAGAGTTCAAGATGAAGACATACCGAAGACGGCGTTCCGAACCAGATATGGGCATTACGAGTTTATGGTGATGCCTTTCGGATTGACGAATGCACCCGCGGTTTACATGCACCTCATGAACTGAGTGTGCAAGCCGTATTTGGATCAGTTTGTCATTGTCTTCATTGATGACATACTGATTTATTCCAAGAGCAAAGCAGATCACGAGCAACATCCCAGACAGATCTTGGAGCTGTTGAAAGAAGAGAAACTTTATGCCAAATTCTCTAAGTGTGAATTTTGGCTAAGAGAAGCTCAATTTCTAGGTCATGTAGTCAACAGTGAGGGAATACACATAGATCCTGCCAACATCGAGGCGATAAAGAACTGGGATACTCCGAAGACACCGACGGACATGCGGTCTTTCCTTGGTTTAGCAGGTTATTATAGAAGGTTTATCTCAAACTTTTCTAAGATAGCTTTGCCTCTCACCAAGCTAACTCAGAAAAGTGAACCGTTTGTTTGGGAGCAGAAACAAGAAGATGCTTTTCAGACACTAAAGCAGAATCTATGATATGCTCCAATCTTATCTCTCTCGGAAGGATGTGATGACTTTGTTGTATACTGTGATGACTCCCATCAGGGACTTGGTTGCGTACTAATGCAACGGGACAAATTTATTGCTTATGCATCAACGCAGTTAAAGATTCATGAGAATAACTACACTACTCATGATTTAGAACTGGGAGCTGTGGTATTTGCACTGAAGATCTGGAGACATTACTTGTATGGCACTAAATGTACCATATTTACTGATCACAAGAGTCTGCAACATATTTTTGATCAGAAGGAACTCAACACGCGACAGCGTCGTTGGGTTGAACTTCTGAATGATTACGATTGTGTAATCAAGTACCATCCGGGCAAGGCAAACGTGGTATCTGATGCTTTGAGCCGGAAGGAACGGGTCAAACCCTTGTGCGTTAGAGCAAAGGGAATGATGGTGCAGACGAGTTTACATGACAAGATTATTCAGGCACAGCAAGAATCAGTTGATAGAGGAAATCTGAAGAAAGAACTTGACTATGGAGTAGAGAAACAGTTCGAAATAAAGCTTGATGGAGCTATCTACTACCAAGATCGTATATGGATTCCGGCATTAGACGAATTGAGAAGACTTATATTTGATGAAGCACACAAGACCAGATACTCTGTGCATCCAGGCGCTGATAAAATGTACCAAGATTTGCGTGGATTTTATTGGTGGCCGGGAATGAAGAAAGACATAGCCGAGTACGTCGGTCGATGTCTTACGGGTGCGAAGGTAAAGGCAGAACACCAGAAGCCGTCTGGTTTACTAGAACAACCTGAGATTCTGCTCTGGAAGTGGGAACAAATAGCTATGGACTTCATTACAAAGCTACCCCGCACTTCCAGTGGTCATGATACGATTTGGGTTATCATTGATCGTTTGACAAAATCTGCTCACCTCTTGCCAATGCGTGTGACCTTCACGATGGATAAACTGGCGAGATTGTACATCAATGAGATAGTGGTGCGTCACGGTGTGCCATTATCTATTATTTCAGATAGAGACAGCACATTCACATCGAGGTTCTGGCAATCATTACAGAAATATCTAGGGACACAATTAAATCTGAGTACAGCTTACCATCCACAAACGGACGCTCAAAGCAAACATACAATTCAGACCCTGGAGGACATGTTGAGAACCTGTGTGTTAGATTTCGGTGGAAATTGGGATTCTCATTTGCCATTGATTGAATTCTCCTACAACAAGAGTTATCATAGTAGCATCGGTTGTGCACCATTAGAGGCTCTTTACGGTCGAAAATGTCGATCACCAATCTGTTGGACTGAAATGAGAGATAACCGTATAAATGGGCTAGAGCATATTGAAGACTACTGAAAGATTGCCCAAATTCAACAAAGACTACAAGCAACTAGGAGCAGACAAAAGAGCTACGCAGAAAAACCGGCGCAAGCTGTTGGAATTTCAAGTAGGAGACCATGTCATGTTGAAGGTATCCCCATGGAAAGGTTTAGTACGTTTTGGAAAGAAAGTCAAGTTAGCACCACGATACGTGGGATCGTTCGAGATAATCGAACATATTGGTCCTGTGCCGTATAGACTGAGATTACCAGATGAACTCAGTGGTGTGCATGACGTGTTCCATGTCTCAAACTTAAAGAAATGCCTTACTGACGAATCACTCGTCATACCGATCGAAGAGATTCAAGTCGACGAGCAATTACACTTTATTGAAGACCCATTGGAGATTGTGGATCGCAAAGTTAAACAACTAAGGTGAAGCCGTATTCCGATTGTCAAGGTTCGTTGGAACTCAAAGTGCGAACCCAAGTTTACTTGGTAACGTGAAGATCACATGAATTCCAAGTATCCCCAACTGTTCACAGAGGAAGACGTACCTGATAATGACACTTAAATTTCGGGACGAAATTTCTCTAACAAGGGGAGACTGTAACATCACTGCCGGAAACATTATCGGGACAGTGATCTCAACAGTAACATGAACAGTAATCAAGTACAAATTATACGTGTTTCATTGTATGTCATGTTCATATCATATATCATTATCATTCCGTGTTATCAAACAGCAAACTCAGAATCATTTCAAGGAAACGGGTCTAAGAAATATGGTTCATCAGTCAGATAGTTATCTGGCGTTACAGAACCATCATGTTATTATTTGTTAGGATTTTATTACCTATATTCGTATGTGAGGCTTTACAGAACAAAACAACACGGATGCCTTTATGCGAATGCTATATCGACGGATTATTCGTATAGGTAATGATCTGTACGGATATATCTGAAAGTTTAACGTTCTGAATGATATCCGATAATTATAAAACCATATTGAAAAGTGTAGTTATCGTCGTATTCGTACGGGTGACGATTCGAACGAATACGCGCGACGACTGTACAATTCAATTTTAAACAGTAAATCAAATATCTCTGAGAATTTTAAATAAATGAAAGATATTTAGTTAATTTACTAGGAATAACCACCTAAAATAAATTTTATAAATCTTATTTTAAAACTGATTCGTTTCGTTACGAAAAACCGACTTTTTACGCGAAACCGAACCTACCCGGGTATATTTGAACCATTTTTTGTGGCATTTATGCCCACAACGACCACCACCTACCAGCTCTCCTTCTCATTTTCGTTACCCACTTTCTCTCTCTCTCTAGAAGCCATAGCCACCATTTCTCCATTTCTCCACGAAAACTCGAGTTCTTGGTGTCAAAACGACCACTATCATCTGTAGATCACGAAAGTATCTAAGCTTTTATCCAGTCTATTTGAGGTAAAGATCCACTTTTTGTTCGGTTTAGGGTTTTGAAAACCCTAAGTTCGAATCCCTTCATGAAACCGGTTTCAAGCCATAAAACCTTAGGGAAAAAAACACCCCATATACACCTAGAATGAAGTAGGAAATAGCCTTGCTTCAATGCCTAGCTAATTAGTTCAAAAACCATGGGCAGACGCACCATGACCGCTGCAGCCGCATGAAGAATCTTTAGGTGGTCGAATGGCCAAACTGCTAGGCCGCATGACCCCTTCGGCCGAAAGGCCATCTTCCTCATTCGGTCAGCCCTCAGCTCCTTTGGTCGGGTGCCAGCTCCATTCATTCGGCCAGACTCATTCTGTCGGCCCTTTCCTTCGGCTCAAGCCTTTCGACCAGACCCTGGTTCAGCCTAAACCCATTCTCACCAACTCCTTCGGCCGAGCCACCTTCGAATGAACCCTTTTGACCAGGCCTTCATTCGGCAACCTTTCATACGGCCCAGCAGTTTTCAGTCGGCCCAATTCCCTTTCGGTTTGCCCAATGCTGTTTCTGTTGGCCCAGGACACTCTTTCGGCCCATCCTTCATTCCATGGTCATGATGGTTCAGTCATGATGACTAGAGTTGGGTAGAGTTTGGACCACATGGTTGCATGCATGGGAGTTCATTGAATGTATGTGTGTGCATGCATTTGTGTGTGTGTGCATGGGGATAACCTTAGGATTTTCAGGCAACCAACCTTGGTGAACTAAGGTTCCTTGAATAATCATGGAGTCAATCAAATAGTGATGGGTTAGACTACATGAAGTATAGATGGTGGATTTGGATCAAAGAAAACGTAAATTCGAGTTCAAATGAAAATTAATATGGTTTTCTTAAAACACACTAACAACTCAACATGAGTTGTTAACCCCCATTAAATTAGTTTAGCATACTTGGGAATTTATTATGAGATCATGTGAATCAAATCAAAAACCTAAAGGTTGAAGTGTGGATTTAACTGTTAACACATAAACCTTAGGAAAATCCATAGGAATATGTAACTAACCGAGATGACATACCTAAAGCATCTAGTCTTACTTAATCAAAGTACGGAAAAGAAATCACTCGAAAATCAAAGTCTAATGATGGGCCCGAGGATTGGCCCAATGGGCTTAACTTAAGCCCATCATATGTTAAATATCTTTTCATTTAGAATAATTATGTTTAATAAAAGAAAAATGATTTATAAACTTTATTTAAATTAAAATAAATAATTTTAACTTAATGCTTAACATAAAGTAAATTAATTTAAAAACGTGTTAATTAAAGACTTGTAATAATGACTAATGGGATTAGGGTTACTAATGGGTAATAAGTTAGACTAGTTAGATGAAATCTTATAAACACAATAGTACATAGGACACTAAGTTGCACACCGAGACCCAACCTAGATACGATGACTATTATAAATTCTTTCCGTATTCGAATTCTCTTAAAACAACTCAGGAACCGAAGAAACATAGTCTACAACAACGAGCGCGCATTTTGTGGTAATTCAATATAGATCAACATATGTGAGTTCATTGCCCCTTTTCTAAACATTTTTGTTTTCCAACGCGGGGCTGAGAAGCATGTGTAAACCTTTTTATTTAAATTGTTTTACATAAATGCTTGTACTTATTATATGCTTTATATTTACTTGCTTATACTTCTAGACTCCTATCTAGGTAATTGCTATGGAGAATTAAATAACAAGTTAATTAATTACTCTTATGAGTAATACTTTAATTCTAAATTCTAAACAAACCCTTAGTCCCTCGAGTTCAAATTCAAGAATCTAAATTCAAAGTGAAATCAAAAGAACTAAAGCTAAAGATCAAAATGAATGGAATCTAATCCAGTGTGTGATCAGTAACCTACGGATCCTACTCAAGAATCTATAATCATTATGAAATCATGGAATTCAAAAGATCATAATCCAGCGGATCAAGAGAATCAAGGAAATCATAACCGTGTGTGAATCATTGAAATAATGAAATCATCAAGATCTAATGAAATCATTAATTGTTTAAGTTAAGGTGGACGCCAGTTGTATGTAAATCAAGATCACGTGTAACACACAAAAAGTCCCGTCACAATAGTAGACTCTTGTAGTCAAGCTATATGGGCAAAACTTAAACTATCAAACGAAATCAAGAGATCAAAGACGATCAAGAATCAAAGGATATCCTTAAAGTCCCGGCATGTACAGTAGGCCAGAGGGTCAAACTGATATGGGCATCATGAAAGTCCCAACGCGTACAGGTAGACTCCTTGTGGGTCATGCCTGGTATGGGCCACGTGTGAGAGGGTACAACTTGGACAACCACCAACAACTAAGTCTAATTGATTGAGTCAAATAGGCCCAATCATCATGTCTTAGTTGTATTTAAATGCTAAATTATTAATTTAATTAACCATTTAATCTAATATCTCTACAAGTGCTTTGGGGTAATCATGAATATATGGTCAACTCAAAAGAAATTAGAGGTGATTCAATTTGTGGAAATCAAGAATCTAAAATGAAGGTGAATGGAGTGAAACGCTTAATTATCATTAATAACAATATGCTAAGTAGTCTGGTATGTGGTGGGATGGTGGCCGGGGCTTGTCCCCTAAATATGCCCTATATAAGAGCATACTTGATTGGATAACATAGGTGGTCGTTGATGAGGTTAAGGTTGTCATTTCGGGGGAATCATGGTAAACATTTTCAGGGAAATCAAATGCTAAGAATCAAAGGTATGGGATGAATTGCTTAATTATCACCAGGAACAATATATCATGTGGTTTGGTATGTGGTGGGACAGTGGCTGGGCGGGCGGTAAGTTCGACCCTACATATGCCCTATATATAAGCATACTGAATTGGATGATATAGGTGGTTAATGGTGAGGTTAAGGTTGTCATTCAAAGGTTATTCAAATTCATTTTTAAAAAACTACATGATCTCACCAACCATGTGTTGACTTGATCTTTTTGCATGACTTCTTAGGTGACGAACAGGTCAACTAAGGAGTTATTACTTTTGGACTAGGATACCAGTTAGAGGACCTAGTGCTTTTTGGACCTGCATACTTTTGAAACAATATTTTACAGATTATTTTGTATATCTTGTGCAGATACCAGATTGAAGAATTATGATGTTGATAGTAGATTTACATTGTTAAATTATAAACAAAACTAATGTAATTTAACCTTGTAATTCTATTTTCATTTAGCAGTTTCTCGTTTATATATCATGTGCCATGTGAACAATCGGATCATTCCGATTATCATTCCCGATATCGCACACCGAGACCATTCCGCCAGACGGGAAAGTCGATCTATCCCGCCGGCTTGGGGTGTGACAGAAAATGGATAGGGAAACAAAAACTTTTGTAGGGACCTCAGGAACGCACTTTGCTACTGAATGTGGAATTGTCATTTGGAATGTGTGCCCAATGAATTATCACATTAGGGATTCTGTACCAGGTGATGTGAAAACCCTCATGTGTGAGAAATTAGAAGTAAGTTTTATATATTTTTACTTTAATTAATTTATTAATAACTATTATGATGTTAAAATTTAATTTATGTTACTAACATATATATTCAACGAAGGGGGAGTTTGAATTGTTACGAGCACATAATATTTTTATGGAGTATGTAAATACTCGACTGCTCTTCTTGTGGAAACGCACTCGAGGTGTTTTGAGCCAACATTGGAATAAGAGCAGAGGTAAAACAAATCCGACCGTAGCAAGATCGAAAATGAAGCCTCATTGCCGGAATGAAGAACATTGGAAATATTTGTGTGACTACTGGGAGTTGGAAAAAACCCGGGTGTGTATGATGTATTTATTTTTACAAATCATAAAAAATATTCATGAATTATTTTAATATATTTTGTGGTCGAACATGTACTACAAATTTTAATTTCATAGAAATATAGTGATCAAACGGAATCAAATAGAGCAAAACAAGTAAACATAAGCAGAGGGGGATCTCGCTCGATTTTTCCAAATGGTAAAATTTACACATTTTAACTCATAATGTGTTATTGTGTGTTTTAAATTAATAATTTTCCATTTTATTATCTAAATTATGTTTTGAGAAGATTATTGTTAGTTTTTTTTTCAACCAGCTTGTTGTAATTTGTATTCATTTTTATATATTGACATTTAAGTTATAATAATCATAATTATTTTTAAAATCCGTAATTAAGGCAAGTGACCACAAATAACCCATAATGGACAATTTAAGAGTTGTAGAAAGTTGTATTTGTCTAAATCCAAGTGGGTGACCAGCAAGGGCCACAACCCAGGCCAAGTCTGAAGAGACACCATGGGGCCGGAGAGGGGCCAAAACAAACCAAGCAGGGACTGCCACAGCCCACACAGGGGTAGCATCAGGATCAGCAAGTGCCTCACCATGCACAGCAGGGGCCACATAGGCCATATAAGGGCAACCCATGCCGGACAGCTGAAGATTAGGCCGGACATGGAGCACACCAGCCTAGCTGAAGGCAGCAGAAAGCACCCGAGCCAGGTAGCAAGGGGCATCCGACATGTCTTGCAGCCAAAAAAAGGACCACGGGCCTAAGAGGAGCAGCACCAGCAGGCTTCTAGCAAACAACCCACCTACAACTAATAAACCAAACACTAGCCCCATCAGCCTGGCCCAAGATGCAACCACTCACCAAGGCAAAAAAGCTCCACCATGTTGGTTGCCATGGAATTACCCAAAACCACAACACAACTATAGCACACATGGCAGGTGCCATCTCTAGCCCAAACAGTGCCATCACAAAGCCACCCCAAGCCTAACATGGCCAGGCTGGGAAAGGACTTAATCCCCACCAAAACCACAAGGTAGCAACAGAAACACCTGGCCAGCACTTCCAAATCCAGCAGCAGCCAGCCAATAATAACCCTTATCAATCTAAGACCCATGGACGCCACCCCTGAGCCACACTCCCAGCCCCAAATCTATTTGCAATCCATAATAGAAGAAACCATAGCAAGCTGCACATCCCAGCTAGGAGAATAGCTACACCAATGCAGCAAAAAATAACCAAAAGTGGTGTGAAGCCTATCAATCCGCCAGCAGCCCTCAAGACCCCAACTCCAACAAACCCAACAGGACCCCAATAGATACCACCATCCCCTAGCCAGCCAAGAGAACTCCCAAAACCATCACAACCAATCCCCTCAAGTAGCCCTTGTTCAGATTTAAATTGAAAGAAATAACACCCAGAATTGGTCTTAGTCACCTCATCAAGATCATACTTGTTTGTTTTTGATGGTCCTAATTCAAAATATGAAATACTCCATTTAAAATTATTTAACTAGATGACTTATCTCTTTTTAGCAATGCATAAGAAGTAATAACTTTTGGATGTTTAGTTTACTTTAATCCATAAATAATACGATTGACCATCTACATATAATTAGTATAATACTTGCAAATTGTGGTGGTCTTCAGATTTTAGGTTTTTGATTTTACCCTCCTAGTTTGGGTAGTTATTTGGCATGCCTTAAACAAGGCTGAGGCAACAACCTATTGGTTGAGGTTATGCTACTTTCTAGCAGAAACTTGGAGTGTGGGCTATTTGACTTCCCAAGATTTGATTAGGAAGCAAATTATGGTTTTACCCTCCCTAATCACTATCAAATTTAGGGTTTTCAAGAAATGTAATTGTGTTGAAATTCTAATAAATAAAAGTTTGTTGCGTATTATTTAATGAAATTTACTTAAACGTTGTATAAATCATAAGACAAAAAATCAAAGATTAATAGAACAAAATAAAAGTGATATATACATTAGATAGCATTTAAGAACAATAATTAATTTTAATCTAGTTGTTATGTATGTGTGTAAATATATAAACTATAAATAACTTTATTTACAAATAAATATATAGCACCACAGCCCCGCCGGAATTCGGCAAGTCCAGCGACTCATCCCACCACAAAATTTAACCATTTCGGACTCCAAACGAGCAGGTTTTCGATACCCCGTGACCCAAATTCGATTTTTAACGTTCTTAGCCCATTAATATGCAATAAAAACGAAGTTTAATTCGACTTTTGACTATCAAAACCGTAGCATTAACCATATAATCAAATTTGAACGTTTCGGTTTTAATAACCCTTATAATCATAGGGGTTTTATTTATTGCATCATTTCGAATCAAACCACACCTAAAAGTCTCTCTAGAATCAAGCGAAACTCTCGAAACCGGCTCTTGAACAACCGCGACTGAGAGACACTCGAGCTCAATCACAACTCAACCATTACAGGTAATTTTAGTGTCTATTGATTCGGTTTAAGTAGTAGATAAAAAGCCCTCTGGATTTAGACTCTAAGAATCATCATGTCAATCGGATTTGGAACGAATTCAATCTAGGGTTCTTGAGGAATTTGGGTTTATTCCCAAGTGCTTTTTAATATCAAACGAAATTAACTAAAACAAAGGAAAACCCTCTAGTTCAGTGGTATAAGCTTTCTGGTTTGAGGAAAAGTTCTCGGGTTAGAATCCGGGTTAAATCGGTTTTATCCTAAACCCCATATTTTTTCCATTTCTTTTAATTTACGATCCAAATCAACTCCAAAAATTCTAAAAAAATTCTCAAAATTCAAAAATTATGTTTTGAATATTCTGTAAAAAAATCAGAATTTTTCGGATTCTTTTTCTATTATTTAACTATTTAAATTTTATTTAAATGGTTTAAAATATACAAAAAATATCAAATCAATTTTAAAAATTCTGAAAAATTTACAGAAATTATAAATAAACATTTTAAACATACCGTACAAATATTAGAATTTTTTAGAATTTCTTTCTATTATTTTACTGTTTAAATTGTATATAAATAGTTTAAAATATAAAAAGTATATCAAAGCACTTTTAAAAATTCTAAACAAATTACAGAAATTATAAAACATGTTTATAAACATTGTGGAAAGATTTGAAGAATTTTTGGACTTTAGTTTTATAAATTTATATGTTAGATGCTTAATTAAGTATTAAAAAGTAAAGTTTTAGTATAAAAATATTCTAAAAATCCAGAATATTATTTTAAGTTTTCTGAAATCATTTTGATGATGTTATAATCAGTTTTATTAAATAACTATTTATTTTAATAAAAGTTCATTCAAGTTTAGTTTTAAATTTAACTTTTAAACATATAAAGGTTTTAAGAAAATACATATACATATATTTTTGGAATATTTTTAATTTAATATTCTCAAATATATTATAATAATATAGAATAATATTTATTGATTATTTTTTAATAAAATATTATCTAGATTATTATGAAGTAAAAAAAATATATGATTCAAGGATTTGAATTACAAAAACTTATAGAAATATTTTGTTTTTTTATATAAATCAAATAACATTTATACAAAACATTTGGATACTCAAAATATATCTATAAAAATTATAAAAGAGGGGTTTATAAAATCCGATTTAGGGTTTTGTGTTTTAGAAAGATCCATTAGGAATGACGTAGATTTTATAGGTTCATATAAACTCTAGAACTTATACAAAAATCATATCACATTATAGGGTGAATCGTGACTTCACAAGTTTTCATCGTACTCAGTAACTTCTTGGTATCAAAGCTAGACATGTGACTTATTCTCATACTTCCCTTTTTTACTTTTGTATGTTTTGGGAATGTTACATATGTCTTTATCAACTCAATGTATTCTTAGAGTCAAAACATGATGCAAATTACTTAATTTGGTATAAAGGCCTTAAGTGTTGTGTGATTACTTGTATGATAGAACATGTGATGACTTGGAATTCTTGTATGCATATTCATTATACACAAAGTAGCCTGAGAATGATTAGACACCTTCTTCGCTTAAAATTTGGTGTTAGTGTTAAAAAGGTGAAAAGTGTGCATTTGCAAACTTGAGGACTAACTAATTTAATTAAGGTCTTGCTAACCTTGATTTATAAGTTATTTTATGTCTCATGTTTGAGGACAATTGTAAAGAACAAATGACATTGGGAAAAACTTGATTACTTATACATGATTGAATGACAAATACTTGTGATGACTTGTTATGAATTCTTAGGTTTAGCATGCTTCTAGAATTCTTGTAAGAACATACACTTAGGCTTATTACCATTTGGACTTAGTATTGCATCTTTTTTTTATATATACATATTATAACTTGTATGAGTGCTCACCAACTATGCAAAGAGTTGACAAATTGTATTTTACATATGTGACAGGTAACTGAAGATCGAAAGACATAAGCTAGGCTTAGAGGACCTAGTTTAATAATTTAAAACAATTTATGTTATGTTGAACTTTGATTATGTAATGTTGGATTTGATTTATATGTTTGAATGGTTAATGGTTGATTGGATATTTTAATATGGATGTTTAAATATTTAAACTTTAATAGTAGGCCATGAGCTTTTGAATAATCAAACTCGCGCCCCAATGTATTCCGGCATTGTTTGGGGTGTGACAGATTGGTATCAGAGCCATGGTCATAGGGATTTAGGTTATTAGAAATGGTGACCTAGACTATGACTAAGCAAACCCCTAATATGAGTTATCTCATATTACTTTTGATGTGTTCAATTATATGCTTACGTGCTACATGTTGTATTTTGCTCTACGTGTTACATTTCATGTTATATATTATATGTTACCATAAAGGAATGCCTTAGTTGTAAAATGACATATGCTTACCTTAGTTAGGACTTCCATAGAGGAATAACGTAGCTTATAAGTAACATATGTTTACTTAGTTTAAGTATACCATAATGGTATGCCTTAGACTATCATAAGGGATAATATATATGTTATTCTTAGTTTAAGGATATCTTAGAAACTTTCTAAGTCAATTCTCGTTCTATCTTCACAAACATGCGAGTACATCATAGATGTCAAGGATTCAAAAATCATAAGGCTAGCATGCATAATCAAATTCTTAAACAATACATAGTTTTACTTGATGTTATAACCATATTAGAATTTAGTTTTTAAGTGGAGATGTACTAACTGGAAGGGTGTAATGCCGGTAGTTGGTATTCCTGTCTAGGAAAGCTATTCGTATAAATCCCCGATGTATTGTGGGACCTGTCTAGCTTACATGGGGACTCCTAATGAGAGTATTATCACTTATAGGCCAAAGCATGCCATACCAAACACTTTACAAACTACATAATTATAATATGTCACATATATTGAAATTTTTGAATATCATTCCTTATGTTTTAAGTAAAGACAAAATGATTTATGTCTTGTTTGATTTATTTCAAATTCCATGACATTACATCTATGATAAATAATAATTTCTTACTACTATATCTAAGATGATAAAATTTCACAAGGTCAAAATAATAATAATAATAATAATAATAATAATAATAATAATAATAATAATAATAATAAAATTATTCCTATCTTTTCATTTTCTATTTCCAATCCTAATCAATTCATATTTCTCCATCTTATTTAGAATGGCAAACAGACGTCGTGCAGCTGAACGTAGGATGGCAAACGAAATTGTTCGTCAAATGGCTGCTGTCATCCCCAACATGGTAGTCCATCTTCACCAACAACTCAATGCAAATCCCAACAATGCTAATAATGTGAACAATGAAAGAGGAGCTAATCAGTCAAGATGTTCTTTCAAACACTTCAATTCATGCAATCCACCAAAATATAATGGGTCTGATGGAGCAACTGGTTTGCTTCAATGGTATGAGGGCATGGAAAGCACTTTCCTGAATAGTGAGTGCCCGGATAATCTGAAAGTCCGTTATGCTGCTGGTTCTCTTCGAAAGAGAGCTCTCACATGGTGGAATAATGAAAAAAAAGCATTGGGTGAAGAAGCTACCACTACACTAACTTGGGATCAACTGAAAGAGAGGATGACTCGGGAATTTTGTCCTCGCAATGAGGTCAAGAAACTTGAGTATGAGTTTTGGGAATTAAAGCAAGATAGTCGGGAGAATATGGCTTATAATAATCGTTTTCACGAGCTAACTTTATTGTGCCCCGATATGGTGACCTCTGTGACGAGAGAAATTTATAAGTATATTGGTGGGTTACCTACGCAAATCCAAGACTCAGTTTTTGGAAGCAAACCTACTAACTTAGCTGATACCACTCATATGGCTGCAACCTTCACCGACAACCATGTTAAGTGTAACATCAGTGCCGGAAACGTAACCGGAACAGTGATATGCACAGTAACTTACACAGTAACTCAGGTACAAACTATGTGAACTATTTGTATGCTATTATCATGTAATGCTTGGCACAAAACTATTATGCAATTGTTTCAGTAATCTGATTCAAACTCACGGTTTAACAGTTAGAAACACATCAGACAACACTGAACTGACACATAAATGCTTGTTAGGATGCTATTATGTATAAACGTATGCGAGGTTGAACAGAACAAAACAATAACGGACGTCGTTACAGGAATGCTAAATGGACGGATTATTCGTATAGGTGACGATCTGTACGAACATATATGAAAGTTTCACATTCTGAATGACGTCTAATAATTAGAAAACCATATTGAAAAGTGTAGTTATCGTCGTATTCGTACGGGTGACGATTCGAACGAATACGCGCGACGACTATACGATTCGATTTAAACAGTAAATGAAATGTTTTTCAGAAATTTAAAATAAATGGAAGATGTTTAGTTAATTAATAGGAATTACCACATAAAATAGATTTTTAAATCTTACTTTTAAAACCGTAACATTTCGTTACGTAAACGAAGGAAAATTGACGTTTTACGCGAAACCGAGCGAAACCGATCGAGACCGAACATGCGGGTAGATGAAAGAATTAAATGGGGCATTTATTCCCTCATACTCCTCCACCAACCAGCCACCAACACCAATTTTCGTCCCTTTCTCTCTCTAACTTTTTCTCTCTGGAAACATCCACTCTATCTCCTCCATTTCTCAACCAAATCAAGCCATTTTGGTGTCTAAACGACCATCACATCACGTAGATCATGAAAGTACAAGGATCTGGAAACCAAGATCGTCTGATTTGAGGTAGATTCAAGTTATTTCTCATGATTTTTAGGGTATTAAAACCCTTGTGCGAGCCACTCTTGAAAACCTGCTAAACCCTTCTAAACCTTAGGAAAAACGACACTAAACCACCATGGGAGGTGTTAGGAACATACTAGTTAACAAAGGCCCATCGTTTATCTTGAAATTTTGAGGATGCCCTTGCTGTCTTTCGACTGGCCGAATGAGGATGACAGCAGGTTGGCCGAATGGCCATAGGCCGCATAGGGATGCCTAAGGCCAAATGAGGCCATTCGCTCGGAGCTCTCTCGGTCGGATCCCACTCATTCGCCACCGTGCCATTCGGTCGTGATTGTTCGTCCAGACCTTCTTTCCCTCGGCATCATCACCAAGTCGGCCATGCTGGCTCGGCCCAAGACCATTCGGCTTAGCGCTTTTGGCCAAGACATAGCTGGGATACCAAACTCCTTCGGTCAAGCAGCCATGGGTATGATCTGAGTCGGATGGGATTGGTTATGCGAGAAAGGGTTAACTGATTATGTATCTCGTGCATGCATAGGGGCTACGTAAATCTTCATGCATGAGTGTGTGTGTGTACATGAGAAGAAAAACTTATATGGTTTTAAATGCAAATCGGTTGTTGTGCTTCATCTAAACCATGGGATTCGATAACCCGTCCCTTCTAAACTAAGATAAGATATGGACACAATTCTAATCTACCAAATGGGTTTGAAGTTAGACAAAGATTTATGCAACAAGAACAAGGGTTTTAACTATTTTAGAATAAACCATGAGTTGTAATGCAGCAAGTAATGAACTAAGTATTAGTGTTAATTCATTTTTAACACCCAATACTTAGTAAATATCATACCACCTACAACTAAGTTAGATAGTTCCAATGGACTTCTAAGCTAAGTTGTACGCACGAATGATCTAAGAAACAAGGGAAGCTAAGACTTAACCATAGGCTTAGAGTTGATCAAATTAGATTAACCAAAGCCTAACAAGCTAACTTATGATTTTCTTAAAATACATTATGGTTTTAGTAAACGAAATTGATGATAAACTTACTTAAATTAAATAAATGATTTTAACTTAATGGAATTACTTTGAATGAACTATTCAGAAATGTTTTAATTAAAGACTTTGAATGCAATTAACCTAAACCTTACATAGCTAAGGTTTAACAGCCACTACCTACGGGACAAGGGTTACAAACGGGTAATGTATTAGAATTGCTAGAGAGAATCATAGAAATTCATTAGTAACATAGGACACTTAGTTGCACGCCGAGACCAAAACCCTAGTTTGCGTCTAAAATAAATACTTATAGTATTCGAATCTCTTAAAACAACTCAGGTGTTGAAGATACTTAAGCTACAACTAACGAGAGCGCATTTACTTTTGTGATTTATACTTAGCAACACAGGTGAGTTCATTAGTCCCTTTTCAAACTATTTTGATTTTACTTCGGGACTGCGAAGCATGGTTATACATTCTCAACAAATGTTTAAATGTTTCTTAAACGTTTTTATGCTTATTCATAATGCTAATACTAATGCTTGCACACTTATTCTGAAAAGCTAAAAGCTAATGCTTTATTCTAAATGCTATCGCTTTATACACGTAACCTAAATGCTAAGGCTACATGCTAAGGCTACATACTCTGATACTAGTTTGCTTAAAACAGTGGATGTTTTTAATTTGAAAAGAATGTAAAGGCTAAAATGTTGAGATGCTTTTATGAACTAAACTTTGAAAGCTGGAATACTTAAACTCAGAAAGGCTTATTTGCATGATGTGCTTGCTATGCTTTAATGCTCGAAATGCTTGGAATGCTTAAAACTCTTGTATGCTTGATATGCTTGAAATGCTAAGACAGGAGGCTAGTACTTGTGAGACAAGATACGTGAATGCCAAGCTATGTGAATGTTATAAACTTTTATGCTAAAGCTATCGGCTGTTGTAGAACGGCCTAATTGGCCTCTCAGTGCTTGCCATACAGTGTTCTCCATAGTCAGGACCTTGAGGAAAGAGTGTTGGCCTCTCAGTGCTTGCCGTACAGTGATTCCTCATTGTCCACCCATGTTTAGTGATGTGCGACTAGGATGATTTTGGTTTTCTCTAATTGACTTTGTGTCATCTTGGGAAATCTTTGGTCAAAACACCGATGTTGTTATTCACATCTAGTTCCGATATGGATTCATACTGGATTCCTTAGGGTGTTCAGTTGTCCATAGAGGTAACTCGCAAAACTAGACTTGCAAATGCTGTTGTGTGTGTGTTTTAAACTTTGTAGCAGAATGGTAAAGCTATGAGGGAAATTGGATTCAATGTTAGGTAAAATTCTTAATTCTCATTAACAACAATGTCACATGTGGTTTAGTATGTGGGGGGATGGCATCTGGGCGGGTTGTAGGCTTGACCGTTTTGTACACCCTATATATAAGCATACCGAACTGGATATTACACGTGATGTTAATGAGGTTATGGTTGTTACCGAAAAGGTTTGCAAAAAGCTATTTTTCAAATACTAAAGTATACGAACTCACTAACCATTGTGTTGACTTTGTTATCTTACATGCTTTCTCAGGTGACGTACAAGAATAAGCTAAGGCTCAGGAATGCATCGTAGGATGCCCAGTTAGAGGACCTAGTAGTTTCTAGAAAGCACACATTTTGTTGTTTGTTATGAATCACTTTTGATATCTTGTACAGTTACAAGATAGTAAACATTTGATTCTTTTGATAGGTTTTCTCAGTTAAATATCAAACAATAACATTGTAATTTAACTTTTTAATCCTAGTTTAATGCTATTTGTGCTTTACTTATCCTCAATGTTGATGCTATGTAAACAATCTGATCATCACGATTATCATTCCCGATATCGTGCCCCGGGAACCTTCTGCCCGACGGGACACACGATCCGGCCCGCCGGCTCGGGGTATGACAGATTGTTATTAGAGCTCAAGGTTATAGAGCATAATTGTAACATCAATGCCGGAACCGTACCGGAACAGTGATCTCAACAGTAACATGAACAGTATTCAGGTACAAACAATACATATTTCAACTGATGTCATGTTCATATCACATATCGTTATTCTTTCATGCTATCAAACAGTAAATTCAGAATTTATTCAGAGAAACAAAACTCAGAAAACATGGTTCATTATTCAGATAATTATCTGACATCATAGAACCATCATGTGATTATGTGTTAGGACTTTATTATGTATAAACGTATGTGAGGCTTTATAGAACAAAACAACATGGATGTCGTTACGTGAGTGCTAAATTGACGGATTATTCGTATAGGTGACGATCTGTACGAATAAATCTGAAAGTTTAACATTCTGAATGATATCCGTTAACTAGAAAACAATGTTGAAAAGTATAGTTATCGTCGTGTTCGTAAAGGTGAAGATTCGAACGAATACGCGCGACAAATGCACGATTCGATTTTAAATGATAAACTAAATATTTTGAAAATTTATATAGAAGATACTTAGTTAATTTATTAGGAATTAAAACCTAAAATAATTTCGTAAATCTTATTTTAAATTCGCGCCGTTTCGTGACGAATACCACGAGAAACCGTTGTGTTACGCGAAACCGAGCAAAACCGAACATACCGGGTATCCTACTTCATTAAATGAAACATTTATTTCCCTATCTACCACCACCAACCTCCACCACTCTCTTTTCCCTTCTCATTTTCGTTCACCTTCTCCCTCTCTCTCTAGAAACTCTTCTCCACCTTCTCTCTAGAAATTCTTGGTGATTTATCAACCAATCCAAGCATTTTAGGTGTCAAAACGACCACCACGCAACTTACATCAAGGAAGTACAAGTTATACGATCTTTTATCCATAAAATTTGAGGTAAATCTTTAGATTATTTTCGGTTGAAGTGAGTAGGATGAACCTTTTGTGGTTATGGCTGTTTAATCGATATACACACCTCGAAAACACAAAGATACATACATAGGAACAACAGGGACACGTTGGAAGTTCATTTGTAACAGGTTAGAGCTTGAAAATGAGAATGGTAATACAGGTTCGTAGATCTCCTTTGAAAGAACCTGTAGCCGAACCTCTCCCAAGATGACACGAACCTTACACCTGCAACGAACCAGCCAGCCGAACCTGAGACACCCTGCAACGAACCTGCTACCTCCACCAACCCTAGCCGAACCTGTACACATGGCCGAACCTTCTATGGTTTAGGCGAACCTTCGACTAACGAACCAAGAAGCAGCGAACCCAGGACCGAACCTGGAAGCCTTCTCCTTAGCCGAACCTTATCATGATTGCCGAATCATTCTTCAAGGCCGAACCCTGACATGCAGTTTCGAACCCACAAGACCACGAAACATCACGAACCCTAAACAGGCGAACCTTAGTCTTTGAACGAATCCTTACACGAACCATCTATGGCAGCCGAACCCTAGGACTCCTCCAGAGTTGCCGAACCCCCTATCACTTAGCCGAACCCTCTAATGTTGGTTATAGGTTCGCTGACCTGAGTGTTAACCGAACCCAAATGTTATCGAATTATCGTAGTAACGAACTTAGGACTGTGAAGTGAAGTTTAAGAACCATGGGAATAAACATACGAGAACTAGAGGTCTAGAAACAAGATAAGGAACATGCAAATTATGTGGGGGAAAACTATATAACTCATGCATGCAAATTTATATACAAATACATGCATGAAGTAAAATCATGTGTGAGAGTGTATGGGGATTTTGTAAGTGCATGGAAAGGCCATTAAGGCCCATCAAAGTGAGATAGGGTTATTAATGCAACCATGGACTAGTGTCAATAATAATGGTCTTCTTAAAGACACTAACGACTTAATATAAATGGTTAACATATATTGAATTGGCTTAACACTTATGAATTATTCAAGGAAGTGGTTGATGATCAATGAGAAGCAAAGACAATCAATCGGCCTAAATGGGCCCAGTGGGCTTAATTAAGCCCATCTCATAGTAAATGTTTATTTAAATTCAAGTAATGATATTTTAATAAAAGAAAAAGGTTTTGAGAACTTATTAAATTAAATTAAATGATTTTCTAAGTTTAACTTAAAATGAATTTGATGAAAGCATGTTAATTAAGATTTGTTATAACTAATTATGGGATTGGATTATAAATGGGTATCTAAGCTAGATTAACTACATTAAATCATAGAATCACTTTAGTAACTTAGGACACTTAGTTGCACACCGAGACCAAGACCTTAGATACGACGGCTCATATGTATACTTATAGTATTCGAATTCTTTTAAAACAACTCAGGAACTAAAGAAACCTAAGCAACAACAAGAGCGTTCATTTTGTGATAGTACATTAGACAGCAACACAGGTGAGTTCATTGCCCCTTTTCAAACATTTTTGTTTTAAAACGCGGGGCTGAGAAGCATGCGTAAACTGTTTTATTTAATTTGTTTACTTAAATGCTTTTACTGGCATATGTTTTACATGTACAATTGTTATTATAGACTCATGTCTAGATGAACTGTTTCAAATCAAAGAACAAGTTGCAGAGAACTATTTTCAAAGGTCTAATTCAAAGAACTATTTCAAGTGTGAGTTGTCAAAGAACGATCAACGAATCAAGAGTACATTTGTTCAACGAATCAAGACTATATTCAATGTTCAACGAATCAAGTACATTTTACAACGAAACTAGACGAATCAACAAATGACTTTCAAGGGAAAGTATGGGAAATATCAAAGATAACATATGCCAATAAAACTATACGAAACAAGGGATGAAACTAGACGAATCAAGTACGAAACAAAAACCCTACATTTCAAGAAGTCCTAGCTAGACCGTTTGATTTATAGGTCATATGTTTGATGATATTTACAGAATCCCTTTACTACTAAGTACCTGATTGCTATACTAGTCCACTCAAGTTGACCAAAGCCCAATCATTAGGACTTAGATTTTATTAAATGTTTATTTATTTATTTAATTAAGCGTTTATAACTGTTTCTACAAATGTTGTGGTTGATCATAATTGTGATGAACTTAAGGAATCAACATAGATTCCAAATTGTTGTATTTACAGGAACAAAGAACTGATGAACTAATGGGTTATTGGTAGGGGTAAAATGCTTAATTATCATTAACACCAATGTACTATATGGATTAGTATGTGGTGGGACGACGTCTGGGCGGGTTGTAAGCTCGACTCAGGAGTATACCCTATATATAAGCATACCGATCTGGATGATACATGTGATGTTAATGAGATTAAGGTTGTTACCTGGGGGTTTAACAAATATTTTGAGTGTACATTAGAACTATAGTGGAATGGAAGTGTATGGTAGGTAAAAATGCTTAATTATCATTACCAACAGTGTCATATGCGTGTTACGGGTTGTAGGCTCGACTTAGGGGTATGCCCTATGTATAAATACCGATGTGGATTTTACATGTGATGTTAATGAGGTTAGGGTCTTTACCGAAAAAGGTTTACAAATCATTTTCAATTACTAAACTATATGAACTCACCAACCATGTGTTGACTTTATTTTTGCATGACTTCTCAGGTGACGAATAGGTCAATTAAGAAGTTTATGCTTTTGGACTAGGACTTCAGATAGAAGACTTAGTATTTTTGGACCTGCATACTTTTGGAACATCATTATACAATTATTTTGTATATCTTGTGCTGTTACAAGATAGATATCTTATGATGTTTATGATAGATTTACACTGTTAAATTATGAACGATACGGATGTAATTTAACTTTTTAATTCTATTCTATTTAGCATTTCTCATTTATATCATGTGAAATGTAATCAATCTGATCATACCGATTATCACTCACGATATCGCGTCCTGGGAACCTTCTGCCGACGGGGAAGACTTCAAGGCTTTACTGAGGACCGAATTCTGCCCCAAGAATGAGCTGCAGAAACTGGAGGCCGAACTATCTAACCATGTGATGAAAGGGGCAGACCACATGGGATATACCACTCGTTATCAGGAGTTGGTTGCTTTGGTACCAGAGATGGTACCAACTTTGGAATAGATGATTGATCCTTATGTAGGTGGACTTCCCGCCTGCATTTACGGTTTAGTTGTTGCAGCAAACCCTATTATTGTGGAGTCTGCAGTGAGTTTATCTGGAAAATTCACAGATCTGATGGTAGCCTCTGGAGTGTTGAAAAAAGAGGACTCTGGCAAGAACAAAGCAGAGTCGTCAAAGAAACCCCACCACCACCAGAAGAAGAAGCAAAAGGTCATCAAGAATTACACGGTGGCCACACCTCTTTAACAAGTAGCAGCTGCACCACAAAACCCTAACAGAAGACCCTACACCGGCACGTTTCCTCTGTGTGCCAAGTGCCAATACCATCATGCTGCTAACACTCCCTGCAAGCAATGCACGGGATGTGGACGAAAGGGCCATTGGGTCCAACACTGCCGGACACCACCTAACCAAGCAGTCAGTAATGCTGCTTTGGCTCGCCCTCCACCAGCTAATCAGAACAACGGTGGATGCTATAACTGTGGAGAAAAAGGCCACTTTGCAAAGAACTGCCCGAAGAAGGCTCAACAGGCAGTCCAAGCACCCCGTGGAAGAGCCTTCGCCATTAGAGCACCAGCTGCACGCCAAGACCCGAATGTGGTCACTGGTACATTTCTCTTACATGAGTTTTATGCATCTGTCCTATTTGATACTGGTGCGGATCAGAGTTTTATCTATACCGATTTTGCATGCCAATTAGATTCTATAGAGGAATAGTTAGATTCCCCTTACATTATAGAAGTAGCTAACGGGAAATAGATCACAGTTAGTACAATTTATAGAAATTGCCCATTAACACTTAATGGTCATACATTCCGCATCGATTTGATACCAATGGAGTTGGGTAATTTCGACATCGTTGTTGGAATGGATTGGCTTTCTTCTAACCGAGTGGAAGTCATCTGTTCCGAAAAGCTGCTTCGAATTCCATTACCGAGTGATCGGGTATTGGAAGTAAAAGAGGATCAAGCAAAAAGAAGTGTCAAAATCATCTCTTGCATAAAGGCGCGTAAGTGTCTGCAGAAGCGGTGCGTGGCGTTCTTGGCTCATGTGGTGGAAAAGGAGAAGGACAAGAAAAAGATTCAAGACGTACCAATAGTGAAAGAGTATCCGGAAGTATTTCCTGAAAACCTACCAGGTTTGCCTCCTGTGCGACTGGTAGGGTTTCGTATCGACTTAGTTCCTGGAGCAACTCCTGTTGCTAAATCTCCCTACAGGTTAGCACCTTTAGAGATGCAGGAATTTTCAAACTAGTTACAGGAGCTACTTGACAAGGGTTTCATCAGACCGAGCTACTCACCTTGGGGAGCTCCGGTTTTGCTCGTGAAAAAGAAAGACGTACCGTTCAGAATGTGTATAGATTACCGTGAGCTGAACAAACTAACCATCAAGAATCGGTATCCTTTGCCGAGGATTGATGATCTGTTTGACCAACTGCAAGGAGCTCAGTATTTCTCGAAGATCGATCTACGGTCTGGATATTTTCAACTCCGAGTTCAAGACGAAGACATACCGAAGACGGCGTTCCGAACAAGATACGGGCGTTCCGAGTGTGCAAGCTGTATTTGGATCAGTTTGTCATTATCTTTATTGATGACATACTGATTTATTCCAAGAACAAAATGGAACACGAGCAACACCTCATGAAGATCTTGGAGCTGTTGAAGAAAAAGAAACTCTATGCAAAGTTCTCTAAATGTGAGTTTTGGTTAAGAGAAGTTCAATTTCTGGGTCACGTAGTCAACAGCGAGGGAATACATGTATATCCCACCAAGATTGAGGCGATTAAGAACTAGGATACTCTGAAGACACCGACGGAGATACGGTCTTTTCTGGGATTGGCGGGTTATTATAGAAGGTTTATCTCAAACTTTTCTAAGATAGCTTTGCCTCTCACTAAGCTAACCCAGAAAAGTGAACCGTTTGTCTGGGAGCAGAAACAAAAAGACGCTTTTCAGACACTGAAAGAGAAATTATGTGATGCTCCAATTCTATCTCTCCCAGAAGGCTGCGATGACTTTGTTGTTTATTGGGATGCCTCCCATCAGGGACTTGGTTGCGTCCTGATGCAACGGGACAAAGTTATTGCTTTTGAATCAAGACAGTTAAAGATTCATGAGAAGAACTACACTACTCATCATCTTGAACTGGGAGCTGTGATCTTCGCATTGAAGATTTGGAGACATTATTTATATGGCACCAAGTGTACCATATATACTGATCACAAAAGTCTGCAGCACCTCTTTGACCAGAAGGAACTCAACATGCGACAACGCCATTGGGTTGAACTTCTGAATGATTACGACTGTGTGATCAAGTACCATCCGGGAAAGGCGAACGTTGTAGCTGATGCCTTGAGCTGGAAGGAACGGGTAAAACCCTTGCATGTCAGAGCAATGGGAATGACTGTGCAGACGAGCTTACGGGACAAGATAATTCACGCACAGCAAGAATCATTTGATAGAGGAAACCTGAAGAAAGAACTTGACTGCGGAGCAGAGAAACACCTTGAGACAAAGCCTGATGGAATGATCTACTACCAGGATCGTATATGGATTCCGGCGGTAGACGAAATGTGGAAACTTATCTTCGATGAAGCACACAAAACTAGATACTCTGTTAATCCAGGTGCTGATAAAATGTACCAAGACTTGCGTGGATTTTATTTGTGGCCTAGAATGAAGAAAGACATAGCCGAGTACGTCGGTCAATGTCTTGTGTGTGCGAAGGTGAAGGCGGAACACCAGAAACAGTCTGGTGCACTAGAACAGCCTGAGATTCCGCTTTGGAAGTGGGAACAAATAGCTATGGATTTCATTAGCAAGCTACCCGCACTTCCAGTGGTCATGATACAATTTGGGTTATCATTGATCGTTTAACCAAATCTGCTCACATCTTGTAAATGTGTGAGACGTTCACGATGGATAGACTAGCAAGACTGTACATCAATGAGATAGTGGTACGCCACGGTGTGCCATTGTCTATTATTTCTGATAGAGAGAGCAGATTCACATCGAGGTTCTAGCAATCATTGCAGAAATCTTTAGGGACGCAGTTAAACCTGAGTATAGCTTACCACCCACAAATGGACGGTCAAAGTGAACATACTATTCAAACCCTGGAGGACATGTTAAGAACCTGTGTGTTGGATTTCGATGGGAATTGGGACTCCCATTTGCCGCTGATTGAGTTCTCCTACAATAACAGCTACCACAGCAGTATCGGATGTGCACCTTTCGAGGCTCTTTATGGCCGAAAATGTCGATCACCAATTTGTTGGACTGAAGTTGGAGATAACCACATAACTGGGCAAGAGCTTATTCAGGAAACTACTGACAAGATTGCCCAGATCCAACGAAGACTACAAGCAACAAGGAGCCGAAAGAAAAGCTATGCCGATCGACGGCGCAAGCCGTAGGAATTCCAACTGGGAGATCGTGTAATGTTGAAGGTATCCCCATGGAAAGGCGTTGTACGCTTTGGAAAGAAATTCAAATTAGCACCAAGATACGTGGGACCGTTCGAGATCATTGAGCGTATTGGTCCTTTGGCGTATAGGCTGAGATTACCAGATGAACTCAGTGGTGTGCACGACGTGTTTCATGTCTCGAACTTAAAGAAATGCCTTGCTGACGAATCACTCGTGATTGCAATCAAAGAAATTCAATTGGACGAACATTAGCACTTTATCGAAGAACCTTTGGAGATTATGGATCGTAAGGTTAAGCAACTTAGGCGAAGCCGTATCCCGATTGTCAAGGTTCGATGGAATTCAAAGCGAGGACCCGAGTTTACTTGGGAACGTGAAGATCACATGAAGTCTAAGTATCCCCAACTGTTTACAGAGAAAGCCGTACCGGATGATGATCCTTAAATTTCAGGACGAAATTTCTCTAACAAGAGGAGACTGTAACATCAGTGCTGGAAACGTAACTGGAACAGTGATCTGCACAGTAACTTGCACAGTAACTCAGGTACAAACTATGTGAACTATTTGTATGCTATTATCATGTAATGCTTGGCACAAAACTATTATGCAAATGTTTCAGTAATATGATTCAAACTCACGGTTTAACAGTCAGAAACACATCAGACAACACTGAACTGACACATAAATGCTTGTTAGGATGCTATTGTGTATAAACTTATGCGAGGTTGAACAGAACAAAACAATAACAGACGTCGTTACAGGAATGCTAAATGGACGGATTATTCGTAGAGGTGACGATCTGTACGAATATATATGAAAGTTTGACGTTCTGAATGACGTCTAATAATTAGAAAACCATATTGAAAAGTGTAGTTATCGTCGTATTTGTACTGGTGACGATTCGAACGAATACGCGCGACAACTATACGATTCGATTTAAACAGTAAATTAAATGTTTTTCAGAAATTTAAAATAAATGGAAGATATTTAGTTAATTTACCAGGAATTACCACCTAAAATAGATTTTTAAATCTTACTTTTAAAACCGTAACATTTCGTTACGAAAACGAAGGAAAAGTGACGTTTTACGCTTAACCGAGTGAAACAATCGAGACTGAACACGCGGGTAGATGAAAGAATTAAATGGGGCATTTATTCCCTCATTAATCCTCCACCAGCCAGCCACCATCACCAATTTTCGTCTCTTTCTCTCTCTAACTTTCTCTCTCTGGAAACATCCACTCTATCTCCTCCACTTCTCAACGAAATCAAGCCATTTTGGTGTCTAAACGACCACCACATTACATAGATCACGAAAGTACAAGGATCTGGAAACCAAGATCGTCTGATTTGAGGTAGATTCAAGTTATTTCTCATGATTTTTAGATTTTAAAACCCTTGTGCGAGCCACTCTTGAAAACCGGCTAAACCCTTCTAAACCTTAGGAAAAACGACACTAAACCACCATGGGAGGTGTTAGGAACATACTAGTTAACAAAGGCCCATCGTTTATCTCGAAATTTTGAGACTTCCCTTGCTCTCTTTCGATGGGCCGAATGAGGATGATAGCAGGTAGGCCGAATGGCCATAGCCCACATGGGGATGCCTAAGGCCGAATGAGGCCATTCGCTCGTAGCTCTCTCGGTCGGATCCCACTCATTCGCCACCATGCCATTTGGTCGTGCTTGTTCGGCCAGACCTTCGTTCGCTCGGCATCATCACCCAGTCGGCCATGCTGGCTCAGCACAAGACCATTCGGCTCAGCTCTTTCGGCCAAGACATAGCCGCGATACCAAACTCCTTCGGTCAAGCAGCCATGGGTATGATCTGAGTCGAATGGGACTGGTTATGCGAGAAAGGGTTAACTAATTATGTATCTCATGCATGCATGGGGCTATGTAAATCTTCATGCATGAGTGTGTGTACATGAGAAGAAAAACTTATTAGGGTTTTAAATGCAAATCGGTTGTTGTGCTTCATCTAAACCATGGGATTCAATAAACCGTCCCTTTTATACTAAGAAAAGATGTGAACACAATTCTAATCTACCAAATGGGTTTGAAGTTAGACAAAGATTTATGCAACAACAAGGGTTTTAACTATTTTAGTATAAAGCATGAGTTGTAAAGAAGGAAGTAATCAACTAAGTATTAGTGTTAATTCATTATGAACACCCAATACTTAGTAAATATCATACCACCTACACCTAAGTTAGATAGTCCCATTGGACTTCTAAGCTAAGTTGTTCGCACGAATGATCCAAGAAACAAATGAAGCTAAGACTTAACCATAGGCTTAGAGTTGATTAAATTAGATTAACCAGTATGATTTTTTTAAAATAAATTATGGTTTTAGTAAACGAAATTGATGATAAACTTCCTTAAATTAAATAAATGATTTTAACTTAATGGAATTACTTTGAATGAACTATTCAAAATGTTTTAATTAAAGACTTTGAATGCAACTAACCTAAACCTTACATCGCTAAGGTTTAATAGCCACTACCTACGGGACAAGGGTCACAAACGGATAATGTATTAGAATTGCTAGAGAGAATCATAGAAATTCATTAGTACCATAGGACACTTAGTTGCACGCCGAGACCAAAACCCTAGTTGGGTCTATTATAAAGACTTATAGTATTCGAATCTCTTAAAACAACTCAGGTGTTGAAGATACTTAAGCTACAACTAACGAGCGCGCATTTACTGTTGTGATTTATACATAGCAACACATGTGAGTTCATTTGTCCCTTTTCAAACTATTTTGATTTTACTTCAGGACTGAGAAGCATGTTTATACATTCTCAACAAATGTTTAAATGTTTCTTAAACATTTTTATGCTTATTCATAATTCTAATACTAATGCTTGTACACTTATTTTGAAAAGCTAAAAGCTAATGCTTTATTCTAAATGCTATCGCTTAATACACTTAACCTAAATGCTAAGGCTACATGCTAAGGCTGCATACTCTTATACTAGTTTGCTTAAAACCGTGGATGCTTTTAATTTGCAAAGAATGTAAAGGCTAAAATGTTGAGATGCTTTTATGAACTAAACTTTGAAAGCTGGAATACTTAAACTCAGAAAGGCTTATATGCATGATGTGCTTGCTATGCTTGAATGCTCGAAATGCTTGGAATGCTTAAAACTCTTGTATGCTTGATATGCTTGAAATGCTAAGACAACAGGCTAGTACTTGTGCACAAGATACGTGAATGCCAAGCTATGTGAATGCTATTAACTTGTATGCTGTAAACTTGTTTGCTAAAGCTATCAGCTATTATAGAACGGACTAATGGGCCTCTCAGTGCTTGCCATACGGTGTTATCCATAGTCAGGACCTTGAGGAGCAGAATGTCGGCCTCTCAGTGGTTGCCATACATTGATTCCTCATTATCCACCCATGTTTTGTGATGTGCGCCTAGGATGATTCTTGTTTTCTCTAGTTGAATTTGTGTCATCTTGGGAAATCTTTGGTCAAAACACCGATGTTGCTATTCACATCTAGTTCCGATATGGATGCATACTGGATTCCTTAGGGTGTTCAGTTGTCCATAGAGGTAACTAGCAAAACTAGACATGCAAATGCTATTGTGTGTGTGTTTTAAACTTTTTAACAGAATGCTAAAGCTATGATGGAAATTGGATTGGATGGTAGGTAAAATGCTTAATTATCATTAACAACAATGTCATATGTGGTTTAGTATGTGGTGTGATGGCGTTTGGGCGGGTTGTAGGATCGACCCATTCGTATACCCTATATATAAGCATACCGAACTGGATATTACAGGTGATGTTAATGAGGTTAAGGTTGTTACCGAAAAGGTTTGCAAAAAACTATTTTTTCAAATACTAAACTATATGAACTCACCAACCATTGTGTTGACTTTGTTTTCTTACATGTTTTCTCAGGTGACGTACATGAATAAGCTAAGGCTCAGGAATGCATGCTAGGATGCCCAGTTAGAGGACCTAGTAGTTTTTGGAAAGCACACATTTTGTTGTTTGTTATGAATCACTTTTGATATCTTGTACAGTTACAAGATAGTAAACATTTGATTCTTTTGATTGGTTTACTCAGTTAAATTATCAAATATTAACATTGTAATTTAACTTTGTAATCCTAGTTTAACGCTATTTGTGCTTTAGTCATTCCCGATATCGCGCCCCGGGATCCTTCCGCCCAACGGGACACACGATCCGGCCTGCCGGCCCGGTGTGTGACATTAAGGCGGGGTGTGACATTAAGGCCCGGGGTGTGACATTAAGGGTTCAAATGAGGTTCAAAAAGAATAAACAAAGGTGGGATCATCCAATGGCAAGAAAAATAACAAAAGAAAGGCGGGTCATGTTAACTATGCTGTGACCCATGCTCAACCTATTCAGCAAGTGGCCCCTGGCAACATTGCTACTCAGATGAACAAAAGGTCTATACTGGTAATCAACCCATGTTTGCTACTTGCAAATATCATCATGCTCCTACTAACCCATGTCGATTGTGCACCAATTGCAATCGATATCGACGCTTTGCCATTACCTGCCGATCACCTAAAGTTCAAGTTCAACAACCAACTGTGCCACTCATCACTGCACCAAAACCAAGGCCTTGTTTCAATTGTGGTAATCCAAACTACTTTATCAACATTTGTCCCCTACATGCTAACCTTAACAACATGGTAGTTGCGGCAAACTAGGCCAATCAAGGAGCTACAGGTCAGGTTTTTAATGTCAATGCTAATGAAGCTCAAAACAATAACAATGTGGTGAACGGTACGTTTTCGATAAATGAACTTTATGCTTCTATTTTGTTTGATACGAGTGCCGATAGAAGTTTTGTATCCTTAGAGTTTGTACCATTGCTTGATACCCCTAGAATTAAGTTGACCAGATCATTTAGTGTGGAAGTAGCTAATGGTATGTCCATTAAGCTTGATTCACTCATCCCTAATTGTACATTGAACCTTAATAATCACAACTTCTCTATTGATCTCATCCCTATGAAATTGGGAAGTTTTGATATCATAGTTTGAATGCATTGGTTGTCAAAGAATCATGCTGAGATCGTGTGTTTTGAAAAGTATATTCGAATTCCTTTAGATTAGGGTCAAGAGCTACGAGTCTATGGGGAGAAGGCTTCAAAGGGTCTTCAACTCATGTCTTGTGTTCAAGCTCAAAAGTACTTACCCAAAAATTACGTGGCCTTCTTGGCTCATATTGTGGAAACAAAATCCAAAAAGAAGAAGTTAGAAGACATCCCGATTGTTCGTGATGTACCAAATACTGCTTTTCGTACTTGATACGGACACTACGAGTTCTTGGTTATGCTGTTTGGTTTAACTAACGCACCTGCGGTTTTTATAGACTTGATGAATCGTGTTTGTAACCCTATCTTGTTAAATTCGTGAATGTTTTCATCGATGATATTTTGATTTATTCTAAATCAAAAGTTGAACACGAGGATGATCTTCGTTTAGTGCTCGAACTCCTAAACCAAGAACAATTTTTTGCTAAATTCTCAAAATGTTAATTTTGGCTTAAAGAGGTTCAATTTTTGTGACACATTGTAAACGAAGAAGGAATTCATGAGGATCCTTCAAAGATTGAGACCGTAAAGAATTGGAAAACTCCAACTACACCGACTGAAATTCGATATTTTCTTGCGTTAGTAGGTAAAAATTCTATACTCTTAGCACTACCCTTAAGATCCATTATACATCACATTCTAATTAAACATTTAAAACTGATAGGTTATTACCGTCGGTTTATCTCAAATTTCTCCAAAATTGCAATACCACTTACTGCTTTGACTCACAAAGGCAAACTTTATAAGTGGGAAGCATCTCAGGAGAATGCCTTTCAAACATTAAAACAAAAGTTGTGTGATGCTCCTATTCTTACATTGCCCGAAGGAAAAGAGGAATTTGTTGTCTATTGCGATGCGTCAAACCAAGGTCTTGGATGAGTACTTATGCAATGTCGCAAGGTGATTGCGTATGCTTCAAGGCAACTAAAGATCCATGAGAAGAACTATACGACTCATGATCTTGAACTTGGTGTTGTTGTATTTGCACTAAAGATTTGGAGGCACTATTTATATTGTACTAAATGTGTGGTGTTTACAGACCACAAAAGCCATCAACATATCCTCAACCAAAAGGAACTGAACATGAGGCAAAGGCATTGGATTGAATTACTCTATGACTACGATTTTGAAATACATTACCATCCTGGTAAAGCAAACGTAGTAGCTGATGCTCTGAGCCGAAAGGATCATGGTAAATCAATCATTTTACAAAGCATTCAAATCTCATCGGATATTCAGAACCGTATTCTTGAAACACAACAACTTACCGCATCAGAAGGCAAGTTACAAGAAGAAGTGCCAAATAATGTTCAGCTTGAAACAAAGACAAATGGTTTGTTACACTTTCAAAATCGTTTGTGGATTCCAAATCAAAACAATCTGCGAGATCTCATTCTTAAAGAAGCTCATAAGTAACGATACTCTATTCATCCTGGTGCCGATAAAATGTACAATGATCTTCACGCTCAGTACTGGTGGCCAGGTATGAAGAATGATGTGATTCTATTTGACTCAAAATGCTTAACTTGTTCTAAAGTGAAAGCTGAACATCAAAGATCGTCAGGATTACTCGAACAACCTGAAATACCCGTTTGGAAGTGGGAAGGAATTGCTATGGATTTTATAACTAAACTCCATTGAACTTCTAAGGGTTATGAGAGCATTTAGGTAATTGTTGATCGTCTTACAAAGGAGGCAACACTTTCTACCAATTCGTGAGAATTATCGTGTGGAAGAGTTGGCTCGAATCCACATCAATGAAATTGTGTGTAGACATGGAGTTCCACTCAACATAATCTCTGACAGTGATGGTCGTTTCATATCACATATTTCGAAGTCATTGCAATCATCATTGGGAACTTAATTGAATCTTAGCACAGCCTACCATCCACAAACTGATGGACAATCTGAAAGGACCATACAAACATTGGAAGACATGCTCAGATGTTGTGTGATTGATTTTGGTGGTAATTGGGATAACCATTTACCATTAATCGAATTCTCATACAACAACAGTTATCATACTAGTATCAATATGGCTCCTTTCGAAGCTCTTTATGGGCGTAAGTGTCGATCACCAATCTGTTTGAAAGAGTTAGGTGAAGCTCAAATAACTGGACATGAATTGGTTTAAGAAAAAACAAACAAAATCCTTCGTATTCATGAAAATCTGACAACAGCGAGAAGTAGGCAAAAGAGTTATGCTGATAAACGGCGAAAGCCGTTGGAATTTCAAGTCAACGATATGGTTCTTTTAAGGGTATCACCTTGGAAAGAAGGTGTTCGTTTTGGCAAGAAAGGCAAGCTTGCTCCACGATACGTACGTCCTTTTAAGATCTTAGAAAGGATTGGTAAAGTGGCTTATAGTCTCGAACTACCTCAAGAACTCTCGAATGTGCATTCCACATTCCATGTCTCTAATCTAAAAGATGCCTAGCCAATGAAAATCTTCATATACCTCTTGATGAAGTAACTGTTGATGAAACAATACACTTTGTTGAGAAACCAGTGAAGATCGTAGATAGTGAAGTAAAGAATCTGAAGAATAAGCGTATTCCAATCGTATTGGTCAAATGGGATTCCAAGCGTTGCTCCGAACTCACATGGGAGCGTGAGGATCAAATGAAGACAAAATGTTGGTTTGGTGAATTCGATCTGGATCGTATCAAGAAGCTCTATGAACAATTAAACACATGCGGAATCTATGTTTAATCTATAAGAATAAAAGAAGAACAAGCATTTCTATAAACATCTTCATCTCATTAATCAATAACAATTAATTACAGCTCTCACACAGAGAATTTATCACACAGAGAAAACACACACAGGTTTCTGAAGTTCTCCAAAGTTTTCCAAGACTTATGAGAAAATCAGGCAAACCTTCTATATATACAGACCTGTCAGCCGAACCTATTCCCTAGCCGAACCCTTAGGTTTGCCAGCCGAACCTTGAGGTTCGCTGGGCGAACCTAGGTTGCCAAACCTAATAGGTTCACCGAACCTTTCTAAGGTTGTAGGTTCGCCAAACCTATCAATGTGATAGGTTCGCCGAACCTGCTAAGGTTCGTAGGCTAGACGAACCTAAGCCAAACCTTTTACAAAACTAAACTTTACAAAGCTTTCTATAATTTACATGTTTAAATAGCAACCTATTACAAATATGTACTAACAAACTCCCCCTTAATAGTGGCTATCAAAAATCTTTAGTCTTCGTCTTCAGCTTTATCTTTAGTCTTGTCATCAACTCCACTAGTTTCTCCAACAACATTATCAACCGCTCGTATCACAACCGAACGAGGAATCTTGGCTAACCTTTCAGCCTCCAACTTAGGATCTCTCTCATACATTTCCTTTTGAACCTTCATAAGCTCCACATAAAGATAGTTTACATGTTCCCAATTTGTTACCTGAATGTATACCCAAAGTATAACACTTTTTAGCAATGGTCTGAAACTAAACTGCCATATCCTTGTAACTTATCCCCACATCATGATAACCTTCTGCAGCAAAAATCTCAGCCATGTTTAACAAATCAATATCATCTTTTGAGCAATTGACAATCCAAACTGGATCTAGCATTCTGATAACTCTCCATTGGTCTTCTTGCTTCAACAAAATCACTGCTTCAATTGTCTTCTCATCATAAAACCAGAATTTGAAATATGGATTCCAATTATGTTCTACTTTTCTCAACCTTGGTCTGTTGTACACTTTTGGCTTAGCATATCCATGTATCTTGTCTTTAACTTGAGGAGAAAGCAAACTCCACCTAGACGTAGCCTTTTTTTTCAATAACTTCTCAAACGTTTCATTATGTTTTGTCTGAATAGGCTTGATCATCTTCAATCTTGACAACTCCATGCACTCAAAAGATGGCAAAGACATTAGATCTAATGCCTTTCCAAAGTATTGACACCCATCTATTCTCTTCACTACATAACATCCTTTGTCAGCAATACTTCCAGGAATGTTGTGAAAGTAACCATAACTAACAATTCTTCCAATCATCTTTGACTTGAATCCAATCTTGAACCTTTTGAATTGTTTAGTTTGGTTGTCTTGAACTTTATCGTCTATTACTTCAATCATCTGCTTGAAGATGTACAAATGATCAACATGTACTTCATCTCCTCTTGATTTTCTTTCCAGAAGTCCATGTTAGTCTTTTCTTTAACCTTAGCCAATAATGTCTTTGACACGCCTCCAAGATCAAAAATCTTCTTTAACGTATTTAGGTTGTACAAATCTTCATCAATTGGCTCATCCTTCTCAAAATCAAATAAGTCTAAATTATCATCTTGTTCAAAATTAAACATTTGATCTGCATCAACTTCAATCATATCATTGAAATCTTTTGTTGAATAACCTCCAGCTATTTCACCTTTTTCTAAGTCTTTCTCAACTGATATCTCAACTATCAATATCTGCAAATCAATATCAGAATTTTGTTTAAACAAGTCAAGAAATGTAGGCAGAGAGTAATCAATAATCGTCTTTGGTTCCATTTCAGTTAAATCTTCAAAATCATCATCATTACAATCTCTATCCCTATCAGAAGACACAACTGTAACCGGAGTAGCATCCACAGTAATTGTCACACCCCGAGCCGGCGGGGTAGGATCGGATTTCCCCGTCGGGCGGAAGGTTCCCGGGGCGCGATATCGTGAATGATAATCAAGGTGATCAGATTGTTTACAATGCACATGATATAAATGAGAAATGCTAAATAGATTAGAATTACAAAGTTAAATTACATCCGTATCGTTCATAATTTAACAATGTAAATCAAATCATAAACATCATAAAATATCTATCTTGTAACTGCACAAGATATACAAAATAATTGTATGATGATGTTCCAAAAATATGCAGGTCCAAAAATACTAAGTCTTCTATCTGAAGTCCTAGTCCAAAAGCATAAGCTTCCTAGTTGACCTGTTCGTCACCTGAGAAGTCATGCAAAAATAAAATCAACACATGGTTGGTGAGTTCATATAGTTTAAGTATTTAAAATGATTTGAAAACCTCCTTTGGTAAAGACCCTAACCTCATTAACACCACATGTAATATCCACATCGGTATGCTTATATATAGGGCATATGTAAGGGACAAGCCCTAGCCAACATCCCACCACATACTAATATGCATATGACACTGCTGTTAATGATAATTAAGCATTTTTACCCTTAACACAATCCCAATAGTTCTTCTGTTTATTGTCCCTGTCATTACAATCATTTGAAACCCCTGTTGATTTCATAAGTTCGTCACACAATATGATCAACCATACAATTGTATAAACAGTCATAAATGCTTAATTAAATAAATAAGTAAACATTTAATAAAATCTAAGTCCTTATGATTGGGGCCTTTGGTCATACTCGAGTAGACTAGTCTGTCAATCAAGGTACTTAGTAGTTAGGGAAACTGTAAATATCCTCAAACATACGACCTACAAATCAAACGGTCTAGCTAGGACTTCTTGAAATGTAGGGTTTTTGTTTCGTCTGTTTTGGCATATGTTATCTCTGATATTTCCCAGGTTTTCCCTTGAAAATGATTTATTGATTCGTCTGATTCTGTTACAAGATGTACTTAACTTGTTGATCATAGAATACTAGATTCATGGATCAATTGTACACTTGATTCATTGTTCAACAAACACTTAGTTTGTATAACATTGAATATAGTCTTTGCAAAGATTGGTTCGTTTGATTCGTTGAAATCCCACACTTGTTTCGTCAAAATGTTTCGTATGATTCGTTGAACTCACCCACTTGATTTGTCAAAATGTTTCACTTGATTCATTGAAATCACCCATTTGATTCGTCAAAATGTTTCGTTTGATTCATTGAACTCACACATTTGATTTGTTAAAAATGTTTCCTTTGACTCGTTTGAAATGTTTTGTTTTGTTTGAAAGGTTTAGTTAAATTGATTATTCACTTAATTTATAAGGAATAACTTAGTAAAACCTGTATAAAATATTCCTAGATATGATCCAGGATAACATTCATATATGTAAAACATATAAATTTAAAAGCATTTAAGTAAACAATTTAAATAACAGTTTACGCATGCTTCTCAACCCCGCGTTTTAAAACAAAAAGTCAGAAAAGGGGCAATGAACTCACCTGTGTTGATGTCTAATGTGCTATCACAGAATGCGCACTCTTGTTTGTGAGCTAAGTATCTTCGATTCCTGAGTTATTTTATAAGAATTCGAATATAATAAGTACGCGTAATAATCGTTGTGCCTAAGTTTGTGTCTTGTTGTGTGTGAGACTATGTGTCTTAGTACTATGTGTATCTAGAATGTAACCTAGCTTAACTACCCTTTTAGATCCCAAATCCCATAGTTAATCACAACTTACTTTTAAATTTTACGAAAATCGGGCAGAGTTTCCTTTGTTTTTAGTCCAAATCCAGACAATTTATATTGTCTATTTTACAACCAAATCCCAATCAATTATAATAAAACTAACTTTTATAACTATATAACTTTAAACAAAACCAATTACTTGAACTTGCTATGGGTTGCGTGTTGACAACATAAGGGCAAACAACCCATTCTTAGTTTGTCTCTTTGTTTTGATCATTAAAATCTCTAGTATTTCAATCCTATTGACTTCATAAAACCCATTTTTATATGTTTGAAAAGTGTAAGATATCTTTTGTTTTGAAAATCCTTAGTATCGATATGTTTGAAATCGGTTAACACCCCAAATGGTCACTTTGAACCATTATCGGTGTTAACGTATTAATCCCATTGTTTTACTTAACAAATTCAAGGGTTTTAATCCCAATTGGTTGTTAAAACATATGTTATGGGTTAAGAGAGTTTGGGACGGTGTTTGTTTTGACAAAAAGTTAGTGTAGATGGCATTGAAAAACGATTAACACTACAAAACCCAAGTAGCTTCCTTAGCCGACACCACTATGTTCAAATCAGCCCCATGACTTTATTTCTAAGTGTTTTGAGATGATTCCAAGCTTTAAATACTTGTAAGACATTAAACTAAATAATATCGAAAGCCCAAGACAAAATCGATGGTGGCTGGTGGTTAACATCGATGAAACAGCCCCATATTTCCTTCAATATGGCAGCATCGATGATTTGCATTTGGAAGCCCCTTTTGACCCATTTAAAGTCCGAACCAATGAAACTTGTCTTGATGAAAGTTGTTCCTAACATATTGAACTAGTATTCTGGAAAGTTTCGTGAGTTAAATTGAACGTTTGCTACGTTAAAAGTACAAAGAAACAGGCTGGGCAGAATCTGCCGATACCATCAGCATCATCCAGCCCCTAGTGCAGCCCCTTTGAACTCCATTTCTTTGCCAATATCAGCCCCAAATCGATTCCAACAGACCCAAAAATCAATCCTATGTGTTCATTAACTTCCTGAACCGTTTTAGTGTAATTTCCTAAGGTCTTACAGCTCCAAAAGTCGAGTGAAAGGTGCTGATGCGCGAGAAAACTAACCTCAACAGTAACAACAGGAAAACAACTCTATCTTGCTCGTTTTTGGTCCGATTTTGATGATTCAAAGCTCCATATCTTTGTCTAATCACGATCTACAAGTTTCTACAGTTGTTATAGTGTTATCCTAACTGATTTGAAGTGATAGAAACGAGTTTTGAAACGTACCTCACGTGAATAGTAGAAAACCCTCTTCTGCAGTGTTTTCTTTCAAAAACTGCGACGAGCTCGGTCCGTTTCAGCTCCGATACCTTGTACTTTCAGCTTCCCCTCGTCGATACGGTCGTTTCGATATATTATTTGCGCGATTTGGTTAAGAAACGAAGAAGTTATGGTGATTTGAAGTGGTGGTGGTATGGTGGTGACGGGATTTCGAATTTGAAGAAGAAGGAGGTGTGGGAGCTGCAATTTTGGGAAGGGAAGAAATGAGTTTTTTGGGTTTAAATAGCCCGGGTATGTTCGGGCGTGTTCGGTCCCGCTCAGTTTCGGTTTCGCACGTCGTTTTTGTTCGTTTTCGCAACGAAATAATACGATTTTAAAATAGAGTTTTCCATTTTAAAATAAGTTGTAATTCCTAATACATTAACTAATTATCTTTTATTTATTTTAAAATTTCAGAAATATTAAATTAACTGTTTAAATCGAATCGTACGGTCGTCGCGCGTATCCGTTCGAATCGTCACCCGTACGAATACGACGATAACTATACTTTTCAATATTGTTTTCTAATTATCGGATATCATTTAGAACGTTAAACCATCAGATTTATTCGCACAGATCGTCATCTATACGAATAACACGTCAGTTTAGCATTCACATCACGAAATCCGTGTGTTTTGTTCTATAAAGCCTCACATACGTTTATACATAATATAATCCTAACAATTAATCACATGATGGTTCTGTCTTGTCAAATAATTATCTGACTCAAGAACCATTGTTCTGAACTTATTTCTGTTTACTGTTTCTGAAATTGTCTATGAACACCCAGAATGATAATGATAAATGATGTGAATAATAAAACGTACTGAAATGTATATGATTCGTACCTGTTTACTGTTCATGCTACTGTTTAAGATCACTGTTCCGGTGACGGTTCCGGCACTGATGTTACAGTCTCCCCTTGTTAGAGAAATTTCGTCCCGAAATTTAAGAGTTGTTATCGGGTGCAGCTTCCTCTTCAAACAGTTGGGGATACTTTGACTTCATGTGATCCTCGCGTTCCCAAGTAAACTCGGGTCCACGTCTTGAATTCCATCGAACCTTTACAATAGGAATACGGCTTCGCCTCAGTTGTTTAACTTTACGATCCATAATCTCTAAAGGTTCTTCAATGAAGTGTAACTGTTCATCCACTTGAATTTCTTCAATTGGAATGACGAGAGACTCGTCAACAAGGCATTTCTTTAGGTTTGAGACGTGAAACACGTCATGCACACCACTGATTTCATTAGGTAATCTCAGTCGATAAGCTACAGGACCAATACGCTCGATGATTTCGAACGGTCCCACGTATCGTGGTGCTAATTTGCCTTTCTTTCCAAAACGTACAACGCCTTTCCATGGGGATACCTTCAACATTACACGGTCTCCCACTTGGAATTCCAACGGCTTGCGCCGTTTGTCAGCGTAGCTCTTTTGTCTACTCCTTGTTGCTTGTAGTCTTCTTTGAATCTGAGCTATCTTGTCAGTGGTTTCTTGAATAAGTTCTGGCCCAGTTATTCGGTTGTCTCCAATTTCAGTCCAGCAGATCGGTGATCGACATTTCCGACCATAAAGAGCCTCGAATGGTGCACATCCGATGCTGCTGTGGTAACTATTATTGTAGGAGAACTCGATAAGTGGCAAATGGGAGTCCCAGTTCCCACCAAAGTCTAATACACATGTTCTCAACATGTCCTCTAGGGTTTGAATAGTACGTTCGCTTTGACCATCCGTTTGTGGGTGGTAAGCTGTACTCAGATTTAACTGTGTCCCTAGAGATTTCTGTAAAGATTGCCAGAATCTTGATGCGAATCTGCTGTCTCGATCAGAAATAATAGACAATGGCACACCGTGGCGTACCACTATCTCGTTGATGTATAATCTTGCCAGTTTATCCATGGTGAAGTTCTCACGCATGGGCAAGAAATGAGCAGATTTGGTTAAACGATCAATGATCACCCAAATTGTATCATGACCACTGGAAGTGCGGGGTAGCTTGGTAATGAAATCCATAGCTATTTGTTCCCACTTCCAAAGCGGAATCTCAGGCTGTTCCAGTAAACCAGACGGTCTCTGGTGTTCCGCCTTTACCTTTGCACACGTTAGACATTGACCGACATATTCGGCTATGTCTTTCTTCATTCCAGGCCACCAATAAAATCCACGCAAGTCTTGGTACATTTTATCAGCGCCTGGATGAACAGAATATTTAGTCTTGTGTGCTTCATCGAAGATAAGTTTTCTCAATTCATCTACCGCAGGAATCCATACTCGATCCTTATAGTAGATGATTCCATCAGGCTTCGTGTCAAACTGTTTCTCCGCTCCGCAATCAAGTTCCTTCTTCAAATTGCCTCGGTCAAGTGCTTCTTGTTGTGCTTGGATAATCTTGTCACTTAAACTGGTCTGCACGGTTATCCCCATTGCTCTAACACGTAGGGGTTTGACCCGTTCTTTCCGGCTCAAGGCATCAGCTACAACGTTCGCCTTTCCCGGATGATACTTAATTACACAATCATAATCATTCAGAAGTTCAACCCAACGGCGTTGTCGCATGTTGAGCTCCTTCTGATCAAAGATGTGTTGCAGACTCTTGTGATCAGTGAATATGGTACACTTGGTGCCATATAAATAATGTCTCCAAATCTTCAGTGCGAAGATTACAGCTCCCAGTTCAAGATCATGAGTAGTGTAGTTCTTCTCATGAACCTTTAACTGTCTTGATGCATAGGCTATAACTTTGTCCCGTTGCATTAACACGCAACCGAGTCCCTGATGGGAAGCATCGCAGTACACAACAAAGTCATCACAGCCCTCTGGGAGAGATAGGATTGGAGCATCACATAGTTTCTGTTTCAATGTCTGAAAAGCATCTTCCTGTTTCTGCTCCCAGACAAACGGTTCACTTTTCTGGGTTAACTTAGTGAGTGGTAGAGCTATCTTAGAAAAATTCGAGATGAACCTTCTATAATAACCTGCCAATCCCAGAAAAGACCGTATCTCCGTCGGTGTCTTCGGAGTGTCCCAATTCTTTATCGCCTCGATCTTGGCAGGATCAACGTGTATTCCTTCGCTATTGACCACATGACCCAGGAATTGAACTTCTCTTAGCCAGAATTCACATTTAGATAATTTAGCATAGAGTTGTTCTTTCTTCAATAGCTGCAAGATCTTTTTAAGGTGTTGCTCATGTTCTGTCTGGGTCTTGGAATAAATCAGTATGTCATCAATGAAAACAATGACAAACTGGTCCAAGTACGGCTTGCACACACGGTTCATGAGGTCCATGAAAACCGCAGGTGCATTTGTCAATCCGAAGGGCATCACCATAAATTCGTAATGCCCGTATCTGGTTCGGAAGGCCGTTTTCGGTATGTCTTCATCTTGAACTCTCAGTTGATGATATCCAGACCGCAAGTCAATCTTTGAGAAGTATTGAGCTCCTTGCAGTTGGTCAAACAAATCATCAATCCTCGGCAAAGGATACCGATTCTTGATGGTTAATTTGTTCAGCTCCCTGTAATCTATGCACATTCTGAACGATCCGTCTTTCTTCTTTACAAACAAGACCGGAGCTCCCCAAGGTGAGTAGCTCGGTCTGATGAAACCCTTGTCAAGTAGCTCCTGTAATTGATTAGACAATTCCTGCATCTCTGAAGGTGCTAACCTGTAAGGAGATTTAGCAACTGGGGTTGCTCCAGGAATTAAGTCAATACGAAACTCTACCGGTCGCACAGGTGGCAAACCTGGCAGATCTTCAGGGAATACTTCAGGATATTCTTTCACTACCGGTACATCTTGAATCTTCTTCTTGTTTTTCTCTTTTTCCACCACATGAGCCAGAAAAGCTATGCACTGCTTCTGTAGACACTTACGCGCCTTTATGCAAGAAATGATTTTGACACTTCGCTTTGCTTGATCCCCTCTAACTTCCAACACATGATCATCTGGTAATGGAACTCGAAGCAGCTTCTCAGAACAGATGACTTCCACTCGGTTAGATGAAAGCCAATCCATTCCAACAATGATGTCAAAACTACCCAGCTCCATCGGTATCAAATCGATGGTAAATGTATAATCATTTAGTGTCAATGGGCAGTTCCTATAAACTGTACTAACAGTGATCTGTTTTCCGTTAGCTACTTCTATAATGTAAGGGGAGTCTAACTCTTCCTCTACGGAATCTAGTTGGCATGCAAAGTCGGTAGAGATAAAACTCTGATCCGCACCAGTATCAAATAGAACAGATGCATAAAAGTCATGTAAGAGAAACGTACCAGTGACAACATTTGGGTCCTGGCGTGCAGCTGGTGCTCCGATAGCGAAGGCTCGTCCACGTGGTGCTTGGACTGCTGATTGTGCCTTCTTTGGGCAGTTCTTCGCAAAATGGCCTTGTTCGCCACAGTTATAGCATCCACCATTGTTCTGATTTGCTGGTGGGGGAAGAGCCAAAGCAGCATTGTTGACTGCTTGGTTAGGTGTCATCCGGCAGTACTGGACCCAATGGCCCTTTCTTCCACATCCCGTACAATGCTTGCAGGGAGTGTCAGCAGTGTGATGATACTGGCACTTGGTACACAGGGGAAACGTGCCAGTATAGGGTTTGCGGTTGGGGTTCTGTGGTGCTGCTGCTACTTGTTGAAGAGGTGTGGCCACTGTGTAGTTCTTGATAGTCTTCTGTTTCTTCTTCTGATGGTGGTGGGGTTTCATGGAAGACTCAGCTTTGTTCTTACTGGGTTCAGCCTCCTTCTTTAGGACTCCAGAGGCTACCATGAGATCAGTGAGTTTCCCAGATAGTCTCACTGCAGATTCGACAGTGGTAGGGTTGGCTGAAACAACCATGCCCTGAATGCAGGCAGGAAGTCCACCCACATATCTGTCTATCCTTTTCTCCAATGTTGGTACCATGTCAGGTACCAAAGCAACCAACTCATGGTAACGAGTTGTATACCCCATGTGATCAGCCCCCTTCATCACATGATTGGATAGTTCAACCTCCAACTTCTGCAACTCGTTCTTAGGGCAGAACTCTGTTCGCAGCAGTGTCTTGAAATCTTCCCATGGCATGGCCATGGCTTCTTCTCTTCCTCGGGCATTGATCTGACCGTTCCACCAGGTCAGAGCTCGTTTGTTGAATGTTCCAGCTGAGTAACGGACCTTGTGTTGTTCAGGGCAGCTGCAGAGATCCAAAGTTGTCTCGATCTTCTCAATCCATTGAATTAATCCAACGGCGCCTTCAGACCCACTGAAACTGGGTGGTTTACATCCTACAAATGACTTGTAGGAGTAATGGGATGTACCTCCAGAATTTCCACTGGCTTCTCCTGATGAGTTGCCAGTGTTGTTGATTTCATTACGAAGACGAAGAAACATCTCCGGTATGGCTTCTTTCATCTGATTTGTCATCTGGCTACCCAGTAACGTCACCAGGGCGATAGTAGCAGGATCCAAAGTCGGTGTTGTGCCTGAACCAGATGCTTGAGTAATCAATGGAGGAGGGGGAGGAGGAGGTGGTGAATCATTCGGCGACACCTCGGTGACTCAGGCCCCCATATTTACTGCTGCTTCCTCTGGCCCCTCCATTTCACATGCTGATATGTCTATACCTACTGTGTCAGTTGTTGATCAGTTGAGCACACTGAACAGTATGGTACTCAGATTGATGGAGAGGAGTATGGAACAGGAAAAGAAGAATAGGGAGCAAGAGCTTGTTATTGCTCAACTCACCAAGAGAGTGGAGGAGCAGGACACTCTGCTGATTCAAGCTGCAGATCAAAGGGCTGATCTGAGGGCTAGGTCTGCTCAACAGGAGCAGCAACTGCTGAAATACATTGATGAGCATCATCAGCTAGCCCTGACAGTCACAAATTTCAGTGATAGGATACTGTCCTTAGAGACTGAAAATGCTCGATTAGCAGATCAGATCGACAGTCTCAAGGATAGTACTCCTCGGATTGAAGGCTCTGTAGCACGTTCCGATGAATCAGACAAGGAGGAAGATGAAGAAGAAGAAGACGAGTCTGAGGAGGAACATGTAGATTATGAGGATTCAGAGAAAGATGCTGAATCTGATGATGAAGACAAGGACGGATCTGGGAGTGGGTCTTCTGGGTCATCCAGTACTGATGATGATGATGACGATGATGATCAAGCCCCTCCATCTTCTGAGATCCGGTCCAAGAAGGCCAATGACAAGAAGTCACAGGCTCCTCCTCCTTCGTCTCCCTCAAAGACAGCCGAACCTGAAGCGACTAAGGAAGTAGAAGCTGTGCCTGCGAGACGTCAGTTAGACGAGACTCTTACTATGATTCTGGACGCTCAAGGCATTATACAGCACTCAATCAGCTACGACAAGGAGGAGGGAGAAATCATTCACTACCTTTCAAAGGAACAAATAGCTGAGCTATTCAGGTTAAATCCTAATGAGGTGATCACTGACGATACCTCTGTTCCTGTTTTTGATGAGCCAGAGCCAGAACCTTTTGATGATATAGATGAGGTTATTCTGGAGGATATTACGGATGAGGAGTATCCTAAATATGCATCGGCTGAAGATGAGCTGCCTACATTCACTGAACCATTTGGTCAAGAAACAGAAGATCTTCTGTCAGATACTTGGAAGAACAGGTCGAAGTCAGCAAGTCTGAAGCCGATGAACAGAGAAAAAGGAAAGAGGAGTGGGAGGCTTATTGGGAAGTCTTAAAGAGACAGAGCACTGAGAAGATGCCAGCTACTCATAAGAAGGTTTATAGGACCAAAGGCTATAAAGCTGGAGGTCAGATTCTTAGCTGGGCATACTTCCACGACCTCGGATGTTATGCAGTGAAAAGAGAAAAGGGAATAGACTACTTCAAGCATCCCCATGACTTCAAGACGTTGCCTGGGTTTGAAGTAAATCAATTAGCTCGTCTGAAGATGCTCTATAGTGAAGATTCAGGGATGTCTGCTTGGTTTTCTAGACAGATCCGGTACGAGTACCGTAAGCGATGGGTGAACTTCCAACCTCAACAGCCTGAACGTTATTATCTTTCTGAGATTGATGGAGACACCCGGAAACACAAAGTTATCCTGAAGGGGCTTCCCCCTAAAGTCTTGAAGAAGATTCCTCTAAAGAAGATGCGACAAGATTTTATGGAAGGCTTCCGATGGTGATATTATGATGGTCGTACTGGAGAAGCAGTGATTGTACTCTACAATGACAAACAGTGGGAGACTGTAAGGATTTTTGAGCCAATGTGGTTGACCAACCTAACCCACAAAGATGTCCAAGTTTTGTTTAGGCACCAGATTTTCTTTGATGTTCAAGACATGGTGCAAGCATTACAGTTTATGAGAGTGATCCGTCTCTGCAGCATTTTCAAGATCCACGCTGGAGCTGACTGGAAAGCTATCTATGCAAAGTATTTCAAGAAGGACGCTTCCAAGAGTTGAACTAGGTCCAAGGGGGAGTTTGTAGATGCATTTAATGTCCCTAGTTCTATTTTGTATCATTCATCATGTAAAATTCAAGTTATATTAATGGAAGTTGTCTTTCTATATTGTTCTTAATGTTTAATATTGTTTATATGATTATGTTATTGGTTGATTTGATTTATTATATATTTGAGTATGAGTATTGCTCATTCGGCCGAATGACTCTAGAGTATGAAGTCATTCGCTGAATGAGAATAGAGTATGACTATTTTCAGTGAATGAGTCATTTGCCGAATGACTCATTCGACTGAATTACCTATTCGACAGAAGTCATTCGCCGAATGAGTTGTTTCGGCCTCTCATTCGGCCGAATGTCAGCTACCTATATATACAAGTTCAAAATCATTTCAACCCTAACTTCTAAGAACCCTCATTCTTCTCTGTGTGCTCCAGTGTCAAACCCCTGAAGATTTGAGAGTTTCTTGCTGTCCAAGTTCGATTCATAGCTCGTGGTGTTCGATTCTCATTCAAACGTTCATCTCTTACCTTCGAATCACCACGGTTGCTGTTGGTTTCGATTGGAAAACCCTGGAATAGGATTCCGCACTATTCCAGAGGCTGTAGAGCAGATCTCCATTGGAACCGGGTTGTTTCCATGCTCCAAATTGGTCCTACAGTATCAGACCCATGGTTATAGATAAATATAGGTCATTTATTTAAACGGTTTGGCCTAGACTATAACCTAAGGACCCTTCATGAAGAAAACATAGAACTTAGGAAATTACTTGCATTGTATCTTTTGCATTCGATTATTGCACAAACTGATGTTTTATTGGTTGTGATCAGAATGCCGCCTCGAAGACCACCTCCTCTTATGCCTCCACAACCACCACCTCCTCCTCCCCCACACACTCCACCTACTGATCCGAACGCAAATCCGAATCTGGATCCTGCTACTGTTGCCTTGGCTACTTTACTGAGCAGTCAGCTGACTAATCAGCTGAAGGAGGTGATACCGGATATGATCAACCGTATTCGGAACGACAGGAAAAATTCTGGGAATTCATCAGGAGAGGCCAGCGGTAACATTGGCAATCCACCTAATTACTCCTACAAGTCATTTGTAGGATGTAAGCTGCCTAACTTTAGAGGAAATGAGGGAGCCGTTGGATTAATCCAATGGATTGAGAAGATTGAGGCTACTCTGGACCTCTGCAGTTGTCCATAGCATCACAAGGTTCGTTACTCTGCGGTATCATTCAGCAAGCGAGCCTTAACTTGGTGGAACTCATAGATTCATGCTAGAGGCAGAGAATAAGCCATGTCGATGTCATGGGAAGATTTCAAGACATAACTTAGAAATGAATTATGTCCGAAGAATGAGCGGCAGAGGATGGAGACTGAGTTGTCAAACTAAGTGATGAAAGGAGCAGATCACTTGGGGTATACTACTCGCTATCATGAGTTGGTAGCATTGGTACCAGACATGGTACCAACTCTGGAGAAACAGATTGACAGGTATGTAGGTGGACTCCCTGCCTGCATACAGGGGCTAGTTATTTCAGCAAACCCTGTCACATTAGAGTAATCTGTTAGTCTGTCAGGGAAGCTCACTAACTTGATGGTAGCCTCTGGAACTCTAAAGAGGGAAGCTGACATTGGCAAGAACAAAGAAGAGTCATCCAAGAAACCCCATCATCATCCCAAGAAGAAGCAGAAGGTTATCAAGAACTATATGATGGCTACTCCACTAAACCAAGTAGCTGTTGCACCGCAGAACCTTCACAAGAAACCATACACTGGCCCACATCCTCTGTGTGCCAAATATCAGTACCATCATGCGGTAAACACTCCTTGAAGACACTGCGTGGGGTGTGGAAGGAAGGGCTATTGGGTCCAACAATGCAGGATGACACCAAACCAAGCAGTCAACAATGCTGCTTTAGCTCTCCCTCCACCCAGCAATCAGAAGCAGCACAACGGTGGTTGCTATAACTGTGGTGAAATTGGCCACTTTTCAAAGAACTTCCCAAAGAAAGTACAAATGGCAGTCCGAGCACCACGTGGAAGAGCTTTTGCTATAGGAGCTCCAGCTGCTCGTCAAGACCCGAACGTGGTCACTGGTACATTTCTCATACATGACTTTTATGCATTTATTCTGTTTGAAACTGGTGCAGATCAGAGTATTATCTTGACCAACTTTGCATGCCAACTTAACCAGGTCGAGGAACTTTTAGATTCCCCTTACATTATAGAAGTAGCGAATGGGAAACAAATCACAGTTAGTACAGTATATAGACACTGCCCATTAACACTTAATGGTCAAACATTCACCATCTATTTGATACCGATGGAGTTGGGTAGCTTTGACATCATTGTAGGGATGGATTGGTTATCTCTCAATAAAGTGGAAGTCATAAGTTCTGAAAAGTTGCTTCGAATTCCATTGACAAACGATCATGTGTTGGAAGTTCGAGGGGATCAAGCAAAACGTAGTGTCAAAATCATATAGTGTATAAAGGCGCGTAAGTGTCTACAGAATCAGTGTGTAGCTTTTCTGGCTCATGTGGTGGAGAAAGAGAAAGACAAGATCAATATTCAAGATGTGCCAGTAGTAAAAGAATATCCGGAAGTATTTCTTGAAGACCTACCGGGTTTGCCAGCCTCACGACCGATAGAATTCCGTATTGACTTAGTTCCTGGAGCAACTCCTGTTACTAAATCTCCTTATAGGTTAGCACCCTCCGAGATGCAGGAATTTTCAAACCAACTACAGGAGCTACTTGATAAAGGTTTCATCAGACCGAGCTACTCATCGTGGGGAGCTCCGGTTTTGTTCGTGAAAAAAAAGGATGGATCCTTTCGAATGTGCATAGATTATAAGGAGCTGAACAAATTAACCATCAAGAATCGGTATCCATTGCCAAGGATTGATGATTTGTTTAGCCAACTACAAGGAGCACAGTACTTCTCAAAGATTGATTTACGCTCCGGATATCATCAACTCAGAGTTCATGACGAAGACATACCGAAGACAGCGTTCCGAACCAGGTATGGGCATTAAGAGTTTATGGTGATGCCTTTCGGATTGACAAATGCACCTGCGGTTTTCATGGCTCTCATGAACCGAGTGTGCAAGCCATATTTGGATCAATTTGTCATTGTCTTTATTGATGACATACTGATTTATTCCAAGAGCAAAGTAGAACATGAGCAACATCTCAGGAAAATCTTGGAGCTATTGAAGAAGGAACAACTCTATGCTAAATTCTCAAAGTGTGAATTTTGGCTAAGGGAAGTTTAATTTTTGGGTCATGTAGTCAACAGTGAAGGAATACATGTAGACCCTGCCAAGATCAAGGTGATCAAGAACTGGGATACTCCAAAGACACCGATGGAGATACGGTCTTTTCTAGGACTGGCAGGTAATTATAGAAGGTTTATCTCAAATGTTTCTAAGATATCCCTGCCTCTCACCAAGTTAAATCATAAAAGTGAATCATTTGTTTGGGAGCAGAAACAAGAAGATGCTTTCCAGACATTGAAAAGGAAGTTATGTGATGCTCCAATCTTAACTCTCCCAGAAGGCTGTGATGACTTTGTAGTATACTGTGATGCCTCCCATAAGGGGCTCGGTGGTGTGTTAATGCAACGAGACAAAGTTATTGCGTATGCATCAAGACAGTTAAAGATTCATGAGAAGAACTACAAAACTCATGATCTTGAACTGGGAGAAGTAATCTTTGCACTGAAGATTCAGAGACACTACTTATATGGCACTAAGTGTACCATATTTACTGATCACAAGAGTTTAGAGCATATCTTTTATTAGAAGGAACTCAACATGAGACAACATCGTTGGGTCGAGCTTCTAAATGATTACGACTGTGTAATCAAGTACCATCCAGGTAAGGCGAATGTTGTAGCTGATGCCTTGAGCCGGAAGGAACGAGTCAAACCCTTGCACGTCAGAGCAATGGGGAAGACTGTGTAGACAAGTCTACGTGACAAGATTATACAGGTACAACAGGAATTAGTAGGACTAGGAAATCTGAAGAAAGAACTTGGTTGTGGAGTAGAGCGACATTTTGAAACAAAAACTGACGTGATTATCTACTACCAGGATCGTGTGTGGATTCCTGCGGTAGATGAATTGAGGAAACTCATCTTTGATGAAGCACACAAGACCAAGTATTCAGTACATCCAGGCGCCAATAAAATGTACCAAGATTTATGGGGATTTTATTGGTGGCCGGGAATGAAGAAAGACATAGCCGAGTACGTCGGCCGATGTCTTATGTGTGCGAAAGTAAAGGCGGAACACCAGAAGCCATCAGGATTACTGGAACAACTTGAAATTCCGCTCTGGAAGTGGGAACAAATAGCTATGGATTTCATTACCAAGCTACCCCGCACTTCCAGTGGTCATGATACAATTTGGGTTATCAGTGATCGATTAACCAAATCTGCTCACTTCTTGCCGATGCGTGAAACCTTCACGATGGATAAATTAGCAAGATTGTACATCAAGGAGATAGTGGTACATCACGGTATACCATTGTCTATCATTTCGGATCGAGACAGCAGATTCACATCAAGGTTCTGGCAATCATTGAAGAAATCTCTAGGGACACACTTAAATCTGAGTACAACTCACCATCCTCAAACGGACGGTCAAAGAAAACGTACGATATAGACCCTAGAAGACATGTTGAGAACATGTGTTTTGGATTTCGGTGGAAATTGGGACTCTCATTTACCACTGATCGAATTCTCCTATAACAACAATTACCAAAGTAGCAACGGATGCGCACCATTCGAGGCTCTTTATGGTCGAAAATGTCATTCGCCGATCTTGTCACACCACGAGCCGGCGGGACGGATCGACTTCCTCGCCGGGCTGAAGGTTCTCGGGGCGCGATATCATGAGTGATAAACGTGATGATCAGATTGTTTACATAGCATCAACATTGAGAATAACTAAAGCACAAATAACATTTAACTAGGATTACAAAGTTAAATTACAACTGTTAGTGTTTGATAATTTAACTAAGTAAACCTATCAAAAGAATCAAATGTTTTCTATCTTGTATTTGTACAAGATATCAAAATAGCTTCACAACGTTCATCAAAACATGTGCTTTTCAAAATCTACTAGGTCCTCTAACTGGGCATCCTAGTATGCATTCCTTAACCTTAGCTTCTTCCTGTACGTCACCTGAGAAAGCATGTAAGAAAAAAAAGTCAACACACTGGTTGGTGAGTTCATATAGTTTAGTAGTTGAAAAATAGCTTAAGCAAACCTTTTCGGTAACAACCTTAACCTCATTAACATCACATGTAATATCCAGATCGGTATGCTTATATATAGGGCATACGAAAGGGTCGAGCCTACAACCCGCCTAGACGCCATCCCACCACATACTAATCCACATATGACACTGTTGTTAATGATAATTAATCGTTTTACCTACCATCCAATTCCATCATAGTTTCAAGCATCATGTTTAGAAGTTTAAGATATGCACCCAATAGCATTTACAAACCCTTTTGGTAATAACCTTAACCTCATTAACATCACATGTAATATCCAGATCGGTATGCTTATATACAGGGCATACGAAAGGGTCGAGCCTACAACCCGCCAGGACGCCATCCCACCACATACTAATCCACATATGACACAGTTGTTAATGATAGTTAAGCATTTTATCTACACCCCAATCCCGTTTCCATCATAGCTTTAGCATACTGTTTAAAAATTCATGAGTTTATAGCATTCAAATAGCTTGGCCTTTACGTGTAATGTACACAAACAATTGCTTCACAGTAAAGTAGTTTAGCATTTACGAATCTCACGCATGGGTACAAGCTTTGCACTAGCATAGTTTAGCATTTACGTAGCCCATGATTAGATACAAGCTTTGCTCTAGCATAGTTGAGCCGTTACGTATTTCATGAATTGATTCTAGCTTTGCATTATCGTAGTTTAGCATTCACGTATCTCATATATGTAGATACAAGCTTTGCTTTAGCATAGTTTAGCATTCACGTATCTCACATATAGATACAAGCTTCGCATTGACATAGTTTAGCGTTCACGTATCTCATGCATAGATACCAGCTTTGCATTTGCATAGTTTGGCATTCACATATCTCATGCATAGATACAAGCTTTACATTTAGTATATAATCATAGCTTGTAGCATTTAGCTTCTAGTATTAGCTAGTAGTTTGACCATATAGTTCACAGCATTAGCATTAGCATATAGTTTAGCATGTAATTTAGCTTGTAGCTTATGGCATTAGCATGTAGTAGTAGCATGTAGTTTATAGCATTAGCATTAGCATTTAGTTTAGCATGTAGCATATAGCACTAATATTAACATTTACAAAACATTTAAACATTTGTTTAAAATATTTAACATGCTTCTCAGTCCCGATGTAAAATCCAAAATGGTTTGAAAGGGGACAATGAACTTACCTTGCTGTTGATGTGGTTGACTAAGTATAAACAAGAATGCACACGCTTGTTGTTGTACATGTGGTTGTTTTCAAGGTCCTGTATTGATTTCACAATGTATGTGATCTATAAGTATAAGTTATAGTGCTTTGTGTACGTGTATATGTTAGCCCTAGAGTTGGCTAACACTTAGTGGTGTTGGTTATCATTCGGCCTCGTTTGCTAGTTAAGCATGTACTCCCACTTAACCATTTACGTTGTTATTATGACAAGCCTTTATGTTATATGTTTAGATTTAAATCATTATTGAAATCTCAAAACTTTGTCATTGTGTGCTATTTGTTTTGATATGAGACTTAGTATGTAAACCCAATCAATCCCACCACCTTTGTAGTTTTCATTTGTATATCCCATGCATATTATCATCCATATATGTTATTATCAATGAGTTGGTTTATGTAATTGTTTCCATTTAATGCATGTGGGCTGAATGATAGGTTGGGCCGAGCAAGGAGTGGGCCAAGGTAGTCACATGGGCCAAAATATTGAACTGGGTCAAGTGACATGGGCCTAGTGAATGGTGTTGGCTGCAAGATGTCTCGGCCGAATGGACATGGCCCAGCCCAATGAACCCTAGGGTTCGGCTTCCTTTGAATCTTGACTTGACCATGGTCCCAGCGAACCTAATGGTTCGTTCAAGTAAGGTTCGTGGATATGGAGGTTCACAACAATGGTTCGGGGATGGTAGCAGGCTCGGCCAGGAATAGGTTCGGTCCACTAAGGGTTCGGCTACTTGCACGTGCGGCCATGCTCAAGGTTCAGCTAGGTGGTTCGTGTGTCCATGGTTCGACCGGCTTCCAGGTTCGCAGTGACATGATGCTAGGTCGTGGCTCCTTAGGTTCAGGCATCAGGGTTCGTAGCCGGGGGTTCGTGCCATCACACAGCTTAGCATGGATGGGAGGTTCGCAGTCTACTAGGTTTGCTGGTCCTAGGCTCAGCCACCCTTTGTGCTCAGCTCCCCTAGGTTCGGCTGGTCGTAGGTTCGGCCAGCCTGGTTCCTTCGCGATCAGTAACTGTTCACCATCACCTTGACCAAAGCTAGCTGCTCTAGGTCATTCTCCCCCTCCTATTGGTTGGATCTAACCTTCTTGGTGTTCGAATAAAATCCTAAAGTCGAGTAGATCAAGGTTTTGGACCGGTTGCAAGTGTGGTTGATCAAAGGTGAAGAAAACCCTAGTTTTTTAGATTTTCATAGCTCCATACCTCGAGTTTTAGCGGATAATTCTTCAGATCGGTTGTACTTCTGGGTAGACGACGATTGTAGCTACGTGTGGACACCAAGAACACGAGATTTCACCAAGAAACGAGCAAGATATGGTGATTTGAAGCCTTGAATCTTAGAGAGAGAGAGAGAGAGGAAAACGGTTGAGAGGGTTTTAGAGAGAGAGGGAGTGAATTAAATGAAGAAATTGCCTCATTTAGGCCTTATATACCCCGCGCGTGTTCGGATTTATTTTTGTTGATCGGTTAGCGTTTTTGTTGCGTTTCTGGAACGTAACGCGTATTATACTTATTTTAAATGAAATGAATTTATTTTTAAGTTTTTACAAGGTTGTTGTCACACCCCGAGCCGGCGGGAATGGATCGAATTTCCCGTCGATTGGAAGGTTCTCGGGCGCGATATCGTGAGTGATAATTGTAGTGATCAGATTGTATAAATTGCACATGATAATAATGAGAAATACTAAATATAATAGAATTACAAAGTTAAATTACATCAGTATCATTCATAATTTAACAATGTAAATCTATCATCAACATCATAAGTTTTCTATCTTGTATCTGCACAAGATATACAAAATATATTGTGTAATGATGTTCCAAAAGTATGCAGGTCCAAAAATACTAGGTCTTCTATCAGGAATCCTAGTCCAAAAGCATTAGCTTTTTAATTGACCAGTTCGTCACGTGAGAAGTCATGCAAAAATGAAATCAACACATGGTTGGTGAGTACATATTGTTTAGTATTTGAAAATAGTTTTGTAAACCCTTTTTCGGTAAAAACCCTAATCTCATTAACTTCACCTGTAATATCCAGTTCGATATGCTTATATATAGGGCATACGAAAAGGTCGAGCCTACAACCCGCCCAGACGCCATCCCACCACATACTAAACCCTATATGACATTGTTCTTAATGATAATTAAACAATTTTACCCACCATTCACTTCCTTTAAACCATAGTTCTAATGTAAACACAAAACATTTGTTAAACCCTCGGGTAACAACCTTAATCTCATTAACACCACCTGCAATATCCAATTCGGTATGCTTATATATAGGGCATATGTAGGGTCGAACTTACCGCCCGCCCAGCCAACATCCCACCACATACTAAATCACATATGGCAGTGATATTAATGATAATTAAGCATTTTACCCCTACCCTTAACTCACTAGTTCTTCAGTTCTTTGTTCTTGTAAATACAACAAGTTGGGAATCTCTATTGATTCCTTAAGTTCATCACACAATTATGATCAACCACAACATTTGTAGAAACAATTAAATAAATGCTTAAATAAATAAATAAACATTTACTAAAAATCTAAGACCTACTGATTGGGACTTGGTCAACTCGAGTAGACTAGTCTAGCAATCAGGGTTCTTAGTAGTAAAGGAGATCTGTAAACCTCATCAAACATGTGACCTATAATCAATCAATCTAGCTAGAACATCTTTTGATATATAAGCTTTTGTAATTCTTTAGACCATCCATAGTTCGTATAGTTCTTTAGTTCTTTGGCACATGTTATCTTTGAGCATTTCCCAGATGTTCCTGAAAACAATTAGGGAATACTGTAAATATCATCAAGCATACGTCTCATATTCGATCAGTCTAGCTAGGACATCTTTCAAACCTGAGAATGGCACATGCTATCTTTGATATTTCCCAGTCAGACCCTTGAAATAGTTCTTTGTACTTAGTTCTTTGAAATAGATTGTTAGTTCTTTGACAACACACCCCAAAAACAGTTCTTTGATTGGTCCGTTAGTTCTTTGAAATAGACCTTTGAAAATAGTTCTTTGAAAATAGTTCTTTAAAAATAGTTCTTTGATTTGACACGGTTATATAGCCGTATTGAGTATATAAATTACATTGAAATCCTGTAAAAAGTATACCTAGATAGATTTTAGGATAACAATTCCATATATAAAACATATGTTAAGTAAAACCATTTAAGTAAATATAATCTTGCGAAAATAATTTACGCATGCTTCTCAGCCCCACGTTTGAAAACAAAACATTTAAAAAAGGGGCAATGAACTCACCTGTGTTGCTGTGTAATGTACTACCACAAAATGCGCGCTCTTTGTTTGTAGACTAAGTATCTTCAGTTCCTGGGTTGTTTTAAGAGATTTCGAATACGATAAATATACGTATTAGTCGTCTTATCTAAGGTTTGGTCTCGGTTTGCAACTAAGTGTCCTATGTTACTAATGTGATTCTAAAATTAAATCTAACTAGTCTAACTTATTACCCAATCATAAACCCAATCTCATAAATAATGACCATTACACCATAGTGATGTATGGTTCACATTTTCATCTTCAATATTTCTGAATTAGAACATTTTAAACACTTTATTTTTACATTGTTAAGTTAGAAATCATTTTATTTAATTTAAAGAATATCTTAATTAAAACTTACCATTTAATTTAAGAAATTATGATCAACAAGTTAGGCTTAGGTTAATTACATTCAATTAACCTTAGACCTATTACTAGATCTTTGTTTCCGATAGTTCTTTGTTCGTCCGTGTGTATAACTTAACTTAGAGTGTTCAATTGAACAATCTAATTTAGTTATATATTCGTATGAAATTTCTAAGCGTTAGATGTTAATGTTGAAATTAACACCATAACCTTATGCTATAACATCCACTAGTGCATGTACACATACATAAATGCATGTTCCTTAGTTCGTTTTAGGCTTTGAGTACTCTCCTATTCATTTCCTTGTTCTTAAAACGAAATTCAACAGCCCTAGTTCCAGAATTTCCATAATTAGCCAACACTTTAGGTTCGATCATCATTGAGGTAGCGAACCTATTGGAATTGAATATAGGTTCGGCAAACCTTTAGGGTTTGGTTCGCACATTAGGTTCGGCAAACCTTTCGGGTTCGGCTGTGGTCACAGGTTCGGTCATGAGTAGGTTCATGGCAGCATAGGTTCACCTGACATGGGTTCGGCCCAATTGGTTCGTTGGTCAAGGTTCATCCATCTTAGGTTCGTGTCACCTACAGGTTCGGTCAAAGAGAAGGTTCGGCTATGCCTGTAGGTTCAGCTGGTCCAGGTTCGTGAGTCAGGAGTACACAGGTTCGGCCACCTGACCACAGGTTCGGCTACCTGCATAAAGGTTTGGCCAATCGATTTGGTTCGCGAACCTGCATCATCATCTTCATTTTCGATCCAAATTTGTTACAGGTTAGTTCCCAAATTTTCCCAGTTGTTTCTAAATGTTTATCTAAGTGTTTCTAAGTGTTTAGGCCGATCAATATATCAAAAACACAAAGGGTTCGTGATACTGTAACATCACTGTATTTCAGGTTGTCCGTACATATGTACGATTGTACTGTTATGACCTAATATGTTAATTATTAATGATTATGTATTATTGACTGTCATTATTAGTGTTGGTATACAAATTGAGAACATATATTGATATGCATAAACCATTGGAAGTTTAGTTGTAACCCAACTAAACAGAACCAGAGAGTTTGTTGCAGTAAATTCACATATGAAGGATTATTGGAATGGAAAGAAATTAGGGGTTGCTATGGTTTGGTTGCTAAACATAGTCAAGGACACATGGTCATGGTTTATCGAAATAGCGGTGGGACGGTGGCTGGGGCGGATGCGACTGACCCCTACATATGCCCTATACATATGCATATTTTGGTCTATCATGGATGTGTCAGTGATATGGTTTAGTGGGATTTGGATTGGGAAGTTATAATATTTAAGATAATGAATTTATGGAAGTATAATTGGAATTTATTACGCAATGGTGAGGTTACGGTCATAACTTAAACGCGAATGTTATTTCAGAACTATTAACTTAATAATGCATTCGCGTGGATGACGATTCACACGAATATAATTATGAAGAATAATGTTCTGAAACGATATTTCATAAATCGTAAATCAAATCGAAATACGATACGAGCGTCGGATTCGCAAAGGTGGCGATATTTACGAATACGTACGTGAGTAACGCGTTTCGACGAGATAACGAAATAATAATTTACGATATTAAATTAATAAATAAAACCTAAAAATATTTATTAGGAATCATAACTTTAAACGAAAACGAACGAATTAATTGATTTAATAAAATAAATGGAGACATTTTATTTATACAATTTTCTTTAAAATCAATTTATTATAACAAAACATAATTATTTAAAAGACTTGTGTTTTAAATATATTTTACGAGCAAAACCGAGCGTTTCCGTAATAGTGCGCGATAAAAACGAGCCTGAGCACGCGGGGGACGATACGCGATATAAGGGGGAAGATTTCTTTCTTCTTCCCCATAATTCACAAACCCTTTCTCTCTTTAAGTTCAAATTCGCCACCTACACATCTCCCCAACTTCTCTCTAGCTTATCTTGCTCGATTCTTGACGGTTCCTCGAGATCTTGGCGCCTACATGACCGCGTGATCGAGGAGAACACAAACCCACGAAGAAATCTCGAGTTTGGCCAACGAATTCAGGTAAATCTAAAGTTTACTTTTCGGTTTTTGTTACAAACTTAATGTGGTTGTGTTTTGAACATTTGACCGAGATTAGGGTTTTGTTTTATGTTAAACCGAGTTGTTGTGAACGAGGGAAGCCATAGATGGCTGCTGCTGGCGATGAACATGGTTGCTGGATCGCGACCCACGTGTTGGCGACCCTGTGTATAACCGAACGTTGCCCAAGAAACCCAGGTGGCCAAACCTTAGTTCGTCTGAACCATCAGTGAGGTCACGAACCTTATGAACACATACACAGCCTCACGAACCCTCTGCACCACCCTTGGCCGGCGAAACCTAGCCGAACCAACTAGTTGTCATGAACCTAGGGGCGTGGTGATGGCTGCTGTGAACCTTATGAATACATACGGGGGGCCGAACCTAGGGTTTGCTCTTGACCTAGCCGAACCCTTCTTGGTCCTGCATCTGGCCGAACCTCCTTGGCCCAGCGAGCCCTTGTCACGAACCTCACCTTTAAGTCTTGAGTGGCCGAACCTTGGGAGAGATCTAGATGGGGCGAACCTTAGATCCAGCAACAACCGAACCTAGGCCATCCTCTTGAGCAGATCCTGTTGCATGTTAACCGAACTTTCCCTCACCGAATAAGCATGAGGAGCGAACCAAGGGCTGCCGAACCCTAAGGGCCACAAACCTTAAGGTTCGCTGGTCCTAGGGCTGATGAACATAAATTTCATTGAGCTAATGGAAGGGATATATGAACATTAGAGATACATGGAACATGGAATTCATCAAAAATTCATGCATGCATGGGGGATTATTAAGATGCCACCTTATCTATAATAAATATAAGTTTTAAACTATGGGTTGAGGACATTGAACATTTTTCATGAATAATTTGAGCATGGTTTATTGAAGCTAGATTAAAGTTATATAACTTAGGATATGGTGGTCACGATAATAAAACATGCATGCAATTATGGGTATAGGTATGTTTATGAAAAGGACTAGCATCTTTAAATATACATACCTACTAGGGGTAAGCGTACGGGTTCACAATTTATTATCATCATTAGATAACTAAAAACTAACAAGATAAAGTATATTCTTATAATGATCATTAATAATATTTTGAGTGTTGCAAGTTAACTTTGATCGACTAAACTAAGTTGACAAAACACTTAATGATTTAAAAGGAGACACTTATGAACATTTGATGAAACTGAAGCACACATACTTATGGATATAAAACACACGATAAATACAGGTAGTTGAAGTGTCTTTGAGTTTACATACGCGAGCGCGCATTCTACAACAACACTAAATCTAAGGACTCAGGTGAGTTCTCATAACCTCCTTCTAAACTAAATTGTTTTACACTCGGAGGTGGGACATGTATACCAATATTTAAAATATTATTAGATAACACATGGGTAACACCTGGATTTTAGTATAATATTCATATTAATTGATTATTATTGACCATTGAATAAGATGGATTATTACTTATCCGTGAGTCATTGTTGATTGAGGTGACTTCAGTCCTCCAAAAATGATTGAATTGCAGTTGATTGACTTGACTAAGGTCCTCCGCTGTGATTCCACTGTTGGTTGAGTTGACTGCGGTCCTCCGCAGTGCACGTATTGGCCCTTATAGTATTGAGGAATATCGTTGGTTGAGTTGTCTGCGGTCCTCCGCAATGATTCCGCCATTGATTGAGTTGACTGTGGTCCTCCGTGGTAACTTATACTGAGATAATATTGACGAATGATGATTATGGACTTGTTATGTGCATAAATGAGTTTGGTTGTGATTGGTTGATTATACTTGGATGGTTATGTTAGATTACTTGAATTATGTGACTGTTGTGTTTGTGTATATTGGTTTGGAATTGTTGGATTATCTCGCAGGTGCTCATGTGGAATTTCTCAGAAAACTATAAACTTTTATAATCATTTTGCAAAACATTTTTAAATATAAAAACTTATGATTACTCACCAACTACTTCGTCGTTGACACTTGATTTTTACATGTTTCAGGGAACGAGGAGAAGTAGGTAGGGCAGGATAGCTCTACATTCTTTTGGACATCATCACGTAGGATCTTGGACTTAGCTAAAATTCTGGAGATTAGAAATTAGTTAGTTAGCTAAATATTTTGTATACTTTGATGTAACTAATTCATGATGAAGATGATTTTTGTGTGATTAATTTGGTTGATTAATTGATATGTGATGATTTATATTAGATGCCCACGAGCTTATGAACAATCTACACATCCCTCGTGGCATCCCAACGTTTCCGCCATCGGTCGAGGTGTTACTGATTGGTATCAGAGCCTGGGTTATAGGGAGTTAGGTTACTAGAATGGTTGACCTAGTCTATAACCGTAGGATACCCTAGTATGAAGATATTTCATACACTAGTTATTATATTCAGGATTTCATGCTTATGTGTGTACTACAAGTTTTTTGAACTCCTGATATATATCTGCCATGCATATGATACTTGTTGATTATATTTGATTGACTGTGCCCGCATGATTCGATAAGGACATAGACGTGGTGTATCGTAAAGGTGGTGGGACGTTGGCTGGGGCAGTTGCGACTGACCCCTACATATGCCCTATATATACCATTTACGGTACATTAGGTGGATGTCAGTATTGAAGAATAAGGGAACTACCTGTTTGGGAAACTAATTGCTTAGGAAATTAACCAGCTTAGGAACTTATCTGCTTTAGGAATTATTTGTGTAGGATTCGGTCTGCCCAAGATACATATTAAATTGATGTGGCTAGTGTGATATGATCCAAGTCGGGTCATACCCAATAACAAGCTAGACAAACACCTGCAATATTTATTTATTGATTTGATCAGTTAAATAAATAACAACACTAAGAACATTTAGAAAAAAAATGGTTTTCTAAATAAGATGCACTTAAGAAATAAATAAATAACATGGGTTTATTTATTTATGAGAGATTACTTTATAATTGTTATTTAATGGTTAAGTAACATTATTAAAGTTTATAAAATGTAACATGACTTGTAATGTGTTACAAGTTTTAATTAAAAGGGGTTTTAATTAAAATCTTGTTAAATAAATTAGGTGGGAAGATTTGAAAGGGAGCCACCCCATTGGACCTTAATTTTCGGCCATTATGTGGTCTTGGGAGGCCACACCCACCTATTTTATGATGGCTTCATTTGACCATTACACACACATGCAAAAATCTCTCTCTCTCTCAAGAACATATAAGCTTCTTCTACTTTTTTTTCTCATTATTTTCGGCAGAAAAAGGGTTTTAAGATGCTGTTTTTAGAGCTGAAAACAAGTGTGTTTTAGTGCTGAAATCTTGTGTTAGAAACCTAGCATTCAAGGTGTTTGTTGGTGGCTTGGGGTATCACGGATTTGAGGTCTTCTTGCTTGAAGATTCAACTCTCAAACATCATCATCTTCATCTTATATTACACGAGTTATAAGAGGTAATATATGATGTTTTGAATGGTTATTTGATAGCATGTTATTTCATATTTAGATCCATTGTTCTTGGGGTTTTTATTTTAACAAGTGCATATGAAACATAAACTCACTAATCTTAAAAATGTTTTAAGAATAAACTCCGCTGCGTTTTCATATAAAATGGTTAATATGACTTTGATGAACATCACAAAAACCCTTCAATTTGATTGTTCTTTGATCACCAGACAAGGACACACTCGTGGTATACTACAAAGGTGGTGGGACGGTGGCTGGGGCAGTTGCGACTGATCCCTACATATGCCCTATACATATACCATTTGTAGTATATTGGGGGTCTGTCAGTGTCAGGAGCTTAGGATATTATTAGGAAGTGTTGGGAAAGTTGTTGATGGAGTGTTGTGTGGTTTTGGTTTGGATTGACACTGGTGATGATCATATTTGATGAACACATATACAATCACTTATGAACACACATATTGGACACGTGGGGTGTATAGGATCAACAAACAATACGAACACTTAGTGATAGACTGAAGACTTGGAAGATGATATAGACACTTGGTGATAATATAAACGCATAGTGATGATACTAACACTTAGTGATGGTATGGACACTTGATGAGAATAAATTATAGGGAGGATATGAACACTTAGTGACAATAAGAGCACTCAGTGATGATATGAACCCTCGTTGATAATTATGAACATTGGAATATGGTTTGTATTTTTAGTGAACTTAGACATTAGGGGAACTGTAATGTCAGGTGAACTTAGACATTAGGTGAGCTTAGAAATAGGTAAACCTACATGTCAGGTGAACTTAGACATTAGGCAAACCTAATTGTTCAAGGGAACTAGAGACCACTTCGTTCAAAATTATCCTACCTAGGATAAGGTTTGTGAAGTGAGACATCGATAAAATACATGATACACCGTAAATTCTAACAAGGGCATAACCGTGGTACAATGTAACGGTGGTGGGACGGTGTCGGGGAGGTTGCGATCTACCCCTGCATATGCCCTATATATAAGCTTGTTGCATTGCATCAGGAGGTTGTCAGTGTTGGTATAGGGTGGGGAATGTTTGATACTTAGGAATAATTAGTAAATATTAGATATGACCAACTAGGACGCGTTAGTATAATATTAGGAAATTAATACTTTGATATGAGTTTAATGACAGATAGGAGAAAAATATAGTTCCTATATGTAATCCTAACTGATGAAATGAACTCATTTGACCATAGTTTGTACGACTTACGTTGAAAACGGTAGTAACATGTTTCTATTTTCTCAGAAACATGCCGCCACGCCGTCACAACGGAGATGATACGAACTCTGAAGATGCTAACGGTAATACCAACTCTGGCATACAAGAGTTAGCGAACCTCATTTCTGGATTGGTGAATCAACTGACTCAAGCCAATCAATCTCTCAATCAGAACAGAGGTGTTGCAAACCCACCGGTCTGCACATTCAAACACTTCAACCCCTGTAATCCACTGAAGTTTACAGGTTCTGAGACAGCCACTGGTCTGCTGCAGTTGTTCGAGAGTATGGAGAATACCTTCATCAATAGCGATTGCCCCGAGAATCTGAAAGTTCGTTATGCCACTAGTGTTTTCCAAAAGAGAGCACTAACTTGGTGGAATGGGGAAAAACGAACTAGGGGAGTTGATGCTGCCCTAGAACTGACATGGACGGAGGTCAAGAACCTGATGACCACTGAATTCTGTCCGCGTAGCGAGATGAGGAAGCTAGAAACTGAGTTCTGGGAACTCAAGCAAGACAGTGAGGAGAATGTTATCTACAATACTCGCTTCCACGAGTATAGTCAGCTAGTACCTCACCTTGTTACACCACTTGAGAGGGCTATTGAAAAGTATATAGGCGGGTTGCCTATGCAGATTCAAGACACCGTCTACGGAAGCAACCCTAAGACCCTGGAAGCTGCGATCCGTTTATCTGCTACACTCACTGATAATCATGTTAAGGCTGGAACACTCACTAGAAAGGGAACAAAGAAGACGGAAGTGAAGGCTGCTGCAAAGGAAACTAAGACCGAAGTCAAGACCGAGGCTGCTAATTCATCCAAAAGCAGCAACAGGAAGCGGAAGGCCAGGAGTTATGCTGTTACTACTCCTGTTACTCAACAGTCCTCCAATAATTCGAACACTAGGAATTTTGGAGCCATTGCGCAATGCAATACTTGCAGATATCACCATATGCCTAACTTGCCATGTTGTGTCTGCAACAATTGTGGCAAGTATGGCCATTTTTCTAACGTTTTTCGGAGTGCACCGCAAGCACAAAGGATGCAACATGCACTGCTTTCACTGCCTGCTCCGCAAGCGCAACCGGTTCAAGCATTACATGTTCGCCAGGTACCTGTACAGGCAAGAGCCTGTTACGAATGTGGTGAAGTGGGTCATTTTAGAAATAAGTGCCCATGATTGACAGGAAACAATCAACGGGTGGTTTGTGGCAGAGCGTTTCAACTGAATGCTTCAGCTGCTCAAGCCAACCAGGATGTGGTCAACGGTACATTTCTGATCAACAACTCTTATGCATATGTCTTATTTGATTCTGGTGCCGATAGGAGTTTCGTTTCTTATGATTCTGAATGCATGCTTGGTAGAACACGTACACACTTAGATAAACCGTTTAACGTGGAGCTGGGTGACGGAAACACTATTGATATATACACTGTTATTATTGGATGTACTGTGAACTTAAGTGATCACGTTTTCCCAATTGATCTTATACCTATGCACCTTGGTAGCTTTGATGTTATCATAGGCATGGATTGGTTAGCCACCCACAAAGCGGAGATTGTTTGTCATGAAAAATACATTCGCAATCCCTTACCTTCGGGTGATACTTTAAGAGTTTTCGGGGAAACTTTCAGTAAAGGTCTTAAGCTGATGTCATGCACTAAAGCACACAAGTACCTTAGGAAGAAGGGTATAGCATGTTTAGCACAAATTGTAGAGAAAAAGGAGAAAGGAAAGAGCAATGAAGATGTTCCAGTAATCAGAGATTTTCCTGAAGTATTCCCAGACGACTTACCGGGTCTTCCACCAGAACGTCAAGTAGAATTTCGAATTGACTTAATACATGGTGCGAACCTAGTTGCCAAAGCTCCTTACGGACTTGCTTCTTCAGAGTTGCAAGAATTGGCGAGTCAACTATAAGAACTAACTGACAAGGGATTCATTCGTCCGAGCCATTCGCCATGGGGTGCACCGGTCCTGTTTGTCAAGAAGAAGGATGGGTCATTCCGAATGTGCATCGACTACCGCGAGTTGAACAAGTTGACTATCAAGAATCGATATCCCCTGCCGCGCATCGATGATCTTATCGATCAACTTCAAGGCTCGGCATGGTTCTCGAAGATCGATCTTGGGTTTGGGTATCATTAGCTTCGTGTACATGATGATGATATTCCCAAGACGGCTTTCAGAACAAGATATGACCATTACGAATTTCTGGTAATGCCCTTCGGCCTTACCAATGCACCGGCGGTTTTCATGGACCTCATGAACCGTGTTTGCAGGCCATACTTGGATAAGTTTGTGATTGTATTCATTGATGATATTCTGATATACTCAAAGAGTAAAGAAGAACACGAGCAATATCTTAAGTTGATCTTGGAGATTCTATGAAAAGAACGACTGTACGCCAAATTCTCTAAGTGTGAATTATGGCTTAAAGAAATTCAATTCTTGGGACACATAGCCAATGAAAACGGTGTTCACGTGGATCCTGTGAAGATTGATGCGGTGAAGAATTGGAGTACACCGAAGACACCGACGGAGATTCGATCATTTCCTGGACTTTCCGGTTTCTATCGGCGGTTTATTTCGAATTTCTCCAGGATTACTGTCCCTCTCACTTCCTTGACTCAAAAGAATAAACCTTACGAGTGGGGACCGAAGCAAGAAGAGGCGTTTCAGACTATGAAGCAGAAACTTTGTGATGCTCCTGTCTTGACACTGCCTGATGGAAATGATGATTTCGTGGTTTACTTTGATGCATCCAACCTAGGTCTCGGTTGTGTCCTTATGCAACGGGGAAAGGTTGTGGCATATGCATCAAGACAGCTGAAAATTCAGGAGAAGAACTACACTACACACGACTTGGAACTTGGTGCAGTCGTGTTTGCTTTAAAGATATGGGGACATTATCTTTATAGCACAAAGTGTGTAGTCTTTACAGATCACAAGAGTTTGCAACATATTCTCAATCAAAAAGAACTTAACATGAGACAACGGAGCATTGGTATGGCACCGTTTAAAGCTCTTTATGGCAGAAAATGTCGGTCACCTATTTGTTGGACTGAGGTCGGCGAATCGTAGATCACTGGTCCCGATATTATTCAGGAGACGACTGACAAGATCCGCCAGATTCGCGACAATCTGTTAGCTGCGCGTAGTCGACAGAAAAGTTACGCGGATAAGCGAAGGAAACCTTTAGAGTTTGAAGTTGATGATATGGTATTACTCAAAGTTCGGGAAGAAAGGGAAGCTTGCTCCACGATATGTCGGCCATTTTAAGATTCTTGAACGGATCGGGAAGGTTGCCTACAAGTTGCAACTTCCTCCCGAACTTAGCAACGTGCACCCAACGTTTCATGTGTCCAATTTCAGAAAGTCCTTAACTGATCAGGATCTTCAGGTACCACTCGATGACATTCGCGTCAATGATACCATGCATTTTGTTGAAAAACCAGTTGAGATAATGGATCGTGAGGTTAAAAAGCTCAAACGCAGTAGAATTCCAATTGTCAAAGTACGTTGGGAGTCGAAGCGTGGTCCGGAATTCACCTGGGAACGGGAAGATCAGATGAAGCTTAAGTACCCACATTTATTCACTACAATTACTCCAAGTTGAATTTCGGGACGAAATTCCTTTAACTAGGGGAGACTGTAACATCACTGTATTTCTGGTTGTCCGTACTTATCTACGATTGTACTGTTACGACCTGATATGGGAAGTTTAGTTGTAACCCAACTAAACAGAACCAGAGAGTTTGTTGCAGTAAATTCACATATGACGGATTATTGGAATGGAAAGAAATTAGGGGTTGCTATGGTTTGGTTGCTAAACATAGTCAAGGACACATGGTCATGGTTTATCAAAATAGCGGTGGGATGGTGGCTGGGGTGGTTGCGACTGGCCCCTACATATGCCCTATACATATGCATATTTCGGTCTATCATGGATGTGTCAGTGATATGGTTTAGTGGGATTTGGATTGGGAAGTTATAATATTTAAGATAATGAATTTATGGAAGTATAATTGGAATTTATTACGAAATGGTGAGGTTACGGTCATAACTTAAACGCGAATGTTATTTCAGAAATATTAACTTAATAATGCATTCGCGTGGATGACGATTCACACGAATATAATTATGAAGAATAATGTTCTCAAACGATATTTCATAATTCGTAAATCAAATCGAAATACGATACGAGCGTCGGATTCGCAAAGGTGACGATCTTTACGAATACGCACGTGAGTAACGCGTTTCGACGAGATAACGAAATAATAATTTACGATATTAAATTAATAAATGAAACCTAAAAATATTTATTAGGAATCACAACCTTAAACGAAAACGAACGAATTAATTGATTTAATGAAAATAAACGGGGACATTTTATTTAAACGATTTTCTTTAAAATAATTTTATTATAACAAAACCTAATTATTTAAAAGACTTGTGTTTTAAATATATTTTACAAGCAAAACCTATCGTTTCCGTAATTGTGCGCGATAAAAACGAGACCGAGCACGCGGGGGACGATACGCGATATAAGGGGGAAGATTTCTTTTTTCTTCCCCATAATTCACAAACCCTTTCTCTCTATAAGTTCAAATTCGTCACCTACACCTCTCCCCAACTTCTCTCTAGCTTGTCTTGCTCGATTCTTGACGGTTCCTCGAGATCTTGGCGCCTACACGACCGCGTGATTGAGGAGAACACAAGCCCATGAAGAAATCTCGAGTTTGGCCAACGAATTCAGGTAAATCAAAAGTCTACTTTTCGGTTTTTGCTACAAACTTAATGTGGTTGTGTTTTGAACATTTGATCGAGATTAGGGTTTTGTTTTATGTTAAACCAAGTTGTTGTGAACGAGGGAAGCCATAGATGGTTGCTGCTGGCGATGAACATGGCTGCTGAATCGAGACCCATAGGTTGGCGACCCTGTGTATAACCGAACCTTGCCCAAGAAACCATGGTGGCCGAACCTTAGTTCGTCCGAACCGTCAGTGAGGTCACCAACCTTATGAACACATACACAGCCTCACGAACCCTCTGCACCACCCTTGGCCGGCGAACCCTAGCCGAACCAACTAGTTGTCACGAACCTAGGAGCATGGTGATGGCTGCTGCGAACCTTATGAATGCATACGGGGGCCGAACCTAGGGTTTGCTCTTGACCTAGCCAAACCCTTCTTGGTCCAGCATCTGGCCGAGTCCTCCTTGGCCCAGCAAACCCTAGCCACGAACCTCACCTTTAAGTCTTGAGTGGCCGAACCTTGGGCGAGATCAAGATGGGGCGAACCTTAGATCCAGCAACAGCCGAACCTAGGCCATCGTCTTGAACCGAACCTGTTGCATGTTAACCGAACTTTCCCTCACCGAATTAGTATGAGGATCGAACCAAGGGCTGCCGAACCCTAAGGGCCACGAACCTTAAGGTTCGCTGGTCCTAGGGCTGATGAACCTAAATTTCATTGAGCTAATGGAAGGGATATACGAACATTAGAGATACATGGAACATGGAATTCATCTAAAATTCATGCATGCATGGGGGATTATTAAGATGCCACCTTATCTATAATAAATATAAGTTAAAAAGTATGGGTTGAGGACATTGAACATTTTTCATGAATAATTTGAGCATGGTTTATTGAAGCTAGATTAAAGTTTTATAACTTAGGATATGGTGGTCACGATAATAAAACATGCATGCAATTATGGGTATAGGTATGTGTATGAAAAGGATTAACATCTTTAAGTATACATACCTACGAGGGGTAAGCGTAGGGGTTCACAATTTATTATCATCATTATAAAGTAACAAGATAAAGTATATTCTTATAATTATCATTAATAATATTTTGAGTGTTGCAAGTTAACTTTGATCGACTAAACTAAGTGTCTTTGAGTTTACATACGCGAGCGCGCATTCTACAAGAACACTAAATCTAAGGACTCAGGTGAGTTCTCATAATCTCCTTCTAAACTATATTGTTTTAAACTCTGAGGTGGAACATGTATACCAATATTTAAAATATTATTAGATAACACATGGGTAACACCTGGATTATCAGTATAATATTCATATTAATGGATTATTATTGATTATTGAATAAGATTGATTATTGAATAAGATGGATTATTACTTATTCGTGAGTCATTGTTGATTGAGTTGACTTCAGTCCTCCGAAATGATTGAATTGCCGTTGATTGAGTTGACTAAGGTCCTCTGCTGTGATTCCACTGTTGGTTGAGTTGACTGCGGTCCTCCGCAGTGCACGTATTGACACTTTTACTATTGAGGAATATCGTTGGTTGAGTTGACTGCGGTCCTCTGCTATGATTCCGCCGTTGATTGAGTTGACTGAGGTCCTCCGCGGTAACTTATACTGAGATAATATTGATGAATGATGATTATGGACTTGTTATGTGTATGAATGAGTTTGGTTGTGATTGGTTGATTATACTTGGATGGTTATGTGATATTACTTGAATTATGTGATTGTTGTGTTTGTGTATATTGGTTTGGAATTGTTGGATTATCTCGCAGGTGCTCATGTGGAATTTCTCATAAAACTATAAACCTTTATAATCATTTTGCAAAACATTTTTAAATATAAAAACTTATGATTACTCACCAACTACTTCGTAGTTGACACTTGATTTTTACAAGTTTCCGGGAACGAGGAGAAGTAGGTAGGACAGGATAGCTCTACATTCTTTTGGACATCATCACGTAGGATCTTGGACTTAGCTATAATAACTAAAATTCTGGACATTAGAATTTAGTTACTTAGCTATATCTTTTGTATATTTTGATGCAACTAATTCATGATGAACATGATTTTTGTGTAATTAATTTGGTTGATTAATTGATTTGTGATGATTTATATTAGATGCCCACGAGCTTATGAACAATCTACACAACCCTCGTGGCATCCCGACGTTTCCGCCATCGGTCGGGGTGATACAGATACCCACTAAAAACCGAGATAAAATGGAGATTTACCTCAAAATCGACGGATAAAAACTTGATTCCTTTGTACTTCCTTGATCTACAGACGATGGTGGTCGTTTTGACACCAAGAATGCTTGAAATGGTGGAGATTTGAAGGAGAAATCTTAGAGAGAAGGTGTAGATTCTAGTGAGAGAGGGAGACGAATTTTGAGAGAGAGAAAGAGGTTGGTGATGGTGATTATGGCCATTAAATGCCATAATAAATGCCTCAACATACCCGGTTCGTTCGTTTCCGCTCGTTTTCGCGTAATATGTCGGTTTCTCGTGGTTTTCGTAACGAAACGATTCGATTTATAAAATAAGATTTATCAAATCCTTTTAAGTTGTGATTCCTAATAAATTAACTAAATATCTTCTATTATTTAAAATTTTTAGAATTATTTAAATTAATTGTTAAAAATCGAATCGTACGGTCGTCGCGCATATTCATTCGAATCGTCACCCGTACGAATACGGAGAGAACTATACACTTCAATATTGTTTTCTAATTATCGGATATCATTCAGAACATTAAACTTTCGGATATATTCATACAGATCGTCACATATACGAATAATCCATCGATTTAGCATTCACGTAACAACATCTGTGTTGTTTTGTTCTGTAAAGCCTCACATACGTTTATACATAATAAAATCCTAACAAATAATCTCATGATTGTTCTGTGTTGCGAGATAAATATCCGACTGACCAACCATATTACTAAGTTTTGTTTCTCTGAAATGATTCTGAACTTGTTGTTTGTTAACACAAAATAAAAATGATATATGATATGAGTATGTACACACATTGAAATACGTAAAGTTCGTACCCGATTACTGTTCGTAGCACTATTGATATCACTGTTCCGGTGACGTTTCCATTATTGATGTTACAGTTGTGATTCCTAATAAATGTTTTATATTTATTTTCTTTATTTTATTATCATTCGAGTCGTTTTTCGTTTTCGTTTTCGTTTCGTCAGAACGCGTCACCTTCGCGCGTATTCGTTAGAATCGTCACCCGAACGAACACGACGTTGGTTTCACTTTCTGATTCTTGTTTTCTACTTTTCAGTCATCATTTCAGAACGTTAAACTTTCAGATTTATTCGTACAGATCGTCACCTATACGAATAATTCGTCGGTTTAGCATTCTGTAACGACATCCGTTATGGTTTTGTTCTGTTTAACCTTGCATACGTTTATACATAATAGCATTAAATCAAGCATTCGTTTGTCAGTTCAGTGTTGTCTGATGTGTTTCTGACTGTTAAACCGGGAGATTTAATCAGATTTCAGGAACAGTTGCATAATAGTTTAGTGTCAAGCATCTCAATGTCAATAGCATACAATAATTTACATAGTTTGTACCTGAGTTACTGTGCAAGTTACTGTGCAGATTACTGTTCCAGTAACGTTTCCTGCACTGATTTTATAGTCTCCCCTTGTTAGAGAAATTTCGTCCCGAAATTTAAGAATCATTATCTGGTATGGCTTCCTCTGTAAACAGCTGGGGATACTTGAATTTCATGTGATCTGCGCGTTCCCAAGTAAACTCGGGTTCGCGCTTTGAGTTCAATCGAACCTTGACAATCGGAATACGGTTCGCCTCAGTTGTTTAACCTTGCGATCCATAATCTCCGAAGGTTCTTCAATAAAGTGCAAATGTTCGTCCACTTGAATTTTTTCGATCGGGATGACAAGTGATTCGTCAGCAAGGCATTTTTGTTTAAATTCGAGACGTGAAACACGCCATGCACACCACTGAGTTCATCTGGTAATCTCAGTTTATACGCCACAGCACCAATGCGCTCGATGATCTCGAACGGTCCCATGTATCGTGGTGCTAACTTGCCTTTCTCCCCAAAATGTACTACCCCTTTCCATGGGGATACTTTCAACATGACACGGTCTCCCACATGGAATTCCAACGGCTTGCACCGTTTGTCAGCAAAGCTCTTTTGTCTGCTTCTAGTAACTTGTAGTCTTCATTGAATCTGGGCAATCTTGTCAGTGGTTTCCTGAATAAGCTCTGGCCCAGTGATTCGATTGTCTCTAACTTCAGTCCAACAGATCGGTGATCGACATTTTCGACCATACAAAGCCTCGAATGGTGCACATCCAATGCTACTATGGTAACTGTTGTTGTAGGAGAATTCAATCAGTGGCAAATGAGAATCCCAATTCCCACCGAAGTCCAACACACAGGTTCTCAACATGTCCTCCAGGGTCTGAATTGTCCATTCGCTTTGACTATCCGTTTGTGGATGGTAAGCTGTACTCAGATTTAGCTGCGTCCCTAGAGATTTCTGTAATGATTGCCAGAACCTTGAAGTGAATCTGCTATCTCTATCATAAATAATGGACAATGGCACACCGTGGCGTACAACTATCTTGTTTATGTATAATCTTGCCAGTTTATCCATCGTGAAGGTCTCACGCATTGGCAAGAAATGAGCAGATTTCGTCAAACGATCAATGATGACCAAAATAGTATCATGACCACTGGAAGTGCGGAGTATCTTGGTAATGAAATCCATAGCTACTTGTTCCCACTTCCAGAGCAGAATCTCAAGTTGTTCCAGTAAGCCAGACAGTTTCTGGTGTTCCGCCTTTACTTTCGCACATGGAAGACATTGGCCGACGTATCCGGCAATGTCCTTCTTCATTCCCGGCCACCAATAAAATCCATGCAAGTCATGGTACATTTTATCAGCGCCTGGATGCACGGAGTATTTAGTCTTGTGTGCTTCATTGAAAATAAGTCTTCTCAATTCGTCTACCGCCGGAATCCATATGCGATCCTGGTAGTAGATCACTCCATCAGGCTTAGTCTCAAATTGTTTCTCTGCTCCACGGTCAAGTTCTTTCTTAAAATTTCCTCGATCAACTGACTCTTGTTGTGCCTGAATGATCTTGTCACGTAAGTTGGTTTGCACAGTCATTCCCATTGCTCTGACACGCAAGGGTTTGACTCGTTCCTTCCGGCTCATGGCATCAGCTACAACGTTCGCCTTTCCCGAATGGTACTTGATCACGCAATCGTAATCATTCAAAAGTTCAACCCAACGACGCTATCCCATGTTGAGTTCCTTTTGATCAAAGCTGTGTTGCAGACTCTTGTGATCGGTAAATATGGTACACTTGGTGCCATATAAATAATGTCTCCAAATCTTCAATGCGAAGATTAAAGCTCCTAGTTCAAGATCATGAGTAGTGTAGTTCTTCTCATGAATCTTCAACTGTCTTGATGCATAAGCAATAACTTTGTCTTGTTGCATCAGTACACAACCAAGTCCCTGATGGAAGGCGTCACAGTAAGCAACAAAGTCGTCACATCCTTCTGGGAGTGATAAAATTGGAGCATCACATAATTCCTGTTTCAATGTCTGGAAAGCATCTTCTTGTTTCTGCTTCTAGACAAAAGGTTCACTTTTCTGAGTTAACTTAGTGAGAGGCAAGGCTATCTTAAAAAAGTTTGAGATAAACCTTCTGTAATAACCTGCCAATCCCAAAAATGACCTATCTCCGTCGGTGTCTTCGGAGTATCCCAGTTCTTTATTGCTTCAATCTTGGCGGGATCTACGTCTATTCCCTTGATGTTGACTACAATTTCTCTTTAGCCAAAATTCAAACTTAGATAATTTGGCGTACAGTTTCTCTTCTTTCAACCGCTCCATGATTTTTCTGAGATGTTGCTTGTGATCTGCTTTGCTCTTCGAATAAATCAGTATGTCATCAATAAAGACAATGACAAACTGATCCAAATACGGTTTGCACACTCGGTTCTTGAGATCCATGAAAACCGCTGGTGCATTCGTAAATTCAAAAGGCATCACCATGAATTTGTTATGCCCGTATCTGGTTTGAAACGCCGTCTTCGATATATCCTCGTCTTGAACTCTGATTTGATGATATCCGGACCATAGATCCATCTTCGAGAAGTACTGAGCTCCTTGCAACTGATCAAACAGATCATCAATCCTCGGTAGTGGATACCGATTCTTGATAGTCAGCTTGTTCAACTCTCGGTAGTCGATGCACATCCGAAACGATCCGTCTTTATTCTTTACGAACAAGACCCTTATCTAGTAGCTCCTGTAGTTGGTTTGACAACTCCTGCATCTCGGAAGGAGCTAACCTGTAAGGAGATTTAGCAACAGGAGTTGCTCCAGGAACTAAGTCGATACGAAACTCTACCGGTCGCACAGGAGGCACACCGGTAGATCTTCAGGAAATACTTCCGGATATTCTTTCACTACTGGTATGTCTTGAATCATTTTCTTGTCCTTCTCTGTTTCCACCACATGAGCCAAGAATGCCACGCACCGCTTCTGTAGACACTTACGCGCCTTTATGCAAGAGATGATTTTGACACTTCGTTTTGCTTTATCCCCTTTGACTTCCAACACATGATCATCCAGTAGTGGAATTTGAAGTAGCTTTTCATAACAGACAACTTCCACTCGATTAGAAGAAAGCCAATCCATTCCTATAATGATGTTGAAACTACCCAACTCCATCGGTATCAAGTCGATGGTGAATGTATGACCATTAAGTGCCAATGGGCAATTCCTATATACTGTGCTAACTGTGATCTGTTTCCCGTTAGCTACTTCTATGATGTAAGGGGAATCTAACTGTTCCTCTATAGAGTCTAGTTGGCATGCAAAATCGGAAGAGATAAAACTCTGATCCGCACCAGTATCAAATAGAACAGATGCATAAAACTCATGTAAGAGAAATGTACCAGTGACCACATTCGGGTCTTGGCGTGCAGCTGGTGCTCCGATGGCAAAGGCTCTTCCACGGGGTGTTGGAACTACATGTTGTGCCTTCTTCGGGCAGTTTTTTGCAAAGTGGCCCTGTTCGCCACAGTTATAGCATCCACCGTTGTTCTGATTAGCTGGTGGAGGGAGAGCCAAAGTAGCATTGTTGACTGCTTGGTTAGGTGTCATCCGACAGTGTTGGACCTAGTGGCCCTTTCGTCCACATCCCGTACAGTGTTTGCAGGGAGTACTAGCAACGTGATGATATTGACACTTGGCACACATAGGAAATGTGCCAGTGTAGGGTCTTCTGTTAGGGTTTTGTGGTGCATCTCCTACTTGTTGGAGAGGTGTGGCCATCGTGTAGTACTTGATAACCTTTTCCTTCTTCTTGGGGTGATGGTGGGGCTTCTTTGATTATTCCTCCTCGTGTTTTCCCGAGTCAGCCTCTTTCTTTAAACTTCCAGAGGCTACCATCAGATCAATGAGTTTCCCAGATAAACTCACAGCAGATTCCAAGGTAACAGGGTTTGTGGTGACAACTAAACCCTGAATGCAGGCGGGGAGTCCACCCACATACCTATCAATTCTTTTCTCCAAAGTTGGTACCATATTTGGCACCAAAGAAATCAACTTGTGATAATGAGTAGTATAACCCATGTGGTCTGCCCCTCTCATTACATGGTTTGACAGTTCAACCTCCAATTTCTGCAGCTCGTTCAAGGGGCAGAATTCAGTTTTCAGCAGTGTCTTGAAGTCTTCCCAAGTAATTGACATCGCTTCTTCTCTTCCCCTTACATTGATTTGGCCGTTCCACCAAGTCAAGGCTCGCTTGTTGAACGTTCCAGCGGAGTAGCAAACCTTGTGGTGCTCTGGACAGCTACAGAGGTCCAGAGTAGCTTCAACCTTCTCTATCCATTGGATCATCATTACCGCTAAAAATAGGCGGCTTACACTCCATAAAGGATTAATAAGAGTGATTTGAAGCACCACCAGTGTTTCCACTGGCTTCCCCTGACGAATGCCCGGTGTTGCTGCTGTCATTCCGTAATCGATTGAGCATATCTGGTATCACTTCTTTCAGCTGATTAGTCAGCTGACTGCTCAGTAGAGTCATGAGTGCAACAGTAGCAGGATCTAGTATTAGGGTCGTGCTAGGACCCGGAGGTAGGTTAAGTGGAGGAGGAGGAGGCGGTGGTAGAGGTGAGTCAGCGGGTGATGGCATCGATGAGTGTCGTGCTGAATTCTGTGGTGGAGGTACAATAGAAAGAGGTCTTCTCGGTGGCATTCTGATCATAACAATAAAGTTATTGGTTAGTACAATGATCGAATACAGAAGACACAATGCAATAAAGTCTTAAGTCTTAGGTTCTTTACATGCAGGGTCCCTAGGTTATAGTCTAGGCCAAACCGTTTAATTATGTGACCTATATTTCTCAATAACCATGTCTCTGAAACCAATCTGTCACACCCCGAGCCGGCGGGAACGGATCGAATTTCCCATCGGACAGAAGGTTCTCGGGGCACGATATCGTGAGTGATATTCATAATGATCAGATTCTATACATTGCACATGATAATAATGAGAAATGCTAAATAGAATAGAATTACAAAGTTAAATTACATCAGTATCTTTCATAATTTAACAATGTAAATCTATTATCAACATCATAAGTTTTCTATCTTGTATCTGCACAAGATATACAAAATATATTGTGTAATGATGTTCCAAAAGTATGCAGGTCCAAAAATACTAGGTCTTCTATTAGGAATCCTAGTCCAAAAGCATTAGCTTTTTAATTAACCTGTTCGTCACCTGAGAAGTCATGCAAAAATAAAATCAACACATGGTTGGTGAGTTCATATAGTTTAGTATTTGAAAATAGTTTTGTAAACCCTTTTTCGGTAAAAACCCTAACCTCATTAACTTCACCTGTAATATCCAGTTCGGTATGCTTATATATAGGGCATACGAAAGGGTCGAGCCTACAACCTGCCCAGACGCCATCCCACCCCATACTAAACCACATATGACATTGTTGTTAATGATAATTAAGCAATTTTACCAACCATTCACTTCCTTTCAACCATAGTTCTAATGTAAATACAAAACATTTGTTAAAACCTCGGGTAACAACCTTAATCTCATTAACACCACCTGCAATATCCAATTCGGTATGCTTATATATAGGGCATATGTAGGGTCGAACTTACCGCCCGCCCAGCCAACATCCCACCACATACTAAATAACATATGGTAGTGCTATTAATGATAATTAAGCATTTTACCCCTACCCTTAACTCACTAGTTCTTCAGTTCTTTGTTAATGTAAATACAACAAGTTGGGAATCTGTATTGATTCCTTAAGTTCATCACACAATTATGATCAACCACAATATTTGTAGAAAAAAATAAATAAATTCTTAATTAAATAAATAAATAAACATTTACTAAAAATCTAAGACCTACTGATTGGGCCTTGGTCAACTCGAGTAGACTAGTCTAGCAAGCAGGGTTCTTAGTAGTAAAGGAGATCTGTAAACCTCATCAAACATGTGACCTATAATCAATTAGTCTAGTAGAACATCTTTTGATATATAGGCTTTTGTAGTTCTTTAGACCATCCATAGTTCGTATAGTTCTTTAGTTCTTCGGCACATGTTATCTTTGAGCATTTCCCAGATGTTCATCAAAACAGTTAGGGACTACTATAAATATCATCAATCATGCATCTCATATTCGATCAGTCTAGCTAGGACATCTTTCAAACCTGAGAATGGCACATGCTATCTTTGATATTTCCCAGTCAGACCCTTGAAATAGTTCTTTGTACTTAGTTCTTTGAAATAGATCATTAGTTCTTTGACAACACACCCCAAAAATAGTTCATTGATTGGTCCATTAGTTCTTTGAAATAGACCTTTGGAAATAGTTCTTTGAAAATACTTTTTTGATTTGACATAGTTATATACCCGTATTGAGTATATAAAGTACCTTGAAATCCTGTAAAAAGTATACCTAGACAGATTTTAGGATAACAATTCCACATATAAAACATATGTTAAGTAAAAGCATTTAAGTAAATATAATCTTGCGAAAATAATTTACGCATGCTTCTCAGCCCCACATTTGAAAACAAAACATTTAGAAAAGTGGCAATGAACAAACCTGTGTTGCTGTGTAATGTACTACCACAAAATGCGCGCTCTTTGTTTGTAGACTAAGTATCTTCAGTTCCTGGGTTGTTTTAAGAGATTTCGAATACGATAAGTATACGTATAGTCGTCTTATCTAAGGTTTGGTCTCGGTGTGCAACTAAGTGTCCTATGTTACTAATGTGATTCTAAAATTAACTCTAACTAGTCTAACTTATTACCCAATCATAAATCCAATCTTATAAACAATGACCATTACACCTTAGTGATGTATGGTTCACATTTTCATCTTCAATATTTCTTAATTAGAACATTTTAAAACACTTTATTTTTACGTTGTTAAGTTAGAAATCATTTTATTTAATTTAAAGAATATCTTAATTATAACTTACCATTTAATTTAAGAAATTATGATCAACAAGTTAGGCTTAGGTTAATTACATTCAATTAACCTTAGACCTATTACTAGATCTTTGTTTCCGATAGTTCTTTGTTCGTCCGTGTGTATAACTTAACTTAGAGTGTTCAATTGAACAATCTAATTTAGTTATATATTCGTATGAAATTTCTAAGCGTTAGATGTTAATGTTGAAATTAACACCATAACTTTATGCTATAACATCCACTAGTGCATGTACACATACATAAAAGCATGTTCCTTAGTTCGTTCTAGGCTTTGAGTACTCGCCTATTCATTTCCTTGTTCTTAAAACTAAATTCAACAGCCCTAGTTCCAGAATTTCCATAATTAGCCTACACTTTAGGTTCGATCATCATTGAGGCAGCGAACCTATTGGCATTGAATATAGGTTCGGCGAACCTTTAGGGTTTGGTTCGCACATTAGGTTCGGCGAACCTTTGGGGTTCGGCTGCGGTCACAGGTTCGGTCATGTGTAGGTTCGTCGCAGCATAGGTTCACCTGACTTGGGTTTGGCCCAATTGGTTCGTTGGTCAAGGTTCGTCCATCCTAGGTTCGTGTCACCTACAGTTTCGGTCAAAGAGAAGGCTCGGCTATGCCTGTGGGTTCTGCTGGTCCAGGTTCGTGAGTCAGGAGTACATAGGTTCGGCCCTGTTTGTTGATCAGTGGCGACAGGTTCGGCCACCTGACCACATGTTCGGCTACCTGCATAAAGGTTCGGCCGATCGATTTGGTTCGCGATCCTGCATCATCATCTTCATTTTCGATCCAAATCTGTTACAGGTTAGTTCCCAAAGTTTCCCAGTTATTTCTAAGTGTTTATCTAAGTGTTTCTAAGTGCTAAGGCCGATCAAAATATCAAAAACACAAAGGGTTCGTGATACCCACTAAAAACTGAGATAAAATGGAGATTTACCTCAAAATCGACGGATAAAAACTTGATTCCTTTGTACTTCCTTGATCTACAGAGGATGGTGGTCGTTCTGACACCAAGAATGCTTGAAATGGTGGAGATTTGAAGGAGAAATCTTAGAGAGAAGGTGGAGATTCTAGTGAGAGAGGGAGACGAATTTTGAGAGAGAGGAAGAGGCTGGTGATGGTGATTATGGCGATTAAATGCCATAATAAATGCCTCAACATAGCCGGTTCGTTCGTTTCCGCTCGGTTTCGCGTAATATGTCGGTTTCTCGTGGTTTTCGTAACGAAACGATTCGATTTATAAAATAATATTTATCAAATTATTTTAAATTGTAATTCCTAATAAATTAACTAAATATCTTCCGTTTTTTAAAATTTTCAGAATTATTTAAATTAATTGTTTAAAATCGAATCGTACGGTCGTCGCGCGTATTCATTCAAATCGTCACCCGTATGAACATGGCGAGAACTATACTCTTCAATATTGTTTTCTAATTATCGGATATCATTCAGAACGTTAAACTTTCAAATATATTAGTACAGATCGTCACCTATACCAATAATCCATCGATTTAGCATTCACGTAACAACATTTGTGTTGTTTTGTTCTGTAAAGCCTCACATACGTTTATACATAATAAAATCGTAACAAATAATCTCATGATGGTTTCGTGTTGACAGATAAATATCCGACTGATGAACCATATTATTGAGTTATGTTTCTCTGAAATGATTCTGAACTTGTTGTTTGTTAACACAAAATGAAAATGATATATGATATGAGTATGTACACACATTGAAATACGTAAAGTTCGAACCTGATTACTGTTCGTAGCACTGTTGGTATCACTGTTCCGGTGACTGTTCCGGTGACGTTTCCGGCATTGATGTTACAGTTGTGATTCCTAATAAATGTTTATATTTATTTTCTTTATTTTATTATCATTCGAGTCGTTTTTCGTTTTCGTTTCGTCAGAACGCGTCACCTTCGCGCGTATTCGTTCGAATCGTCACCCGAATGAACACGACGTTGGTTTCACTTTCTGATTCTTGTTTTCTACTTTTCAGTCATCATTTCAGAACGTTAAACTTTCAGATTTATTTGTACAGATCGTCACCTATATGAATAATACGTCAGTTTAGCATTCTGTAATGACATCCGTTTTGGTTTTGTTCTGTTTAACCTTGCATACGTTTATACATAATAGCATTAAATCAAGCATTCGTGTCTCAGTTCAGTGTTTTCTGATGTGTTTCTGACTGTTAAACCGTTAGTTTTAATCAGATTTTAGGAACATTTGCATTATAGTTTAGTGTTAAGCATCACAATGTCAATAGCATACAATAATTTACATAGTTTGTACCTGAGTTACTGTGCAGATCACTGTTCCGGTAACGTTTGCGGCACTAATGTTACAGTCTCCCCTTGTTAGAGAAATTTTGTCCCGAAATTTAAGAATCATTATCCGGTACGGCTTCCTCTGAAACAGCTGGGGATACTTGAACTTCATGTGATCTTCGCGTTCCCAAGTAAACTTTGGTCCACGCTTTGAGTTCCATCGAACCTTGACAATTGGAATACGGCTTCGCCTAAGTTGTTTAACCTTGCGATCCATAATCTCCGAAGGTTCTTCAATAAAGTGTAAATGTTCGTCCAATTGAATTTCTTCAATTGGTATGATGAGTGATTCGTCTGCCAGGCATTTCTTCAGGTTTGAGACGTGAAACACGTCATGCACACCACTAAGTTCATCAGGTAACCTTAGTCTATACGCCACAGGACCAATACTTTCGATGATCTCGAACGGTCGCAAGTATCGTGGTGCTAATTTGCCTTTCTTTCCAAAACGGACTACGCCTTTCCATGGGGATACCTTTAACATGACGCCATCTCCCACATGGAATTCTAACGGCTTGTGTCGTTTGTCGGCGTGGCTCTTTTGCCTGCTTCGGGTTGCTTGTAGCCTTTGTTGAATCTAAGCAATCTTGTCTGTAGTTTATTGAATAAGCTCTGGCCCGGTTATTCGATTATCTCCCACGTCAGACCAACAGATCGGCGATCGACATTTTCGACCATAAAGAGCTTCGAACGGTGCACATCCGATGCTACTATGATAACTGTTGTTGTAGGAGAATTCGATCAGTGGTAAATAAGAGTCCCTATTTCCACCGAAGTCTAAAACATAGGTTCTCAACATGTCCTCCAGGGTCTGTATAGTACGTTCGCTCTGACCGTCCGTTTGTGGATGATAGACTGTACTCAGGTTTAAGTGTGTCCCTAGAGATTTCTGCAATGATTGCCAGAATGTTGATGTGAATCTGCTATCACTATCTCATTGTTGTAGAGTCTTGCCAGTTTATCCATCGTGTAAGTCTCACGCATTGGCAAGAAATGATTAGATTTGGTTAATCAGTCAACGATAACCCAAATAGTATCATAACCGCTGGAAGTGGGGGTAGCTTGGTAATGAAGTCCATAGCTATTTGTTCCCACTTCCAAAGTGGAATTTCAGGCTGTTCCAGTAAACCTGACGGTTTCTAGTGTTCCGCCTTCACTTTGGCTCACGTGAGGCATCGACCAACATGCTCTGCTGTGTCTTTCTTCATACCCGGCCACCAATAATATGTCCGTATGTCCTGATACATTTTATCAGCACTGTGATGCACAGAGTATTTGGTCTTGTGTGCTTCATCAAATTGCTTTTCTGCTCCAAAATCTAGTTCTTTCTTCAGGTTTCCCCGTTCAACTGCCTCTTGTTGTGCTTGAATGATGTTGTCATGTAAACTTGTCTGCACAGTCATCCCCATTGCTCTGACACGCAAGGGTTTGACCCATTCCTTCCGGCTCAAGGCATCAACTACAATGTTTGCCTTGCCCGGATGGTATTTGATCACACAATCGTAATCGTTCAAGAGCTCAACCCAACGTCTCTGTCTCATGTTAAGGTCCTTCTGATGAAATATGTGTTGCAGACTCTTGTGATCAGTAAATATGGTACACTTGGTGCCATATAAGTAATGTCTCCAAATCTTCAACTTGAATACGACTGCTCCCAGTTCCAGATCATGAGTAGTGTAGTTCTTATCATGAATCTTTAGTTGTCTTGAGGCATACGTAATGACTTTGTCCCGTTGCATTAGTACATAACCATGTGCCTGATGGGATGCATCACAGTACACGACAAAGTCATCACAACCATCTGGGAGAGATAAGATTGGAGCATCACATAGCTTTTGCTTCAAAGTCTGAAAGGCATCTTCTTGCTTCTGTTCCCAAACAAACGGCTCGCTTTTCTGTGTTAACTTGGTGAGCGGCATGGCTCTCTTAGAAAAGTTTGAGATAAACCTTCTATAATAGCCTGCTAAGCCTAGAAAGGAACATATCTCCATCGGTGTCTTCGGAGTATCCCAGTTCTTTATTGCTTCGATCTTGGCAGGGTCTACATGTATTCCCTCGCTGTTGACTACATGACCCAAGAATTGAACTTCTCTTATCCAAAATTGACACTTAGAAAATTTGGCATAAAGTTTCTCTTCTTGCAACAACTCCAAGATTGCTCTGAGGTGTTGCTAGTGCTCTGCCATGCTTTTGGAATAGATCAGTATGTCGTCAATGAAGACAATAACAAATTGATCTAGATACGACTTGCACACTCGGTTCATGAGATCCATGAAAACCGCGGGTGCATTCGTCAATCCAAAAGGCATCACCATAAACTCGTAATGCCCGTATCTGGTACGAAACGCCGTCTTTGGTATGTCCTCGTCTTGAAATCTGAGCCGATGGTATTCGGACCGTAAGTCAATCTTCGAAAAGTACTGAGCTCCTTGCAGTTGGTCAAACAAATCATCAATCCTCGGTAATGGATACCGATTCTTGATGGTTAGTTTGTTTAGCTCCCTGTAGTCTATGCACATACGAAAAGATCCATCCTTCTTCTTCACGAATAATACCGGAGCTCCCCAAGTGAGTAGCTCGGTCGGATGAAACCTTTATCGAGTAACTCGTGTATTGATTCGACAATTCCTGCATTTCGAAGGTGCTGACCTGTAAGGAGATTTAGCAACAGGTGTTGCTCCAGGAATCAAATAAATACCAAAATCTACCGGTCGCACAGGTGGCAAACCGAGTAGGTTTTCAGGAAACACTTCGGGGTATTCCTTTACTATCGGCACGTCTTGTATCGTTTTCTCGTCTTTCTCCTTCTCCACCACGTGAGCCAAGAAGGCTTTACATTTCTTCTGTAGACACTTACGCGCTTTTATGCAGGATATGATTTTGACACTACGCCTCGCTTGATCCCCTCGGACTTCTAACACCCGGTCATCCGCCAATGGAATCCGAAGTAGCTTTTCAGAACAGATGACTTCAACTCTATTGAGAGATAGCCAATCCATCCCATAACATAAGGGGAGTCTAAAGATTCCTCAGTAAAGTTAAGTTGGCGTGCAAAGTCAGATGAAATAAAACTTTGGTCTGCACCAGTGTCAAACAAAATAGATGCATATGAGTAATGTAAAATAAATTTACCAGTGACCATGTTAGGGTCTTGACGGGCTGCATTGGCTCCAATCACAAAAGCCCTTCCACGAGGTGCTTGTGCTCCCTGTTGCACTCTCTTTGGGCAGTCTCTGGAGAAACGACCTACTTCTCCACAGTTATAGCATCCCCTGTTGTCGTTGTTATGATTGCGTTGGTTTAGTGGTGGAGGTAATGCTCTAGCGGCATTGTTTGTAGCTTTTGTTGCTGGGATACGGCACTGCTGAGCCCAGTGGCCTAGTCGGCCACAGTTGTTACACTTCCTACACTGCACCCCAGCAGGATGAAGATACTTGCATTGGGTACACTGAGGATGCCCTCCAACATAGTGTTTGGGTGCAGCATTAGCAGGTACTGCAGGGGCTTGTCTCAATGGGGTGACCTTCACGTAGTTCATGCCGACCTTTTGCTTCTTCTTTTGGTGATGTTCGGGCTTCTTTGACGAATCTTCTTTAGCTTTACCCAAGTCCTTCTTCAAATTTCCTGACTTCACCATTACTTCAGTGAGTTTAGCTCGTAGGGAGATGGCTGACTCCAGAGTATTTACCCGCATCCATCAACTTCAAGTCCTCCTTCTTCACAACCTCTTGCATGTTAGGATTTAAACGCCTTTGAGGTTGGACTACCGGCTTATACTCATCTTTCATGAGTATCATATGTGTGTAATAAGCAGGGCTAACGCCTTGGATATCATAGAGTCTCCAAGCAATAACACTCTTATACCCCCTCAACACACACAACAATCTCTTCTTCTCCTCCTCACTCAACCTGGATGAAATGACAACAGGTAGAGTGGAATCCTCTCCTAAAAACGCATACTCTAAGTGGGAGGGCAAAACCTTAAGCTCAAGGCTGGGTGGTGACTCTACAAAGTGTTCTTATTCTCCTCCCTCTACTCATCAATCTCTAGCACCTCAGATATCACCGACACACTCTCATCCACCACCTCAAACTCCTCCTCACTCCTCTCAACTACTAAATCAGCCTCGCACACGTATTCATGACACCTATCTATGTGTGACATGAAAGAATTTATGAAGTAAACCGAATGACATGGGTCACTAAAGTTAACTTGATCACCGGGATGCCTCGTAGACGTCGCAACCTCCAATGTGATAGTCTCATCACCCACTCTAAGAGTGAGCTTTCCATCAAACACATCAATGATGGCTTTAGCGGTCCTCAAGAAAAGACGACCTTGAATGATAGGCACACTCTCATCGGCCTCCATGTCAAGGATCACGAAATCCACGGGAAACACAAATTTATCCACCTTCACCAACAAGTTCTCAACAATACCCCGTGGACACTTGACCGTCCGGTCGGCAAGGGACAATGTCATGCGTGTAGGCATAAGGTCACCAAGTTCTAGCTTCTCATATAAAGAATAAGGCATCAGATTGATGCTAGAACCTGAATGGGCCAACGCGTGCCTCTGAGTGTCACTACCAAACAGACATGGGATTGTAAAGATCCCCGGATCCGTTAACTTCTCTGGTAGCTTGTTCAGAATCACCGCAAAACACCCCCCGCTCAATGGAACATTAGACAGTTCCCCTAGCCGATCATTGCTCTTCAACAAATCCTTAAGGAATTTGGCATACTAGGGCATATGCTGAAGAGCCTCAATGAATGGAAGATTGATCTTCAACTGTTTAAACATGTCAAGAAAGTGACCGTACTCCTTAGCATGCTTTTTGTGAGCTAAGCGAGCAGGGAATGGAAGTCGTGAATGATCAATCTTAGGACTCGGCCTAACGTCAACCGGTTTCTTCTCAATCGGGACCACTACAGGAGACTCACTGCTCGGTGTTGTACTTGCTGGGACTGGCCTCATGTGCACCACTCCAGTAGTCTCCATTTCAATCTCCTCATCCACCATTTCTTCTTCATCTACCTCAATCGGTGGATCTACTCTCTCACCCCCTTGACCACTCCTAGTGGACACTACTTTTACATGAGCGTTAGGATTAGGCTGTGTGCTGCCCGAAAACTGGCCTTGGGGCCTCTCATCCAAACGCTTAGCAATAACACCAACTGATCTTTGGAGATCAAGAAAAGCAGATTTTTGGTTTTTCAGAAGGATGTCATGCTCAACAAGGGTTTTATGAGTATTCGCATCCTTAGCAATCAACTGGATTAGTAACTCCTCAATCTTACTCATGCCACCCCACAACCACTACTATTACTACCCGCCCCCGGTGTATGACTCGTATTACTGACCGAAGAATGATCCTGCCCCTGGTTATGAGATAACCCAGATTGGAAACCAGGGGGATGCCCGAAAGAACGCCAATTGAAGTTCGGGTGGTTTCTACAATTTTGATTGTAAGAGTTGTTAAAAGGGTTAGTGCTACCCCTACCTTGACCCCCCAAATAGTCAAACTGCTCTTGGTTGACCACCAAACACTCAGATGTGGCATGGCCATCCCTACAAATCTCACACCTATCAACCTTCATCTTCCACTCCTTCACATCCCTCGACAAGGCGTCGAGAGCAGCTGCCACACTAGTATCCACATTAACATGGTGAACTCCTCTTATTGAAGAGGAAGAACTAGAAATAGGATTGGAATTCCTATTAGCAGACCGCTGCTCATACTCAGCCTGAGCAAAACTTTCAAACATGTCGTTGCACTCAGCAACATCCCTTTTAGCCATAAGATGGGCACCCGCGGATGTGTCGAGACGAGCCTGGGTCTCATAAGTGAGACCATTGTAGAATTTCTCTACAATTTCCCAATAAGAAAGACCATACTGGGAGCATCTGCTAAGCAAATTCTGGAATCTCTCCCAAGCAAGGTAATATGGCTCATCGGGTGCCATACGAAAAGAATGGATCTCATCACGAAGGTGGGCTGCCTTGGCAGGTGGAAAGTATTTCTTAAGGAAAGCATCCCTAAGACTGCCCCAAGTGGTGAAAGATCCCGGTGCATGCGAATCAAGCCAAGTGGCGGCCCTACCCGCAAGAGAAAACGGAAATAGCTGCAAAAAGATGGCATTTTCGGTGGCACCTTGAAGATTAAAGGTACCACAGATGCGAGTGAGGCGAGCTATATGTGCTGGAGCATCCTCATCATCACGGCCATTAAATTGAGAATTGTTAATGGCTGTCATGATGTACGAGGGAATCTGCCACGAATTTTCATTCGTAATGTTTGGCACAGTAATGGGATTGTTAAGTCCCGTGAAACTCTCCGTGGACTGCTGATGAACGACACGAGGGTTTGCCATTGGTGGGACAAAAGGCAAACATGGACTAAAATGAGTAGAAGAACTAGAAGAAGAAGACGGTGCGCACTCAGATAAATCTGCAGAAATGTGAGTAGAAGCACTTACCTCGCTCGTAGAACATTCAGAAAAGTCCCGTGAATCGCTCCTTAAAGGCAATGAAAGCTCAGGTGGCAGTCAGTGTGAGCGTACGTGTGGCATGTACTACCAAACCTGTAAACAAATAAAAATTAATCAAAATGAAATAAATAAAATAAAATAAAACTGAAAGCAAACTAAAACACAAATATGCACAGATAAGACACAAGAACTAATAAGCACAATCGACTAAGAAGTCCCCGGCAACGGCGCCAAAAACTTGATGTGTGCAAAGTAGTTTAATTAAAATTTACAAAATCACAACTATCCTAAGCACTAAGTTATATTCTAGACTATCTAAACTAAACTACTAACAGGAAAGTGAACCTATCAAAAATAGTAAAGAAAAGTAAGTCCGGATATCGAACCCACAGACTTCTACAGAAAATGCAAATTAGACTCAACAACTTATCTATACAAATATACTTGATTAAAAGAATTTTTTTAAAGGGGGATATTCCTAATTAATTAAAACGATTTGATAACCTAAAGACAGGATTAAGACTAAGTGATGAAAACAAAGCAAGAAGTGACAAATGACGAAATGACTACCTAGGGTTTACTCTATACATGTTTAATGCTTTTTAGAATGATTATGGAACTATTGTGAAACTAGGATCATGAAGTATTAACTAATAAACACCCTAAAGTACCTTCAACCCTTTTCAAAGATATCAACTAAGTTGTTTACAAGTTGCTAAATTACCGGGTTAAATGAGTTACTCTCACAAGTTACCCAAACCTTAAAAGACATATCCTAAAGACCATCTACCTCACGGAAACGAGAGTCTCAATGCATAAACACATGCACGGGATAATAATGCAATTCAACTTGGACTTAGTAGGCAAGGATATGTCCAATTAAGCTAGCCTTGGTCTTTTCACAAAGACTTTAACTAGTAATCAAACACTCAAAACAAACTAACAAACTCTCACCTCACGGCTTTTGAATTTGGTTAAACATTTGGTTTGATTATGACCTAATCAACATTTCTATGAACCACTACGTCTAGTAATTCATTTACAAATCAAAAACACAAAGTAGTTGATCTAACATGCACCTATTATATGAAAAACATTCATCAAAGCACATGAGGAATATATAATTCAAATCAATAAACCAATCCAAACATTTATATACATCCAAGATTCAAATCCAAATCTTTATGTCATTTCGAAATCACAATCATTGTTCCACAATCAATCAAATTAAAACATTAAACATCCATAATCGTAAAACCCTAGGTACTTCTAATAGTCTAGCCAACAATCATCATGACCAAACAAAAAGATCTAATGTATAAACTACAGAAAAACATCATTCGAATGGGAAAACAATGCAAGAGTAAAAACCGATCGTGATTACACCCTTCGAATCACAATTCTCGGGCTTCCAAATGATGAATATTGACCTTGATCGCCTTTTCCAGCCTTCTAGTCGCCTCCCAAGTTGTCTCAAAACCGTGTGTTGCCCTAATTTCCACGCATTCAACCGTTTTAATCAACAAACTTCAATTTCTGAATTTCTTGCCCTGTTGTGCTACGCCACAGCTGCCTTTTAACCCCTCGCGCTACGCGAGGAAACCCACTACCCGAAAAAACAGTCCGCAATGATTAATGAAGGGCATCTTGGTCATTTTCCGCGGTCGAGCTACGCGACAGGGTTTCTTGTGGTTGTCGCACTAGGAGACAAGGCCCTAAATCCAGTTTTTGGTTTTTTTTGTTTTCGGGTCCGTCCTCGTCCAACCGGGAGCTCGTTTCCATGAAATTTTTTGCCCAAAATACGTGTTTATGACCTGCAAGTACCAAATTACATAATTGTGAAGCACCAGCTTAAATCGACTCCAAAATTGAACAAAACTACACAGAAACTTGACAAAAACAAATGGAAAAACAGATGTGTTTTGTAACACATCACATCCCCACACTTATGTCTTTTTCGTCCCTGAAAATGGCTTATGCAAAAATCTGGGAACATAGCTAAGTAAAATGGTTTCTACACAATTAAGCTCGTTAATTCAAAATTAAATGCTTTGGAAAAGACTGTAAGTATTGTTATCCTATTAAACCCATACTGATTATTCAGGTCCCTTAGTCATGGTTCTGTTATGTTAATGTTCTACATTTCATATCATTAGACCCACACTTAGGAAATTTAAAACCAAATCAATCCTGAATTCAAGCTTTCAAGTTAACCTCACATATAAAAAAAAACAAGAAATTTCTCAAATCAGATTTTTATAATGGAAGCAGATGAAAGCGTGAGCATTTTTCTTTTATTTGTTTTTTCTTTCCATTGAACTTAGTTTAGTGGTGTTTCAACCAGGCTACAACCCGGCGTGTGACACATAAGTTTTAGTCCAACTTCTTTTCTTTTTTTTTCTTTTAGCTCAGCTCATTTGATGAAATGGGGGCGCCATAAGACCCACACTTATGCAAAGGCTCCTTACAACAACTAGAAAAGAGTTTCACTAGTCTTAAATTCCCAAGATGTTTCCCACGAGAATCATACATTTAAATGAAATTATACCAATCCTACAGGACAAACAAAACCAGTTGAGCCTACCTACACATCCTATAACCAAAGCATAAACCACAATCCAACGAGTTAACCATGAGTGAAACCATAAAACCTAACTTTTCTATCATTTTCCATCACACTTTTGCAACCTACTTAAACAAGAACAAGAAAGATCTAAGCTCACATAAAAAAAAATAAAAAAACTTGACTCAAATAAACAACTAAACTTAAATTCAAAAACTATCAAAACAAAGTTTCCCATCCCCACACTTAAACTGTACATTGTCCATGATGTAAAGAAAAAGGAAAACAAAAGAAAAACTAAAAATAAAAACTAAAGACTGAAAATGACTTAGCTGGTTAAAGAGAAGACTGTCAAGTGCCAGTCTTTCCAAGAAAGCTCCTCAATCTACAATTTGCTCCACAAGCCATAAACATACAAATGAGATCTACACACAAGAAAGATCAAGCAACCATCAATGAATCCGAAGCATAATAATATCCATATCCAAGAAAATGTTCATCACAAACCAAACCATCCTCCCCACAAACAAACCAGTTTAGTGTTTACAAATTACAAATTGTTCAAATATGTTGATGCATTTTCTTTGTGAAAGCTGCATTTACTGTGTGAACCTCGCTTGTTGTATATGAAATCTGCTATTTTCAAAAAGAAATTCTGCTTTATTTTTGCATGATCAGTCTAGTTAAAATTAAAGTAATAAGTTTCAAGAACATTTATGTTTGATTAATTATTCACAAATCGGGGGTTGAGAAGGTGATTGTAGATATTGATAATGAAGAAGAGAAGAATGAAGAAGAGAAGAATGAAGAAGAGATGAAGGAAGAAGAGAAGGAAGAAGAAGAGGAGGAAGAAGAGGAGAAGATAGACTATGGGGAGTCTGACATTGATGAACATCCAGATATGAATACTTATGGTGGTGATGATGAGGATAATGGTGGTGCTGGAATGAGTGGTGGAGATGGTGGTTTGAACTCAGTAACTGGAGCTATCATTGTTTATTCTCCATCAAAGATATCTACAGATGCGGTTCCAGTTAGGTCAGTTTCTTCTGATAGGGTCAATGAGTGTAATGATGTGGAATTTCAAGATTTGGATGCAATAGAATATCCTGAGAGGATTATTGATTACTCTTTGCCTACCTTTATTGACTTGTTTAAAACGAATTCTGATATTGATTTGCAGAGGGAGATATTTGAGATTCGGGTTGATCAAGAGTTAGAAGAAGGAGAGATTGTTGGAGGATATTCTTTACAAGATTTTCATGAGACGTTTGATGTTGATATTGATCAAGTGTTTGATTTTGAGGAAGATGATAATATGAACTTATCTGACTTTGAGAAAGATGATATTATTGATGAAGATTTGTTCAATATGAACACTTTGAAGAAAATATTTGAGCTAGGAAGTATATCAAAGACTTTGTTGGATCCAGTTAAACCAAAGACAAATATGGATTTCTGGAATGAATATCAAGAAGAGACAAAGTAAATCATTGATCATTTGCATAATTTCAAGATGATGACTGAAGTATTAGATGACAAAGATCAAGAAAACCAAACAAGACAGTTCAAAAGATTCAAAATTGGATCCATGTCCAAGATGATTGGACAAATTGTTAGTTATGGTTATTTTCATAATATTCTAGGAAGTCTGACTGACAAAGGATGTTATGTAGTGAAGAGAACAGATGGATGTCAGTATTTCGGGAAAGCTTTGGATTTGATGAGTCTATCTTCTTTTGAGTGCATAACATTATCTAGACTGAAGATGATTAAGCCCATTCAGACACAACATAATGAAACTTTTGAAAGATTGTTGAAGAAGGAAGCAAGAACTGGATGGAGTTTGCTGTCACCACACTTTAGAGACAGTATTCATGGATATGAAAAGCCAAAAGTGTTTAAGAGACCAAGACTAAGGAAGATGGAACAGAATTGGAATCCTTATTTCAAGTTCTGGTTCTTTGATGAACAAACATCTGAAGGGGTGATTCTTTTGAAGCAAGAAGATAAATGGAGAGTGATTCGAATGCTAGATCCTGTGTGGATTGTAAACTGTTCTAAGGACGACATTGATTTACTTAACACTGCTGAGATCTATGCAGATGATGGATTTCATGATTTTGGTGTGAGCTACAAAGACATGGCAATTCAGTATCAAACCATTGCTAGAATGTGTTATACTCTGGGTATACATTCTGGATGTAATTGGGATGATGTGAATTATCTTTATGTTGAATTGATGAAGGTGCAGAAAGAAAGAGATGAAAGAGATGATAAGATTGAAGCAGAGAGATTAGCAAAGATTCCACGTTCGGTTGTTATACGAGCGGTGGATAACATTGTTCGTGAAGATGATGGTAAATCAAGTGGAGTTAAAGATAAAGATAAAGACAAAGATGTAGAGAAAGAATGAAGATTTTTTGATAGCAACTATTAAGGGGGAGTTTGTTAGTGCATAAATAGTTTGTTATTCAAAGTTGTATTTAGTTTGAGTTTTAAATAGGTTCGGCTAATAGGTTTGTCTAAGGTTCGTCTGGCCCACGAACCTAGACAGGTTCGGCGAACCTATTGCTTTGATAGGTTCGGCGAACCTATAACCTGGAGAAGGTTCGGCAAACCTATAGGTTTGCAACCTACGTTCGCCCGGCGAACCTAGAGGTTCAGCTCTAGATAGGTTCGGCTGATTAGCTGTGTGTATATATAGGAGGTTTGTCTGAATTCTTCATAACTTTGACAGAACTTCAGAAAACCTGAGAGGATTTTCTCTGTGTGAGATCACTTTCTGTGTGAAAGAACTTGTAATTATTTGTTGATTAATACAATAGTGTTTATGAAATTGCTTGTCTTCTTTTGATTCTATACATATCAAACACGGATTCCGCACGTGGTTGATAGTTCGTAGAGCTTCTTTATCAATCCTGATCCGATTCACCAAACCCACAAAATATCATAACCAACACTGAAACAACCAAACACAAACATACACCTCCCCACACTCAATCCTCATAATCACCACCTCGATCATCTTGCTCATCAGGAGCCCGGTAGAACTTTGGAATGTCAATGTGCAGTGAGGTCATCAAATATCTCATGGGATCCTCCTGCCTCCTCTGATAAGTAATCCTCCAGGCCCTGTACTGCTCGTGGTACCCATCCATCCTGTGGCATAAGGACTCTAAGGTGAGTGGATCTGGTATGGGTTCCCTAAGTGGATACTGTCGGGGAGGGAAGTCTCTCCTAAAAACTGGTATCTGGTGATGAGTAGGCACAGAACCCATGACAACATCAGCAGCCGGTGTCCCCTGTGGTGGCATCATCTGAGGACCCACAACAAAACCTACCCACCTAGGTGGGTCATCTCTCTCACAAATGCCTGCTCTCCACAGGTCCCTCAGATCTATAGGGGTAGTCAATGGCCCTAGTGTCATCAGATCAGGCCTGTATCAATCAAACACACCTAAATACTCAGCCATGCGGTAAATGTAAGGACCCATGTCCAACCGCGCTCTCTCGCCACCTCGCCTACCTCTCGCCAAAGATGTAGCCATCACACAAGCCACATTGGCCTCTCTACCGGTCACCATACAAAACAAACAAAACAGGTCAATCCAAGACAGGTGAGTTCATTGCCCCTTTTCTAAACATTTTCATTTTATTACAAACGCAAGGTTGAGAAGCATGCGTAAATTATTTTCTTAAAATATGATTTATGTAAATGCTTTTACTTCTAGTATGTTTTATATGCATAATTGTATTCTAGACTTCTGTCTAGGTAAACTATTACAGGTTTACAAAATGACTTAATTACTCTCTAAGAGTAAGACAATGTTTTTTTAAAACAAAGAACCATTTTTCAGAGTCGTGTTCAGGGAAACTAAAGGTCAAATTCAAAGAACTAATGTCAGTGTTGTGTTCAAGAAAACTAAGGATCAAGATCAAAAAATCATATCGATGTGTGTATTAAAGAACTAATAAATTCAATAAAGAACAATTCCAGGTGGATGTCAGTTGCATGCCGATCAAGACCACGTGTAAACACACAAAAAGTCCCGGCATAAAAGTAGACCTTTATAGTCACGCTATTATGGGCATAAATCAAACAATCAAACGAATTCAAGAGAACAGAGGTGAACATAGATCATAGGATATCATAAAGTCCCGACATGTATTGTAGACCTTAAAGGTCAAGCTGATATGGGAACATCATAAAGTCCCGACACATACAGGTAGACTCCTTTGGAACGAATCGTGTTTTCCCGTCGGGCGGAAGGTTCCCGAGGCGCGATATCTTGAATGATAATCGAATTGATCAGATTGTTTGTATAGCACATGATGTATAATTGAGAAATGTAAACATGACAATGATATAGAATTACAAAGTTAAATTACAATGTATCGTTCATAATTTAACCTAGTAAATCTATCCAAAAGAATCAATGTGTTTATATCTTGTAACTGTACAAGATCTACAAAATATGATTCAATGTTTGCCATCCCAACAGTATTGATTAAACAAAACGCAGCTAGGTCTTCTAAGAGTCCTCTAGCTATGATCTTGAAATCTGGTGACTAAACCTGTCCATCACCTAAGAAAACATGCATTAAAAACAAAGTCAACACTAGGTTGGTGAGTTCATAAATTTGAATATTGAAAACCTTGAATTGTTCATGCACATAGTCACAATGTCTTATTTGATACTTGCAATAATTGAATCCACTTGTTTCGCCAAATGGCCTTTCCTTAGTTATATATACAAGTAGTATTTCACTCAATCAAGTATGCTTATATATAGGGCATACGAAAGGGTCAAGCCCAGACGCAATCCTACCACATACTCAATCAAGTTCCACACTACTTGTAATACAACTAAGAATATCCATTTTCATCTCCCATATGATTGACTTGTTCGTTATGTGTTCATCTGTTTACCATATGTAGAATAATAGAGTTAGAGGGGTTTAGTCATCAAGCCAAAGTATTGATACACCCTTATTGTATTAAGGAATTTGATTTATTTAATCAGATCCTTGTATTATTCTATAAATGTGGGGTTAACTGTTGTTTCACCTTTAAATATTAAGAGTGTTAGTTAACCACTTGTAATTTGTTCTTGAACTATAGTGCATAGAGCCTAAAAGGAATCCATTGTAATCCTCAAATAATCAGAGTACAATGCATCCGATTTACCTCTACCACTTTGTATGTACCGTGTCCTCAACGAAATCTATTACTAGTAGTGTAACATGAGAGAAGATCACTTTCTCAATCTACTAGTCAATAGGGTTTCTGCTGGATTAATTACTTATCACTGCAGATTAATATCACCATGTGTCGCTTTCCAGAACCTGATTTGAGGTCACCCTGTCACCGGTCATACGTTACCGGCCAATGAATCGGTACGATCAACATACTAGCCCTACAAGCTAGAGGTTTGTCAAACCTATGGTACCACTATGCTATCGTCGGTTTAGTCACGTCAAACTAACTGGTCAGCGAATTATAGGGGCTTACATGATCAACTTGTACAATTGGCACATGATTGAAGTGATATAATACAACAGGTCAATAGCAACTAATTGTAATTGTGTTCATCCTTGTTGTTGTTCTACTTGTCATATGTACTCAGTGTTATTAACAAAGTTAAATAAGAGCTTGTCTTATTATGTTATGTTAATTATTGTGTGTATGATGTTGTTATCATGAAGTTACATTATCATGATTATCATACCTTGTTATTCCATGTAATCACCATGTTGTCACTAAACGGTAATAAGAACTAGTCTTAATGCCCTTAGTCGACTCAGGTGGTGGATGATTCTTGTACTATGTTCTCTTGTCATTTGTGTTGAGTTATAAACTAAGTATGATAAGTACTTGACTTACTACTCTTAGTTAACACTAGTGTAGAATGATATTATGAAGATGTGTTATCTTCATATCATTCATGTGTTTTGTCTTTTGTCATCATGTTCATCTCGATGTTTGTTCGTGTAAGAATATCTAAATGTTGTGAGATATAATCTTACAACTAGGTTATTCTATTGTGTTGATGAGTTATGAAATTATATTATTATATTCTTCTATGTTGTTTATGTCATATCATGATCATACAAACATGCATACAATGATAAACGATAATAATTAAAGCAATATTATCAAATCAAAGTATAAGCAATATGTTAAACATTAAACTTTTAAATAATTAAAAGTTAAGCATGTTTCTCAGCCCCGAGAGTTTAAAATCAGTTAAGATTAAAGAAAAAGGGGCATATGAACTCACTTTGTAGTGGTTGTAGTTGACTTAGCCTAAACGAGAATGCACGTGCTCTTGTTTATACTTGAGTTTGTTTTCACGATCCTGTATTAATTTCACGTAGTTTGTAACTTGTAAGTATAAGTTTTTGAGTGTGTGCTCTTATGTGTGTTGGTGTTACCCTAAGATTTAATTAACACCTGGAGGTCTCTGTTATCCTTATTAGGCCCCGTTCAATTGTTGTGATTCAACATGTTTCATTACTTCTCTTGATCTAACACTTGAAATCATTTGTTACTTTGTAAAATCTACATTATCCTAGGTATTTGGAATTTAAGTCCACCACCTTTGTAATAGATTAACTAAAACCCTTGTAAAATTTGTAAGTTTGATGATCCTTAACCACTTGATGTTTCTTTTAGATTGCATGTTAACCGTTTGGCTGAATGTTTAATATTTGAGTCGAGTTTAAAGCATTGGTTCCAAGAGTTTATGTGTAGATCATTATTGAGCCGAAGGAAAACGTAGACCTTGTGAGTTTTGTGGGCCTAGATGTGTACGGGCCTTGCCATAGTAGTCAACATGGGTCTAATAGTTGGTCCTGAAGCAGTAGGCCTTGGGCCGCATCAAAGAGCCTTTGGGCAATAGTGGGCCGATTCAACTATGTTCTGGGCCAACTAGTACATTGTGGGCCGAAAAGGTTATTGGGCCGATTGATTCCCATGGGTCAAAGTGAAGGAGTTGGGCCTTGCTTTGTTTGGGCCTGATTAGAGGGTATGGCTGATTTCCTTCACTCGGCCGAATGGAAGTTGATGGGCAAAATTGGTGGTCGAATGAAACATCAACCGAATGGAGTTGGTTCCCGCTGAATGAAAGAGAAAGCATGAGGGCTATCTCGAATGATGGTGGTCCTGGCGAATGAGGTAGCTGCCGAATGGCTGGAGTATGAGGGTGTCGAATGGGTGTTCGCCGAATCAGCTTGACACGATCGAATGGCTGGCGACTGAAGATTCCCGATCGAATGGGTCTTGGTGGCGAATGAGGTCATAGTCGAGAGAATGGCCAGCGAAAGGAATCATTCGATCGGCCACTGTTTCGGTCGGCATGATGATGGCCTTTCGGCTCTCATTCGGCCGGAGAGTTCTCTTTCGGCGAGCTGTGACTCGGGTTCGACCAACATGGTTCCAACTGAGTTCTTAGTCCAGATCTAAGATGATTTTGGGTAATGGTGTGTGTTTGTACTAGTTTCTAGAGGTAAGGGTCGAAGATATGGGTCTAGAACCGGCTAGAGCATGGTTTGAATAAAGGTTACGAAAACCCTAAAATCGCCCACTTCGACCTCAGATTTACCTCATTTCCAGTGGTTTAAAGTTCCGATCCTTTGTACTTTTGTGTAGAGAAAGATGAAAGCTTCAATTTGGTCCAAAAATGGGGTGATTTGGTGGATTATTGAGGGAGATATGAAGGTTTTTAGTGTGAGAAAACCCTAGTGAGAGAAAGCTCCGGTTTGGGGATTTTAGAGAGAGAGTAGGAAGAAAGAAATGAGGAAAATGGAGTTCATTTAGGGTATTTATACCCCGGGTGAGTTCGGGTTCGCTTTTGTTGCTCGGTTCGCATTTTCGTCGCGTTTCCGGAAATTTTACGCGTAATTTATATGTTTTGAATAACAAGAAGTTAATTAAATTATTTTGATGAGTTTCAAAATTGTAAAACACTAAAATGTTTTATTTTCTTTAATTATAATCGTTCGTGTCGTTTTCGTTTTCGTTTCGTCAGAACGCGTCGCCTTCGCGCGTATTCGTTCGAATCGTCACCCGAAGGAACACGACGATGGTTTTGCTTTCTGACTTTTGTTTTCTCCTTTTCAGTCATTATTTCAGAACTACAAACTTACAGATATGTTTGTGTGAATCGTCACTCACGCAAACACACTGTCAGTTCGTTCTTCTGAAATAACACTGCAATTGTGTTTGAATTGTGTTTCCTCACTGACGGACTCAACTAAACTTCCTGTTTTCACATTGTTTTTGTTCTGATTTGTCAGTCATCTGATTCCTGTCATCTGTGGATATAAGATCCCAACCGACTTGTTCTTGACGTTTACTTGAACACCGTTGTTTCTCTTGTTTCGTTGTATTATCTATACTTAGGTTTTCACCTAAATACTAACAACTATTGTTTATCGTGCGTCTTGTACTTACAGTATTTAAGTTTACACATAAATACGTACAACTGTTTCTTGTATTTTGATTTCTGTTAACACAAACACTATTCACATACATGTATTTACACACAATAAATAGCGAAAGTACACATACCGTACGAACTTGCCGGACGATCTGGTACTGGATGTCACATGTGAGACGACACATACTGGACACCACCAACAAGTAAGAATAAATGATTGCGTTAATTAAGGCCCAATCATTAAGTCTTGGTTGTATTAAATGTTTACTTATTCATTTAAATAAGCATTTAATATTATGATTCTACAAATGCTATGGTTGATCATGAATGTGTGATGAACTCAAGAAATCGATAGAATTTCAATTTATGGAACTCAAAATCTATTATGTCGATGGTGTGAAATGGAACGCTTAATTATCATTCACAACAGTATGTTATGCGGTTTGGTATGTGGTGGGACGGTGGCTGGGTTGGCGGTAAGCTTGACCCTACATATGCCCTATATATAAGCATACTTGATTGGATAGCATAGGTGGTTGTTGATGACGTTAAGGTTGTCATTTCGGGTGATCAATGTTAACAAATTTTCGGGCTATCCAAATGTTGTGAATCAAAGGTATGGGATGAAATGCTTAATTATCACCAGGAACAATATATCATGTGGTTTGGTATGTGGTCAGATGGTGGCTGGGCTGGCGGTAAGCTTGACCCTACATATGCCCTATATAAGCATATTGAATCAAAATGTATAGGTGGTTAATGGTGAGGTTAAGGTTGTCATTCGGACAGGTTTATATAAATTCATTTTAAAATAAAACAATATGAACTCACCAACCATGTGTTGAATTGATCTTTTTGCCTGACTTCTCAAGTGACGAACAGGTCTGATTAAGAAGTTTATGCTTTTGGACTAGGATGCCAGATAGAGGACCTAGTATTTTGGACTTGCATATTTTGAATTTTGAATATCTTGTGCAGATACAAGACAGGAGAATTATGATGTTGATAGTAGATTTACATTGTTAAATTATGAACAAAACTAATGTAATTTAAATTTGTAATTCTATTATATTTAGCATTTCTCATTTATATCATGTGCAATGTAAACAATCTGGTCATCACGATTATCATTCCCGATATCGTGCCTAGGGACCTTTCCGCCCGACGGGACACACGATCCGGCCCGTCGGCTCAGGGTGTGACATATGCCTTTGGTAAGCTCTTTCAAATATCAAACTAGAATTTGAATTTTACCAATTTACTTCTGAGTTCAATCAAGTTGATTGACTCCGTATAACGATCTTGTACCCCACTTGGTCATGAATTTGCAATATTTATTTGGATTACTAAAATCCTTACTACTAATTCTTTCACATACTTGTATTAAGTGCAAGCAACCCCCACATTTGAATCTTATTAGATAACCATTTTCTAATTATTAAAATCGTGTTGTGATAAGTCCTCCTTTTTCACAAAAGATAGAGAAACTTCTCAAATATTATCTCTTACAAACTCTATAGGGTTGTTTCGTAAATGACATATTCCCCCACATTGCTTGCACTTTGATTAAGTTTGAGCAATTTATCTTTTGATGACTATGACATCTCTGATAAGATTTCACACCCCGAGCCGGCGTGCGGAATCGTCCCGGGGCGTGATATCAGAAATGATAATCGTGATGATCAGATTGTTTACATTGCACATGACATATAATGAGAAAATACTAAATGGAATAGAATTACAAAGTTAAATTACATCAGTTTTGTTCATAATTTAACAATGTAAATCTACTATTAACATCATAATTCTTCTATATTGTATCTGCACAAGATATACAAAATAATCTGTATGATGATGTGCAAAAATATGCACGTCCATAATACTAGGTCCTCTATCTGGGCGTCCTAGTCAAAAGCACAAACTTCTTAGTTAGACCTGTTCATAACCTGTGAAGTCATGAAAAAATATCAAGTCAACACATGGTTGGTGAGTTCATGTAATTTTGTTTAAAAATAAGTTTTGTATAAACCTGACCAGATAACAACCTCAACCTCACCAATAACCACCTATATCATCTAATTCGGTATGTTTATATATAGGGCATACGTAGAGTCGAACTTACCGCTCGCCCAGCCTCCAGCCCACCACATACCAAACTACATAATATATTTTTCTTAGTGATAATTGTAACATCAGTGCCGGAATCATGACCGTAACAGTGACATGAACAGTAATTTAGGTACAAACTGTGCATATTACATGTACTATTATCATTTGATGCTTGACACGAAACTATTGCGCTTTCATTTCAGGAACATAACTCTAAACTATGGTTCAACAGTCAGAAATTTATCTGATGACACAGAACAATCACGTGATTGTTAGTTAGGACATTATTACGTATAAACGTATTTGAGGTTAAACAGAACAAAATAACAACGGATGTCGTTACGTGAATGCTAAATTGACGGATTATTCGTATAGGTGACGATATGCACGAACATATCTGAAAGTTTAACGTTCTGAATGATATCCAATATTTAGAAAACCATATTGAAAAGTGTAGTTATCGTCATGTTCGTATGGGTGACGATCTGAACGAATACGTACGACGACTGTACGATTCAATTTAAATAGGTAAATTTAACTATTCCAGAAATTTAAAATAAATGGAAGATATTAGTTAAGTTACTAGGAATTACCACCTAAATAAAATTTATAAACTCTATTTCTAAAACCGATGCTTCTACGCGAAATCGAGCGAACCCGAACGCACCGTAACGATTCAAGACATTACATGGAATTTAACGTCCATTTCCTTCCTCCACCTACAAGCTTCACTTTCCCCAAATTCGCCACTCTCTCTCTAAAGACTCTCTCTAGAAATCAAAACCCTAGAATCCTCATTTCTTCAACAAATCGAGCCATTTTGGTGTTAAAACGACCACAACAACTTGTAGATCACGAAAGTACAAGGATATAGAGCTTGGAATCATCTAAAACGAGGTAGATTTGAGTTTGAAATCGCGATTTTTAGGGTTTTCTCCATCTAGTTCAAACCCCACCTATAACCGATTGAAAACACCATGAAATCATTAGGAATTTCACATAAACGGTTTAGGGTGATGTAGGAACATGTGATGCTTCAAGATTGGTCGTAAGGCTCGACAATGGGAGTCGGCACCTGTTTGTGTATGAACGGCAGAATGAGACACCCATCAGACTGGCCGAATGGCCACGAGCCAAATGAGACCCCGTATTCGCATGGCAGTCCTCCTTCGGCCAAACCTTCCTTTGCATGAATCATCACATTCGGCCAACACCTTTGCATGGCCACCCTATGCGGCCCACATGAATCAGTCGCATGACCTGACTTTCGCTTGAGTTCCTATTCGGCTGGTCACCATCATTCGCATGCAATAGTCATACAGCCCACATGAATCAGTCGCATGACCTGACTTTCACATGGTTAGTATGCAAGGGTGGGAACCATTTGGATTTCTAGTGGGCAATGGTGTTAAAGATTCCTAACCTAAAGCATGCTCTAAACCAATTTAACCTAGAATCATGGGAATTCGTCATCATGTAGGTTAAGATTCTTGAATTTAATTCAATAAATACATGTGTGAGGTGCTGGAAATAAATTGTAACTAGGGTGGTTAGCTAAGAGTCAACCAAAAACCCTAATAATTCTATATTCTAACTGGAATTCTAAACAATCAAATAAGATTTCATAATCATCAATGACTAAGGCTTCAACACCAAAGTTTTTCTAACTACTTTAACACTTAACTTTGAGTCCTCACGGTAAAATGGAATTTAAACAACTTGTGTGGTGATAACACCAATCATGGTTGACTAGGGATCAAGAAAATAGCTAAGAGTGCGTGTTGATTTCATTATTAACACCTAATACTTACTAAATTCTTTACAAACATACATCTAAGTTAGATAGTTCAATTGAACTTTCTAGGCTAAGTTGTACAAAAGAGCGATCAAGGAATCATGGAAAACAAAGATATATCAAAGGGCTTAGAGTTAATCGAGTGAGATTAACTTAAGTCTAACATGTTAACATATAATTTCTTAAAATGACTTATGTTTTAATAAAAGGAAAATGATTTATAAATTACCTTATTTGAAATGTTTTAAAATAAATGAAATAATTTCTAACTTAAATATTTAACTTAAAATGGGTTTTAATAAAGATGTTTTACCTAAAAAGACCATGAAAGTAATGAATTAACCCTTATATAAGTAAGGTTTAGTTGTGAACATCTACCAGGTAAAGGGATAATTAGTGTAGGCTAGTTAGAGAGACAGAGAAATACAATAGTAACGTAGGGCACATAGTTGCACACCAAGACCAAAACCCTAAATACGTCAACTATAAATACTTGCAGTATTCGAATCCTCTTAAAACAACTTAGGTACTGAAGATACTTAATCTACAAGTAACGAGCGCGCATATCTGTTGTGATTCATTACATAGCAACACAGGTGGGTTCATTGCCCCTTAAACGCGGGGCTGAGAAGCATGCGTAAATTGCTTTCTTAAAATATATTTTACGTAAATGCTTTTACTTCATGTATGTTTTATATGCATAATTGTATCCTAGACTTCTGTTTAGGAAAACTATTTATAGGTTTACTAAATGAATTAATTACTCTTCATGAGTAAGACAACGGTTTCAAAACAAAGCACTATCTTCAAAAATGTGTTCCAAATAAACTATCAATCTAAATTCAAATGACTAATATCAGTGTCGTGTTCAAGGAAACCTAAACTCAAATTCAAAGAATGAATATCAAAGTTATGTTCAAGAAAACTAAGGATCAAAATCAAAGAAATCATTTCCGTGTGTGAATCAAAAAACTAATGAATTCAATAAAGAACAATTCAAGGTGGATGTCAGTTGTATGCTGATCAAAACCACGTGTAAACACATGGAACGCCCCGGCATAAATAGTAGACTTATATAGTCACGCTATAATGGGCATAAATCAAACAATCAAACGAATTCAAGAGAACAAAGGTGAACAAAGAGCAAAGGATATCCTAAATTCCCGACATGTACAGTAGACAGAAGGTCAAGCTGATATGGGCACATCATAAAGTCCCGACACATACAGGTAGACTCCTTTGGGTCAAGCCTGATATGGACCACGTGTGAGACGATACGGACTGGACACCACCAACAACTAAGAACAAATGATTGAGTTAATTTAGGCTCAATTATTATGTCTTGGTTGTATTAAATGTTTACTTATTCATTTAATTAAGCATTTAATATTATGATTCTACAAATGATATGGTTGATCATGAATGTCTGATGAACTCCAGAAATCGATAGAATTTCAATTTGTGGAACTCAAAATCTATTATGTCGATGGTGTGAAACGGAACGCTTAATTATCATTAACAACAATATGTTATGCGGTTTGGTACGTGGTGGGACGGTGGCTGGGCTGGCGGGTAGCTTGACCCAACATATGCCCTATATATAAGCATAGTTGTTTGGATAACATAGGTGGTTGTTGATGAGGTTAAGGTTGTAATTTCGGGTGATCAATATTAACAGATTTTCAGGTTATTCAAACGTTGTGAATCGAAGGTGTGGATGAAACGCTTAATTATCAACAGGAACAATATATCATGTGGTTTGGTATGTGGTTGGACGGTGGCTGGGTTGGCGTTAAGCTTGACCCTACATGTAACATCACTGTATTTCAGGGAATTACATTACATATATGTTTGTACTGTTAAGGTCTAATATGAATTATTGAATGTTATTGTAACATCAGTGCCAGAATCGTAACCGGAACAGTAGCTTGTACAGTATTTCAGACATAAACTACGTGTAGTAACTGTATGCTAATATCATGTGATGTTTGACACAAAACTATTGCGCAATGGATTCAGTAATCTGATTCAAACTCACAGTTCAACAGTCTGAAACATATCAGACAACACTGAACTGACACATGAATGCTTTTTAGGATTCTATTATGTATTAACGTATGTGAGGCTTTACACGACAAAACAACAACGGATGTCGTTACGTGAATGCTAAATCGACAGATTATTCGTATAGGAGACGATCTGTACGAATATATCTGAAGGTTTAACGTTCTGAATGATATCCGATAATTAGAAAACCATATTGAAAAGTATAGTTATCGTCGTATTCGTACTTGTGACGATTCGAACGAATACGTGCGATGACTGTACGATTCGATTTTAAACAGTAAATTAAATATTTATGTAAATTTAAAATAAATAAAAGATATTTAGTTAATTTACGAGGAATAACCACCTAAAATAATTTTATAAATCTTATTTTTTTTAAAGTGCATCGTTTCGTTACGAAAACCACGAGAAACCGACATTTTACGCGAAACCGATCGAGACTGAACCTACCGAGCATTTTGAATCATTAAATGAGGGTTTTTTTCCTCATAATTTACATTTCCCTCTCTCTCTCTCTATCTCCCAACTCATTTCTCTCTCTCTCTCTCTACATACTCTCTCTAAAAATTTCTTTCTACAAGATTACACTCGATTCTCAACCATTTGGCGAGTTCTTGTGCCAAAACGACCACCACATCACGTAGATTACGGAAGTACAAGAAATCTAAGTTTTCATCCACAGATTTTGAGTTAAATTTGAGTTTTATTTCGGTTTTAGTGTTTATCACAATCCCTTGTAGTTTCTTGTTGTTTTAACTGGTTTAAACACTTAGAAATCTTGAGATAAATTGTTGTAAACCACTAGGAAGTGTTAGAAACAAACCTGCAATAGATTAGGGTCAAAAAATGAAGAAGATGAAGCAGGTTCGTGACCAAAAACGATCGGCCGAACCTATGCACAGGTGGCCGAACCTGTCTTGTCTGACCAGCAGACATGGCCAAACCTGTCGACTCTGACCAATAGCTAGAGCCGAACCCTTCTATCCGAAGAACCTTTGAACCACGAACCTGATTAGAGAGAACCTACTACCACGAACCTTCTACATGTTAGCCGAACCACAAGGGCCACGAACCTTGACTTGGCCGAACCTATGCCCCACCAACCAGTTGGGACGAACCAGCTGACCGCGAACCTTTGATCAACGAACCTTCCTAGCCGAACCCTCCCCTCGAACGAACCCAAGGCTGTCACGAACCTAGGACTTCTCTAGGACTTAGCCGAACCTTAAAGGTTTGCCGAACCTGTGGATGTGGCCAATAGGTTTGCTGCCTTCATGGCTACAAAACCTAAGTGTTAACTAAATAAGGCGTTGCAAGACCTAGGGATATCGAGCATGGGATTTGTTTTAAAATGGGGAATTTGAGCTTACTGAAACAAGGGTTTTTAACTTCAATTTAGGGTTAGAACATTTGAGAAATTTTACTGATTAAAACAATAACCTAATGGTTCAAATGTTGATTTAATCAACATTAACTAAACCTTAGGAAAACAATAAGGATATATAACTAATCTAGATGATTTATTTAAATTATCTAGTCTTAGTTAATCACAGTTTGGACAAGAAATCAAACGGCAAATCAAAAGCAAACTATGGGCTAGAGATTGGCGCAATGGGCTTAACCTAAGCCCATCACATGTTAAATGTCTTTCTATTAAAGTTAATTATGTCTTCAATTAAAGAAAATATTTTATAAACTCTATGGAATTAAAAGGAATGATTCTGACTTGATATTTAACTTAAAATGGATTAAATTATAAATGATTTTCTAAATTAATGTTAAACTTGAAATGAGTTAAATTAAAAACATGTTAATTAAGAATATTATGATACAGTGTGGGATACATGTTACAAAGGGGTATTTAAGTTAGACTAATTAGATGGAACCTTAGAAGCACATAAGTAACATAGGACACTTAGTTGCACACAGAGACCAAAACCCTAGTTTGCGTCTATTATAACGACTTATAGTATTCGAATCTCTTAAAACAACTCAGGTGTTCAAGATACTTAAGCTACAACTAACGAGTGCGCATTATCTGCTGTGATTCGTACTTAGCAACACAGGTGAGTTCATTTGTCCCTTTTCAAACTATTTTGTTTCACTTCGGGACTGAGAAACATGTCAAATTGTTTTATATAAATGCATTATATAATTGTTGTCATGTTTTATGAAATGCTTACTAAATTATGTTTATAAATTATTTATAAACTGTTAACGGTTAAGTTGTTTATTCCGTTGGTTTATGCTAAATCTTTATTTATTTCAGCTATAAACTATCATGATTATATGTCATGATGGTATATTTTCTCAAACATATACTTACTCAATCATTACTCATAAAAACTCTTAAATGGTTATTGCTTAAACACATACATTGTTATAATCAAGACTATTACTCGAAGCTTATGCTTGATGCTTTTAAATCAATATTTAATACTCATTTACTTGATGCTCAGTTATTTTATACTCGAATACTCTATGTTCAAATACTTTAAACTCAGATACTTTCGATACGAATACTTTAAGCTAAATTATTTTATTCAAATGCTAAATACTTTTATTTAGTATTTAATGCTTGTGATTAATGCTCATAGTCGACACATATACTCAATACTCAGTAAAATCTTAAACTCAAACACATGTTCAAGAAAAGGTCGGTGGGTAAACAGGTACATGTGCACATGGTATCGGAAAGGTGAAATACTCAAAAATCAGCAAGGACATCGTAAGACAGACTGATTGGCCATCGTAAGTTGACCTGCAAAGTCAACTCCTACTAGTCATTTAGTGTTCTTCGTTGTCAGGACCTTGTAAGATAGATTGATTGGCCATCGCATGTTGACCTGTGATGTCAACTCCTAATAGTCATTCAGTGCTCTCCTTTGTCCATACATGTTTTGTAACGGTGACTAGGATGATTATGATACTATTAGTAGACTCTGTGTCTACTAATGGATATCCTCTAAATGCGCACCAATGCAGACCGTTACACCCTAGTTGCCCCTGTGGAATGATACTGAATACCATTGGGTGTATCCTTTGGTGATGCACCCTCCAGAAATTCAGATGTCCACAAAAGTGAACTCATAAACTTATTTTGAAACTCTAACGGATGTGGTGTTGGTTGAGAGTAAAACGCTTAATTATGATTAACAGCAATGTCCTATGTGACTTAGTATGTGGTACCATTGGGTGTATCCTTTGGTGATGCACCCTCCAGAAATTCAGATGTCCACAAAAGTGAACTCATAAACTTATTTTGAAACTCTAACGGATGTGGTGTTGGTTGAGAGTAAAACGCTTAATTATGATTAACAGCAATGTCCTATGTGACTTAGTATGTGGTGGGAGGGTGTAACATCAGTGCCAGAATCGTACCGGAACAGTGATCGCAACAGTAACATGAATAGTAATCAGGTACGAATTATATACATTTCAGTGTATTTCATATTCATATCAATTATAGTTATCATTTGATGTTATTATATAGCAAACTCTGAACTATTTCAGAGAAACAAAGTTCATAACTATGGTTTATTAGGCAGATAATTATCTGGCAACACAGAACCATCATGTGATTACTTGTTAGGATCCTATTATGTATAAACGTATGTGAGGCTTTATAGAACAAAATAACATGGATGTCATTACGTGAATGCTAAATTGATGGATTATTCGTATAAGTGACGATCTGTACGAATAAATCTAAAGGTTTAATGTTCAGAATGATATCTGATAATTAGAAAACAATATTGAAAAGTACAATTATCGTCTTGTTCATACGGGTGGCAACTCGAACGAATACGCGCGATGACCGTGCGATTCAATTTTAAACAGTAAATTTAAATATTTCAGAATGTTTAAAATAAATAAAAGATATCTAGTTAATTTATTAGGAATCACAACCTAATTTAATTTAATAAACTCTATTTTATAAACCGTGTCGTTTCATGACGAAAACCACAATAAAACGGTATTTTATGTGTAATCGAACGAGACTGAATCACCGGGTGTCTTGTAGCATTAAAGAGGGTCATTTAATGCACAACCACCACTCACCTATCTCCTCTCTCTCACTAAAATCGTTCCTCTCTCTCTCTAGAATTCTCTATAAACTTCTCTCTAAGATTTCGTGCTCGTTTCTCATGGGATTCAAGAGTTTTTGGTGTCAAAACGACCACCACGCAACGTAGATCAAGGAAGTACAAGTTGTTCGAGCATCCATCCATAAAATTCGAGGTAAATCTCCAAATTTGGTTTCGGTTTTTAGGATATGTCACGAGCCTTGTAGCAATTCCGTGTTAACCGGATTAAAACCCTAGTAATCATGAGAAAAACTATTGTGAATCATTAGGAAGCCCTGGAAATGAATCGGTAATAGGTAGGATTCGTAGGAGGACAAGGACGGCTGCGGTTTGGGTCAAGGTTTGATCAGGAGAACCTGTTACAGGTTGCCGAACCCTCCAAGGGGGATGTACCCTAGCCGAACCTGTGAAAGAACAGCTGGCTCACGAACCTGGCACCCATCTCCTAGAACGAACCTAGGTAAGTCGGCGAACCTGGGGGCAGCCGAACCATCCTACATAGCCGAACCCTGCCATTGTAGCCGAACCTACATGGAAGACGAACCTTGCATGCATGCGGTTAGCCAAGGAGTCCCAGCCGAACCTTCACTAGCAGCGAACCAGGACCCAGCCGAACTATAATGGCCACGAACGTATCACTCTGGCTGAACCCTTTTGATCAGCCAAACCTTAGGGTGGCGAACCCTTGAACAACGAACCATCTTCTCTTAGACGAACCTAAGTGTTAATCCCTTGAATCAGCCGAACCTAAGGATGAACGAACCATTTTAATGTGAAACTTACAGGTGGCCGAACCTTATGAAGTTGAGACCTAGATGAGCCGAACCTGCCCTAAGGAACCATAGATTCGCTGGTCTATACCATTCAACATAATCGTTGTAGAAAATGGAAGTCTAGGGCCGTTGAGTGCATAAGAAATAGACCAAGGTATATGGGTGTGTGCAAGGATAAACGAAAACCTTATTTTAGATGCATGGGGTTATGATTACATGCCCATGCATGGGATATAATGTGTATACATGTGAAGCTTATTAGGACTATCTTAATAATCATGGACAAATTACATTTTCATAATAAGTATCTTCTTGAACATTAACAATTCAACATAAGTGTTACTCTTTATATAATTGGTTTAAAACACATGGGATTCATCACAAAGCATTGGGAGCCAAACAAAAATCTAAATATGTGATGGTGATTAAATTATTGAGGATTTAATCCATGAAAGTCTAATAACGGCCCGAGATGGGCCAAATGGGTTAACATTAAGCCCATCACATGTAAATGTGTATTTTAATTCAAGTAATGATATTTTAATAAAAGAAATGGTTTATAAACTATGTTAAATTAAAATTAAAAGACTTTCTAAAGTAAGGTTTTAACTTGAAATGAATATTAATTAAACACATATTAATTAGTACTTGAGAAGACTAACGGTGGGATATGGGTTGTAAATGGGTATCTAGGTTAGACTAGAAGACTAAATCTTAGAAGCAAACTAGTAATTAGGACATGTAGTTGCACACCGAAACCAAACCCTAGATGCGACGACTAATATGTATACTTATCGCATTCGAATTCTTCTAAAACAACTCAAGAACTGAAGATACTTAGTCTCCAAACCAAGAGCGCGCATTTTGTGATAAGACATTTGCACAGCAACATAGGTGTGTTCATTGCCCCTTTTCTAAATATTTTTGTTTTAAAACGCGGGGCTGAGAAGCATGCGTAAACTGTTTATTTAAATTGTTTACTTAAATGCTTTTATTCATTTTATGTTATATCTTTGTGTTTGTTGATACTCCTAGACTCCTGTCTAGGCTATTACTATGCAGAACTAACTATCAAGTTAAATAAATTACTCTCATGAGTAATACTTTAATTCTAAAACTCTAAATAAATCCTTACTCCATCAAGCTAAAATTCAAGAATCTAAATTCAAAGTGGAATCAAAAGAACTAAAGTTAAAGATCAAATGCAATGGAAACTAATTCAGTGTGGTGATCAGTAAATCAAAGGATCCTATTCATAAATCTATAATCATGGTGAAATCATGAAGTTCTAAAGATCAAAATCAAGAGACTCAAGGAAATCAAGAAAATCATAGCTGTGTGTGAATCATTGAAATAATGAAATCATTAAAATCTAATGAAATCATTAATACTTGAGTTAAGGTGGATGTCAGTTGTATAGAAATCAAGACCACGTGTGACACACATAAAGTCCCAGCATTAATAGTAGACTCTTGTAGTGAAGCTATATGGGCAATAACGTGAACTATCAAATGAAATCAATATGAAAAATCAAGAGAATCAAGGACGATCAAGAATCAAGGGATATCTGTAAAGTCCCGGCATGTACAGTAGACTAATGGGTCAAGCTGATATGCGCATCATTAAAATCCGGCACGCTCAGGTATACTCCTTGTGAGTTATGCCTGATATGGGTCACGTGTGAGAGGGTACAACTTGGACAACCACCAACAACTAAGTCTTATTGATTGAGCCAAATAAGGCCCAATCATCATGTCTTAGTTGTATTTAAATGTTTATTTATTTATTTATTTATTTAAACATTTAACCTTATATTTCTATAATTGCTTTTGGGAAATCATGTAACTATGATGAACTCAAGATAATCAAAGGTAAATCAAATTGTGGAAATCAGAATCTAAATCAGAGGTGAATGGAGTGAAATGCTTGACTATCATTAACAACAATATGTTAAGCAGTCCGGTATGTGGTGGGACGGTGGCTGGGGCTTGTCCCCTACATATGCCCTATATATAAGCATACTTGATTGGATAGAATAGGTGGTTGTTGATAAGGTTAAGGTTGTCACTTCGAGGGATCAAGGTAAACATTTTCAGGGTAATCAGATGCTATGAATCATAGGTTATCGAATCAATGTAGTGGAATGAAATGCTTAATTATCTCCAGGAACAATATATCATGTGGTTTAGTTTGTGGTAGGACGGTGGCTGGGCGGGCGGTAAGTTCGACCCTACATATGCCCTATACATAAGCATACTGAATTGGATGGTATAGGTGGTTAATGGTGAGGTTAAGGTTGTCATTCAGGTTCTTCAAACTCATTTTTATAAAACTATATGAACTCACCAACCATGTGTTGACTTTATTTTTTTTTTGCATGACTTCTCAGGTGACGTACAGGTCAACTAAGTAGTTATTGCTTTTGAGTTAAAAATTTCAGTTAGAAGACCTAGCATTTATGGACCTGCATACTTTTGGACATCATTACACAATTATTTTGTATATCTTGTGCAGATACAAGATAGAAGATTATGATGTGATAGTAGATTTACATTGTTAAATTATAAACTACTGATGTAATTTAACTTTGTAATTCTATTTTATTTTAGTAGTTTATCCATTATATATCATGTGCAATGTAAACAATCTGATCATTCCGATTATCATTCATGATATCGCACCCCGGGAACCTTCCGCCCGACGGGGACTCCGATCCCACCCCGCCGGCTCGGGGTGTGACAGATTGGTATCAGAGCCATGGTTACAGAGAAACATAGGTCACTTATTTAAACGGTTTGGCCTAGACTATAACCTAGGGACCCTGCATGTAGAGAACCTAAGACTTAAGACTTTATTGCATATTGTCTTCTGTATTTGATCATTGCACTAACTGATACCTTTATTGGTTATGATCAGAATGCCGTCGAGAAGACAGACTCCCTCGTTACCTCCACCACCACAAGACTTAGCTCCACATTCATCTACACCTTCACCACCTGATTCACTACCGCCACTTCCTCCTCCTTCATTTATTCCTCCTCCACTTAACCCACCACTAGGCCCGAGCACGACTCAACTATTGGATCCTGCTACCATCGCCTTGGTGACTTTACCGAGCAGTCAACTGACAAATCAGATGAAGGAGGTGATACCAGAGATGCTCAACCGTCTCCGTAATGAAAGCAACAGCACTGGTAACTCATCGGGAGAAGCCAGTGGTAACACAGGCAGTACCTCTCATTACTCCTACAAATCTTTGGTAGGATGTAAACCACCTAGCTTTAGCGGGAGCGAAGGAGCCGTTGGATTAATCCAATAGATTGAAAAGATTGAGGCTACTCTGGACCTCTGCAGCTGTCCAGAGCACCACAAGGTTCATTATTCTGCTGGAACATTCAACAAACGGGCCTTGACTTGGTGGAATGGCCAGATCAATGCAAAAGGAAGAGAAGAAGCTATGTCCATGACTTGGGAAGACTTCAATACACTACTGAGGACCGAATTTTGCCCCAAGAATGAATTTCAAAAGCTAGAGGTTGAACTGTCCAACCATGTGATGAAAGGGGCAGATCACATGGGGTACACTACTCGTTATCACGAGTTGGTGGCTTTGGTAACAGACATGGTACAACTTTGGAAAAGAGGATTGATCGTTATGTAGGTGGACTTCCCGCCTGCTTTCAGGGTTTAGTTGTTGCAGCAAACCCTGTCACTGTTGAGTCTGCGGTGAGTTTATCTGGGAAACTTACTGATCTTATGGTAGCCTCTGGAGTTCTAAAGAAAGAGGCTGAAACTGGCAAACGCAAGGAAGAATCCTCAAAGTAACCCCACCATCACCAGAAGAAGAAGCAGAAACTCATCAAGAACTATACAGTGGCTATTCCCCTCAATCAAGTAGCAGTGGCACAGCAAAATGTGCCCAAGAAGCAATATACTGGACCACATCCTTTGTGTACCAAGTGCCAGTATCACCATGATACAAGCAACCAGTGCCGTCAATGCACGGGTTGCGGAAGATATGGACACTGGGTCCAGCAGTGTCGAAGATCACCAAACCAAGCAGTCAACAATGTTGCTTTAGCTCTCCCTCCACCAGCCAACCAGAACAATGGTGGATGCTTTAGCTGTGGCGAACAAGGCCACTTTGCAAAGAACTGCCCGAAGAAGGCTCAACAGGCAGTTCAAGCACCCCGTGGAAGAGCCTTTGCTATTGGAGCATGAGCTGCACGCCAAGACCCGAATGTGGTCATTGGTACAGTTCTCTTACCTGACTTTTATGCATCTGTTCTATTTGATATTGGTGCGGATCAGAGTTTTATCTCTACCGATTTTGTGTGCCAACTAGATTCTATAGAGGAACAGTTCGATTTCCCTTACATTATAGAAGTAGCTAAGGGGAAACAGATCACAGTTAGTACAGTCTATAGGAATTGTCCGATGACCCTTAATGGTCATACATTAGATATCGATTTGATAACGATGGAGTTGGGTAGTTTCGACATCATTGTTGGAATGGATTGGCTTTCTTCTAATCGAGTGGAAGTCATCTGCTCTGAAAAGCTGCTTAGAGTTCCATAGCCAAATGATTGTGTATTGGAAGTTAAAGGGCATCAAGCAAAAAGAAGTGTCAAAATCATTTCTTTAATAAAAGCGTGTAAGTGTATACAGAAGCGGTGCGTGGCTTTTCTGGCTTATGTGGTGGAAAAAGAGAAGGACAAAAAAAAGATTCAAGATGTACCTGTGGTGAAAGATTATCCAGAAGTATTTCCTCAAGACCTACCAGGTTTGCCTCCTGCATGACCGGTAGAGTTTCGCATTGACTTAGTTCCTGGAGCAACTCCTGTTGCTAAATCTCCTTATAGGTTAGCACCTTTAGAGATGCAGGAATTGTCTAATCAGTTACAGGAGTTACTTGACAAGGGTTTCATTAGACCGAGCTACTCACCTTGGGGAGATCCGGTCTTGTTTGTGAAAAAGAAAGACTGATCGTTCAGAATGTGCATAGATTACCGTGAGCTGAACAAACTGACCATCAAGAATCGGTATTCATTGCCGAGGATTGGTGATTTGTTTGACCCACAACAAGGAGCCCAATACTTCTCAAAGATTGACTTGCGGTCTGGATATCATCAGCTTAGAGTTCAAGATGAAGATATACCGAAGACGGCTTTTCGAACCAGACACGGGCATTACGAATTCATGGTGATGCCTTTCAGATTGACGAATGCACCAGCGGTTTTCATGGACCTCATGAACCGAGTGTGCAAGCCATATCTGGATCAGTTTGTCATTGTCTTTATTGATGACATACTGATTTATTCTAAGAGCAAAGCAGATCATGAACAACATCTCAGGAAGATCTTGGAATTGTTGAAAGAACAGAAACTTTATGCCAAATTCTCTAAGTGTGAATTCTGGCTAAGAGAAGTTCAGTTTCTGGGTCACGTAGTCAATAGCGAGGGAATACACGTAGATCCTGCCGAGATCGAGGCAATTAAGAACTGGGACACTCCGAAGACACCGACGGAGATACGGTCTTTTCTGGGATTGGCAGGTTATTACAGAACTTTATTTCAAACTTTTCTAAGATAGCTTTGCCTCTCACTAAGCTAACCCAGAAAAGTGAACCGTTTGTCTGGGAGTAGAAACAAGAAAAATGCTTTTCAGACAATGAAACAGAAATTATGTGATGCACCAATCCTATCTCTCCCAGAAGGCTGTGATGACCTTGTTGTTTAGTGTGATGCCTCCCATCAGGGACTCGGTTGTGTACTGATGCAACAGGACAAAGTTATGGCTTATGCATTGAGACAGTTAAAGGTTCATGAGAAGAATTACACTACTCATGATCTTGAACTGACAGCTGTAATCTTCGCTTTGAAGATTTGGAGACATTATTTATATGGCACCAAGTGTACCATATTCACTGATCACAAGAGTCTGCAACAAATCTTTGACCAGAAGGAACTCAACATGCGACAATGCCGTTTGGTGGAACTTCTGAACGATTACGATTGTGTGATCAAGTACCTTCCGGGAAAGGCGAACGTTGTAGCTGATGCCATGAGCTGGAAGGAACGAGTCAAACCCTTGCGCGTCAGAGCAATGAGAATGACCGTGCAGACGAGCTTGCGAGACAAGATAATTCAAGCCCAACAAGAATCAGTTGATCGAGGAAATTTGAAGAAAGAACTTGACTGCGGAGCAGAGAAACACCTTGAGACTAAGCCTGATGGAGTGATCTACTACCAGGATCGTATATGGATTCTGCTGGTAAACGAATTAGGAAAACTTATCTTCGATGAAGCACACAAGACTAAATACTCCGTTCATCCAGGCGCTGATAAAATGTACCAAGACTTGCGTGGATTTTATTGGTGGCCTAGAATGAAGAAAGACATAGCCGAGTACGTCGGTCAATGTCTTACGTGTGCGAAGGTAAAGGCAGAACACCAGAAACCGTCTAGTTTACTGGAAAAGCCTGAGATTCCACTCTAGAAGTGGGAACAAGTAGCTATGGATTTCAATACCAAGCTACCCAGCACTTCCAGTGGTCACGACACGATTTGGGTGATCATCGACCGTTTGACAAAATCTGCTCACTTCTTGCCAATGCGTGAGACCTTCACGATGGATAGATTGGCGAGATTGTACATCAATGAGATAGTGGTATGCCACGGTGTCCCATTGTCCATTATTTCCGATAGAGATAGCAGATTCACATCAAGTTTCTGGCAATCACTACAGAAATCCCTAGGGACGCAGTTAAATCTAAGTACCGCTTACCATCCACAAACGGACGGTCAAAGCGAACGTACAATTCATACCCTATAGGATATGTTAAGAACCTGTGTATTGGATTTTGGTGGAAATTGGGATTCACACTTGCCACTGATTGAATTCTCCTACAATAACAGTTATTACAGCAGTATCGGATGTGCACCATTCGAGGCTCTTTATGGCCGGAAATGTCGATCGCCGATCTGTTGAACCGAAGTGGGAGATAACCGCATAACTGGGCCAGAACTTATACAAGAGACTACTGACAAGATTGCTCGGATTCAACAAAGACTACAAGCAATAAGGAGCAGACAAAAGAGCTACGCCGACAAACGGCACAAGCCGTTGGAATTCCATGTGGGAGACCGTGTCATGTTGAAGGTATCCCCATGGAAAGGCGTAGTACGCTTTGGAAAGAAAGGAAAATTAGCACCACGATACGTGGGACCGTTCGAGATCATCGAGCGTATTGGTCCTGTCGCGTATCGACTGGGATTACCAGATGAACTCAGTGGTGTGCATGACGTGTTTCACGTCTCAAATTTAAAGAAATGCCTTGCTGACAAATCACTCGTCATTCCAATCGAGGATATTCAAGTTGAAGAATAGTTACACTTTACCGAAGAACCTTTGGAGATTATGGATCGCAAGGTTAAGTAACTAAGGCGAAGCCGTATCCCGATTGTAAAGGTTCGATGGAACTCAAAGCGCAGACCCAATTTACTTGGGAACGTGAGGATCACAAGAAGTCAAAGTATCCTCGACTGTTTGAAGAGGAATCTGTACCCGATAACAACTCTTAAATTTCGGGACGAAATTTCTCTAACAAGGGGAGACTGTAACATCAGTGCCGGAATCGTACGAGGTACGAATTATATACATTTCAGTTTATTTCATATTCATATCAATTATCATTATCATTTGATGTTATTATATAGCAAACTCAGAACTATTTCAGAGAAACAAAGTTCATAATTATGGTTTATTGGGCAGATAATTATCTGGCAACACAGAACCATCATGTGATTACTTGTTAGGATCCTATTATGTATAAACGTATGTGAGGCTTTATAGAACAAAATAACACGAATGTCATTACATGAATGCTAAATTGAAGGATTATTCATATAGGTGACGTTCTGTACGAATAAATCTGAAGGTTTAATGTTCTGAATGATATCTGATAATTAGAAAACAATATTGAAAAGTATAGTTATCGTCGTGTTCGTACGGGTGACGATTCGTACGAATACGCGCGATGACCGTACGATTCAATTTTAAACAGTAAATTTAAATATTTAAGAATGTTTAAAATAAATAAAAGATATCTAGTTAATTTATTAGTAATCACAACCTAATATAATTTAATAAATTCTATTTTATAAACCGTGTCGTTTCATGACGAAAACCACAAGAAAACGGTATTTATGCGAGACCGAATCTCCGGGTGTCTTGAAGCATTAAAGAGGGTCATTTAATGCACAACCACCACTCACCTATCTCCTCTCTCTCACTAAAACCGTTCCTCTCTCTCTAGAATCCTCTCTAAACTTCTCTCTAAGATTTCGTGCTCATTTCTCATCGGATTCAAGTGTTTTTGGTGTCAAAACGACCACCACGCTACATAGATCAAGGAAGTACAAGTTGTTCGAGAATCCATCCATAAAATTCGAGGTAAATATCCAAATTTTGTTTCGGTTTTTAGGGTATGTCACGACCCTTGTAGCAATTCCGTCTTAACCGTATTAAAACCCTAGGAATCATGAGAAAAAATATTGTGAATCATTAGGAAGCCCTGGAAATGAATCGGTAACAGGTAGGATTCGAAGGAGGACAAGGACGGCTGCGGTTTGGGTCAAGGTTCAATCAGGAGAACCTGTTACAGGTTGCCGAACCCTCCAAGGGGGATGTACCCTAGCCGAACCTGTGAAAGAACAGCTAGCTCACAAACCTGGCACCCATATCCTCGAACGAACCTAGGTAAGTTTGCGAACCCGGGGGAAGCCGAACCATCCTACATAGCCGAACCCTGCCATTGTAGCCGAACCTACATGGAAGACGAACCTTGCATGCATGTGGTTAGCCAAGGAGTCCCAGCCGAACCTTCACTAGCAGCGAACCAGGACCCAGCCGAACTATAATGGCCACGAACCTATCAATCTTGTCGAACCCCTTTGATCAGCCGAACCCTAGGGTGGCGAACCCTCGAACAACGAACCATCTTCTCTTAGAAGAACCTAAGTGTTAATCCCTTGAATCAGCCGAACCTTAGGATGAACGAACCATTTTAATGTGAAACTTACAAGTGGCCGAACCTTATGAATTTGAGACCTAGATGAGTCGAACCTGCACTGACGAACCATAGGTTCGCTAGTCTATACCATTCAACTTAATCGTTGTAGAAAATGGAAGTCTAGGGTCATTGAGTGTATAAGAAATAGACCAAGGTATATGGGTGTGTGCAGGGATAAACGAAAACCTTATTTTGGATGCATGGGGTTATGATTACATGCCCATGCATGGGATATAATGTGTATACATGTGAAGCTTATTAGGACTATCTTAATAATCATGGACAAATTACATTTTCATAATAAGTGTCTTCTTGAACATTAACAATTCAACATAAGTGTTACTCTTTATATAATTGGTTTAAAACACATGGGATTCATCACAAAGCATTGGGAGCCAAACAAAAATCTAAAGATGTGATGGTGATTAAATTATTGAGGATTTAATCCATTAAAGTCTAATAACGGGCCGAGATGGGCCAAATGGGTTAACATTAAGCCCATCACATGTAAATGTGTATTTTATTTCAGGTAATGATATTTTAATAAAAGAAATGGTCTATAAACTATGTTAAATTAAAATTAAAAGACTTTCTAAAGTAAGGTTTTAACTTGAAATGAATATTAATTAAACACATATTAATTAGTACTTGAGAAGACTGACGGTGGGATATGGGTTGTAAATGGGTATCTAGGTTAGACTAGAAGACTAAATCTTAGAAGCAAACTAGTAATTAGGACACGTAGTTGCACACCGAAACCAAACGCTAGATGCGACGACTAATATGTATACTTATCGCATTCGAATTCTTCTAAAACAACTAAAGAACTGAAGATACTTAGTCTACAAACCAAGAGCGCGCATTTTGTGATAAGACATTTGCACAGCAACATAGGTGTGTTCATTGCCCCTTTTCTAAATATTTTTGTTTTAAAACGCGGGGCTGAGAAGCATGCGTAAACTGTTTATTTAAATTGTTTACTTAAATGCTTTTATTCATTTTATGTTATATCTTTGTGTTTGTTGATACTCCTAGACTCCTGTCTAGGCAATTACTATGCAGAACTAACTATCAAGTTAAATAAATCACTCTCACGAGTAATACTTTAATTCTAAAACTCTAAATAAACCCTTACTCCATCAAGCTAAAATTCAAGAATCTAAATTCAAAGTGGAATCAAAAGAACTAAAGTTAAAGATCAAATGCAATGAAACTAATTCAGTGTGGTGATCAATAAATCAAAGGAATCTATCCATAAATCCATTATAATGGTGAAATCATGATGTTCTAAAGATCAAAATCAAAAGACTCAAGGAAATCAAGAAAATCATAGCTGTGTGTGAATCATTGAAATAATGAAATCATTAAAATCTAATGAAATCATTAATACTTGAGTTAAGGTGGATGTCAGTTGTATAGAAATCAAGACCACGTGTAACACACATAAAGTCCTAGCATAAATAGTAGAATCTTGTAGTCAAGCTATATGGGCAATAACGTGAACTATCAAATGAAATCAATATCAAAAATCAAGAGAATCAAGGACAATCAAGAATCAAAGGATATCCGTAAAGTCCCGGCATGTACGGTAGACCAATGGATCAAGCTTATATGGGCATCATTAAAATCCCGGCACGCTCAGGTATACTCCTTGCGAGTTATGCCTGATATGGGTCACTTGTGAGAGGGTACAACTTAGATAACCACCAACAACTAAGTCTAATTGATTGAGTCAAATAAGGCCCAATCATCATTTCTTAGTTGTATTTAAATGTTTATTTATTTATTTATTTAATTAAACATTTAACATTATATTTCTATAATTGCTTTTGGGAAATCATGTAACTATGATGAACTCAAGAGAATCAAAGGTAAATCTAATTGTGGAAATCATAATCTAAATCAGAGGTGAATGGAATGAAATGCTTGATTATCATTAACAACAATATGTTAAGCAGTCCGGTATGTGGTGGGACAGTGGCTGGGGCTTGTCCCCTACATAGGCCCTATATATAAGCATACTTGATTGGATAACATAGGTGGTTGTTGATGAGGTTAAGGTTGTCACTTCGGGGGATCAAGGTAAACATTTTCAGGGTAATCAAATGCTATGAATCATAGGTTATGGAATCAAAGTAGTGGAATGAAATGCTTAATTATCACCAGGAACAATATATAATGTGGTTTAGTATGTGGTGGAACGGTGGCTGGGCGGGCGGTAAGTTCGACCCTGCATATGCCCTATATATAAGCATACTGAATTGGATGGTATAGGTGGTTAATGGTGAGGTTAAGGTTGTCATTCATGTTATTCAAGCACATTTTTATAAAACTATATGAACTCACAAACCATGTGTTGACTTTATTTTTTTTTGCATGACTTCTCAGGTGATGAACAGGTGAACCAAGCAGTTATTGCTTTTGAGCTAGGAATTTCAGTTAGAAGACCTAGCATTTATGGACCTGCATACTTTTGGACATCATTACACAATTATTTTGTATATCTTGTGCAGATACAAGATAGAAGATTATGATGTGATAGTAGATTTACATTGTTAAATTATAAACTTAACTAATGTAATTTAACTTTGTAATTCTATTTTATTTTAGTAGTTTCTCCTTTATATATTATGCGCAATGTAAACAATCTGATCATTCTGATTATCATTCACGATATCGAGCCGTGGGAACCTTCCGCCCGACGGGGACTCCGATCCAACCCCGCTGGCTCGGGGTGTGACAGATGGCGTATGGGCGGGTTTTAGGCTCGACCCTTTCGTATGCCCTATATATAAGCATACCGAGTTGGATGATACAGGTGGTGTTAACGAGGTTAAGGTTGTTACTCGTGTGTATGCTTGAAACTTTTAAACAGATTACTTAAAACCATGTTGGAAACAGAAGTAGACGGTGGGTAAAACGCTTAATTATCATTAACAGTAATGTCCTATGTGACTTAGTATGTAGTGGGATGGCGTCTGGGCAGGTCGTAGGCTCGACCCTTTCGTATGCCCTATATATAAGCATACCGAGTTGGATGACACAGGTGATCTTAATGAGGTTAAAGTTGTTACCGAAGAGGTTGTCAATGCTTTTGTGTGCGTTCTTTGAACTCTTAAACAGAATGTCTTAAAGCTGGGATGGGAACAGGATTGAACGGTAGGTAAAATGCTTAATTATCATTAACAACAATGTCCTATGTGACTTAGTATGTGGTGGGATGGCGTCTCGGCGGGTTGTAGGCTCGACCCTTTCGTATGCCCTATATATAAGCATACCGAGTTGGATGATGCAGGTGATGTTAATGTGGTTAAGGTTTTACCTAAAAGGTTTGCAAAGCTATTTTCAACTACTAAAACCATATGAACTCACCAACCATTGGGTTGACTTTGTTTTCTTACATGTTGTAACATCAGTGCCGGAATTGTGACCGGTACAGTGATCTACACAGTAACATGAACAGTAACTCAGGTACAAACTATACGTATTTCATAGTATGTCACATTCATATCATGTATCATTATCATTACGTGTTATCAAAGAAAAAATTCAGAATTATTTCAGAGAAACGAAACTCAGAAACATGGTTCATCAGTCAGACAATTACCTGGCGATACAGAACCATCGTGTGATGATTTGTTAGGATTTATTATGTATAAACGTATGTGAGGCTTTACAGAACAAGACAACAACGGATGTCGTTATGTGAATGCTAAATCGACGGATTATTCGTATAGGTGACGATCTGTACGAATATATCTGAAAGTTTAACGTTCTGAATGATGTCTGATAATTAGAAAACAATATTGGAAAGTATAGTTATCGTCGTGTTCATACGGGTGACGATTCGAACAAATACGCGCGAAGACTGTACGATTCAATTTAAACTGTAACTTAAACGTTTTCAGAAAATTTAAAATAAATGGTAGATAATTAGTTAATTTATTAGGAATCACAACCTAAATTGACTTTTATAAATCCTATTTTAAAATCGTAACGTTCCATTACGAAAACAATGAAAAACGACGCACGAAACCGAAACCGAGCGAGACCGAACACGCCCGAAATCAAGCTTTGAATCGTCAAAATCGGACCAAAATTGAGCGCAAGGTGGCTGATTTTGTGACATCCCCTGCGCAGGTGGGTTTTTCCACTGTGCAGTCGAGTTCCAGCTAGTTTTCGACGTTAAAACTCTAAGATCTTGCACCAAATTGACATAGGAACCTAATGAACATGTTAGATTAATGTTTGGGTCAGTTGGGAATCGAATTGGAGCTGAATATTAGCCAAAAACGAGTTAAAGGGGGGGGGGGACTGTATGATGCTTCCTATTGTTCCTGTGAGCTGCACCATTTCAGCTGGTGTACGACCCTCAAAAACTGTTAGGTTGAGCATGAAAATTGTTTAGGAACTCAAGAGACATCAGGGAATTAATTATTGGAAGGGTTGGGGATCAATTTGGGGCTGTGCATAGCAATTTCGAAGTCATAAAGGGGTTGTGCTAGGGGCTGGGTAACTTGGCAGATTCTGCCCAGCCAGTTCTTTTGTACTTTTGACATAGCAAACGTTCAAGTTAACTCACAAAACTTTCCAGCCTACTAATTCCATATGTTAGGAACAACTTTCATTCAGACAATTCGGACTTTAAATGGGTCAAAACAGTGTCCTAAGTCAGAAGTTACTGAATGGAGCACTGATTTTATACCATCTGTTTGGATCCTCATTTGGACGAATTAGAAAGCGTATAAATAATGGACAGAAAGCTAACATCCCAAACTTGATCATGATGCTTTAGTTTGCTCGATTTGGAGTTGCTATGATCAAGTTATGACCGGTATAAGTCGGGACATGCGATTTCCAGATTTTGTGTTGTTCATTGAAACTAGGTTTTTCAAACTAAGATCTTTTCTAGATTAACCTAACACTTAAACAAGTGTTCCATGTAATCGATTGGGCTTAAAACACCAAAGTTTTTCCAAACTAATTTAATCATATAAATAGGTGTTTAAACAATCATTTGAAGTTAAAACACTTGGATTTGTCAAATAAAACCATGGGGATTTAGTGTTAATACCGATAATGGTTCAAAGTGACCATTTGGGGTGTTAACCAATTTCAAACTTATCGAAACTAAAGATTTTCAATACAAAAGATATCTTACACTTTTCAAACATATAAACATGGGTTTTATGAAGTCAATGGGATTGAAACACTTGGGATTTCAAAAATCAAAACAAAAAGACATGATAACTTATGTTAAGTTAAAAAGGGTTGTTACATCGCTATAGGTTTCGAAAGAACTAAAGAACGACAAGGTAAGATCAATGGTAATTCAATGAGACAAACTATGTACGGGTTGTTTGACCTTATTTGGTCAACACGCAACCCATAACAAATTCATGGCATGGTTAAACAATTGAGAATATTCAAATAGAATGACTTTAATTAATAGCTAATTGTTATATTTTATAGATGTCATTGATTTGGTTTAAAGTTTATATAGTTACGAAAGTTAGTTTTATTATAATTGATTGGGATTTGGTTGTAAAATAGACAATATAAATCGTCAGGATTTGGACTAAAAACAAAGGAACCTCTGCCCGATTTTCGTAAAATTTAAAAGTAAGTTGTTATTAACTAACATATAAGGGATTCATAGAGGGTATGTAACATAGAATAATTAAAGAAAATCTTAGTAACACGCTAGCAAGTATATATGACACATAGTCGCACACCGAGACCTAAACCCTATATACGTTAACTATAAATACTTATAGTATTCGAATCGTAATAAATCAACACAGGTGCTGAAAATACTTAATTTACAACAAACGAGCGCGCGTTATTTCTTAGTTGAAACATAAGAGCTACAACACAGGTGAGTTCATTGCCCCTTTTCTAAACATTTTGTTTTCAAACGCGAGGCTGAGAAGCATGCGTAAATTATTTTCTTTGGATTATATTTTACTTAAATGCTTTTACTTTACATATGCTTATATGTATAATTGTTATCCTAGATTCTGTTTAGATATACAATATACAGGAATTCAAAGTAAGTTGTTTATTCATTATGAATAGATAACCGTTTCAAATCAAAGAACTATTTTCAAAGAACTAAAGATTTAAAACAAAGAACTATTTTCAAAGGTTTATTTCAAAGAACTAACGATCTATTTCAAAGAACTATTTCAAGGGTGTGTTGTGAAAGAGCTAACGAACTATTTCAAAGAACTATTTCAAGGGTGTGTTGTCAAAGAACGATCAACGAATCAAGAGTACGTTGTTCAACGAATCTAGTATTAAATGTTCAACGAGTCAAGTACATTTTACAACGAAACTTGACGAATCAACAAATCATTTTCAAGGGAAAGTAGGGGAAATATCAAAGATAACATATGCCAACGAAACTATACGAAACAAGGGATGAAACTAGACGAATCAAGTACGAAACAAAAACCCTACATTTCAAGAAATCCTAGCTAGACCGTTTGAATTGTAGGTCATATGTTTGATGATATTTACAGAATCCCTTTACTACTAAGTACCTGATTGTTATACTAGTCTACTCGAGTTGACCATGGCCCAATAGTTAGGACTTAGATTTTATTAAATGTTTATTTATTTATTTAATTAAGCATTTGTTTAACTGTTTCTACAATTATTGTGGTTGATCATAATTGTGTGATGAACTTAAGGAATCTATAGAGATTTCAAATTTTTTTATTTACATGAACAAAGAACTGAAGAACAAATGGGTTAATGGTAGGGGTAAAATGCTTAATTCTCATTAACAACAATGTCATATGCGTATTAGTATGGGGTGGGACGGCGTCTGGGCGGGTTGTAGGCTCGACTCAGGGGTATGCCCTATATATAAGCATAACGATGTGGATATTACATGTGATGTTAATGAGGGTGGGGTTTTACCGACAAAGGTTTACAAATCATTTTTCAATTACTAAACTATATGAACTCACCAACCATGTGTTGACTTTATTTTTGCATGACTTCTCAGGGGACGAACAGGTCAATTAAGAAGTTTATGCTTTTGGACTAGGACTTTAGATAGAAGACTTAGTATTTTTGGACCTGCATACTTTTGGAACATCATTATACATTATTTTGTATATCTTGTGTAGTTACAAGATAGAAATCTTATGATGTTTATGATAGATTTACATTGTTAAATTATGAACGATACGGATGTAATTTAACTTTGTAATTCTATTCTATTTAGCATTTCTCATTTATATATCATGTGCAATGTAAACAATATGATCACATTGATTATCACTCACGATATCGCGCCCTGTGAACCTTCCGCCCGACGGGTAATCCGATCCAACCCCGCCGGCTCAGGGTGTTGACACATGTTTTTCTCAGGTGACGTACATGAATAAGCTTAGGCTCAGGATTGCATGCTAGGATGCTCAGTTAGAGGACCTAGTAGTTTTTGGAAAGCACATCTTTTGTTGGCTATTGTGAATCACTTTTGATATCTTGTACGATTACAAGATAGTAAACGCATGATTCATTTGTTTGATTTACCTAGTTATATTATCATATGTTGACAATTGAAATTTAACTCTGTAAATTCTAGCTTAATGTCATTGTGCTTTAGTTATTCTTAACATTGATGCTATGTAAACAATATGATCATCACGATTATCATTCCCGATATCGCGGCTCGGGAACCTTCCGCCTGACTGGACACACGATCCGGCCCGCCGGCTCGGGGTGTGACAGTTATTATCACTAGTATATACTATTGAAACATATATTATCATAATGAGCATAAACCCTGGGAAGTCTAGTTTGAAACACAACTACACATAACCAGAGAGTTAGTGCAGTTGAACTCACATGATAAGGGTTGTTGATTTGGAATGGTAGTGGTATAATATTCTATAACCAAAGATAGGCAAGGATATAATCATGGTTTATCAAAGAGGTGGTGGGATGGCGGTTGAGGCAGTTGCGACTGACCTCTACGTATGCCCTATACATAAACCATCTTCGGTTTACCATGATTATATTAGTGTTGAGGCTTTGGTGAGGAGAATCCGAGGTTTTGGTTTGGAATGACAACGAGTTATGAGTTAGTTATTGTTTGGTTACCAAACATAGTCAAGGACACATGGTCATGGTTTATCGAAATAGTGGTGGGACGGTGGCTGGATTGGTTGCGACCTACTCTTACATATGCCCTATACATAAGCTTATTTCGGTCTATCATGGATGTGTCAGTGATCATGGTTAGTGGGAATTGGAATTGGGAAATTTTAATATTCAAGATACTAAAAGAATGAAAACGTTACGGAAAACCCTACATTTCAAGAAATCCTAGCTAGACCGTTTGAATTGTAGGTCATATGTTTGATGATATTTACAGAATCCCTTTACTACTAAGTACCTGATTGTTATACTAGTCTACTCGAGTTGACCATGGCCCAATAGTTAGGACTTAGATTTTATTAAATGTTTATTTATTTATTTAATTAAGCATTTGTTTAACTGTTTCTACAATTATTGTGGTTGATCATAATTGTGTGATGAACTTAAGGAATCTATAGAGATTTAATTTTTTTATTTACATGAACAAAGAACTGAAGAACAAATGGGTTAATGGTAGGGGTAAAATGCTTAATTCTCATTAACAACAATGTCATATGCGTATTAGTATGGGGTGGGACGGCGTCTGGGCGGGTTGTAGGCTCGACTCAGGGGTATGCCCTATATATAAGCATAACGATGTGGATATTACATGTGATGTTAATGAGGGTGGGGTTTTACCGACAAAGGTTTACAAATCATTTTTCAATTACTAAACTATATGAACTCACCAACCATGTGTTGACTTTATTTTTGCATGACTTCTCAGGGGACGAACAGGTCAATTAAGAAGTTTATGCTTTTGGACTAGGACTTTAGATAGAAGACTTAGTATTTTTGGACCTGCATACTTTTGGAACATCATTATACAGTTATTTTGTATATCTTGTGTAGTTACAAGATAGAAATCTTATGATGTTTATGATAGATTTACATTGTTAAATTATGAACGATACGGATGTAATTTAACTTTGTAATTCTATTCTATTTAGCATTTCTCATTTATATATCATGTGCAATGTAAACAATATGATCACATTGATTATCACTCACGATATCGCGCCCTGTGAACCTTCCGCCCGACGGGTAATCCGATCCAACCCCGCCGGCTCAGGGTGTTGACACATGTTTTTCTCAGGTGACGTACATGAATAAGCTTAGGCTCAGGATTGCATGCTAGGATGCTCAGTTAGAGGACCTAGTAGTTTTTGGAAAGCACATCTTTTGTTGGCTATTGTGAATCACTTTTGATATCTTGTACGATTACAAGATAGTAAACGCATGATTCATTTGTTTGATTTACCTAGTTATATTATCATATGTTGACAATTGAAATTTAACTCTGTAAATTCTAGCTTAATGTCATTGTGCTTTAGTTATTCTTAACATTGATGCTATGTAAACAATATGATCATCACGATTATCATTCCCGATATCGCGGCTCGGGAACCTTCCGCCTGACTGGACACACGATCCGGCCCGCCGGCTCGGGGTGTGACAGTTATTATCACTAGTATATACTATTGAAAACATATATTATCATAATGAGCATAAACCCTGGGAAGTCTAGTTTGAAACACAACTACACATAACCAGAGAGTTAGTGCAGTTGAACTCACATGATAAGGGTTGTTGATTTGGAATGGTAGTGGTATAATATTCTATAACCAAAGATAGGCAAGGATATAATCATGGTTTATCAAAGAGGTGGTGGGATGGCGGTTGAGGCAGTTGCGACTGACCTCTACGTATGCCCTATACATAAACCATCTTCGGTTTACCATGATTATATTAGTGTTGAGGCTTTGGTGAGGAGAATCCGAGGTTTTGGTTTGGAATGACAACGAGTTATGAGTTAGTTATTGTTTGGTTACCAAACATAGTCAAGGACACATGGTCATGGTTTATCGAAATAGTGGTGGGACGGTGGCTGGATTGGTTGCGACCTACTCTTACATATGCCCTATACATAAGCTTATTTCGGTCTATCATGGATGTGTCAGTGATATGGTTAGTGGGAATTGGATTGGGAAATTTTAATATTCAAGATAGTAAAAGAATGAAAACGTTATGGAAAATGATTACGCAATGGTGAGGTTACGATCATAAATCAAATGCGAATGTTATTTCAGAAAATATTAACTTAAAAATGTATTCGCATGGGTGACAATTCACACGAATATAATTATTAGGAATAATATCCTGAAACGATATTCCATAAATCGTAACTCGAATCGAAATACGACACGAACTTTGGATTCGGAAAGGTGACGATCTTTACGAATACGTACGTAAGTAACGCGTTTCGACAAGACAACGAAATAATATTTAACGATATTAAAATAAGAATAAGAAATTAAAAACGTTTATTAATAATCACATCCTACGACGGATTTGAACGAATGGTTTTATTAAATAAATAATCTAACGAAATTAAAAGGAATCAATTACGAAAAAACATTATTTAAAATCATTTTATTAAAACGAAATATAATTATATAAACGTTTTGTGTTTTAAATGTATTTTACGATCTAAACCGATTATTTAATGAGTTTATCGCGATATAAACGAGACCGAACACATGGGGAATACGTGGGCTATTAAGGAAGAAGACTTTCCCTTTTCTTTCATTTCTCACACACTCCTTCTCTCTCTAGAACACAAATTCGTAACCCTATTCTCTCTCTAACTTCTCTCTACGTTATCTTCTTCATTTCTCAACGGTTTCGCGAGATCTTGGCGCATAAACGACCGTATAAGCGAGGATAACAGAAACCCACGAAGAAATCTAGCATTTGAGCAAATTTAGAAGGTAAATCATGAGTTTTACTTTTTGTTTTGTACTTAAACATAACCGGTTTACACCTTTGTTGTGTAAACGATTTCTACAACTTGAAAACACTAAAACGAACAAACCATAATGTGGGGAAGCTATAGATTAACCTGAAACAGGAAGAGAGGCTCGATGATGACGATGAATAGGGAGAGGCGTGAGGGTGCTGGTTGGCGAACCCTAGGGTGGCTGAACCTGGGTGCTTGCGGCCGAACCCTCCATATCTGCACGGGAGCCGCGAACCTGCATGGTGCGAACCTTGCATGGTGAACGAACCTAGGAGCTGGGTGCTTGTTGCTGCGAACCTGGGTACTCTTGGGCCGAACCTTGCATATCAACGAACCTGAATGGGACGAACCAAGGCTCACGAACCCTTCATGGACAAACCTCCCCTATCCGAACGATCTAGCCGAACCCTATGCTGTCACAAACCTAGGGGTCGTGAACCTCTCGACCAAACCTTAAGGGCTGTCAACATTCATCATAGCCGAACCGTTGGACAACCTAACCCTAATAAGCTGCGAACCTAGTATGGCTGAACCATGGGGGATTGCCGAACCTGAATTCTCGAATTAGGGATAACGATAAATGAAGGAATAAGATATTTATGGGTATCCATGCATGCATGAAACATACTAAGTAACCACCTTTTATTGATAAACAATAAGATATAAACTTTGAGATTTGATATATTGAATACTTAGCATAAATAATCTAAGTGTGATTCTTAAACTTAAAACTAGACTTTTACTAACGTGGACTACGGTCGTAAATGTAATGGATTATGCATGTATGTACATATATGAGAGTATACATAAGTGTATAAGGTTATTACCTTTACACTTTGTATACCTTGGATACATTAATAAAAAGTTATCCTATATAGGATAATTAAAATTATCAAGTTTAAAGTACAATAAATGATGATCATTTATAAAGCCTTGAGTTTACAACTTAACTTAGGGCAAATAAACTAAGTTAACGAGACATTTAGCGATTTAAAAGTAAACACTCATGGACATTTAATTGAAATAAAATGCTTATACTTATGAACACGAACATACGATAATTCCAAGTCGTTGAGTTGTTTTGATTTAGCATACGTGAGCGCGCATACTACAGGAACACTGATTCGAAGGAATTCAGGTGAGTTCTCATAACCTCCTTTAAAAATAATTTTTCTTTTAAAGTCGGAGGTGGAACATGTATACCAGATTTAAAATATTATTTTGATAACACATGGGTGACACCTGGTTTATCAATATGATATTCAAATTATTGAATTATTATTGATTGTGGATTGATATGGATGATTGCATATTCCGCGAGTCATTGTTGGTTGAGTAGACTTCGGTCCTCCGCAATGATTGAATTGCCGTTGATTGAGTTGACTAAGGTCCTCCGCTGTGATTCCACTGTTGGTTGAGTTGACTACGGTTCTCCGTAGTGCATGTATTGACACTTATAGGAATATCGTTGGTTGAGTTGATAGAGGACCTCCTTGATGATTCTGCCGTTGATTGAGTTCACTGAGGTCCTCTGCGTTAACTTATATTGAGTTAATTTTGGTGAACATGGATTATTGATTGATTTGTGATTTGCTGAGATTGGTTGAACATATGTGTTTGATTATTTATGATTATTTGAATTACGTGATTGTTGTGTTTGTGTTTGTGTGTTGGCAGTGTTGGATTAACCCGCAGGTGCACATGTGGATTTTCTCAGAAAATTATATACTTTCATAACCATTTTATAAACATTTTTGGAAACATAAAAACTTATGATTACTCACCAAATACTTCGTAGTTGACACTTGATTTTCTACATGTTTCAGGGAACGAGGAGAAGTAGGTAGAGCAGGATAGCTATACATATTTTGGACATCATCACTTAGGGTCTTGGACTTAGCTAATATAACTGAAATTCTGAAGACTAGAATTTAGTAAGTTTAGCTAAATATTTTGTGTAATTGTGTAACTATCTCATGATGAACATGATTTTAATGTAATTAATTTGGTTGATAAATTGATATGTGATGATTTAATTAGATGCCCACGAGCTTATGAACAATCTACACATCCCTCGTGGCATCCCGACGTTTCCTCCATCGGTAGGGGTGTTACAAATTGGTATCAGAGCCTGGGTTATAGGGAATTAGGTTACTAGAAATGGTTGACCTAGTATATAACCGTATGATACCCTAGTATGAAGCTATTTCATACACTAGTTATTATATTCTCTATTTCATACACTAGTTATTATATTCAGGATTTCATGCCTATGTGTTTATTACATGTTACTTGAACTCCTGCTATATACCTGATTTGCATATGTTACTTGCTAATTTTATGATTGATTGTCCCTAATGAATCGATAAGGATATGCACGTGGTGTATTGTAAAGGTGGTGGGCTGGTGGCTGAAGCAGTTGCGACTGACTTCTACATATGCCCTATACATATACCATTTATGGTACATTAGGTGGATGTCAGTATTCAGGAATAAGGGAACTACCCATTTGGGAAAAATATCTGCTAAGAAAATTGTTTGCTTAAGAATTTATTTGCTTTTGGAATTATTTGTTTGATCTTTGATCACCAGGCAAGGACACACTCGTGGTATACTACAAAGGTGGTGGGACGGTGGCTGGGGCGGTTGCGACCTACCCCTACATATGCCCTATACATATACCATTTGTAGTACATTGGGGGTCTGTCAGTGTCAGGAGCTTAGGTTATTATTAGGAAATCCTGGAAGGTTGTTGATGGAATGTTGGTTAAGTTTGGTTTGGGTTGACACTTTGGATAATCATATTTGATGAACACATATAAACTCACTTATGAATACATTTATTGGACACTTGGGGTGGATAGGATTAATGAACGATACGATCACTTAGTGATGAAATGAATGTTAGGTGTTGAGATGCACAATTTATGATAAGATGAACGCGTAGTGATGATACTAACACTTAGTGATGGTATGAACACTTGATAATGAGATGTGAACATATAGTAAACTTAGACATTAGAGGAGCTTAAATGTCAGGGGAGCTTAGACATTAGGGGAACTTAGAAAATAGGTGAACCTAGTGTTAACGTGAACTTAGACATTAGGCGAACCTAGATGTCAGAAGTACTGGAACACACTTCACTCATAATTATCCCCCATAGGATAAGGTTGTGAAGTGGAACACTTGAGAGACATATGGATACCCTAAATTATAACAAAGGCATAATCGTGGTGCAATGCAACGGTGGTGGGATGGTGGCTGATGCGACTACGGTCAAGTCTACGTATGCCCAATATATAAGCTTGTTGGACTGCATCGAGAGGTTGTCAGTGTTAGTGTAGGGTGGGAAAAGTTTGAAACTTAGGAATATTTAGTTAATAATAGATATGACCAACTAGGATACTTTAGAATAATATTAGGAAATTACTACTTTGTTATGAGTTTAATGACGGATAGGAGAAAAATATAGTTCCTATATGTAATCCTAACTGTTGAAATGAACTCATCTGATCATAGTTTGTATGACTTACATTGTAAACGGTAGTAACATGTTTCTAACATCTTCATAAACATGCCGCCTCGCCGTCACAATGAAGATGATACAAACATCAATGCTGATGGTGCTAACAACGGTAACGCCAACTCTGGCATACTAGAGTTAGCAAACCTCATTACTGGATTGGTGACTCAACTGAATCAAGCCAATCAGACTCTCAATCAGAATAGAGGTGGTGCAAACCCACAAGTTTGCACGTTCAAACACTTTAACTCTTATAATCCGCTAAAGTTTACGGGATGTGAGGGAGCCACTGGTCAGCTACAGTGGTTTTAGAGTATAGAAAACACCTTCATCAACAGTGACTGCCCAGAAAATCTGAAGGTGCGCTATGCCACTAGTGTTTTCCAAAAGAGAGCACTAACTTGGTGGAATGGCGATGTGACAATCCGACTTTTCACACTAACCTTGTTAACGGGAGTTGGTGCTATCACAGGCCCAACAAGGCCAATCAAGGCCCAATAAGACCAATGAAGGTCCAACAGGCCCAACAAGGCCAATCAAGGCCCAATAATACCAATAAAGGCCCAACAAGGCCAATGAAGGCCCAATAAGGTCAATGGAGGCCCAACAAGATCAATTAGGCCCAACATAGCCAATGTAGGCCCACAAAGCCAAGAGAAGCCCAATAAGGCCCAATAAATTCAAGTAAGGCCCAATGTAAACAAAGTAGGCCCAGGGAAGGCCAAGGTAGGCCCAGGAAGGCCCAGTGAGGCCCAATTACATTTGAGAAGTTAAATTAGTTAATTTAACCCTACCATGTTCTAATTGGCCCAATTAGTAATAAATTGGGATTATCAATGTAACTTGGTTAAAAAAAATGTTAAGTTATTGGTCCGGAATGATCTATAAGGGTTAAGAAGTATCAAAAATCAGGTTTTAAAGTGTTAATTTCAAGGATTAGTCTATAAGTTGTAATAATAGTTGATTTTGACTCCTAAAAGTCAAAATTCGGTTATGTATATATGGGGAATTCGAAATTGGTGTTGTTACATTGAAATTAATGGAATTAACTTTTCAATCATCTCATATTAGTGAGATGTAACAGAAATCATGCGTTATTAGAAGAATTAATGACCTAATTTAAATCATTTGGGGTCCAAGAGCCGTAACCGAAGTTGATTCAAATTACACTTGTATAATACGAGTTAAATCAATCAAATTGAGGATTTCTAAACTTCCATCGGTGCTATTAGAAGCTGTTGCACTCAACAATTTGATCCTAACAGTTCAGTACAAGGGATTTCACTCTTGAGGGGGCCGAAGAACAACTCGTGTGTTGATCTGCTTGAATTCATCATCAAATCAAGTAAGAAATCATCCCTATTCCTTCTGATATGGCCGATTAAGAATACAAGCATCATAATTTCAGTTTCTATTATCGAATTGTTAGAATTCGATTAACTAGGGTTCATATCAAAAGCATTTTGGGGGTTTCGATCCTAGGGTAGTTAAAAATCGAATTGAATTGCTCAGACAGTTTCGGTTTGATGTATACATGGAAAAACATCGGTTAATTTCAACTAAAGACATCGGATTGTATAATTTTAAGTTCTAGGGTTCTTGTTTAATATCGAATTGGGGATTTCTTGTTTACTTGGACTGATAACCGAATTAAACTATATAGGTAGTTTCGGAATGTTGAAGTTAATCTAAATCTTAAGTTAATTCGATGTGATAGTCGTGAATTATAAGATTTTGTGTTAAAAGTTAGTTCGGTTCAAAACCGAACCTATTTGGGATCAATTGGAACTCATTGATTAGGTTTGATCGAATTGGAACCATCATTAGGTACGTTTAAGAGGTTAGAATCATAAACTTGTGTTGATAAGACCAATCAGATTCGAAATCGGAACCAATTTGGATTAAAATGCTTCGGCTATAATATGGTATATGAACTAGGCTGGATGAAGATTTAAAAGAATTGATTTTCTGATAGTTAACGCGATACCCTAGCGGGCGAAGATGGTTAGATGCATGTGTGTTAGTGTTGAGGGTCGCGGGTTCGAGTCCCGGCCCAACCAATTTTTGATGTTTTGATCATTTTTGTATTTTGGTCATAACTTTCACATACGAAATCTGTTTTAATCCGTTCAAGTTGCGTTGGAACCGTAACGAGAATACGAACGTGTTGAAATGATAAAATCCATATTTTAATCCGAACACGAAATCGCGTATAACTACGTTAAATTAAATAAAATCAAATGTGATTTTATTTAATCGATTTCAGTGGCACGCGTACTTTCGTATGCACAACTTTAGCAAATTCAACATACGTGTGTTGACACGTATGTGATTTTAAACACAAAACGATTATTCGAATAACAATAGGTTATTTTTTAAATCACAGATTCTTCGTAGAGGATTTCTACGCAAGTTCACACGTACTTGATCATTCTACTATTATCAAAGGTGCGTACACGGCCCCTTTCTTATTTTAAACTGTTTTGGGGGAGAAAACATGTGCAACAAACTGATTTTTAGATACATATCACTTGCATGAGTTATCTGTTTACATTATGTGAAAACATATCAATTTGAAAGTCCTTACACACCTCGAACCGTTTAGTTTGCTGTAATGCAAAGCGTGGTAGTTGGAAATAGATCTATTAGGTTTGACAAACCTCACCTGGTAGATGGGATCTACGCAGGTGTTTGACTGACCAAACACAATTTTTACTATTGTTGTGATAGACAATAGTGGCAAGGCGAAAACATGCTATAGCATGGCAACTAGTCAGCTTCGGTGTCGAACACGTATGTAAATAGTTTATATGACTAGCTATCATGACTGTGCAATTGTGATTATGTTATCTACAAACTTGTTATTCAAACTGATGTTTTGAACACTATGATTACTTAAAACCTGTGTTATGCACCAACCTTTGTGTTGACTTGATTTGCATGTTTTCTCAGGACGCTAAGGCGCGCGTAACAGCTGGCATGGACTAGGAAGATAGAGTCTCATGCATATAAACACTTTGAACATTTGAATTTGATTATTTCAGTATTTTGATTTGTAATGTTTTACTTATCAACAGTTTATTGGTTTTGATTTGAAACGCTTCCGCAACTTTTTGTAAACTCTGATTATTATGTTTTTAAAGACCAATGTATGTTTTGAAATTCATATAGAGGTCTTCGCTATGTCTAATGATCTGAGATCCTGGTTTGTCACGTTCCCAAACGGTATAATTCCGTTAGTTGAAATTGGGGGTGTGACAGATTGGTATCAGAGCCACTCCTGTGCCGTTCGGGATGTGGGGCAAACCTCATCCAGGGCGATGAGTCCCGGGGGGTGTCTGGAGGACACCTTAGGCAGATCCTACACGCCATAGTGGCTAGCGGGGCAAACCTCATCGAGGACGATGAGTCCCAAGGGGGGGTGTATGTGACACCTTAGGCAAATCCCACATCGGCCGTGGACAGGAGAGATCCTTGGTTCATATGTAATAACCCGCCTCTTATACCAACAACGCGTTTTGGGGCTTAATGGTAGTGGATGAGAGGAGAACTCCACAGTTAAGCGTGCTCAGGTGAGAGTAGTACCAGGATGGGTGACACCCTGGGAAGTTTTCACCCGGGCGACCAAAGGCAAAGCCGTGAGCTATAACTTGGCAAAGCGGACAATATTGCTGGTAAAACGAGGCGGGGTGTTACAGAATGGTATCAGAGACATTGGTTATAGCGAACTAGGTTTGCATTTGTAGGCCTAGACTATGACTGTTAGACATTAGACACATCTGTTAATACGTATTGCTTAGAAATTACATATGACACTATGTAATTGACTTGTTTACGTATTCCATGGCACTGTACTTACATATGGTATTATGTAACAGGCATGGCTTCATCATCAGTCCCATACATTATCATTGATGATTCCGAGGACGAGGAGCCGATAGTTCCGGCACCACCATCGTCACCACCACCACCTATTCCATCACCTCCACCGTATGAGATGGAGGACTCCGATCCAGAGGAGGATCCGGAGGAAGACCCGGAGGAGGATCCGGAGGAGGATCCAGACGAGGATCCTGATGAGGATCCAGACGAGGATCCAGAGGAGGATCCAGAGGAGGACCCGGATGAGGATCCGGAGGAGGAGGAGGAGGGCACTCAGCAGATTCCTGCTGAGGGACCTTCCACACACTTACCACCAGCACTAGATGCTCCTGAGCCTAAGAGGCGAAGGACGGACGCGGAGGAGATTGCCAAGTTGCGCGAGGACTTGGATGAGACAGAAGACAAGCTTATACAGAGATCTCAGGAGTTATGGGATGCCATTGAGAGGCAAGATGAACTTGCCCATCTAGTTCATGACATGCGGGATGAGATGGTGAACATGATTGGTCGTCTAGAGGAGTCAGAGAACCGAGCCGAGATCTTGGAGGGCAGGATTGAAGCTTTGGAGGATTTAGTGGTAGTAGAGAATGAGGAACAGGATGAGGATGAGGATGAGGAGGAGGAACCAGCACCAGTTGCTGAGTCCGATCCTGAATCCACCGTTGAGAACGACTGATTATTTTTCTTTTACTTCTTGTTTTATTTAAACTTATTAGGAACGGGTTGTGTTCCTACATTAGTAGTTTGAAATTTTGTATTTCATTTCAAAAGTATTGTACTCAAAGAAAGTTTCTATTTATGGAAGAATTATTGTTTGTTTCCAACAACTGTGTTGATTATATTACATGTTGTGTTTGTTGTTTTACTTACACATGTCAAAATTGGATTTTGATTATGCGCTAACACTTCTTGTAAATAGGAAACTAATGGCTGAGGGAAATGTTCAGATGACAGTTGCTGAGCTCAACGAGCTAATCAACAACAGGGTTGCAGAGGCAATAGCACAGTACGCACAGGCACACAACACGGGGCCACATGGTCCAGCTGGGGGATTGCTTAATCCACAGGCGTGCACGTTCAAGATGTTCTTGGACTGCAAGCCACACAACTTCAAAGGGTCGGAGGGAGCCATAGGACTTCTCCGATGGATTGAAAAAGCAGAGTCTGTGTTCGAGATGTGCAACTGCCCTGATGACAGCAAGGTGAAATTTGCTACTGGAACGTTGGAGGGTCCAGCACTGACTTGGTGGAACTCCAATGTTCAGACCCTGGGGTTGGGAGAAGCAAATGCATTAACCTGGAACAACTTCAAAACTTTACTACAAGAGGAGTATTGTCCTCGTAGTGAAATGCAGAAGTTGGAGGAGGAGTATTGGCACCTCAAGATGGAGGGGTCAAACATTGAAGAATACACAACCAGGTCACATGAGTTGGCCAGACTGCTACCACACATGGCTACTCCAGCCAGTAAGTGGATTGAAAGATACATTGGAGGACTAGTGCCTCAGATTCAAGGGTTGGTGACTTCAGCAAATCCCACCACCATCCAACAAGCTGTTCGTCTAGCACATCAGCTTACTGATCAGGCAGTGTTGCAGGGGACTCTGCCTAAGCGAACATCTACTACCAAGGTGGGAGACCATAAGAGGAAGTGGGAAAGTAACAACTTCAAGGGTAACAACCAACAGCAGAACAGGAAGCAGGACTCAAATAAGTCCTATCATAATTCCAACAGTGGCCAACAATCATCATCATCGGGGGGCTATATTGGTAAGCACCCCAAGTGCAACAGGTGTGGTTACCATCATGCGGGTAACCAATGTGACAGAGCTAAGTGCCAGAGGTGTGGCAAGGTTGGTCATGCGGCTAAGGATTGTCGAGGAGAGCTGCAGAACAACAATAACAATCAGAATAACAATCAAAACAACGCGCAGAAAGGTTGTTTTGAGTGCGGCAAGATGGGCCATTTCAAGAAAGATTGCCCACAACTTAAGAAAGGCGGGGACAACAATGGTAATGGTAATGGAGGTGGCAACGGTAATGGCAATGGCACCAACAACAATACCAACAACAACAACAACGGTGCTAGAGGCAGGGCGTTTGTGATTGGAGGACGTCAAGCGCGGGAGGATCCCAACATTGTTACGGGTACGTTCCTCTTAAATAATCACTATGCCTCTATGTTATTTGACACTGGTGCCGACCGGAGTTTTGTATCTAGTTCACTTGCTAAGTTGCTAGATGTTAGTCCCACTGCCTTAGATAGTCCATACACTGTGGAATTAGCTGATGGTAAGTTGATTGTAGTAGAAAACATTTATAAGGGATGTATCCTTGATTTGATGGGTCAGACATTAGAGATTGATTTGATGCCTATTGCCTTAGGCAGTTTTGATGTAGTCATTGGCATGGACTGGTTATCCAAGAACCAGGCTGAAATAGTATGCCATGAAAAGATTGTTCGCATACCTCTTCCGCAGGGAGAGACATTATATGTACAAGGAGAGAAGAGCAGTACGCCACTGCGTCTCATATCTTGTATGAAAGTACACAAATGTCTGCGGAAAGGTCATACGGCAGTTATAGCACTTATAACTGAAAAGCCGGTAGCTGAGAGGAAGCTTGAAGATATACCTGTAGTTTGTGAGTTTCTGGAGGTATTTCCAGAAGACTTGTCGGGATTACCGCCTATCAGACAGGTGGAATTTCGAATCGACCTTACACCAGACGCAGCACCGATAGCTAGGGCGCCTTATCGACTTGCACCGTCAGAGATGCAAGAGTTATCCACACAATTGCAAGAGTTGTTGGATAAGGGTTTCATACGACCTAGTTTTTCACCATGGGGAGCTCCAGTATTGTTTGTAAAGAAGAAGGACGGGACTTTCCGTATGTGTATCGATTACCGGGAGTTGAATAAGGTTACAATCAAGAACCGGTATCCGTTACCCAGGATTGACGATCTGTTCGATCAATTGCAAGGTTCGAGTTACTACTCGAAGATTGATCTCAGGTCGGGTTATCATCAACTAAGAGTTCAGGAGGAAGATATTCCAAAAACAGCATTCAGGACGCGCTATGGCCATTATGAGTTTTTGGTCATGCCATTTGGGTTGACGAACGCTCCAGCTGTATTCATGGATCTCATGAATCGTGTTTGTAAACCTTATCTTGATAAGTTTGTCATTGTTTTCATTGATGACATTCTCATTTATTCAAAGTCTGAGGAGGAACATGCTGAACATCTTCGACTATTATTGGAATTATTGAAACAAGAACAACTGTACGCTAAGTTCTCGAAATGTGATTTCTGGATGCGAGAAGTACAGTTCTTGGGTCATATAGTTAATGAAAAGGGTATACATGTTGATCCAGCGAAGATTGAAGCGATTAAGAATTGGGAAGCGCCAAAGACCCCTACCGAGGTGCGACAATTCCTTGGTTTGGCGGGGTATTATCGACGATTCATTGAGGGTTTCTCAAAGATCGCTCAACCACTTACAGCTCTGACGCACAAGGGAACAAAGTATAACTGGACGGATAAACAGGAAGCTGCATTCCAGTTATTGAAACAGAAGCTCTGCAGTGCACCGATTCTGTCCTTACCGGAAGGAACGGAAGACTTTGCGGTGTATTGTGACGCATCTGGACAGGGTTTGGGATGTGTATTGATGCAACGGGATAAAGTGATTGCTTATGCTTCCAGACAACTACGAACACACGAAAAGAATTACACTACTCATGACTTGGAGTTAGGAGCAGTGGTTTTTGCTTTGAAGATTTGGAGGCATTACTTGTATGGAACTAAGTGTACTATTTATACTGATCATAAGAGTTTGCAACATATTTTTGATCAGAAGGAGCTTAATATGAGGCAACGACGATGGGTTGAGTTGTTGAATGATTATGAGTGTGCGATTAAGTATCACCCGGGAAAGGCTAATGTAGTAGCTGATGCTTTAAGCAGAAAGGATACTTCAACAAGACGGGTTCGTGCACTTATGATGACAATACACACTGACTTACCTGACAAGGTACGCAGTGCTCAGCTCGAGGCCTTGAAAAAGGAAAACTTGGTACAGGAATCTTTACGGGGAATGGAAGAACAGTTGGATACGAATGCTGATGGAATTCGTTATTTCATCAACCGAATGTGGATACCTTTGTATGGAGGTTTAAGGGAACTCGTGATGGACGAAGCGCACAAGTCCAGATATTCAGTCCATCCGGGATCAGACAAGATGTACCATGACCTGAAGGCACTGTATTGGTGGCCTCACATGAAAGCTGATATTGCTAAGTACGTTAGCAAATGTTTGACTTGTTCGAAAGTCAAAGTTGAATATCAGAAGCCATCTGGTTTACTGCAACAACCAGAGATACCGATGTGGAAATGGGAACAGATTTCGATGGATTTCATCACTAAGTTACCCCGTACACCGAGCGGTTGTGATACGATATGGGTAATTGTCGATCGCTTAACGAAATCTGCACATTTCTTAGCAATCAAAGAAACAGATAAGATGGAGAAGTTGACTCGTATTTACATTAAGGAAGTAGTAGCACGACATGGTGTGCCAATTTCTATCATATCAGATCGGGATGCCCGGTTTACTTCCAACTTTTGGAAATCTCTTCATAAGTCATTGGGGACTCGTTTGGATATGAGTACCGCTTATCATCCACAGACCGACGGTCAAAGTGAACGAACGATTCAAACGCTCGAGGATATGTTACGAGCTTGTGTAATTGACTTCGGTGATAGTTGGGAGAATCATTTACCGTTGGTGGAATTCTCTTACAATAATAGTTATCATACAAGCATTCAAGCAGCACCGTTTGAAGCTTTGTATGGTCGCAAATGTTGTTCACCAGTTTGCTGGGCTGAAATTGGTGACAGTCAGATAACAGGTCCTGAACTGGTGCACGAAACAACAGAAAAGATAGTTCAAATCCGGAACCGTATGGCAGCGGCTCGGGATCGCCAGAAGAGCTATGCAGACAAACGTCGCAAGCCGTTAGAATTTCAAGTAGGAGACCGAGTTCTTCTAAAGGTGTCACCTTGGAAAGGTGTGATACGATTCGGCAAGCGCGGCAAGCTTAGTCCACGCTACGTAGGACCTTTTGAAATTCTGAAAAGGATCGGTCCGGTTGCGTATCAACTCAAACTACCGGATGAACTCAGTGGAGTTCATGATGTGTTTCATGTGTCGAATTTAAAGAAATGTCTTTCTGACGAGACATTGATTGTACCATTGGAAGAAATACAAGTAGATGAACAGTTGCGATTCATTGAAGAACCAGCTGAAATCATGGACCGACAGGTCAAACAACTGAAGCAAAGCAAGATTCCGATAGTCAAAGTCTGATGGAATTCAAGACGGGGTCCTGAATTCACATGGGAACGGGAAGATCAAATGATGAAGAAATATCCTCATCTATTCAAGACAGCTACTGCTAACACTGAGAGCGCACGTTAAATTTCGGGACGAAATTTCCTTCAACAAGGGGATGACGTGATGCTTTCACACATCAACACTGCAAATCTCAAACTGTAAGCACTAACACTTTATTCAATTGATTTTGTTATAAACATTTGTGCTACATTACATTCTATATATTTTATGTGTTACATTCTATATATTTGATGTGCTACATTTCATATGTTACATGTTATGGTAGTAAGTACGTGATTGATTACACACATTTTGCTATGTGCGGGGTTGCATAGTACAAACAGTTTCAGACACTCACTATGTGTGAGGTTACACAACACAATATGATCAAACACAAACAGTCACAGTTAGGTGAACTAACTAGTGTACACGCAAAACAGTTACATTGAACGATCACAATTGAGTTGTGATGTTGCAAGCATTGGACTTTGTGTGTGAGTACACACAAGCACACAGAATGATCAAAACACACTAACACGTACGATTTAAACTCGTAAGTAGTTTCCTAACTACTCTTAACACTTGCTAATTTTCGGGACGAAAATTCCTTCAACAAGGGGATGATGTGACAATCCGACTTTTCACACTAACCTTGTTAACGGGAGTTGGTGCTATCACAGGCCCAACAAGGCCAATCAAGGCCCAATAAGACCAATGAAGGTCCAACAGGCCCAACAAGGCCAATCAAGGCCCAATAATACCAATAAAGGCCCAACAAGGCCAATGAAGGCCCAATAAGGTCAATGGAGGCCCAACAAGATCAATTAGGCCCAACATAGCCAATGTAGGCCCACAAAGCCAAGAGAAGCCCAATAAGGCCCAATAAATTCAAGTAAGGCCCAATGTAAACAAAGTAGGCCCAGGGAAGGCCAAGGTAGGCCCAGGAAGGCCCAGTGAGGCCCAATTACATTTGAGAAGTTAAATTAGTTAATTTAACCCTACCATGTTCTAATTGGCCCAATTAGTAATAAATTGGGATTATCAATGTAACTTGGTTAAAAAAAAATGTTAAGTTATTGGTTCGGAATGATCTATAAGGGTTAAGAAGTATCAAAAATCAGGTTTTAAAGTGTTAATTTCAAGGATTAGTCTATAAGTTGTAATAATAGTTGATTTTGACTCCTAAAAGTCAAAATTCGGTTATGTATATATGGGGAATTCGAAATTGGTGTTGTTACATTGAAATTAATGGAATTAACTTTTCAATCATCTCATATTAGTGAGATGTAACAGAAATCATGCGTTATTAGAAGAATTAATGACCTAATTTATATCATTTGGGGTCCAAGAGCCGTAACCGAAGTTGATTCAAATTACACTTGTATAATACGAGTTAAATCAATCAAATTGAGGATTTCTAAACTTCCATCGGTGCTATTAGAAGCTGTTGCACTCAACAATTTGATCCTAACAGTTCAGTACAAGGGATTTCACTCTTGAGGGGGCCGAAGAACAACTCGTGTGTTGATCTGCTTGAATTCATCATCAAATCAAGTAAGAAATCATCCCTATTCCTTCTGATATGGCCGATTAAGAATACAAGCATCATAATTTCAGTTTCTATTATCGAATTGTTAGAATTCGATTAACTAGGGTTCATATCAAAAGCATTTTGGGGGTTTCGATCCTAGGGTAGTTAAAAATCGAATTGAATTGCTCAGACAGTTTCGGTTTGATGTATACATGGAAAAACATCGGTTAATTTCAACTAAAGACATCGGATTGTATAATTTTAAGTTCTAGGGTTCTTGTTTAATATCGAATTGGGGATTTCTTGTTTACTTGGACTGATAACCGAATTAAACTATATAGGTAGTTTCGGAATGTTGAAGTTAATCTAAATCTTAAGTTAATTCGATGTGATAGTCGTGAATTATAAGATTTTGTGTTAAAAGTTAGTTCGGTTCAAAACCGAACCTATTTGGGATCAATTGGAACTCATTGATTAAGGTTTGATCGAATTGGAACCATCATTAGGTACGTTTAAGAGGTTAGAATCATAAACTTGTGTTGATAAGACCAATCAGATTCGAAATCGGAACCAATTTGGATTAAAATGCTTCGGCTATAATATGGTATATGAACTAGGCTGGATGAAGATTTAAAAGAATTGATTTTCTGATAGTTAACGCGATACCCTAGCGGGCGAAGATGGTTAGATGCATGTGTGTTAGTGTTGAGGGTCGCGGGTTCGAGTCCCGGCCCAACCAATTTTTGATGTTTTGATCATTTTTGTATTTTGGTCATAACTTTCACATACGAAATCTGTTTTAATCCGTTCAAGTTGCGTTGGAACCGTAACGAGAATACGAACGTGTTGAAATGATAAAATCCATATTTTAATCCGAACACGAAATCGCGTATAACTACGTTAAATTAAATAAAATCAAATGTGATTTTATTTAATCGATTTCAGTGGCACGCGTACTTTCGTATGCACAACTTTAGCAAATTCAACATACGTGTGTTGACACGTATGTGATTTTAAACACAAAACGATTATTCGAATAACAATAGGTTATTGTTTAAATCACAGATTCTTCGTAGAGGATTTCTACGCAAGTTCACACGTACTTGATCATTCTACTATTATCAAAGGTGCGTACACGGCCCCTTTCTTATTTTAAACTGTTTTGGGGGAGAAAACATGTGCAACAAACTGATTTTTAGATACATATCACTTGCATGAGTTATCTGTTTACATTATGTGAAAACATATCAATTTGAAAGTCCTTACACACCTCGAACCGTTTAGTTTGCTGTAATGCAAAGCGTGGTAGTTGGAAATAGATCTATTAGGTTTGACAAACCTCACCTGGTAGATGGGATCTACGCAGGTGTTTGACTGACCAAACACAATTTTTACTATTGTTGTGATAGACAATAGTGGCAAGGCGAAAACATGCTATAGCATGGCAACTAGTCAGCTTCGGTGTCGAACACGTATGTAAATTGTTTATATGACTAGCTATCATGACTGTGCAATTGTGATTATGTTATCTACAAACTTGTTATTCAAACTGATGTTTTGAACACTATGATTACTTAAAACCTGTGTTATGCACCAACCTTTGTGTTGACTTGATTTGCATGTTTTCTCAGGACGCTAAGGCGCGCGTAACAGCTGGCATGGACTAGGAAGATAGAGTCTCATGCATATAAACACTTTGAACATTTGAATTTGATTATTTCAGTATTTTGATTTGTAATGTTTTACTTATCAACAGTTTATTGGTTTTGATTTGAAACGCTTCCGCAACTTTTTGTAAACTCTGATTATTATGTTTTTAAAGACCAATGTATGTTTTGAAATTCATATAGAGGTCTTCGCTATGTCTAATGATCTGAGATCCTGGTTTGTCACGTTCCCAAACGGTATAATTCCGTTAGTTGAAATTGGGGGTGTGACAGGCGAAAAGCAAACTAGGGGAGTTGATGCGGCTCTAGCACTGACTTGCACTGAGGTTAATGTAACACCAGTGCCGGAAACGTCACCGGAACAGTGATCTCTACAGTACGTGAACAGTAATCAGGTACGAACTACATGTATTATAGTGTGTTTTCATATTCATATCATGTTCGTTATCATTTTGTGTTATCAAACAACAAGTTCAGAAACATTTAACGGAAACAAAGTTCAGAACTATGGTTTTTGAGTCAGGTAATTATCTGGCAATACAGAACCATGAGGTGATTATTTGTTAGGATTTTATTATGTATAAACGTATGTGAGGCTTTATAGAACAAAATAACAACAGATGTCATTATGTGAATGCTAAACCGACGGATTATTCATATAGGTGACGATCTGTACGAATATATCTGAAAGTTTAACGTTCTTAATGATGTCCAATAATTAGAAAACCATATTGAAAAGTATAGTTATCGCCATGTTCGTACGAGTGACAATTCGAACGAATACGCGCGACGACCGTGCGATTCAATTTAAACCGTAAATTAATTATTTCTGAAAATTTAAAATAAACGGAAGTTTAGTTAATTTATTAGGAATCACAACCTAAAATAATTTTATAAATTCTATTTTTAAAACCGAGTCGTTTCGTTACGAAAACGACGAGAAACCGACGCTTCTATGCAAAACCGAGCGAAACCGAATGAACCCGGGTATTATACCATCATTTATGGTGGCCATTAATGCCATAGAATGTTGATCGATTAACACAAAAATCATGAGCAGCCAACCATTAAGCCGCTGCGGCCAAATGGCTCTAAGCAGTTGGCTGAATGGCCGCCATCCTTGGCCGAAGGGCTTTTGGCCGCACCAGTCCCTTCATTCACCGAATGGCCTTGGTGAACCAACCTCTTGCCGAATAGCCATGACCGAACCAGCCAACCTGTTGGTCGAATGACCAAACCCCGAAAGAACAACTCAATCGGCCGAATTAAGGCTTAGTCGGCCAAGTTCAGTCGCCATAGCTCATTTGACCTAACCTTCATTCGACCTAACCTTCATTCGATCAGTTATTCTTTCGGCCGGATCAAGCCTTCTTTTGGCCAGACATTAGTCGGTCAATACACATGCGGCCCAACCCTATTCGTGCAAGACACAACAGGCCTAAGCTTTTGTTCAATCGGCCCAAATAGTTCGGCCTAGCTCACATACGTGGATTAGTATGTGGATTAGTATGTGGTGGGACGGCGTCTGGGCGGGTTATAGGCTCGACTCAGGGGTATGCCCTATATATAAGCATATCGATCTGGATATTACATGTGATGGAAATGAGGTTAGGGTCTTTCCCGAAAAAGGTTTACAAATCATTTTCAATTACTAAACTATATGAACTCACCAACCATGTGTTGACTTTATTTTTGCATGACTTCTCAGGTGACGAACAGGTCAATTAAGAAGCTTATACTTTTGGACTAGGACTTCAGATAGAAGACTTAGTATTTTTGGACCTGTATACTTTTGGAACATCATTATACAATTATTTTGTATATCTTGTGCAGTTACAAGATAGATATATTATGATGTTTATGATAGATTTACATTGTTAAATTATGAACGATACGGATGTAATTTAACTTTGATTTCTATTCTATTTAGCATTTCTCATTTATATCATGTGCAATGTGAACAATCTGATCATTCCGATTATCACTCACGATATCGCGTCCCAGGAACCTTCCGCCCGACAGGGACTCCGATCCAACCCCGCCGGCTCGGGGTGTGACAGATTGGTATCAGAGCCATGGTTATAGAGAAATATATGTGACTTATTTAAACGGTTTGGCGTAGACTATAACCTAGGGACCCTGCATGTAGAGAACATAGGACTTAACACTTACTTGCATATTGACTTCTGTATTCGATCGTTGTACTAACCAATAACTTTATTGGTTATGATCAGAATGTCGCCGAGAAGACAGACTCCCTCGTTACCTCCACCGCCACAAGACTTAGCTCCACATTCATCTACACCATCACCATCTGACTCTCCTCCTACACTGCCTCCATTGGCTCCACCTCCTCCATTTATTCCTCCTCTACTCAACCCACCACCAGGCCCGAGTACACCTCTGATGCTGGACCCTGCTACTATCGCCTTTGTGACTTTACTGAGCAGTCAGATGACTAATCAAATGAAGGTGGCGATATGGGAGATGTTCAACCGTCTCCGTAATGAAATCAATAAAACTGGTAATTCGTCAGGAGAAGCCAGTGGGAACACTGGTGGTTCATCACACTACTCCTACAAGTCATTTGTAGGATGTAAGCCACCCAGTTTTAGTGGGCCTGAAGGAGCCTTTGGATTAATCCAATGGATTGAAAAGATTGAGGCTACTCTGGACCTCTGTAGCTGTCCAGAGCACCACAAAGTTCGCTATTCTGCTGGAACATTCAACAAGTGGGCTTTGACTTGGTGGAACGGCCAGATCAATGAAAGAGGAAGAGAAGAAGCGATGTCAATGACTTGGGAAGACTTTAAAGCCCTACTGAGAACCAAATTCTGCCCCAAGAACGAATTGCAGAAACTAGAGGTCAAATTGTCTAACCATGTGATGAAGGGGGCTGATCACATGGGGTATACGACTCGTTACCACGAGTTGGTTTCTTTGGTACCAGACATGGTACCAGCTTTGGAAAAGGGGATTGATCGTTATGTAGGTGGACTCCCCGCCTGCATTCAGGGTTTAGTTGTTGCAGCAAACCCTGTTAGTGTAGAGTCTGCAGTGAGTTTATCTGGAAGACTCACGGATCTCATGGTAGCCTCAGGAGTGTTAAAGAAAGAGGCTGACTCCGGCGAGAACAAATCAGAGTCATCAAAGAAACCCCACCACCACCAGAAGAAGAAACAAAAGGTCATCAAGAACTACACGGTGGCCACACCTCTTCAACAAGTAGCAGCTGCACCACAAAACCCTAACAGAAGACCCTACACTGGCACATTTCCTCTGTGTGCCAAGTGTCAATACCATCATACTGCTAACACTCCCTGCAACCAATGCACGGGATGTGGACGAAAGGGCCATTGGGTCCAACACTACCGGATAGCACCTAACCAAGCAGTCAACAACGCTGCTTTGGCTCTCTCTCCACTAGCTAATCAAGACGTACCAATAGTGAAAGAGTATCTGGACGTATTTCCTGAAGACCTACCAGGTTTGCCCCCTGTGCGACCGGTAGTGTTTCGTATTGACTTAATTCCTGAAGCAACTCCTGTTGCAAAATCTCCTTACAGGTTAGCACCTTCGGTCTTGTTCGTGAAAACGAAAGACGGATCGTTCAGAATGTGCATAGATTACCGTGAGCTGAACAAACTGGCCATCAAGAATCGGTATCCATTGACGAGGATTGATGACTTGTTTGACCAACTACAAGGAGGTCAATACTTCTCGAAGATTGACTTGCGGTCTGGCTATCATCAGCTTAGAGTTCAAGACGAAGACATACCGAAGACGGCTTTTCGAACCAGATATGGGCATTACGAGTTTATGGTGATGCCTTTCGGATTGACGAATGCACCAACAGTTTTCTTAGATCTCATGAACCGAGTGTGCAAGCCGTACCCGGATCAGTTTGTCATTGTCTTTATTGGTGACATACTGATTTATTCTAAGAGCAAAACAGATCATGAACAACACCTCAAGAAGATCTTGGAGCTATTGAAAGAACAGAAACTTTATGCCAAATTCTCTAAATGTGAATTCTGGCTAAGGGAAGTTCAATTTCTGGGTCATGTGGTCAACAGCGAGGGAATACACGTTGATCCTGCCAAGATCGAAGCGATAAAGAATTAGGACACTCCAAAGACACCGACGGAGATACGGTCTTTTCTGGGATTGGCGGGTTATTACAGAAGGTTTATCTCAAACTTTTCAAAGATAGCTTTGCCTCTCACTAAGTTAACCCAGAAAAGTGAACCGTTTGTCTGGGAGCAGAAACTAGAAGATGCTTTCCAGACATTGAAGCAGAAGCTATGCGATGCTCCAATTCTGTCTTTCCCAGAAGGATGTGATGACTATGTTGTTTATTGTGATGCTTCCCATCAGGGACTTGGTTGCGTACTAATGGAACGAGACAAAGTCATAGCTTATGAATCAAGACAGTTAAACATTCATGAGTGTAACATCACTGTATTTCCGGTCGTCCGTACATCCGTACGATTGTACTGTTACGACTTGATGTATTTATTTATTAATAATTATGGATCATTGATTATCACTGTTAATGGTACATATTTAGAATATATTATTAAACGTGTAAACCATGGAAAGTTTAGTTGTAACCCAACTAAACTGAACCAGTGAGTTTATCGCAATATCTCTGATAATTATGGATTATTGGCTTGGGAATGGAAAGGAGTTTGAGTTGGTTGTTGTATAGTTGCTAAACATAGTCAAGGACACATGGTCATGGTTTATCGAAATTGCGGTGGGACGATGTAGGGGAGGTTGCGATCTACCTCTGCATATGCCCAATACATATGCATATTTCGGTCTATCATGGATGTGTCATTGACTTGGGTTTAGTGGGTTTTGGATTGGGAATTATAATATTTAAGTTAATAAAATAGTGGAAATATAATTGGGATTTATTACGCGATGGTGAGGTTACGAACACAATTTAAACACGAATATTAATCCATAAATATTAACTTAATAAATGTATTCGTGTGGGTAACGATTCACATGAATATAATTATTAGGAATAATATTCTGGAACGATATTCCATAAATCGTAAATCAATTCGAAATACGCTACGAGCGTTGGATTCGGAAAGGTGACGATCTTTACGAATGCGTACGTAAGTAACGCTTTCGACGAGATAGCGAACTAATAATTAACGATAATAATATAAGATAAATAAATCAAAAACGTTTATTAGGAATTACAACCTAAAACGAAAACGAAAGAATTGTTTAAATAAATCAGAGACGTGATTATTTAAACGATTTAATTTAAAGACCATTTTAAAATGAAACTTAATCATTTAAATGTTTTAAACATATTTAACGAGAAAACCGAACACTTTATAAATTTTATCGCGTTATAAACGAGACCGAGCACTCGGGGTTACACGGGTAAATAAATGAGAAGACCTCCATCTCCTTCTTCATTTTCAAAACCCTCTTTCTCTCACTAGAACCCATTTCCCGTCACCATTTTCTCTCTCTAACTTCTCTCTCCAATAACTTCTACGATCTCAACGGAATCAAGAGATCTTGGCGCCTACGCGTTCGTGAGATCAAGGAGAACAAGAACCTACGAAGAAATCTCATTTTTTATCTACATTTTGAGGTAAATCTACTGTTTTTCTTTTCGGTTTTACTAAGAAAGTTCAGGTGTATTTGGAGGCCATCTTAAACCACGATTTAGGTTTGTTTTGTTGAAACTAAGTTAATAACTACCCATGGAAGCCATGAACGAACCTATAAACCCTAGAAGATGAAGATGATGAGGGCAATGAGCATGGCAGGTCGGCGAGGCTACAGTTGGCCAAACCTGTAGCTACAGCAGGGGCCGAACCCTAACAGGCCTTAGCCGAACCATTCAGTGGCCACGAACCTGGATGAACCTCCATGCAGCCACCAACGAACCCTTAGACGAACCGGGTTGGGACGAACCAAAATGGCGAACCTGATGCTGCCGAACCATGCTCATCAGCAGAACCCTCTTGATCCACAAGCCTTAATCTTAGCCGAACCTTGATGCCGGGTCTCGAACCCTAGTTGACAGGACCTAGATGCAGTTTGGTCGAACTTTGATGAACCAGACGAACCTCTATTCAGGGCGAAGCTAGGTCATGGGAGCAACGAACCTTCCTAGATGCAACGAACCCATGCTACTGCCACGAGCCCATGGTCAGGCGAACCTATTAGCACCTTAGCCGAAGTTCTTTCTATCGGCGGAACTTTGGCCCAACCAGCTTTTTCGGACGAACCTCTAGGGGCTAGACGAACCTAAGGGTGGTCCGGCCTTAGGTTCGCTGGAATAATGGTGAAACTCATAAAAATGTTAAACTAGGATAGTAGAAAACCAAAGAATGGGGAGACAAGGGTCATGGAAATTTCTAAGTGCATACATACATGAAGTTAATAAGGTGCCATCTTTTATGAAAAGAATAAGTTTTAACTTAAAGATTTTTAATGGGATAAGTGTGAGAACAATGTAAATGTGATATGTTAAACTTGATCAAATATGAAAGTTTAAGATAAATAGGTTGGCTTGAAACAACATGCATGCATGTAACTAAGAAGGATGAAATATATATATATATATATATATATATATATATATATATATATATATATATATATATATATATATACTATATAAGCTAAAACCGCGCAATGGATCAATATTTACAATTGATATGATTTGCTTTAAAATTATGCCCTGAAGAAGTGTTTGAATCAACAAACCACTTGGACATGTAATACAATCAAAAAATACAGTGGGTCCATGAGACGATTGGTATTAAATTCAATATGTATTCATGGATCAGCTCATAAGCCTTGATTGCATATGCAGTATTCCCTAATGCAAATGTTGTATACTTTTCTAAACCCCATGTCATATGCCAACATTAATTAATACCATTATTAGTAACATGCAAAATAATAAAAACAACAAATTCACCATTATACCAAACAAAGGACCGTAGTTTCATAACTTCCCTTTTAACTTTTTATTTTAAACTCGAAGGTAAACATGTGACATACAAATTCACAAGATCACAGGGATGACACTTGTTACTTGATGAATAGATAGATGGGTTATATATTCAATGGTTGTTACTAGATCTGGTAGCTTAAAACGGCTGCATCATGTCACTCTTCCATGAGTTGTAGCAAGACTTTGTGTCATTCGCAACACTGCATTTTGTCACTACTCGGGGATCGTTGTGGTTGACTTGAAGGTCAGCATCAATGATTTCATGCATGTCACGTGAATGTTTCCACAACTACGTGTGTTGTTGTCATTAAATCGGTCAAACAAAATGATACATATATTTCACAATTAAAATTGAGAACATTATGGATTGTGAATGGTTGAAGAACATACGATTTAATTATCTATGAGTTATTGAATTAGTGATGGTATGTGTTTGGATTATGTGTTTGGAAGTGATGTATTTGGACATTGTTTGAGATTATCTGCACAGGTGAAAATTGGATAAATCAAGAAAATAAATCTAAAACCCTGTTCTAGAATATTTTTAAAATTAAACTCAGATTCTAACCAACTGTTTGTAGTTGATCACTTAATTTTCTACATGTTTAACATTAATGAAGCTAAGTGGTTGGAAAGAAAAACTCAACACATTTCGACATCATCATAAGGATCTTGGAAATTTTATAAACTCAAATTTAGATCGATAGAATTTAGTTAAAAAGCTAAATTCATCTGTAATTAATGTAACTAATTCATGATAAACATGATTTCTTGTGATTAATATGATTCTTGAATGATATATGATCATTTAAATTAGATGGCCAGACTTATAAACAATCTACACATCCCTCGTGTCATCCATGTGACTTTTCCGCCATAATGGGGGGTTACAGATTGGTATCAGAGCCTGGGTTATAAAATTAATTACTAGAAATAAGTTGAACACTATAACCTACAACCCTTGTATGTTTATTTAGAAAACAAAAGTTAGTATATTAGGATTTCATGCTTATATGTTTATTACATGTTAACTGAACTCATGTTATACATCTGCTTTACATATGTTAATTACTAATTACTTGCTTACTTGTGCCCTAATGACTCGATAAGGACATACTCGTAGTGTATTGTAAAGGTGGTGGGACGGGGGGTTGGGAGGTTGCGACCTACCCTTATCATATGCCCTATACATATACCATTTACAGTACATTGGGTGGATATCAGTATTGAGGAATAAGGGAACTACCCATTTTGAGAAATTAATTTCTTAGGAAATTAACTGCTTAGGAATTTATTTGCTTCAGAAATTATCTGTTAGATCTCTTGATCTCCAAACAAGGACACAATCGTGGTATACTACAAGGTGCTGGGACGGTGTGGGGAGGTTGCGACCTACCCTTGCATATGCCCTATACGTATACCATTTGTAGTATATCAGGGGTCTGTCAGTGTCAGGAACTTAGGATATTATTAGGATATTGTCAGGAATTGTTATAAGGTTATGATTGATGGATTGTAGATGGAATGTTGGTAATGGTTTTTTGGGATTGACACTTTGGATGATCAAAATTGATGAACTCATATAAACTCACTTATGAACACACTTATTGGACACGTGGGGTGCATAGGATCAACGAATGATATGAACGATTAATGATAGATTGAAGACTTGGATGATGATATAGACACTTGGTGATAATATAAAAGCATAGTGATGATACTAACACTTAGTGATGGTATGAACACTTGATGAGAATAAATTATAGGGAGGATATGAACACTTAGTTACGATAAGAGCACTCAGTGATGATATGAACTCTCATTGATGATTATGGACATTGGAATTAGTATGGACTCTAGTGAACTTAGACATTAAGGAAACTTTAATGTCAAGTGAACTTAGACATTAGGTGAACTTAGAAATAGGCAAACCTACATGTCAGGTGAACTTAGACATTAGGCGAACCTAATTGTCCAAGGGAACTAGAGACTACTTCACTCAAAATTATTCTACCTAGGATAAGGTTTGTGAAGTGAGACAATGATAAGATACATGATGCACCCTAAATTCTAACAAGGGCATAATCGTGGTGCAATGAAACGGTGGTGGGACGGTGTAGGGGAGGTTGCGATCTACCCCTGCATATACCCTATATATAAGCTTGTTGCATGGCATCAGGAGGTTGTCAGTGTTGGTATAGGGTGGGGAATGTATGGAACTTAGGACTATATAGCTAATAATAGTTATGACCAACTAGGACATCTAGTATAATATTAGGAAATTAATAAATGTTATAAGTTTAATGAAAGATAGGAGAGAAATATAGTTTATATATGTAATCCTAACTGCTTAAAAGAACTCATTTAATCATAGTTTGTATGACTTACGTTGAAAACGGCATTAACATGTTTCTATTTCTTCAGAAAATGCCGCCACGCCGTCACAACGGAGATGATACGAACTCTGAGGATGCTAATGGTAATGCCAACTCCGGCATACAAGTAATCCACTGAGGAAACCTTATCTCTGGATTGGGTGAACCAATTGACTCAAGCCAATCAGTCTCTCACTTAGAACAGAGGTGGTGCAAACCCACCAACTTGCACATTCAAACACTTCAACTCATGTAATCCACTGAAGTTTACGGGTACTGAGACCGCCACTGGTCTGCTGCAGTGGTTGAGAGATGGGAGAACACCTTCATCAATAGTGATTGCCCTGAGAACTTGAAGGTGCGTTATGCCACCAGTGTTTTCCAAAAGAGAGCACTGACTTGGTGGAATGGCGAAAAGCGAACTAGGGGAGTTGATGCTGCCCTAGCACTGACATGGACAGAGGTCAAGAACTTGATGACCCCTGAATTTTGTCCTCGCAGTGAAATGAGGAAACTAGAGGCTGAGTTCTGGGAACTCAAACAAGATAGTGGCGAGAACGTCATACAATACTCGTTTCCACGAGTATAGTCTGCTGGTGCCTCACCTTGTTACACCATTGGAGAGAGCAATCGAGAAGTATATCGGTGTTCTGCCAATGCAGATCCAGGACACCGTCTACGGGGGCAACCCCAAAACATTTGAGGCTGGGATCCGTTTATCTGCTACACCACTGATAATCACGTAAAGGCCGGAACACTCACAAGGATGGGAACGAAGAAGACTGAGGTGAAGACTACTACCAAGGAAACAAAGACTGAAGTCAAGTCTGAAGCTGCTAGTTCTTCTAAAGCAGCAACAACAAAAGAGAAAGACCAGGAACTTCGTGGTCACTGCTCCTGCTGCTAAGTCTGTGCTGCAATCATCCAACAAACCACTATGAGGAATTATATTGAGAATACTCCCCAGTGTAATACTTGCAGATATCATCACATGCCTAACGTGCCTTGCCGCGTCTGCAACAACTGTGGCAAGTATGGCCATTTTGCTAATGTTTGCCGGAGTGCACAGCAAGCACAAAGGATGCAACCTGCTCCAGTTGCACTGCCCGCTTCGCAAGTTCAACCGATACAAGCTGCACCTGTTCGCCAGGTACCTGCACAGGAAAGAGCCTGTTATGAGTGTGGCGAAGTGGGTCACTTCAGAAATTAATGCCCAAAGTTGACTGGGAACAATCAGAGGGTGGCAAGAGGCCGGGCGTTTCAGCTGAATGCTCCAGCTGCTCAAGCCACCACGATGTGGTCAACGGTACATTTCTGATCAACAACTCTTATGCATCTGTCTTATTTGATTCTGGTGCCGATAGGAGTTTCGTATCATATGATTTTGAATGCACGCTTGGTAGAAAATGTACATATTTAGATAAACCGTTTAACGTGGAGGTGGCTGACGGAAACACTATGGATATTGACACTGTTATTATTGGATGTACTGTGAACTTAAGTGATCACGTTTTCCCAATTGATCTCATACCTATGCATCTTCGTAGCTTTGATGTTATCATAGGCATGGATTGGTTAGCCACCCACAAAGCGGAGATTGTTCGTCATGAAAAATACATTCGTATTCCCTTACCTTCGGGTGAAACTTCAAGAGTCTTTGGAGAAACTTCTAGCAAAGGTCTTAAGCTGATGTCATGCACTAAAGCACACAAGTACCTTAGGAAGAAATGTATAGCATTTTTAGCACACATTGTGGAGAAAAAGGAGAAAGGAAAGAGCATTGAAGACGTTTCTATAATAAAGATTTTCCTGAAGTATTTCCAGATGACTTGCTGGGACTTCCACTAGAACGTCAAGTAGAGTTTCGAACTGACTAGTACCTGGTGCGAACCCTGTCGCCAAAGCTCCCTACAGACTTGCGCCTTCGGAGTTGCAAGAATTGGCGAGCCAACTGCAAGAATTGACTGATAAAGGATTTATTCGCCCGAGCCATTCACCATGGGGTGCACCGGTCCTGTTTGTCAAGAAGAAGGACGGGTCATTCCGAATGTGCATCGACTACCGCGAATTAAACAAACTCATAATTAAGAATCGATATCCACTGCCGCGGATCGATGATCTCTTCGATCAGCTTCAAGGCTCGGCACGGTTTTCAAATATCGATCTTAAGTCTGGGTATCATCAGCTTCGCGTACATGAGGATGATATTCCCAAGACGGCTTTCAGAACAAGATATGGCCATTATGAATTTCTAGTAATGCCTTTTGGCCTTACCAATGCACTGACGGTTTTCATGGATCTCATGAACCGTGTTTGCTGGCCATACTTGGATAAATTTGTGATTCTATTCATTGATGATATTCTGATATACTCCAAGACAAAGAGGAACACGAGAAACACGTTAAGTTGGTTTTGGAGATCCTAAGAGAAGAGCGACTGTATGCCAAATTCTCTAAATGTGAATTTTGGCTTAAGGAAGTTCAATTCTTGGAGTACACCAAAGACACCAACGGAAATTCGATCGTTTCTCGGACTTGCCAGTTACTATCGGCGGTTCATCTCTAATTTCTCCAGAATTGTTGTCCCTCTCACTTCTTTGACTCAGAAGAATAAACCATATGAGTGGGGACTGAAGCAAGAGGAGGCATTTCAGACCTTGATGCAGAAACTTTGTGATGCTCCTGTCTTGACATTGCCAGATGGAAATGATGATTTTGTGGTTTACTGCGATGCATCCAACGTAGGTCTCGGGTGTGTCCTCATGCAACGGGGAAAGGTTGTGGCATATGCATCGAGACAGCTAAAGATTCATGAGAAGAACTACACTACACACGACTTGGAACTTGGTGCAGTCGTGTTTGTTTTGAAGATATGGAGACATTATCTTTATGGCACAAAGTGTGTAGTATTTACTGACCATAAGAATTTTCAACATATTCTCAATCAGAAAGAGCTTAACATGAGACAACGGAGATGGGTTGAATTGTTTAACGATTATGACTTTGAAATTCGCTACCATCCTGGCAAAGCGAATGTAGTAGCAGATGCGCTTAGTCGCAAAAGCCAAGTTCAGATCCATAGTGTCCGAGTGCACACTAATCTCCGTAATAATGTTCTCACAGCCCAACAACACTCGTTAGCTCAAGATAACTTGAAAAATGAGATGTCTTGCGGGGCTGAGATTTTAATGGAAACTAAGGATGATGGTTTGACGTATTACTTCAATCGGTTGTGGATACCGAACCGAGAGGATCTTAGGATGATGATTTTGAATGAAGCTCATAAGTCTCGTTACTCAATCCATCCGGGTGCTGACAAGATGTATCAAGACCTTAGAGCATTGTACTGGTGGCCTGGGATGAAGAAGGATATTGCTGAATACGTGTCCAAGTGCCTTAACTGTGCTAAAGTCAAGGCCGAACACCAGCGACCTTCGGAATTGTTATTACAACCTGAAATACCCATGTGGAAGTGGGAGAATATCTCCATGGATTTCATTACTAAACTCCCACGAACCACAAACGGTAATGATAGTATTTGGGTGATAGTTGATAGATTAACCAAGTCGGCTCATTTCTTACCGATACGCGAGACGTACCCGGTGCGGAAATTAGCTCGTATCTATGTTGATGAGATAGTTAGCCGACATGGAATTCCCTTAAGCATAATATCAGATCGTGATGCTCGTTTCACAGAACGATTTTGGGAATCACTTCATAAAGCTTTTGGAACAAGATTGGATCTTAGCACCGCTTATCATCCTCAAACGGATGGTCAAACGGAGCGAACAATTCAGACATTGGAAGACATGTTGAGAGCTTGTGTCATCGACTTCGGTGGCAATTGGGATATCCACTTACCATTGGTTGAGTTCTCGTATAATAATAGTTATCATGCGAGCATTGGTATGGTGCCGTTTGAAGCTCTCTATGGCAGAAAATGTCAGTCACCTATTTGTTAGACTGAGGTCGGCGAATCGCAGATCACTGGTCCCGAGATTATTCTGGAAACGACTGACAAGATCCGCCAGATCCGTGACAATCTGTTCACTGCACACAGTCGACAGAAGAGTTACGCGGATAAACGACGAAAACCCTTAGAGTTTGAAGTTGATGATTTGGTATTACTTAAAGTGTCGCCTTGGAAGGGCGTTGTTCGATTCGGAAAGAAGGGTAAGCTTACTCCACGTTATGTTGGCCCTTTAAGATACTTGAACGAATCGGGAAGGTTGCCTACAAGTTAGAACTTCCTCCTGAACTTAGTAACGTGCACCCAACGTTTCACGTGTCCAATTTAAGAAAGTGCTTGGCTGATCAAGATCTTCAGGTACCACGCGATGACATTCGCGTCGATGATACTATGCACTTTATTGAAAAACCAGTTGAGATAATGGATCGTGAGGTTAAAAAGCTCAAACGCAGTAGAATTCCAATTATTCAAGTACGTTGGGAATCGAAGCAGGGTCTAGAATTCACCTGGGAACAGGAAGATCAAATGAAGCTTAAGTAACCACATTTATTCACTACGGTCACTCCAAGTTGAATTTCGGGACGAATTCCATTAACTAAGGGAGACTGTGACATCAATTTATTTCCGGTCGTCCGTACATCCGTACGATTGTACTGTTACGACTTGATGTATTTATTTATTAATAACTATGGATCATTGATTATCACTGTTATTGGTATACATACTTAAAATATATTATTAAACGCGTAAACCATGGAAAGTTTAGTTGTAACCCAACTAAACTAAGCCAGTGAGTTTATCGCAATTATCTCTGATAATTATGGATTATTGGCTTGGGAATGGAAAGGAGTTTGAGTTGGTTTTTGTATGGTTGCTAAACATAGTCAAGGACCCATGGTCATGGTTTATCGAAATTGCGGTGGGACGGTGTAGGGGAGGTTGCGAACTACCTCTGCATATGCCCTATACATATGCATATTTCGGTCTATCATGGATGTGTCATTGAGTTGGGTTTAGTGGGTTTTGGATTGGGAATTATAATATTTAAATAATAAAATAATGGAAATATAATTGGGATTTATTACGCGATGGTGAGGTTGCGAACACAACTTAAACACGAATATTAATCCAGAAATATTAACTTAATAAATGTATTCGCCTGGGTGACGATTTACATGAATATAATTATTAGGAATAATATCTGGAACGATATTCCAGAAATCATAAATCAATTTGAAATACGATACGAGCGTTGGATTCGGAAAGGTGACGATCTTACGAATGCGTACGTAAGTAACACGTTTCGACGAGATAGCGAAATAATAATTAACGATAATAAAATAAGATAAATAAATCAAAAACGTTTATTAGGAATTACAACCTAAAACGAAAACGAAAGAATTGTTTAAATAATTAATTTAAAGAAAATGATCGGAGATGTGATTATTTAAACGATTTATTTAAAGACCATTTTAAAACAAAACTTAGTCATTTAAATGTTTTAAACATATTTAACGAGAAAATTGAACATTTTATAATTTTATCGCGTTATAAACGAGACTGAGCACTCGGGGTTACACGGGTAAATAAATGAGAAGACCTCCATCTCCTTATTCATTTTCAAAACCCTCTTTCTCTCACTAGATCCCATTTCCCGTCACCATTTTCTCTCTCTAACTTCTCTCTACCAAACTTCTTCGTTTCTCAACGGAATCAAGAGATCTTGGTGCCTACGCGTTTGTGAGATCGCGGAGAAGAAGAACCTAAAAAGAAATCTCGTTTTTTATCTACATTTTGAGGTAAATCTATTGTTTTTCTTTTCGGTTTTACTAAGAAAGTTCATGTGTATTTGGAGGCCATCTTAAACCACGATTTAGGTTTGTTTTGTTGAAACTAAGTTAGTAACTACCCATGGAAGCCATGAACGAACCCATAAACCCTAGAACATGAGGATGATGAGGGCAATGAGCATTGCAGGTCAGCGAGGCTACAGTTGGCCGAACCTTTAGCTACAGCAGGGGCCTAACCCTAACAGGCGTTAGCCAAACCATTCAGTGGCCACGAACCTGGACGAACCTCCATGCAGCCACCAACGAACCCTTAGGCGAACCGGGTAGGGACGAACCAGAATGGCGAACCTGATGCTGATGCCGAACCATGCATCAGCCGAACACTCTTGATCCACATGCCCTAATCTTAGCCGAACCTTGATGCTGGGTCCCGAACCCTAGTTGGCAGGACCTTGGTGCAGTTTGGTCAAACTTAGATGAACCAGACGAACCTCTATTCAGGGCGAACCTAGGTCATGGGAGCAGCGAACCTTCCTAGATGCAACGAACCCATGCTACTGCCACGAGCCCATGGTCAGGCGAACCTATTAGCACCTTAGCTGAAGCTCGTTCTATCGGCCGAACCTTGGCCCAACCAGCTTTTTCGGACGAACCTCTAGGGGCTAGACGAACCTCTAGGGGCTAGACGAACCTAAGGGTGGTCCGGCCTTAGGTTCGCTGGAATAATGGTGAAACTCATAAAAATGTTAAACTAGGATAGTAGAAAACCAAAGAATAGGGAGACAAGGGTCATGGAAATTTCTAAGTGCATGCATACATGAAGTTAATAAGTTGCCATCTTTTATGAAAAGAATAAGTTTTAACTTAAAGATTTTTAATGGAATAAGTGTGAGAACAATGTAATTGTGTTGTGTTAAACTTGATCAAATATGAAAGTTTAAGATAAATAGGTTGGCTTGAAACAACATGCATGCATGCAACTAACAAGGATGAAATATATAATAATACATACATATATATATATATCTTACTACTATATATAATACATATTGTGAGAGAGTAGTGTGCAATGTCTTAAATTTATGAAATGTACAAGTGGGTGAGCTTGTGTTACAACAAATTAATGCAGCTATTGTTTAATACACGTCTGTTTACCAAATCTTGAATTCACATCTGATTACCTACTTTCCCATCTTCCTCAACTTTCTTTGCCTTCTATGTCTTCTACACCCCAAGCCAAGCAATCTTTAAATGCAATTTTTCAACCAGAGGGCATGTGTATGACTTTCTTTCCTTATTCGGAATTTTTCTCAAACATGATTCGAAATTTCAACCCGGGGAAGAACTCTAAAGCTCGAAGACGAAAGAGGTAGCATTTATTTTCTTGGATTCAGCGTTTCAGAACCCTGCATACACCAAAAAAGGGAGAAATGGCTCCACATTCAAATTTGAAAAATTTAGATTTCACCTTTAAAGAGGGTTTCTTCTTTTCAATTTTGCCTCCACCGATCCTATTGCTTTCTTGCGTTCCAATTTTGCTGGAGCAGCTAGGGTTCCACCATGGAGAATGACGGTGGTGGGCTTTCGAGGTCAAGACTAGCTTCATCATACCCGGGGAATATAGAAGAAACGAATGAGGTTTTTCTATTATGGAAATGAAATCGTGTGAATAACTGGATTGTGAATTACGATAAGTTTTTTTGTTTGTTTTATTTTTAGATGAATTTGTGTTGTGTTGGTGAAAAAACCGGAGCAGTTTGTTACGATGGGGGCTGATTGTGACTAGCCACGTCTGAGTACAATTTTGTTGTCAAATTGAGCCTATTTGTTGCTCTTCTTTGTGCTTGTATTATGATTGATCATCTTTTGGAAGAGAGACGGTGGATGAATGACTCCATCACAGTTTTTGTAATGATAATTGTTTATAAAATGATGTATAATGTTTTTTTTGTTAAGAATTATATGGAATTACAGTAGCTATTATTGAATGAGCAAAGCTAATTTAATCTTTGAATGTTAAATTGTTACTTTCTCTTGGATGAAATTCGCAGGGTCTATGCACATGTTCTATAATTAATCTTTTATTTATGCATGTATGTATGTAATATGTATGTATATATATTGCTCTAGAGAGTTAGCAGCAAATTCTTTATAAACTTTGGAAAGAACCAACAAGTAATTGAACTACAATATAGTTAAGGTTTATGTAACCACATTCTTCAACCCAAACGATTGGTCCATAATATCCATCACAATCACGTTTAAGCCTCTAAAGGCCATTAGACTGGTGAATGTTTGATCCAATGCAAATTAGAAAGTTATTTTAATTGAGTTGGGGGAGAATTAATAGGAATTAGAGTTTATTAGGTTAGGTTTTATTTCTTATAATTAGGAGGTTTATGAGTTTATTGATTATGTTACCAAAAAATTTAGATATATAAATCAGTCATGGGGATTTCCATAACAGCTTGTGTTCTCTTCTTTGTTCTCAGTTTTCTGAGCAGAATAAGTTGGTTAGAACAGGGGCTGAACCTTCACACTTCAGAATAAGAGAATAAATAATTGATGCAGTAAATGCAGTTCAAACCTTTTGTTGTATCTTGGATTAATGAATATCAAAAGATAAAATGCCAGCTTTGTTTGTTTTGTGAAGAGTGTAACTGTTAAGCTGTGCATACCTCTCGTCCATAGTAGCTGCTAAACCAAATTGTTGATAAAATAAGTTCTTAAAAACAAATTTCAAAGCTCAAAACCACAGTAAAAAAAGCCTCTTTTCCCATTGCCTAAAGAAGAATTTGGTATCATTGCTATTAAAAATATATATTTATGCAAGTATGGATGTCCTTTATTTATGAATGTATGTATGTATTATGTATATACTATATAGATGTATGTATTTATACAATTTTTGTTTTAAAATCTACATTACAACATATTCATTCATTTTTGTGCACATTGAATCATGTAAGGTAGTTATCTTTTTATACCAGTACGTGACACAATTAATGAATCTGTTTTACACCATGTTGCTATCAAGAAATTTGTATTCATGGAAGTTTTCATGTGTAGGATTTGGCTCTGATGGACACCTTGGGGTTCTTGCCAATCTTCCTACAATTGGTATAGGAAAGAATGTAAATCTTCATTTCTTGAATTTATATATTTTTATTTTGAGGTACTTTGGATGAAATAACTTAAAAAGTCCAAGTGATTAGGTTATCCTTTTTTTTTGGTCTTTTCAGTTCCACCATGTTGATGATCTTACTAAATCTAGAGCGAGGGGCAAATGAGCTTGTAGCTCAACTGACACTTCATTATTCTCATAAAGCTTAAGCTTTGTGAGGTCATGGGTTCAAATCATGGCTAAAGCAGTCAGTCAGTAAAGTTTTACCACATAGTGGGTTCCTCTTGAGGAGCAGGTGGATTTGCTCGATTCAGCACTCGCCAACACCTGGGCTTTAGATTTTTTTTTTGAACAACAATCCTACTTCTAAATTACACCAATATACCCTTGCTTGGATTTGAACCCAAGACCTCCTTCTAAAAGACAATGCATATACCATTCATAAATTGTATAAATACATACATCTATATAGTATATACAATACATACATTCATAAATACCTGGGATTTAGATACCGGGGAGTTGGTAGCGGATTGTGGTCGCAGCGCGTGGGTTGTTAGGTCCGAGGATCCATTAGAGGCAATTGCTATTTTTCTACTTCTGGCTGTTGCATTGCTATGTATATATGAACTATATAAAAATGTATATTATTCCCAAAATATCCATCTAACCCAATTTTTTCCACAAATGTCCACTTATTTCTAAATTATACAATGGACATGTTTTAGACACAAAAAGGCAAATGGACACTTTTGTAAAAAATCATGGTCAAACGGACATTTTGGGAATTTTCCCTAAATAATATGCATGGAAAAAATATATAATAAGATCTGATATTCAATACCTTAGGAGATAAGTCATTACTATAATCTATACTTTAGGTATGTAGCATGTATGTATTTATGCAGTTGTATTTGAATAATAACAAAAAAAAGTTTAGTTGGCTAATCCAAGCATACACACGTTTCTGAAGCATTTGAATCAACCCAACACAAAACTCCAATTAATCCTAAGATCATTGTGTTTATAACTATGGTTTATTTGTGTGGTTGGATTTCTAAGCAACTTTGTTTTTCACCAACTTTGTTATTTGTGTGGCTGTTTCTTTTTCACAAGATCATTGTGTTTATAACTATTTTTTATTTGCGTATATTAATTTGTGGAGTTTTGTAAAACTCATTGCATTGATAATCCACACTGAACTGCTACATAAACGAAAACTATCGAGAGCACTATCTATATCACAAAAACAAGAATAATTTAGAAAAACATGAACACCGAGTTGTATATTTTCGTTTTTGCAGCCGCATCGCGCGAGTTTCCGATAGTATATATATATATATTAAGGAGTACAAAAACAAATAAGGCTAATAACTTTGCAATGGATATACCTTATTATTATATGATTTAATTTAAAACAAAAGGATCATCATATGATGGAATAATCAAAACTAATGAATTTAAGTTACACTGTATGATGATCATGAATACAATAAGTTAATGAAACACTTAACGAATAAAGGTAAACATTTATGAGTATTCGATTTAAGTGAAACACATATAGTTATGAACACGAACATATGATAAATCAAGTCGTTGAAAGTGTTTGTATTGCACATACGTGAGCGCGTATTCTACGCAAACACTAATCAAAGGACTCAGGTGAGTTCTCATAACCTCCCTTTCAAATTGTTTTTTTTTAACTCGGAGGTGAAACATGTATTCCAGTTTAAAAATTCACTTGATAACACAGGGATGACACTGTTTACTTGTATGATATCCATAGTTATGGGTTATCATATTCCATGAGTTGTTACTATTGACTCTGGTCTTAGTAACGGCTGTATGTATTGTCACTATTCCATGAGTTGTAGCTAATGACTTTGTGTCATTCGCGACGACTGCATGTATTGTCACGTGAATGTTTCCAAACTCCGTCTGTCGTTGTCATTGACCTCGGTCATGCACAATGATACATGTATTGTCACATATACTAATTGAGAACATTGATGGTTTTTGATTGGTTGATTGAACATACGATTTAATTGTCTATGAGTTATTGAATTATGTGATTATGTGTTCGGATTATGTGTTTGGATTGTGTCTTTGGACATTATGTTGGATTATCTCACAGGTGCTCATGTGGATGTTATCAAGGAAATATAAACTCTTAAAACCATTTGTAAAATATTTTTAAAATATAAAACTTATGATTACTCACCAACTACTTTGTAGTTGACAATTGATTTTCTACATGTTTCAGGTAATGAAGCTAACTAGTGTAATCCCCATGGTTTTTCAATTTCTATTTGAATTATAATTATATTCGTACATAATAAAACAAAGTTTATAACATGCTTTGGATAGTTGTATTCGTAGTTTGACATAAGATAGTTTTCGGGTGACTATTTAGCCAACATTTCCTCATCCTTTAACTAACATTTTGGACCACCCAAATCTTCTATATATAATGGTATAATAAGAAGAAACTTAATTCAAACGGTGCATAAAACTGAGCCCAAACGAAACAAGAATCATAAACAAAAGTTTGAGAACGTAACCATTGATTCACGCCAAGATCCAATGCATAAACCCAATTCTTGACACATGAATGTTGTATTACTCTCTTCCATATGATAGTACTCTGAAAACTATGAACGTGGGGCTAAAACTGTGTGCAAAACGGAGTTATAAAGAAGCGAGAATCGCGAAAACAAGTTTGATATTTGTTAACGGTTGCCAGACGCGAATTCTGCATAAAAATCCATCCCACATCGCCCATGAAAAACAATATTTTCTCTTTAAACACCTATAAATATCCTTGCTTGGTCCCTTATAGCTATGCAACTCCTGGTTGAGTATAACCAAGTAGAATAACCTAATTCTGGTGGTTGAACAAGTGTCTCCATGTCCTTTCCGAGTCATAATGTGAAGATTACACCATATTTCCCAATTTCTCCTATTTTCTCAAAATCAATCTAATATCAAGGAGGTGAGAAAAAATAAATAACACTACACTTTTGTTTGTTACTTGTTAGTTATAGAAAACAAAACACATTATCTTTGAAATATATGCATACATACATATACATAGAGGTGCAAATGTCGGTTGAAAACCGGTTTTAGAAACAGAACCGGTAACCGGTCAAAGCTTAGCAACCGGTTTTACCAATAATCGGTTCGGTTAATAATCAGTTTTTCGAGCTCAAAAACCGAAACCGGTTAACCGCCAAATAACCGATTTTTTAATGAGAATGACCGGTTAACCGGTTTGGTCTCTTTAAACCTTAAACCAGTCCCAAACCGCCTGTTTTTTTTGAAAACCTAAAACCGATTTGAATAACGGTTTAAAACCGGTTCGGTAACCGGTTTTTTTGTGCATCTCTACATATACATATGTGCGCGCATATATGTAAATAATAAGAAGTTGCAATTGTCTTTAATGAATCAGATGGGTCAAGCATAATATATCAAGTGTTTGACCCTGTACACTTTTTGTCCAGCAACATCTTCAACATAAGTGATTGCCTTTGTGGTGGGCTTTGCAAGCAAATTAGTAAACTCTTGGAATGGAGATCTACTTAACCTTGTCTTCCTCTAGAAGTCTAGAGGAAGGAATCCATAAGTCTTCGACAGACAAACATATTATAAAGCAAAGAAAGTAGTTACAAACAAACATATTATAAGCAAAGAAAGTTTGAGATCTCCTCAGAACACCCTACATCGTTTGCAAATGCAACCACATTGAGTACAACAAGAGGTAAAGGTCCAATAAATACTTCATCATCTTTACCAATTTCAGCTTCCCTGCATTTGAATTAAGTATGTAGGAGATTATGCAGATTAATAATACACCTTTGGAGGCTTTCAACCTGTTAGAGAAAAAAAACATACCAGTAATCGACCCATTCATAAATAAGCATGTTAAATGTAATTGCTTTTTTGCTCTATCAATGAACAAAAGCAGCAAGTTGTATTCCAACACATTCAACAAACCCACTTGCAAGATTCAGAAATGTAATTTCTTTTTTGGTATGTTTATTGTAAATTATTTTGCATTGAAATACAACAAAATAGATATATCAAATCAAATTTACCAGCTAATCATGTATGGAGAGTTGAGCGCAAGTTATCACTTCAAGTAGCTCTTCAAGAGTGCCATATTCACATGAATTTCATCTTACAAAATATTTTTATTTCCATCTTAATTTACTAAAATTTTCATTTTATATTTTGGGTACTGTAAATGTTGAAGATACAATCAAACAAGTAACATTTATGACAGAAATAAGGTCTAGTCATCAATAACAATCACTTTCATAACACTTCCATGTACAACATCCCCAGCATAGGGGCGCCATCTTGCCATCACAACATCCCAGCATCACCTGCAGGACTTGTGTTGTGACGTGACCTACCATCTACAGGTTGTTCATATAAAAAAGTTTAAAAAAAGCATGTCTCTGTTACATATATTAGCACCAACTAATCTCTCAAGATTTATTACAAAAATACTTCAACCCCAAAATAAATAAGCAAAGAGAGTAACTACTAACAAACATAATATATAAAATAAATTATCCTAGATTCCCCTAATTTTTGAAAATTCCAAATACCCTTTCTAATGCCAAATTATAGTATATGATTTCATTGGTATGTTAAAATGTACTATGTTTTACAACTCAATTATAGTATATGATTTCATTGGATTCCATTTTACAGTTATTAGTATGCAAGTGGAATTTATGAAATATAGATTATCAATATTATCAGACTAAGTCATATAGGTCATATATACCTGATTTCTTATATTACAATTATAGTTGGTTAAAGCCCAACCAAAAACTTAATATACTATTATGATTAAACAAATGGGAAATAACTTCCAAAAATTTCTGTAATGGTGAGAAAAATGAATTTTTCTCATCATGAATACTTAGAAATTTTAAAAACCTTTTTTGAACCCTGAATATTGCATCACAAAAGCAATCCTGATAATAAAAGAAACACACATCTAGTCCTATGCAATTCCTGACCAATAATCCGAGGAAACAACCGAGTGTATATGCTTACAACTAAAACGGAAACAAGAAATGATAAATTCAATTGCATTCCTCATAATAGTAAATTTACAATTTTACAAACTACATTCCTTGATCACTAATTTAAGATTTATAACAATGAACTTATTAAAATTTGTTAGTTAATGTTAAAGTAGGCAGATAATGAAAAATAATGGGCCAAGAAACCAAATCTATGGTTGCCTAAAGAGAAGATGGAAGTGGGACCTCATCTTGTGGGACCTCATCTTGTGGGACATACCATTGTCAATGCAAGAAGGGTACCTACAACACATATAGGAATGTCAGGTATCAATTGCTTAATAAGATAGTAAATTAACAATAATAATAGAAACCAACATATATAACATGCAGCAAATAGAAAATGCTACCCAAATTCCTAACTGTAAATCCATGTGAGAAATTTTTTCCTGTAAATTCATGAATTTCTTGAATATGAATGGTATTTTATATGTTGAAAATAATTAAGCTATGTAATGAATTTATGTCAATTGCATCAAAACCAATGTATGAAATAAAAAGTGTAAGCACCTGCAAGCATCCAATCTACTTCACATGAGAAGTATAAACAACCAATTATGATCTAAAAAATTCACCAACATTAAAATATATATCAAATAATTAAACATAATAAAAAAATGAATTAAAATCATATTAATATACTTATATACTAAGTTATTTTCTCTATAGGTCGCCTTTGTGAATTTTGCTACTGAACCATGATAACCTTTCATGTTTCTTAAAATTGTAGTTGAAATTTTTTTTTTAACCACAGTTGTACAACTACGAGCATGCAAGCATATGCAAATTGTTTAGAAATAACTAACTACCAAACTCTAATATTATTGAATATTATTGTTTAAAACAGAAGAGACACATACAACTTACATTTTACCATCTATAAACAAACCAATTAACTGCATTAGGATTTCAGATTTGCTAAAAACCTCAAACTTCTGGGAAAAAAAAGTTATTTGATGTAGTGTTGATTTAGAGCTTTCTTTTGACGTGGTAATGTAAGTGGTTAGAAAGAGTACTTATTTCACCAGATTTCTAACGATACACAGGCCAAGATTTAGTCTTCAATCTTTTGTTAAAGTTGTACAATATTCTTTCAATTAATGATTGCATATGCTTTCTAAGTGACAAGATCAAGATTCATAAATCATAATCAAGATATCATACATCATTATTATCATTAAGAACATTAATTCAAGATTAATTAAAGATTTGATAAAAAATAATAATCGTTTTAGCAACGTTGGTTTCCCTCATATCACATGAACCATAACTCGAAGGCAGATAAGAAGGAAATAGACCAAATGCGATGAAAAATCAACATACCTGTTGGTGAACGGCATACATGAACCAAACAAAGCAGACATGGGTACGAATGAAGGTAGCTAGTGAGGAAAAATGCCTACAAATCAAACCAAAAAAGAAGAAGAATCAAAAGTTGTGGCGAAACACGAAAACATACATACAAATTCCATCCAAACACATACCTCTTGATGCATTACCATTCTATAACACTAATCCAACACCAGAGATGCAGAACATCTTTTAACCCACTCATCATTTCGGAACCCACATTCGACCGTTGTGGTACAAAACTGCATCCACAAACCCTAATGAACCATCCACAACAGCATCACCAAAATCTAACACATCAAGCTCAGATCTGTAGAAAATAGAACAAAGAAACATAAGAACCGATGGTAAGTGGAGAGGCGAACGAACGTCGGGTGTAGAGAAGTTCTCTCTCTATTTTGTTGATAGATTTTGAATTTTGAAAGAGGGTTTTGAATCAGTGGTAGAAATGGGCAGATGAGTTTGAATTTTGAAAGGAATGAGGAATTCAAATATGCTTTATTGGTGGTACATTAGCTTTTAAGAGTCTGTAAATGGAAAAAAGATATTTAGGGAGAAGAAAGTAGAAATCAGGTTTTCCATAGAAAATAAGAAGAAATAAGATACATGTGTGATTTGAAGCATAAAATGTTTGTAACACATGCTCCTCAAGTTGAATATTTCTTAAATTTAAGATGTTGAATGTTTATCTCTCCAATACTCATTATATAATAGTAAAGATATATATTAAGGAGTACAAAAACAAATAAGGCTAATAACATTGCAATGGATATACCTTATTATTATATGATTTAATTTAAAAAAAAGGATCATCATATGATGGAATAATCAAAACTAATGAATTTAAGTTACACTGTATGATGATCATGGAATACAATAAGTTAATGCAACACTTAACGAATAAAGGTAAACATTTATGAGTATTCGATTTAAGTGAAACACATATAGTTATGAACACGAACATATGCTAAATTCAGGTCGTTGAAGTGTTTTGTATTGCACATACGTGAGCACGCATTTTACGCAAACACTAAATCGAAGGACTCAGGTGAGTTCTCATAACCTCCCTTTTGAACTTTTTTATTTTAAACTCGAAGGTGAAACATGTATACCAGTTTACAAATTCACTTGATAACACAGGGATGACACTTGTTTACTTGTATGAGATACATAGTTATGGGTTATCATATTCCATGAGTTGTTACTATTGACTCTGGTCCTTAGTAACGGCTGCATGTATTGTCACTGTTCCATGAGTTGTAGCTAATGACTTTGTGTCATTCACGACGACTGCATGTATTGTCACTACTCGGTGGATCGTTGTGGTTGACTTCGGTCTTCCTCAATGATTTCATGTATTGTCACGTGGATGTTTCCACAACTACGTGTGTTGTTGTCATTGACCTCGGTCATACACAATGATACATATATTGTCACATATACTAATTGAGAACATTAATGGATTGTGATTGGTTGATTGAACATACGATTTAATTATCTATGAGTTATTGAATTATGTGATTATGTGTTTGGATTATGTGTTTGGATTGTGTATTTGGACATTGTGTTGGATTATCTCACAGGTGCTCATGTGGATGTTATCAAGGAAATATAAACTCTTAAAACCCTTTCTAGAATATTTTTAAAATATAAAACTTATGATTACTCACCAACTACTTTGTAGTTGACACTTGATTTTCTACATGTTTCACTTAATGAAGCTAAGTAGGTTGGGAAGATGAACTCACACATTGGGACATCATCATATAGGATCTTGGACTTTGCTGATTAACTGAAATTTAGGCGACTAGAATTTAGTTGGATAGCTAAATCTCTTTTGTAATTGATGTAACTAATTCATGATGAACATGATTTTTGTGTAATTAATTTGGTTGATTGAATGATATATGATGATTTAAATTAGATGGCCACGAGCTTATAAACAATCTACACATCCCTCGTGGCATCCGGACTTTTCCGCTAGCGGTCGGGGGTTACAGATTGGTATCAGAGCCTGGGTTATAGGGAATTAGGTTACTAGAAATGGTTGACCTAGTCTATAACCGTAGGATACCCTAGTATGAATTATTTCATACACTAGTTAGTATATTTAGGATTTCATGCTTATATGTTTATTACATGTTAACTGAACTCATGTTATACATCTGCTTTACATATGTTAATTACTAATTACTTGCTTACTTGTGCCCTAATGACTCGATAAGGACATACTCGTAGTGTATTGTAAAGGTGGTGGGACGGTGGTTTGGGAGGTTGCGACCTACCCTTATCATATGCCCTATACATATACCATTTACAGTACATTGGGTGGATATCAGTATTGAGGAATAAGGGAACTACCCATTTTGAGAAATTAATTTCTTAGGAAATTAACTGCATAGGAATTTATTTGCTTCAGAAATTATCTGTTAGATCTCTTGATCTCCAAACAAGGACACAATCGTGGTATACTACAAAGGTGGTGGGACGGTGTTGGGGAGGTTGCGACCTACCCTTGCATATGCCCTATACATATACCATTTGTAGTATATCAGGGGTCTGTCAGTGTCAGGAACTTAGGGTATTATTAGGATATTGTCAGGAATTGTTATAAGGTTATGATTGATGGATTGTAGATGGAATGTTGGTAATGGTTGGTTTTGGGATTGACACTTTGGATGATCAAAATTGATGAACTCATATAAACTCACTTATGAACACACTTATTGGACACGTGGGGTGCATAGGATCAACGAATGATATGAACGATTAATGATAGATTGAAGACTTGGATGATGATATAGACACTTGGTGATAATATAAAAGCATAGTGATGATACTAACACTTAGTGATGGTATGAACACTTGATGAGAATAAATTATAGGGAGGATATGAACACTTAGTTACGATAAGAGCACTCAGTGATGATATGAACTCTCATTGATGATTATGGACATTGGAATTAGTATGGACTTTAGTGAACTTAGACATTAAGGAAACTTTAATGTCAAGTGAACTTAGACATTAGGTGAACTTAGAAATAGGCAAACCTACATGTCAGGTGAACTTAGACATTAGGCGAACCTAATTGTCCAAGGGAACTAGAGACTACTTCACTCAAAATTATTCTACCTAGGATAAGGTTTGTGAAGTGAGACAATGATAAGATACATGATGCACCCTAAATTCTAACAAGGGCATAATCGTGGTGCAATGAAACGGTGGTGGGACGGTGTAGGGGAGGTTGCGACCTACCCCTGCATATACCCTATATATAAGCTTGTTGCATGGCATCAGGAGATTGTCAGTGTTGGTATAGGGTAGGGAATGTATGGAACTTAGGACTATATAGCTAATAATAGTTATGACCAACTAGGACATCTAGTATAATATTAGGAAATTAATAAATGTTATAAGTTTAATGAAAGATAGGAGAGAAATATAGTTTCTATATGTAATCCTAACTGCTTAAAAGAACTCATTTAATCATAGTTTGTATGACTTACGTTGAAAACGGCATTAACATGTTTCTATTTCTTCAGAAACATGCCGCCACGCCGTCACAACGGAGATGATACGAACTCTGAGGATGCTAATGGTAATGCCAACTCCGGCATACAAGTAATCCACTGAGGAAACCTTATCTCTGGATTGGGTGAACCAATTGACTCAAGCCAATCAGTCTCTCACTTAGAACAGAGGTGGTGCAAACCCACCAACTTGCACATTCAAACACTTCAACTCATGTAATCCACTGAAGTTTACGGGTACTGAGACCGCCACTGGTCTGCTGCAGTGGTTTGAGAGCATGGAGAACACCTTCATCAATAGTGATTGCCCTGAGAACTTGAAGGTGCGTTATGCCACCAGTGTTTTCCAAAAGAGAGCACTGACTTGGTGGAATGGCGAAAAGCGAACTAGGGGAGTTGATGCTGCCCTAGCACTGACATGGACAGAGGTCAAGAACTTGATGACCACTGAATTTTGTCCTCGCAGTGAAATGAGGAAACTAGAGGCTGAGTTCTGGGAACTCAAACAAGATAGTGGCGAGAACGTCATCTACAATACTCGTTTCCACGAGTATAGTCTGCTGGTGCCTCACCTTGTTACACCATTGGAGAGAGCAATCGAGAAGTATATCGGTGTTCTGCCAATGCAGATCCAGGACACCGTCTACGGGGGCAACCCCAAAACATTTGAGGCTGGGATCCGTTTATCTGCTACACTCACTGATAATCACGTAAAGGCCGGAACACTCACAAGGATGGGAACGAAGAAGACTGAGGTGAAGACTACTACCAAGGAAACAAAGACTGAAGTCAAGTCTGAAGCTGCTAGTTCTTCTAAAAGCAGCAACAAAAAGAGAAAGACCAGGAACTTCGTGGTCACTGCTCCTGCTGCTAAGTCTGTGCTGCAATCATCCAACAACACCACTATGAGGAATTATATTGAGAATACTCCCCAGTGTAATACTTGCAGATATCATCACATGCCTAACGTGCCTTGCCGCGTCTGCAACAACTGTGGCAAGTATGGCCATTTTGCTAATGTTTGCCGGAGTGCACAGCAAGCACAAAGGATGCAACCTGCTCCAGTTGCACTGCCCGCTTCGCAAGTTCAACCGATACAAGCTGCACCTGTTCGCCAGGTACCTGCACAGGAAAGAGCCTGTTATGAGTGTGGCGAAGTGGGTCACTTCAGAAATTAATGCCCAAAGTTGACTGGGAACAATCAGAGGGTGGCAAGAGGCCGGGCGTTTCAGCTGAATGCTCCAGCTGCTCAAGCCAACCACGATGTGGTCAACGGTACATTTCTGATCAACAACTCTTATGCATCTGTCTTATTTGATTCTGGTGCCGATAGGAGTTTCGTATCATATGATTTTGAATGCACGCTTGGTAGAAAATGTACATATTTAGATAAACCGTTTAACGTGGAGGTGGCTGACGGAAACACTATGGATATTGACACTGTTATTATTGGATGTACTGTGAACTTAAGTGATCACGTTTTCCCAATTGATCTCATACCTATGCATCTTCGTAGCTTTGATGTTATCATAGGCATGGATTGGTTAGCCACCCACAAAGCGGAGATTGTTCGTCATGAAAAATACATTCGTATTCCCTTACCTTCGGGTGAAACTTCAAGAGTCTTTGGAGAAACTTCTAGCAAAGGTCTTAAGCTGATGTCATGCACTAAAGCACACAAGTACCTTAGGAAGAAATGTATAGCATTTTTAGCACACATTGTGGAGAAAAAGGAGAAAGGAAAGAGCATTGAAGACGTTTCTATAATAAGAGATTTTCCTGAAGTATTTCCAGATGACTTGCTGGGACTTCCACTAGAACGTCAAGTAGAGTTTCGAACTGACTAGTACCTGGTGCGAACCCTGTCGCCAAAGCTCCCTACAGACTTACGCCTTCGGAGTTGCAAGAATTGGCGAGCCAACTGCAAGAATTGACTGATAAAGGATTTATTCGCCCGAGCCATTCACCATGGGGTGCACCGGTCCTGTTTGTCAAGAAGAAGGACGGGTCATTCCGAATGTGCCTCGACTACCGCGAATTAAACAAACTCATAATTAAGAATCGATATCCACTGCCGCGGATCGATGATCTCTTCGATCAGCTTCAAGGCTCGGCACGGTTTTCAAATATCGATCTTAAGTCTGGGTATCATCAGCTTCGCGTACATGAGGATGATATTCCCAAGACGGCTTTCAGAACAAGATATGGCCATTATGAATTTCTAGTAATGCCTTTTGGCCTTACCAATGCACCGGCGGTTTTCATGGATCTCATGAACCGTGTTTGCTGGCCATACTTGGATAAATTTGTGATTCTATTCATTGATGATATTCTGATATACTCCAAGAACAAAGAGGAACACGAGAAACACGTTAAGTTGGTTTTGGAGATCCTAAGAGAAGAGCGACTGTATGCCAAATTCTCTAAATGTGAATTTTGGCTTAAGGAAGTTCAATTCTTGGGGTACATAGTCAATGAAGATGCTGTTCACGTGGATCCTGCAAAGAATGATGCTGTGAAGAATTGGAGTACACCAAAGACACCAACGGAAATTCGATCGTTTCTCGGACTTGCCAGTTACTATCGGCGGTTCATCTCTAATTTCTCCAGAATTGTTGTCCCTCTCACTTCTTTGACTCAGAAGAATAAACCATATGAGTGGGGACTGAAGCAAGAGGAGGCATTTCAGACCTTGATGCAGAAACTTTGTGATGCTCCTGTCTTGACATTGCCAGATGGAAATGATGATTTTGTGGTTTACTGCGATGCATCCAACGTAGGTCTCGGGTGTGTCCTCATGCAACGGGGAAAGGTTGTGGCATATGCATCGAGACAGCTAAAGATTCATGAGAAGAACTACACTACACACGACTTGGAACTTGGTGCAGTCGTGTTTGCTTTGAAGATATGGAGACATTATCTTTATGGCACAAAGTGTGTAGTATTTACTGACCATAAGAATTTTCAACATATTCTCAATCAGAAAGAGCTTAACATGAGACAACGGAGATGGGTTGAATTGTTTAACGATTATGACTTTGAAATTCGCTACCATCCTGGCAAAGCGAATGTAGTAGCAGATGCGCTTAGTCGCAAAAGCCAAGTTCAGATCCATAGTGTCCGAATGCACACTAATCTCCGTAATAATGTTCTCACAGCCCAACAACATTCGTTAGCTCAAGATAACTTGAAAAATGAGATGTCTTGCGGGGCTGAGATTTTAATGGAAACTAAGGATGATGGTTTGACGTATTACTTCAATCGGTTGTGGATACCGAACCGAGAGGATCTTAGGATGATGATTTTGAATGAAGCTCATAAGTCTCGTTACTCAATCCATCCGGGTGCTGACAAGATGTATCAAGACCTTAGAGCATTGTACTGGTGGCCTGGGATGAAGAAGGATATTGCTGAATACGTGTCCAAGTGCCTTAACTGTGCTAAAGTCAAGGCCGAACACCAGCGACCTTCGGAATTGTTATTACAACCTGAAATACCCATGTGGAAGTGGGAGAATATCTCCATGGATTTCATTACTAAACTCCCACGAACCACAAACGGTAATGATAGTATTTGGGTGATAGTTGATAGATTAACCAAGTCGGCTCATTTCTTACCGATACGCGAGACGTACCCGGTGCGGAAATTAGCTCGTATCTATGTTGATGAGATAGTTAGCCGACATGGAATTCCCTTAAGCATAATATCAGATCGTGATGCTCGTTTCACAGAACGATTTTGGGAATCACTTCATAAAGCTTTTGGAACAAGATTGGATCTTAGCACCGCTTATCATCCTCAAACGGATGGTCAAACGGAGCGAACAATTCAGACATTGGAAGACATGTTGAGAGCTTGTGTCATCGACTTCGGTGGCAATTGGGATATCCACTTACCATTGGTTGAGTTCTCGTATAATAATAGTTATCATGCGAGCATTGGTATGGTGCCGTTTGAAGCTCTCTATGGCAGAAAATGTCAGTCACCTATTTGTTAGACTGAGGTCGGCGAATCGCAGATCACTGGTCCCGAGATTATTCTGGAAACGACTGACAAGATCCGCCAGATCCGTGACAATCTGTTCACTGCACACAGTCGACAGAAGAGTTACGCGGATAAACGACGAAAACCCTTAGAGTTTGAAGTTGATGATTTGGTATTACTTAAAGTGTCGCCTTGGAAGGGCGTTGTTCGATTCGGAAAGAAGGGTAAGCTTACTCCACGTTATGTTGGCCCTTTTAAGATACTTGAACGAATCGGGAAGGTTGCCTACAAGTTAGAACTTCCTCCTGAACTTAGTAACGTGCACCCAACGTTTCACGTGTCCAATTTAAGAAAGTGCTTGGCTGATCAAGATCTTCAGGTACCACGCGATGACATTCGCGTCGATGATACTATGCACTTTATTGAAAAACCAGTTGAGATAATGGATCGTGAGGTTAAAAAGCTCAAACGCAGTAGAATTCCAATTATTCAAGTACGTTGGGAATCGAAGCAGGGTCTAGAATTCACCTGGGAACAGGAAGATCAAATGAAGCTTAAGTAACCACATTTATTCACTACGGTCACTCCAAGTTGAATTTCGGGACGAAATTCCATTAACTAAGGGAGACTGTGACATCAATTTATTTCCGGTCGTCCGTACATCCGTACGATTGTACTGTTACGACTTGATGTATTTATTTATTAATAACTATGGATCATTGATTATCACTGTTATTGGTATACATACTTAAAATATATTATTAAACGCGTAAACCATGGAAAGTTTAGTTGTAACCCAACTAAACTAAGCCAGTGAGTTTATCGCAATTATCTCTGATAATTATGGATTATTGGCTTGGGAATGGAAAGGAGTTTGAGTTGGTTTTTGTATGGTTGCTAAACATAGTCAAGGACCCATGGTCATGGTTTATCGAAATTGCGGTGGGACGGTGTAGGGGAGGTTGCGAACTACCTCTGCATATGCCCTATACATATGCATATTTCGGTCTATCATGGATGTGTCATTGAGTTGGGTTTAGTGGGTTTGGATTGGGAATTATAATATTTAAATTAATAAAATAATGGAAATATAATTGGGATTTATTACGCGATGGTGAGGTTGCGAACACAACTTAAACACGAATATTAATCCAGAAATATTAACTTAATAAATGTATTCGCCTGGGTGACGATTTACATGAATATAATTATTAGGAATAATATCTGGAACGATATTCCAGAAATCATAAATCAATTCGAAATACGATACGAGCGTTGGATTCGGAAAGGTGACGATCTTTACGAATGCGTACGTAAGTAACACGTTTCGACGAGATAGCGAAATAATAATTAACGATAATAAAATAAGATAAATAAATCAAAAACGTTTATTAGGAATTACAACCTAAAACGAAAACGAAAGAATTGTTTAAATAATTAATTTAAAGAAAATGATCGGAGATGTGATTATTTAAACGATTTTATTTAAAGACCATTTTAAAACAAAACTTAGTCATTTAAATGTTTTAAACATATTTAACGAGAAAATTGAACATTTTATAAATTTTATCGCGTTATAAACGAGACCGAGCACTCGGGGTTACACGGGTAAATAAATGAGAAGACCTCCATCTCCTTATTCATTTTCAAAACCCTCTTTCTCTCACTAGATCCCATTTCCCGTCACCATTTTCTCTCTCTAACTTCTCTCTACCATAACTTCTTCGTTTCTCAACGGAATCAAGAGATCTTGGTGCCTACGCGTTTGTGAGATCGCGGAGAAGAAGAACCTAAAAAGAAATCTCGTTTTTTATTTACATTTTGAGGTAAATCTATTGTTTTTCTTTTCGGTTTTACTAAGAAAGTTCATGTGTATTTGGAGGCCATCTTAAACCACGATTTAGGTTTGTTTTGTTGAAACTAAGTTAGTAACTACCCATGGAAGCCATGAACGAACCCATAAACCCTAGAACATGAGGATGATGAGGGCAATGAGCATTGCAGGTCGGCGAGGCTACAGTTGGCCGAACCTTTAGCTACAGCAGGGGCCTAACCCTAACAGGCGTTAGCCAAACCATTCAGTGGCCACGAACCTGGACGAACCTCCATGCAGCCACCAACGAACCCTTAGGCGAACCGGGTAGGGACGAACCAGAATGGCGAACCTGATGCTGCCGAACCATGCTCATCAGCCGAACACTCTTGATCCACATGCCCTAATCTTAGCCGAACCTTGATGCTGGGTCCCGAACCCTAGTTGGCAGGACCTTGGTGCAGTTTGGTCAAACTTAGATGAACCAGACGAACCTCTATTCAGGGCGAACCTAGGTCATGGGAGCAGCGAACCTTCCTAGATGCAACGAACCCATGCTACTGCCACGAGCCCATGGTCAGGCGAACCTATTAGCACCTTAGCTGAAGCTCGTTCTATCGGCCGAACCTTGGCCCAACCAGCTTTTTCGGACGAACCTCTAGGGGCTAGACGAACCTAAGGGTGGTCCGGCCTTAGGTTCGCTGGAATAATGGTGAAACTCATAAAAATGTTAAACTAGGATAGTAGAAAACCAAAGAATGGGGAGACAAGGGTCATGGAAATTTCTAAGTGCATGCATACATGAAGTTAATAAGTTGCCATCTTTTATGAAAAGAATAAGTTTTAACTTAAAGATTTTTAATGGAATAAGTGTGAGAACAATGTAATTGTGTTGTGTTAAACTTGATCAAATATGAAAGTTTAAGATAAATAGGTTGGCTTGAAACAACATGCATGCATGCAACTAACAAGGATGAAATATATATATACATACATACATATATATATATATATATCTTACTACTATATATAATACATATTGGTGAGAGAGTAGTGCAATGTCTTAAATTTATGAAATGTACAAGTGGGTGAGCTTGTGTTACAACAAATTAATGCAGCTATTGTTTAATACACGTCTGTTTACCAAATCTTGAATTCACATCTGATTACCTACTTTCCCATCTTCCTCAACTTTCTTTGCCTTCTATGTCTTCTACACCCCAAGCCAAGCAATCTTTAAATGCAATTTTTCAACCAGAGGGCATGTGTATGACTTTCTTTCCTTATTCGGAATTTTTCTCAAACATGATTCGAAATTTCAACCCGGGAAGAACTCTAAAGCTCGAAGACGAAAGAGGTAGCATTTATTTTCTTGGATTCAGCGTTTCAGAACCCTGCATACACCAAAAAAGGGAGAAATGGCTCCACATTCAAATTTGAAAAATTTAGATTTCACCTTTAAAGAGGGTTTCTTCTTTTCAATTTTGCCTCCACCGATCCTATTGCTTTCTTGCGTTCCAATTTTGCTGGAGCAGCTAGGGTTCCACCATGGAGAATGACGGTGGTGGGCTTTCGAGGTCAAGACTAGCTTCATCATACCCGGGGAATATAGAAGAAACGAATGAGGTTTTTCTATTATGGAAATGAAATCGTGTGAATAACTGGATTGTGAATTACGATAAGTTTTTTGTTTGTTTTATTTTTAGATGAATTTGTGTTGTGTTGGTGAAAAAACCGGAGCAGTTTGTTACGATGGGGGCTGATTGTGACTAGCCACGTCTGAGTACAATTTTGTTGTCAAATTGAGCCTATTTATTGCTCTTCTTTGTGCTTGTATTATGATTGATCATCTTTTGGAAGAGAGACGGTGGATGAATGACTCCATCACAGTTTTTGTAATGATAATTGTTTATAAAATGATGTATAATGTTTTTTTTGTTAAGAATTATATGGAATTACAATAGTTATTATTGAATGAGCAAAGCTAATTTAATCTTTGAATGTTAAATTGTTACTTTCTCTTGGATGAAATTCGCAGGGTCTATGCACATGTTCTATAATTAATCTTTTATTTATGCATGTATGTATGTAATATGTATGTATATATATTGCTCTAGAGAGTTAGCAGCAAATTCTTTATAAACTTTGGAAAGAACCAACAAGTAATTGAACTACAATATAGTTAAGGTTTATGTAACCACATTCTTCAACCCAAACGATTGGTCCATAATATCCATCACAATCACGTTTAAGCCTCTAAAAGGCCATTAGACTGGTGAATGTTTGATCCAATGCAAATTAGAAAGTTATTTTAATTGAGTTGGGGGAGAATTAATAGGAATTAGAGTTTATTAGGTTAGGTTTTATTTCTTATAATTAGGAGGTTTATGAGTTTATTGATTATGTTACCAAAAAATTTAGATATATAAATCAGTCATGGGGATTTCCATAACAGCTTGTGTTCTCTTCTTTGTTCTCAGTTTTCTGAGCAGAATAAGTTGGTTAGAACAGGGGCTGAACCTTCACACTTCAGAATAAGAGAATAAATAATTGATGCAGTAAATGCAGTTCAAACCTTTTGTTGTATCTTGGATTAATGAATATCAAAAGATAAAATGCCAGCTTTGTTTGTTTTGTGAAGAGTGTAACTGTTAAGCTGTGCATACCTCTCGTCCATAGTAGCTGCTAAACCAAATTGTTGATAAAATAAGTTCTTAAAAAACAAATTTCAAAGCTCAAAACCACAGTAAAAAAAGCCTCTTTTCCCATTGCCTAAAGAAGAATTTGGTATCATTGCTATTAAAAATATATATTTATGCAAGTATGGATGTCCTTTATTTATGAATGTATGTATGTATTATGTATATACTATATAGATGTATGTATTTATACAATTTTTGTTTTAAAATCTACATTACAACATATTCATTCATTTTTGTGCACATTGAATCATGTAAGGTAGTTATCTTTTTTATACCAGTACGTGACACAATTAATGAATCTGTTTTACACCATGTTGCTATCAAGAAATTTGTATTCATGGAAGTTTTCATGTGTAGGATTTGGCTCTGATGGACACCTTGGGGTTCTTGCCAATCTTCCTACAATTGGTATAGGAAAGAATGTAAATCTTCATTTCTTGAATTTATATATTTTATTTTGAGGTACTTTGGATGAAATAACTTAAAAAGTCCAAGTGATTAGGTTATCCTTTTTTTTGGTCTTTTCAGTTCCACCATGTTGATGATCTTACTAAATCTAGAGCGAGGGGCAAATGAGCTTGTAGCTCAACTGACACTTCATTATTCTCATAAAGCTTAAGCTTTGTGAGGTCATGGGTTCAAATCATGGCTAAAGCAGTCAGTAAAGGTTTTACCACATAGTGGGTTTCCTCTTGAGGAGCAGGTGGATTTGCTCGATTCAGCACTCGCCAACACCTGGGCTTTAGATTTTTTTTTTGAACAACAATCCTACTTCTAAATTACACCAATATACCCCTTGCTTGGATTTGAACCCAAGACCTCCTTCCTAAAAGACAATGCATATACCATTCATAAATTGTATAAATACATACATCTATATAGTATATACAATACATACATTCATAAATACCTGGGATTTAGATACCGGGGAGTTGGTAGTGGATTGTGGTCGCAGCGCGTGGGTTGTTAGGTCCGAGGATCCATTAGAGGCAATTGCTATTTTTCTACTTCTGGCTGTTGCATTGCTATGTATATATGAACTATATAAAAATGTATATTATTCCCAAAATATCCATCTAACCCAATTTTTTCCACAAATGTCCACTTATTTCTAAATTATACAATGGATATGTTTTAGACACAAAAAGGCAAATGGACACTTTTGTAAAAAATCATGGTCAAACGGACATTTTGGGAATTTTCCCTAAATAATATGCATGGAAAAAATATATAATAAGATCTGATATTCAATACCTTAGGAGATAAGTCATTACTATAATCTATACTTTAGGTATGTAGCATGTATGTATTTATGCAGTTGTATTTGAATAATAACAAAAAAAGTTTTAGTTGGCTAATCCCAAGCATACACACGTTTCTGAAGCATTTGAATCAACCCAACACAAAACTCCAATTAATCCTAAGATCATTGTGTTTATAACTATGGTTTATTTGTGTGGTTGGATTTCTAAGCAACTTTGTTTTTCACCAACTTTGTTACTTGTGTGGCTGTTTCTTTTTCACAAGATCATTGTGTTTATAACTATTTTTTTATTTGCGTATATTAATTTGTGGAGTTTTGTAAAACTCATTGCATTGATAATCCACACTGAACTGCATACATAAACGAAAACTATCGAGAGCACTATCTATATCACAAAAACAAGAATAATTTAGAAAAACATGAACACCGAGTTGTATATTTTCGTTTTTGCAGCCGCATCGCGCGAGTTTCCGACTAGTATATATATATATATATTAAGGAGTACAAAAACAAATAAGGCTAATAACTTTGCAATGGATATACCTTATTATTATATGATTTAATTTAAAACAAAAGGATCATCATATGATGGAATAATCAAAACTAATGAATTTAAGTTACACTGTATGATGATCATGGAATACAATAAGTTAATGAAACACTTAACGAATAAAGGTAAACATTTATGAGTATTCGATTTAAGTGAAACACATATAGTTATGAACACGAACATATGCTAAATTCAAGTCGTTGAAGTGTTTTGTATTGCACATACGTGAGCGCGTATTCTACGCAAACACTAAATCAAAGGACTCAGGTGAGTTCTCATAACCTCCCTTTCAAATTGTTTTTTTTTAAACTTGGAGGTGAAACATGTATACCAGTTTAAAAATTCACTTGATAACACAGGGATGACACTTGTTTACTTGTATGATATCCATAGTTATGGGTTATCATATTCCATGAGTTGTTACTATTGACTCTGGTCCTTAGTAACGGCTGTATGTATTGTCACTATTCCATGAGTTGTAGCTAATGACTTTGTGTCATTCGCGACGACTGCATGTATTGTCACTACTCCGTGGATCGTTATGGTTGACTTTGGTCTTCCTCAATGATTTCATGTATTGTCACGTGGATGTTTCCACAACTCCGTCTGTCGTTGTCATTGACCTCGGTCATGCACAATGATACATGTATTGTCACATATACTAATTGAGAACATTGATGGTTTTTGATTGGTTGATTGAACATACGATTTAATTGTCTATGAGTTATTGAATTATGTGATTATGTGTTCGGATTATGTGTTTGGATTGTGTCTTTGGACATTATGTTGGATTATCTCACAGGTGCTCATGTGGATGTTATCAAGGAAATATAAACTCTTAAAACCATTTGTAAAATATTTTTAAAATATAAAACTTATGATTACTCACCAACTACTTTGTAGTTGACAATTGATTTTCTACATGTTTCAGGTAATGAAGCTAACTAGTGTAATCCCCATGGTTTTTCAATTTTCTATTTGAATTATAATTATATTCGTACATAATAAAACAAAGTTTATAACATGCTTTGGATAGTTGTATTCGTAGTTTTGACATAAGATAGTTTTCGGGTGACTATTTAGCCAACATTTCCTCATCCTTTAACTAACATTTTGGACCACCCAAATCTTCTATATATAATGGTATAATAAGAAGAAACTTAATTCAAACGGTGCATAAAACTGAGCCCAAACGAAACAAGAATCATAAACAAAAGTTTGAGAACGTAACCATTGATTCACGCCAAGATCCAATGCATAAACCCAATTCTTGACACCATGAATGTTGTATTACTCTCTTCCATATGATAGTACTCTGAAAACTATGAACGTGGGCTAAAACCGTGTGCAAAACGGAGTTATAAAGAAGCGGGAATCGCGAAAACAAGTTTGATATTTGTTAACGGTTGCCAGACGCGAATTCTGCATAAAAATCCATCCCACATCGCCCATGAAACCAATATTTCTCCTCTTTAAACACCTATAAATATCCTTGCTTGGTCCCTTATAGCTATGCAACTCCTGGTTGAGTATAACCAAGTAGAATAACCTAATTCTGGTGGTTCAACAAGTTCAACATCCATTGGGATGTTGAACGTAGTAGTTTTTTTTTTTTTGTAGGCTCTTGGCGAGGAGGTGCTGCGCTTCGAGATCGTCTCGTTTGTAAAGTTTTCTTTGAGGTAATTTTCTTTTTCATTTCTTCTTTCCATTATTCATTTATTTATTTTTTTCTAGTCTATGTAGTTGAGCTTAGGTTATTAGTTGTCAGCATTAGGTTTGTTTAGGTTGCCTTGTTTAGGTCGCCTTTAGAGTTTGTGTAGTCTTGTAGAGGCTCGTTAAGCCAACGAGTCCGGCCTATGATGTCCGTTCATTTAGCTATGCCTAGCATAAATTTTACCCATCCTTGTTGCATTCGATTGACTAGGTTGAACCACGTTTGCATTCGGAACGTATACTCGATCCTTTGAGCTGCTGTCTAGCCACGAACGTTCAATCCTCAGGGCGTCTAGTTTGATACAACTGTTGATCTTGATTCTTCTTCATTATACTAGTTTCCTCGATAAACATTAAGGTGAGTTTTCTTCATACTCCCTTTTACATTTTGTTTTTGGGATGTTACACATGTCTTATTCAAAATTTTATTCCAACTATTATTTATTCAATCTATGATGCAAGACTTAGACCTAGTTAGCTTTATGTGTTAGAGGCTAGGCTTATACAATGTGTTGATTCTATATGTGATTCTATGTGTGTTGCCAGTCAAGCAATCTAGTACCTAGTAGCCTAAGATGGTTAGATACTATCTTCGCAAAGGCTTTTGTCTTTGTGTGAAAAAGGTGAAAAGTACACCTAGCAAACTTGTTGAATTATAACTGTTAATTTATAGTATGGCCATACTTGAATCAACATGTTGTAATGATACTTGTTTGGACACAAGCAATTGTTATTCATTCATTCAGTCAGTCATTCATTCTATTTATTCAAACTTGTATTCATGTTGTGCTTATGATACATAACTGGTTAGGCTATTGTTTGCATCTTTTTTTATACTTATTATTTAAACTTAGTGTGTGAAGACATAAGATAGGCTTAGGGATCCAGTTTAAACAATGAAACAATGTATAGACTTTTCAATTGTAATACTTTGATTCAAGTTATGTAATGTTTGTTTATTAATTAATGAATTTTGAATTTAATTTGTAATAATAATGCATCAATTATCGAAACGTTATAATAGCACCATGAGCTAATGAACAGTCAAACTCGCGCCCCGACGTATTCCGCCGTCGGTTGGGGTGTGACAGATTGGTATCAGAGCCATGGTTATTGGGATCTAGGTTACTAGAAAATGGTGGCCTAGACTATAACTAAGCTAACCCAAATATGAGTTATCTCATATTATCATTGATTGTTTATTATTTGCTTATGTGCTATGTGTTATATTTATTCATTATGTGTAATATTTATTCATTATGTGCTATGTTATATTTGTTACCATAGAGGAAAGACATAGTTATTTGAATGCCTTTCCTTACACTTAGCTAAGGATGCCTTAGTCTAAGATAACTTTATATCATGGAGATTACTTAGCTTAAGCAACTGCCTTTAGATTTTGTTTCAATTAAACTCTATTCATACTCAAGTACACTCATAACAATCTTTAGATGTTCATAATTTAAACTCATTAGGCTTAATGCCTAATATTATTCCATAGACAAAATAAGAATTAGAGGAACTCCTCTTCTTAGAAAAAATGATCAAGGAATACTCGGAGACACATCTACAAAACCTTCGTATTGGAATTCACAAAGAAACAATCCAATTAATCAAGATACACAACGAGGGTCGTATTCATACGATTTTGCACTTCTCGACAAATATAATCTGTTTCATTATTCTAAGCGGTTATTCTATTTTGGGTAATAAAGAACTTGTTATTCTTAACTCTTGGGCTCAGGAATTCCTATATAACTTAAGTGACACAATAAAAGCTTTTTCTCTTCTTTTATTAACTGATTTATGTATCGGATTTCATTCGCCCCATGGTTGGGAATTGATGATTGGCTTTGTCTACAAGGATTTTGGATTTGTTCATAATGAAGTGATTATAAATACAATTTTAAAATATTGGATTTTCTGTTATTTAAATCGCGTATCTCCGTCACTTGTAGTGATTTATCATTCAATGAATGACTGAGAAATGATCTACCAAATCCAATTATAATGTTTTGTCACACCCCCAATTTTCAACTAACGGAATCATACCGTTTGGGACGTGACAAACCAGGATCTCAGATCATTAGACATAACAAAGACCTCTATATGATTTTCAAACATACTTTGGTCTAAAACTGTAAAATCAAAGTTTAACATTTGCGGAAGCGTTTGAAACTAATAATAGAAAGTAACTATTGCAGAACCATAAATACAATGTTCAATGTTTTAAATCAACAACTAAAGTAAACTGTATGCATGAGACTCAATGTCCTAGTCCCTGCTTGTCCTTGCTTGTGCCTTAGTGTCCTGAGAAAACATGTAAATCAAGTCAACACAAAGGTTGGTGCATACACAGGTTTGTATGAATAATCACAATATTTGAACCAAATGTTTGAACAAGCTGTTTGTAAAAAATGTTTGTAGATCACATAATCACACATTGCATAGTTATGATAGCTAGTCATTGCACTATTTACATAAGAGGTCGACACCGAAGCTGACTGTAGCATGCTGTTGCATGTTTTGCCTTGCCACTATTGTCTAGCATAAACAATAGTAATGTGTGTTTGGTCAGTTAAACACTTGCATAGATCCCATCTACCAAGTGAGGTTTGTCAAACCCAACAGATCTATCTTCAACTACCACGCTTTGCACTACGGCAAACTAAACGGTTCGAAATGTAAGGCTTTGTAATGCTATATTTGCACTTAATGTAAATGGCTAACTCATGCACGTGATATGTATCTAAAAATGTTTGTTGCACATGTTTTCTCCCCCAAAACAGTTAAAATAAGAAAGGGGCCGTGTACGCACCTGTGAATGTGAATAGAATGATCAAACGTTCGCAAAATCACGTAGATTAACTTCTACGAAGAATCTGTGTTGTAACAATAACGTTGTGTTATACCGAATGTCCAAATCTTGTTTATGGTCACATACGTGTCAACACACGTATTTTAAGTTGTTTAAAACGTTCATACGAAAGTACGCATGGTTTCGAATTCGTTAGTTTAAATCGTATAGTATATACGATTTCATTCAAACACGCGTAATTATACGCGATTACGGTTTCGATTCAAAATGTAAATTTTATAATTCTAATTTGTTCGGAATTCCATTTCGGTCCCAACGCAACTTGAACGGTTTAAAACGGAGTTAAAACGAAGAAGTTATGGTTTAAAAACTAAAATTGGTTTTAAATTCAAAAACTGTCAAAGGCAAAGATCGAACCCTTGACCTTTCGAACCAACCAAACACGCCCACCAGTTCATGTATATCTGAATTCATGACAGAATTCATACATTAATATTTTTAACCCCTGATCAGTCTGGTTCCCCTTGGTTGTCCTTAACCGAACCCAATGGGTTCCAACTGACCAGAAATTCAAACCCAATCGGACCCCAAACCATGGGGCTTTTGCTCCATGGATTTAAACGAATCTAGGGGTGGATTTAATTTGATATTCAATCAACAAAAGGTCCAGAATCATGACTAACATAGTTTCGAACGTGAGTATGTTAATTACCATTAAAAATGTTTCAATTCGTGTATGCTAATCCGACATAACATATGGTTTTCATTTAAAACGAGATTTCGAACCTATCAGTGATGTTTAATTCGAATTCCAAGCTCGTTTGAATCGAAACCCCCAAAACGATTTTAATCAAGAACCCTAAAACTCGTTTTCATGCAATTCGTTACAATTGAATGTAATCATCATAGGGTTTCGTTTAATGAGTTATTCCGAAGCTACTCATACAATTTAATTTGATTTTAGAACTTGTTTTATTAAAAACCCCCAAATCGTTTAAAGTGATGAACCCTAGAAATCAAAGTTCATCTAATCGATGTTTTTACAAGAAATTGTCATAGGGGTTTGCTTAATCGGCAACTTTAGGTAGTGTAGGAGTGAATCTTTACCTGTTTTGATGTCCAATATGTGTAGTTCGACTAATGGCTCGAGTTCGGCCGACCTTTGGTTCAACTTCTCTCCCTGTAGCTTTTGAAATCGAATTGATGAATGTAAATGTCCCTAAGGGTGCCGATATGAGGGTTTTAAAATTCAATTTGGTTATTTAAGGTCGAATTAAACAATTTTATTGATGGCTAGGGACGGTTTCAACTTTCTAGTTGCAATTCGAGTTAATTTGACATTTAATTGTCATTAACACTAGTTTAATGACATAAATCATCAATGTGATGATTAATAACATTTAGTTTGGTTAAATTGCTTGGTTTAAATGTGCCTTATGGTTTCAATTAGGGTGTTAGGTCGAATTTTGACTTGTAAAAGTCAAACTTAGGACTTCGATGTAATTACAATCTTAATCCTTGTAATTTTTATGATTAAGAGTTTGTTGTGTTAAATTTTTGGTTCCTCTAGTTTGGGTTTGTTTGATTTTCGTATCATTTCGGTTAGTTTTCGGTTAACAAAGTTAATCCGAAAAGTCGGATTGTCACATCATCCCCTTGTTGAAGGAATTTTTGTCCCGAAAATTGTAAAATATTGGAAGTAGTTAGGAAACTACTTGCGAGTTCCGATGTACGTGTTAGTGTGATGTCTGATCATTCTGTGTGCTTGTGTGTACTCACACACAAAGTCTATTGTTTGTAACATCACACCTAAGTGTGATCGTTCTATGTAACTGTTTGCGTGCACACTAATTAGTACACCTAACTGTGAACGTGCGTGTTTATTCATACTGTACTATGTAACCCTCGCACATAGCAACATGTTTGCAATTGTTTGAACTATGTAGTCTCGCACATAGCAAATGTTTGGATGTAGTCGACAAAATAGAAACTTCCAAAATTCATGCGTACCTGTAAATTCACGAGTACATGGGCCCCTGTATTCGTCAATTTACCTTACACGATTATTCTAGTTCCTTCTATATATAACTCCACCATTGTTTAACCGTTCATGATTGTACCACCATGAAATGTAGTACATCAAATGTAATGTTCGAAATTTAGTACATTGTTTAAAATCAATCATGTATGTACTACTATGAAATGTTTGTGTTTTCATTCTGCAAGGAAATCAATAGTATAAGGTGTTTGTGCTTACAGTTAGAGTGTGAAATATCACATCATCCCCTTGTTGAAGAAAATTTCGTCCCGAAATTTAACGTGCCTTCATAATGTTTGTTGTTGTTTTGAATAAGTGGGGATACTTTTTCATCATTTGGTCTTTCCTTTCCCATGTGAATTCAGGACCACGTCTTGAATTCCACCGAACTTTGACTATTGAAATCTTACATTGTTTGAGTTGTTTGACCTCTCGGTCCATGATTTCAACTGGTTCCTCGATGAATCGTAACTGTTCGTCCACTTGTATTTCTTCAAGTGGTACTACCAATGTCTCCTCAGAAAGACATTTCTCTAAGTTCGATACGTGAAAGACATCATGAACTCCGCCGAGTTCATCCTGTAATTGTAGTTGATACGCAACCGGACCAATCCTTTTCAGAATCTCAAAAGGTCCTACGTAACGTGGGCTAAGCTTCCCGCGCTTGCCGAATCGTATCACGCCTTTCCAATGTGATACTTTAAGAAGAACTCGGTCTCCTACTTGAAATTCCAGTGGCTTGCGACGTTTGTCAGCGTAACTCTTCTGTCAATCTCGAGCCGCTGCCATACGGTTCCGAATTTGAACTATTTTCTTTGTCGTTTCAATTACTAGTTCAGGACCTGTAATCTGACTGTCACCAATTTCAGCCCAACAAACTGGTGAACGACATTTGCGACTGTATAAAGCTTCAAACGGTGCTGCCTGAATACCTGTATGATAACTGTGGTTGTAAGAGAATTTCATTAACGGTAAATGATTTTCCCAGCTGTTACCAAAATCAGTGACACAAGCTCGTAACATATCCTCGAGCGTTTAAATTGTGCGTTCACTCTGACCGTTAGTTTGCGAATGATAGGCGGTACTCATGTCTAAACGAGTTCTCAAAGGCTTATGGAGAGATTTCCAAAAGTTTAGTAATGAAATCCATCGAAATCTGTTCCCATTTCCACATCGGTATTTCTGGTTGTTGCAGTAAATCAGATGGTTTTTGATATTCTACTTTGACTTTCGAACAAGTCAAACATTTGCTAACATACTTAGCAATGTCGGCTTTCATGTAAGGCCAACAATACAATGCCTTCAAGTCATGATACATCTTGTCTGATCCCGGATGGACTGAATATCTGGACTTGTGCTTCATCCATCACGAGTTCCCTTAAATCACCATGCAATGGTATCCATAGTCAATTAATGAAATAACGAATTCCATCAGGCTTAACATCCAATTGTTCTTCCATTCCTCATAAGGATTCCTGTACTAAGTTATCCTTTTTTTTAAGGCTTTAAGTTGAGTACTGCGCACTTTGTCAGGTAAGTCAGTATGTATCGTCATCATAAGTGCGCAAACCCGTCTTGTTCCTGTTGTGTCTTTTCTGATTAGAGCGTCAGCTACCACATTAGCTTTTCCCGGATGATACTTAATTGCGCATTCGTAATCATTCAACAACTCGACCCATCGTCGCTGTCTCATATTGAGTGTCTTCTGGTCAAAGATATGTTGCAAACTCTTATGATCAGTGTAAATGGTAGACTTGGTTCCATATAAATAGTGTCTCTAGATTTTCAAAGCAAATACCACTGTTCCTAACTCCAATTCATTAGTAGTGATTATGTTCGTGTGGTCTCAGTTGCCTTGAGGCGTAAGCAATCATTTTATCATGCTGCATCAACACACATCCCTAACCCTGTGCAGATGCGTCACAATACACCACAAAGTCTTCCGTCCCTTTCGGTAAGGACAGAATCGGTGCACTGCAGAGTTTTCAATAACTGGAATGTAGCTTCTTGTTTATCCGTCCAGTTATACTTCGTTCCTTTGTGCGTAAGAGCTGTAAGTGGTTGAGCGATCTTCGAGAATCCCTCAATGAATCTTCGGTAGTAACCCGCCAAACCAAGGAATTGTCGTACCTCGGTAGGGGCTTTTGGTGCTTCCCATTTCTTAATCGCTTCAATCTTTGTTGGATCAATATGTATGCCCTTTTCATTGACTATATGACCCAAAAATTGTACTTCTCACATCCAGAAGTCACATTTCGAGAACTTAGCGTACAATTGTTCTTGTTTCAGTAATTCCAACAGCAATCGAAGACGTTCAGCGTGTTCCTCCTCAGTTTGAGAATAGATGAGAATGTCATCAATGAAAACAATGACAAACTTATCAAGGTAAGGTTTACAAACTCGATTCATGAGATCCATGAATACTGCTGGAGCGTTTGTCAACCCAAATGGCATGACCAAAAACTCATAATGGCCAAAGCGCGTTCTGAATGCTGTCTTCGGAATATCTTCTTCTTGAACTCTGAGTTGATGATAACCCGATCTGAGATCAATCTTCGAGTAGTAACTCGAACCTTGCAACTGATCGAACAGATCGTCAATTCTAGGTAACGGATACCGGTTCTTGATAGTAACCTTGTTAAGTTCCCGGTAATCGATACACATACGGAAAGTCCCGTCCTTTTTCGTAACAAATAAGACTGGAGCTCCCCACGGTGAAAAACTAGGTCGTATAAAGCCCTTATCCAACAACTCTTGCAGTTGTGTAGATAACTCTTGCATCTCTGACGGTGCAAATCGATAAGGCGCCCTAGCTATCGGTGCTGCATCTGGTGTAAGGTCGATTCGGAATTCCACCTGTCTGATAGGCGGTAATCCCGGTAAGTCTTCTGGAAATACTTCCGGAAATTCACAAACTACTAGGATATCTTCGATCTTCTTCTCAGTTAACGGCTTCCCAGTTATAAATGCTATAACTACTGTATGACCTTTACGCAGACATTTGTGTGCTTTCATACAAGATATGAGACGTAGTGGCGTACTGCTCTTCTCACCTTGTACATACAATGTCTCTTCATGTGGAAGAGATATACACACAATCCTTTCACTGCATATAATTTCAGCCTGGTGTTTCGACAACCAGTCCATGTCAATGACTACATCAAAACTGCCTAAAGCGGTAAGCATAAAGTCAAGGTCATATGTTTGACCCATCAAGTCAGAAACACATTCTTTAGGAATATGGTTTACAACAACTAACTTATCATTAGCTAGTTCTATAGTGTATGGATTTTCTAAAGCAGTAGGACTAATACTTAGCAATTCACAAGATTTGCTAGATACAAAACCCCGATCTGCACCGGTGTCAAATAGCATAGAGGCAGAGTGATAATTCAAGAGAAACGTACCCGTAATGATGTTAGGATCTTCCCGTGCCTGACGTCCTCCAATCACAAAAGCCCTGTTCTAGCAACATTTGTGTTGTTGTTGCTGTTTCCCTTTGTAGTTATGTTATTAGCCCTTCTTTTCTTGAGTTGTGGGCACTTCTTCTTGAAATGTCCAGGTATGCCACACTCAAAACATCCTTTCTGTGTGTTGCTCCGATTGAGTGAGCTTGCCTGCAGTTCCCCTCGACAGTCTTTTGCTACATGACCCATCTTTTTGCATCACTGGCATCGGTACTTGTCACATTGATTCTTAAAGTGATGGAATCCACATTTGTTGCACTTTGGGTTTTTACCTTTATACCCTCCCAATGACTGTTGGTTATTGTTTGGATTGTGATGGGTCTTGTTGGATTCCTGCTTGCGATTCTGCTGAAATGACTGCTGAGTGAAATTCTTGGAATCAATGCTATCCCATTTTCTTTTGTGGTCTCGCACCTTAGTTGCTACTGTTCGTTTGGGTAATGTTCCCCATTGCATCGTTTGATCAGTCAGTTGGTGTGCCAGTCGAACAGCTTGCTGTATGGTAGTAGGATTTGCAGATATGATCAATTTTCGAACCTGAGATACCAGCCCTCCAATGTATCTCTTGATCCACTTGCTAGATGGGGTTGCCCTGTGCGGTAAGAGTCTTGCTAATTGCTGGAATCGAGTAGTGTATTCCTGAATATTAGAACCTTTCATCTTGAGTTGCCCGTATTCATCCTCAAGTTTTTGCATTTCATTACGGGGACAATACTCCTCCTGCAACAGGATTTTGAATCCGTTCCAAGTAAGTGCATTGGCTGTATTCAGACCGAGTGTCTGTACGATAGAGTTCCACCATGTCAAGGCTGAACCCTCCAAAGTACCAATAGCGTATCTGACCTTGTTTTCTTCCGGACAATTGCACATCTCAAACACCGATTCTGACTGTTCAATCCATCGAAGAAGTCCAATGGCTCCTTCTGATCCTTTGAAATTACGTGGTTTACAGTCCAAGAATGCCTTGAACGTGCACACTTGTGGGTTTATCAGTCCCCCCGTTGGATCATGTGGTCCTGTTTGGTGTGTTTGTGTATAGTTGGCGATTGTCTCGGTAATTCGAGGGTTAATAAGTGCCTCGAGTTCCGTTGCGGTCATGTTAATGTTTTCTCCAACCATGATCTTCATATTTACAAATATACATAATGATATTACACAATCACCATTCATGCATATGCAAAACACAACAATTCGTCATTGTTATCAAAATACTAGTTCTCATAAAGAAATTTCTTTTCATTAATTGTAGGAAATCAAGTAAACATGGTATTTTATTTGTGATGAGTACATCCCACTCATATAGGTTTATTAACTGAAAGATAAATAACATAAAATAGCTAAACTCCACCATTTGGTGGTGCAACACTAGGAGATGAATCAGCCTGCTCTGATGGGCCACCCCCTGCACCATGATCATACTGTATATGTTCGGTGACAAGTGTCAATGCCTGCTCAGCCAAATCCCCAACTATGTTGGTTCCATCTATAGCCGCATTAGATAGTGCGATGGCCTCTTCGGTCCTTGCCTCGGCCATAGCCGCACGTAGTTCCGTTTCCTGTTGCCGTGCCTCAGCCATAGTTGCACGAAATTCAGCATCTTGAAGTCGGTCGGTGAGTTCAACGATAGCATTTCGCATCAATTCCACATCTTCCACCAGATTCTCATGTAATTCGTCTATACGAGTCAGTTCCTCCTTAAGACTCCTCCATTTAACCATAATCCAGTTGTTGATTTCCAACAATCCTGTGATTGCCCCTGCTGCCTCTCGCATATTACGGATCTCTCGATCCATACGTGCCACGAATGCAGCAAATGCTTGCTCTAGCGGATACCCTAGAGCCGGTAATGTCCAAATGCCAGTAGTAGATGAAGTAGCGGGTGGTGGAGGCACTCTCTCCTCGCGTACCCAGCTACGGATAAGATCAGGGAACCATTGCCAATAATGGCTGCTCCCTCTGGGTCTAATGTGAATATCCTCACCATAGTGAATAGTATTATCCACTGGCTCCAGTTTCCTCTTCTTAGCTGCTTCAATTTCCACATGTGACTCCTCATCAAGAATACGCTTAGACGATGATGCCATATCTGTTACATAACACTTATGTAAATACTATGCTAAAAGCAGTTGTGTAAACAAGTGTCTAATATCTAACAGTTATAGTCTAAGTCTACAAATGCAAACCTACTTCGCTATAACCAATGGCTCTGATACCAATCTGTCACACCCCCAATTTTCAACTAACAGAATCATACCGTTTGGGACGTGACAAACCAGGATCTTAGATCATTAGACATAACGAAGACCTCTATATGATTTTCAAACATACTTTGGTCTAAAACTGTAAAATCAAAGTTTAACATTTGCGGAAGCGTTTGAAACTAATAATAGAAAGTAACTATTGCAGAACCATAAATACAATGTTCAATGTTTTAAATCAACAACTAAAGTAAACTGTATGCATGAGACTCAATGTCCTAGTCCCTGCTTGTCCTTGCTTGTGCCTTAGTGTCCTGAGAAAACATGTAAATCAAGTCAACACAAAGGTTGGTGCATACACAGGTTTGTATGAATAATCACAATATTTGAACCAAATGTTTGAACAAGCTGTTTGTAAGAAATGTTTGTATATCACATAATCACACATTGCATAGTTATGATAGCTAGTCATTGCACTATTTACATAAGAGGTCGACACCAAAGCTGACTGTAGCATGCTGTTGCATGTTTTGCCTTGCCACTATTGCCCAGCATAAACAATAGTAATGTGTGTTTGGTCAGTTAAACAATTGCGTAGATCCCATCTACGAAGTGAGGTTTGTCAAACCCAATAGATTTATCTTCAACTACCACGCTTTGCACTACGGCAAACTAAATGGTTCGAAATGTAAGGCTTTGTAATGCTATATTTTCACTTAATGTAAACGGCTAACTCATGCACGTGATATGTATCTAAAAATGTTTGTTGCACATGTTTTCTCCCCCAAAACAGTTAAAATAAGAAAGGGGCCGTGTACGCACCTGTGAATGTGAATAGAATGATCAAACGTTCGCAAAATCACGTAGATTAACTTCTACGAAGAATATGTGTTGTAACAATAACGTTGTGTTATTCCGAATGTCCAAATCTTGTTTATGGTCACATACATGTCAACACACGTATTTTAAGTTGTTTAAAACGTTCATACGAAAGTACACATGGTTTCGAATTCGTTAGTTTAAATCGTATAGTATATACGATTTCATTTAAACACGCGTAATTATACGCGATTACGGTTTCGATTCAAAATGTAAATTTTATAACTCTAATTTGTTCGGAATTCCATTTCGGTCCCAATGCAACTTGAACGGTTTAAAACGGAGTTAAAACGAAGAAGTTATGGTTTAAAAACTAAAATTGGTTTTAAATTAAAAAACTGTCAAAGGCAAGGATCGAACCCTTGACCTCTCGAACCAACCAAACACGCCCCACCAGTTCATCTATATCTGAATTCATGACAGAATTCATACATTAATGTTTTTAACCCCTGATCAGTCTGGTTCCCCTTGGTTGTCCTTAACCGAACCCAATGGGTTCCAATTGACCCGAAATTCAAACCCAATCGGACCCCAAACCATGGGGCTTTTGCTCCATGGATTCAAACGAATCTAGGGGTGGATTTAATTTGATATTCAATCAACAAAAGGTCCAGAATCGTGACTAACATAGTTTCGAATGTGAGTATGTTAATTACCATTAAAAATGTTTCAATTCGTGTATGCTAATCCGACATAACATATGGTTTTCATTTAAAACGAGGTTTCGAACCTATCGGTGATGTTTAATTCGAATTCCAAGCTCGTTTGAATCGAAACCCCCAAAACGATTTTAATCAAGAACCCTAAAACTCGTTTTCATGCAATTCGTTACAATTGAATGTAATCATCATAGGGTTTCGTTTAATGAGTTATTCCGAAGCTACTCATACAATTTAATTTGATTTTAGAACTTGTTTTATTAAAAAACCCCAAATCGTTTAAAGTGATGAACCCTAGAAATCAAAGTTCATATAATCGATGTTTTTACAAGAAATTGTCATAGGGGTTTGCTTAATCGGCAACTTTAGGTAGTGTAGGAGTGAATCTTTACCTGTTTTGATGTCCAATATGTGTAGTTCGACTAATGGCTCGAGTTCGGCCGACCTTTGGTTCAATTTCTCTCCCCGTAGCTTTTGAAATCGAATTGATGAATGTAAATGTCCCTAAGGGTGCCGATTAGAGGGTTTTAAAATTCAATTTGGCTATTTAAGGTCGAATTAAACGATTTTATTGATGGCTAGGGACGGTTTCAACTTTCTAGTTGCAATTAGAGTTAATTTGACATTTAATTGTCATTAACACTAGTTTAATGACATAAATCATCAATGTGATGATTAATAACATTTAGTTTGGTTAAATTGCTTGGTTTAAATGTGCCTTATGGTTTCAATTAGGGTGTTAGGTCGAATTTTGACTTGTAAAAGTCAAACTTAGCACTTCGATGTAATTACAATCTTAATCCTTGTAATTTTTATGATTAAGAGTTTGTTGTGTTAAATTTTTGGTTCCTCTAGTTTGGTTTTGTTTGATTTTCGTATCATTTCGGTTAGTTTTCGGTTAACAAAGTTAATCCGAAAAGTCGGATTGTCACATGTTTCTTACTTTGCAGTTGAACATAAGCAAAACGTTGAACTTTATATTTATACCCATCCCGGAGATTCATCCTATATTCCTATATATTAATCGAGTCAAATTATTCCAGTAAATAACAGAATCGTGGATAGGAAACTCCATTAGTGACCTACCCCAATTTATTGTATAAATTTTCGGGATCAATGACTGGACCATGCAAACTAGAAAGACTTTTTCTTGGATAAAGGAACAGATTACTCGATCTATTTCCGTATCGCTCATGATATATATAATAACTCGTACATCCATTTCAAATGCATATCGAATTTTTGCACAGCAGGGTTATGAAAATCCACGAGAAGCGACTGGGCGTATTGTATGCGCCAATTGCCATTTAGCTAATAAACCAGTGGATATTGAGGTTCCGCAAGCGGTACTTCCCGATACTGTATTTGAAGCAGTTGTTCGAATTCCTTATGATACGCAACTGAAACAAGTTCTTGCTAATGGTAAAAAAGGGGGTTTGAATGTGGGGGCTGTTCTTATTTTACCAGAGGGTTTTGAATTAGCCCCTACTGATCGTATTTCGCCCGAGATAAAAGAAAAGATGGGTAATCTGTCTTTTCAGAGCTATCGCCCCAATCAAAAAAATATTCTTGTCATAGGCCCTGTTCCTGGTCAGAAATATAGTGAAATCACCTTTCCTATTCTTTCCCCGGACCCCGCTACTAAGAAAGACATTCACTTCTTAAAATATCCTATATACGTAGGTGGAAACAGGGGAAGGGGCCAGATTTATCCTGACGGGAGCAAAAGTAACAATACAGTTTATAATGCTACAGCATCAGGTATAGTAAGCAAGATCCTACGAAAAGAAAAGGGGGGATACGAAATAACCATAGCGGATGCATCGGATGGACGTCAAGTGGTTGAAATTATCCCTCCGGGGCCAGAACTTCTTGTTTCAGAAGGCGAATCTATCAAATTGGATCAACCGTTGACAAGTAATCCTAATGTGGGCGGATTTGGTCAGGGAGATGCAGAAATAGTACTTCAAGATCCATTACGTGTACAAGGCCTTTTGTTCTTCTTCGCATCTGTTATTTTGGCACAAATCTTTTTGGTTCTTAAAAAGAAACAGTTCGAGAAGGTTCAATTGTCCGAAATGAATTTCTAAACTCGCGGATTTATCGACATCAAGTTTGTAAAAAGAACCAAATTATTTTTAGTAATTATAATATAAAAAATGAAATGATAAAAGCCTTTATGTTTGTTTATACTCTTTTTCTACTAGATGCCGGTAATTCCTTGTACCATATTCCTAGCCATAGTATGTAGATTGTGAAGAAGACTATTTGACTTGACCCCTTCTTTACTTTTCCTTTTTTTTTATCAAAATTGGGGTGATGTTATTATATTGCTATTGTGAGATTGAAATGTCATAAAATGCATTTGATTCTAATACAAATGTGATGCTCTAACCTCTGAGCTAAGCAGGCTCACATAACATAAATTCGACATGTATAGGAAGTCAATAATTCGAATCTTTGCTATTAACTATTTGAATTCTTGGCTATTCATATTATTCATAATTAATATGAATATATTAAAGAATAGAATATATCATTTCAAATAACTGTTAAATATTATAGAACATAACGATTAATCTAGCGATATAGAAATTTCATTTTTTTTATCACTATTAATTTATCACGATTAAATATTCAATCTTTTTTTTATTCAATATGAAAAAAAATCGATCGTTCAAGTATTTGAAATTGTAGGGGAAAATCAGTGGAAGAGAGACAGATTTATAGGTTATGTATCCACCTATGTTGAATTGCGGATACAGAAATGATAAAATCGTTTTTGATTGCATTGAATATGAGCCTCCTATAGAAGGTGAAAGAAGATAGACAAGAAATCAAAGACAAAGAGGAGAAAAAACTTTTTCGAGACAGGAATCGGCATCTATCTAATGAATTCAACGGTTCCCGTATAAATGAAAGAAAAAAGGGAACGAGATCGCAATGAGATTTTCATCTCAAAAAAGAGGATATGGCGAAATTGGTAGACGCTACGGACTTAATTGGATTGAGCCTTGGTATGGAAACTTACTAAGTGATAACTTTCAAATTCAGAAAAACCTTGGAATTAATAAAAATGGGCAATCCTGAGCCAAATCACGTTTTCCGAAAACAAACAAAGGTTCAGAAAGCGAAAATAAAAAAGGATAGGTGCAGAGACTCGATGGAAGCTGTTCTAACGAATGGAATTGATTGTCTTACATTAGTAGAGGAATCCTTCTATCGAAACATCAGAAAAGATGAAGGATAAACCTGTATACATAGAAGAATTGGTGTGAATCGATTCCATATTGAAGAAAGAATCAAATATTCATTGATCAAAGCATTCACGCATAATCTGATAGATCTTTTGAAGAACTGATTAATCGGACGAGAATAAAGATAGAGTCCCGTTCTACATGTCAATATCGGCAACAATGAAATTTATAGTAAGAGGAAAATCCGTCGATTTCAAAAATCATGAGGGTTCAAGTCCCTCTATCCCCAATTTAGTTTAGAATTTAGTTCATTTTTAGTTTAGGTTCATTTTCCTGTCTAGGAAAGCTATTCGTATAAATCCCCGAGGTACTGTGGGACTTGTCTAGCTTTCCTGGGGACTTCTGACGAGAGTATTATCACTTATAGGCCAAAGCATCTCATACTAAACACTTAACAAATGATTCTAATATGTCACCTGGTGTTCAATTTTGAATACCATTCCTATAGTTTTCAAACATAATCAACTGATTTGTTTTCTGTGATTTTTGCTAAACATACAATTTTGATTCAAATCCTCGTTAGAATTAAGTTTGTTAGATGAACATGTAGTAACTGGAAGGGTGAATACCGGTAGTTGAAACTCCTGTCTAGGAAAGAGATTCATAATCCCTGATGTAGGACCAGTCTAGCTTTCCTGGGGATTCTTAATGAGAGCATTTTACCTATAGGCCAAAGCATGATACATCTTGCAAACAACATTAATTTTAATAAGTCGAATAGTGTCCAACTTGGATTCTACTCCCTAAAAATTTATAATCTGATTCAAAATGATTTCAACACATTGCTTCTACAATTCCAAATCTTATGATATTATACTAGAGATTTGTGATGGTGATCCATCAATACAACTCACAAGCTATGATGTCATTTCCTTTGATGGATAATAATATATGTGTTATGATTCAAGAAAGTTAGTAATGTCATACCTAAGATTGTGATGGTGATACATCACTACATCTAAGAGTTATGAGGTTATCATTCTTGGATTAGTAATGTATATGTTATGATTCAACAACTCCTTTATATCATACTCAAGATTCTATTTTTTCTTTTGTTGAATAATATATTTGTTATGATTCAAGAAAGTTATTAACATCATACCTAAGATTGTAATGGTGATACATTACTACATCTAAAGGCAATGGTGTTACATTTCTTTGAATTTATAATGAATATGTTATGATGCAAAACCTCCATGATTCATACATGAGGATAGTTATGGTGATTCATTACTATTCTCACAGGATATGATATCATCTATCTTTGTTCTATGTTGCCTATGTTATGATTCAAGAAGTTGGTAACATTATATCTAAGAATTGTGATGGTGATACATTACAATATCAAAAGATTATGGTGTTATTTTTCTTGGGTCGATAATGTCTATGTTTTAATTCTTAAACCTGCATGATATCATACTTGAGGTTAGTGATGGTGGTTCATCACTGTGTCTCAGAAGATATGATGTCAATTCTCTTTGATTTATGCTACCTATGTTATGATTCAGGAATTAGTAATATTATACCTAATGTGTGATGGTGATTCATCACTACCTCTAAATTTCATGGTGTTACTTTTCTTGGGTTGATAATGTATATAATATTGTTTTTAGAACCCCATGATATCATACTTGAGATTAGTGATGGTGATTCATTATGTCTCACATAATATGACATCATCTCTCCATATTCTGTAATAACTATGTTTTGATTTAACTAACATTGAACCTAAGATCAGTGATGGTGATACACCATTAAATCTAAAAGGTTATGGTGTTATCGATCTTTTATTCATGATGTATATTTTTATTCGAGAAAATTAGTAATATTGTACTTAAGAATTATTGATGGTGATTCATCAATAAATATAAAAAGTTATAACATTACATATTCCATATCCAAACCCATGATAGAAAATTCGATGATATGGTATCTATGATTAGTGGTTTGTCACTACATCTACAAAGTTATTATATCACATACCTTATTTTAACCATGACGACTATGTTATAATTTATAAACCCACTAGGATATTATGCCTAATAATTCTAACATGTCATTTGGTATTCAATTCTAAAAAATCCTTCTCTATGTTTCAAACAAGTTACAATGACATAGAATTACATAATGTGGACTTACGAATGGAAGTATGGGTGATTCCATATAAAATTTAAAACAAGTCCACATGAATGATATTATTGAATTTTAGACGAATCATTCTATATTCGTATCTTTAGACAACAATTCAAATATTCAATGTATTATAGCTAAGATTAGTGATTATCAGTCATCACAACAATCAAAGTTATATAATATCAAATACTTGAGTATTCTATATCATTCATTTATCCAAAATTTATTATAAACCAATTCATATTTGAGATTCCACTGCAAAATTTACAATGTTTAAAACCTCTATACTCATACAATTCCTAAAGGCTAGTCAAAGTCTTCCACACCTATTAAAGCTTGTCTAAAGTTTTTATTAGCCTTGGTAGGCATTTGGTATGCTATCAAAGTATTAATAGTGTGGTGGGTTGGCTGCGGTATACCCTATATATAAGCACTAGTAGTACATTGATAGCAGCACCAAAAGCTTGATCAAGGGCTAGAGTAGTCAATTCAATCTACATTTTTTAGTAAAATATTCGGGTCAAACCAATTGTTACTCAATTACTAATACTTGGTGTGTATTCTTACACCAGGTTAAATCAAAAATATCAATATTCACACAAATCATGTTAATGATTCTTAAGTGAATTATTCCATATTCATATGTTTAAACAATTACTCCATTATTCGGTGACATCATAGTTAAGGTTAATGATAAGCATTTATCACAACCATATAATATTGCATATTAGTGTATTCTATGTCATTCGTAGATTCAAAAACGATCATTTAGCAATTCATACAACTATGAGATTCTATTGCAAGATTGCAATTGTTAGTATCTCTAAACTCATATGATTTCTAAAGACAGACAAGTATTCAAACGTCAATTCAAATGTAGTTAAGTATAGGTTAATCTTGGTAGGTAATTGGAATGCTATCAAAGTATTAGTGATGTGGTGGGTTGGCTGCGGTATACCCTATATATAAACACCAATAATACATTGGTAGTAGTGCCGAAAGCTTGACCAAGGATAGGATTTGTCAATTCAATTTATAAATTCGCGAAAATGAGGCCATAGTCTAGATTGTTAATCAAATTAATTGTTATTAATAAATAAGTATCTGGTGTGTATTCTTACACCATGTTAAATCAAGGATATCAATCATAATTCTTACCTTTAATTAAGTAAGATATCGTTAAATTGAAATCCTCTTAGCAAGTGATCAAACTGTATACAAACCCTAAAAATGAATGTGTTACAATTATATCTGTAGATATTATAAATAGTAGTCTATGAATTTAGACATTATTCTATAATTCTAATTAAATAATCATCAATCTAAAATGTTAAGTCGAAAATAAAAGTTTTGAAGAAGCAAGACAAAAGAATAGTAAACAACAATCAACACTCGTGACAACAATACTTATGAAATAAGTAAATTTCGAGACGAAATTTCCTAAAGTAGGGGAGACTGTAATCCCCATGGTTTTTCAATTTTATATTTGAATTATAATTATATTAGTACATAATAAAACAAAGTTTATAACATGCTTTGGATAGTTGTATTCGTAGTTTTGACATAAGATAGTTTTCGGGTGACTATTTAGCCAACATTTCCTCATCCTTGAACTAACATTTTGGACCACCCAAATCTTATATATATAATAGTATAATAAGAAGAAACTTAGTTCAAACGGTGCATAAAACCGAGCCCAAACGAAACAAGAATCATAAACAAAAGTTTGAGAACGTAACCATTGATTCACGCCAAGATCCAATGCATAAACCCAATTCTTGACACCATGAATGTTGGATTACTCTCTTCCATATTATAGTACTCTGAAAACTATGAACGTGGACGAAAACCGTGCGCAAAACGGAGTTATAACGAAGCGGGAATCGCGAAAACAAGTTTGATATTTGTTAACGGTTGCCAGACGCGAATTCTGCATAAAACCCCATCCCACATCACCCATGAAACCAATATTTCTCCTCTTTAAACACCTATAAATATCATTGCTTGGTCCCTTATAGCTTTGCAACTCCTAGTTAGTATAAACAAGTAGAATAACCTAATTTTGGTGGTTCTACAAGTTCAACATCCATTAGGATGTTGAACGTAGCAGTTTTTTTTTTTTTTTATGCTCTTGGCGAGGAGGTGCTGCGCTTCGAGATCGTCTCGTTTGTAAAGTTTTCTTTTAGGTAATTTTCTTTTTCATTTCTTCTTTTCATTATTCATTTATTTATTTTTTTGTAGTCTAAGTAGTTGAGCTTAGGTTATTAGTTGTCGGCATTAGGTTTGTTTAGGTTGCCTTGTTTAGGTCGCCTTTAGAGTTGGTGTAGTCTTGTAGAGGCTCGTTAAGCCAACGAGTCTGGCCTATGATGTCCGTTCATTTAGCTATGCCTAGCATAAATTTTACCCATCCTTGTTGCATTCGTTTGACTAGGTTGAACCACGTTTGCATTCGGATCGTATACTTGATCCTTTGAGCTGTTGTCTAACCAGGAACGTTCAATCCTCAGGGCGTCTAGTTTGATTCAACTGTTGATCTTGATTCTTCTTCATTATACTAGTTTCCTCGAGAAACATTAAGGTGAGTTTTCTTCACACTCCCTTTTACATTTTGTTTTTGGGATGTTACACATGTCTTATTCAAAATTTTATTCCAACTATTATTTATTCAATATATGATGCAAGACTTAGACCTAGTTAGCTTTATGTGTTAGAGGCTAGGCTTATACAATGTGTTGATTCTATATGTGATTCTATGTGTGTTGCCAGTCAAGCAATCTAGTACTTAGTAGCCTAAGATGGTTAGATACTATCTTCGCAAAGGCTTTTGCCTTTGTGTGAAAAAGGTGAAAAGTACACCTACCAACTTGTTGAATTATAACTGTTAATTTGTAGTATGGCCATACTTGAATCAACATGTTGTAATGATACTTGTTTGGACACAAGCATTTGTTATTCATTCATTCATTCAGTCATTCATTCTATCTATTCAAACTTGTATTCATGTTGTGCTTATGATACATAACTAGTTAGGCTATAGTTTGCATCTTTTTTTATACTTATTATTTAAACTTAGTGTGTGAACTCACCAACTATGCAAATAGTTGACAAACTCTTATTTTACATGTGTAACATGATAAGGAAGCATGATGAAGACATAAGATAGGCTTAGGGACCCAGTTTAAACAATGAAACAAACGTATAGACTTTTCAATTGTAATACTTTGATTCAAGTTATGTAATGTTTGTTTATTAATTAATGTATGTTGAAGTTAATTTATAATAATAATGCATCAAATATCGAAACTTTATAATAGCACCATGACCTAATGAACAGTCAAACTCGCGCCCCGACGTATTCCGCCGTCGGTTGGGGTGTGACAAGTAGGTTGTGGAAGATGAACTCACACTTTTGGACATCATCATATAGGATCTTTGTCTTAGCTGATTAACTGAAATTCTGGCGATTATAATTTAGTTGGATAGCTAAATCTCTTTTGTAATTGATGTAACTAATTCATGATGAACATGATTTTTGTGTAATTAATTTGGTTGATTGAATGATATTTGATGATTTAAATTAGATGCCCACAAGCTTATGAACAATCTACACATCCCTCGTGGCATCCCGGCGTTTCCGCCAGCGGTCGGGGTGTTACAATGAGAAGAACTACACTCAGTGTACCATATTTACTGATCACCAGAGTCTGCAGCATATCTTTGATCAGAAGGAACTCAACATGCGACAGCGCTGTTGGGTTGAACTTTTAAATGATTATGATTGCGTGATCAAGTACCATCCGGGAAAGGCGAACGTTGTAGCTGATGCCTTGAGCCGGAAGGAACGAGTCAAACCCTTGCGCGTTAGAGCAATGGGAATGACTGTGCAGACCAGTTTAAGAGACAAAATTATTCAGGTTCAATAAGAATCAGTGGATCGAGGAAATCTGAAGAAAGAGCTTGACTGCGGAGCCGAGAAACAATTTGAGACTAAGCCTGATGGAGTGATCTACTACCAAAATCGTATATGGATTCCGGCGGCAGAGGAATTGAGAAGACTAATCTTCGATGAAGCGCATAAGTCTAAATACTCCGTTCATCCAGGCGCTGATAAAATGTACCAAGACTTGCGTGGATTTTATTGGTGGCCTGGAATGAAGAAAGATAGCCGAATACGTCAGTCAATGTCTTACGTGTGCGAAGGTAAAGGCGGAACGCCAGAGACCGTCAGGTTTACTAGAACAACCTGAGATTCCGCTCTGGAAGTGGGAACAAACAGCTATGGATTTCATTACCAAGCTACCTCGCACTTCTAGTGGTATCGATACGATTTGGGTGATCATTGATCGTTTAACAAAATCTGCTCATTTCTTGCCGATGCGTGAGACCTTCAAGATGGATAAACTGGCGAGATTGTACATCAATGAGATAGTGGTGCGCCACGGTGTGCCATTGTATATTATTTCTGATCGAGACAGCAGATTCACATCAGGGTTCTGGCAATCATTGCAGAAATCGCTAGGGATGCAGTTAAATCTGAGTACAGCTTACCATCCTCAAACGGACGGTCAAAGCGAACGTACTATTCAAACCCTGTAAGATATGTTAAGAACCTGTGTGTTGGATTTCGGTGGGAATTGGGATTCCCATTTGCCACTGATTGAATTCTCCTACAATAACAGTTACCACAGCAGTATCGGGTGTGCACCATTTGAGGCTCTTTATAGTCGGAAATGCCGATCACCGATCTATTGGACGGAAGTTGGAGATAACCGTATAAGTGGGTCAGAAATTATACAAGAGACCACTGACAAAATTGCCCAGATTCAAAGAAGACTACAAGCTACTAGGAGTAGACAGAAAAGCTATGCTGATAAACAGCGCAAGCCGTTGGAATTTCAAATGGGAGACCGTGTCATGTTAAAGGTATCCCCTTCGAGAGGTGTACTACGTTTTGGAAAGAAAGGCAAATTAGCACCACGATAAGTGGGACCGTTCGAGATCATCGACCGTATTGGTCCTGTTGCGTATTGACTGAGATTACCAGATGAACTCAGTGGTGTGCATGACGTGTTCCACATTTTGAACTTAAAGAAATGCCTTGCTGACGAATCACTCGTCATTCCAATGGAAGAAATTCAAGTCGATGAACAATTACATTTTATTGAGGAACCTTTGGAGATTATGGATCGCAAAGTTAAACAACTGAGGCGAAGCCGTATTCCGATTGTAAAAGTTCGATGGAATTCAAAGCGCGGGCCCGAATTTACTTGGAAACGTGAAGATCACGTGAAGTCAAAGTACCCCCAACTGTTTGAAGAGGAAGCTGTACCTGATAACGACTCTTAAATTTCGGGACAAAATTTCTCTAACAAGGGGAGACTGTAACATCAGTGCCGGAACCGTTACCGGAACAGTGATTTTAAACAGTTCATGAACAGTAAACAGGTAAAGAACTATATACATTTCATTGCATTTCATATTCATATAAGATATCATTATCATTTTAGGTAATGAACTGTAAATTCATCATCATTTCAAAGGAACAAAACTCAGAAAACATGGGTTATCAGTCAGATAATTATCTGACAACACAGAACCATCATGGGATTGTTTGATAGGATTTATTATGAATAAACGTATGTGAAGCTTAATAGAACAAAACAGAACGAATGTTGTTATGTTAATACTACATTAACTAGTCATTCGTATAGGTGACGATTTGTACGAATATATCTGAAGGTTTAATGTTCTGAACGATATTCGATAATTAGAAAACAACATTGAAAAGTATAGTCTTCGTCGTATTCGTACAAGTGACGATTCGAACGAATACGCGCGACGACTGTACGATTCGATTTTAAACAATTAAATTAATATTTTGAAAATTTAAAATAAATAAAAGATATTTAGTTAATTTATTAGGAATCACAACCTAAATAAATTTTATAAGTCTATTTTATAAACCGAGTCGTTTCGTGACGAAAACCACGACAAACGGCATTTTACGCGAAACCGGACTAGACCGAACTACCGGGTATCCATACTTCATTTAATGGAGCATTTATTCTTCTATCCACCACCACCAACCTTCTCCCCTCTCCTCATTTTCGTTCCACCCTCTCTCTCTATAGAAAAGCTCTCCTCCTCCTTCTCTCTAACATTTCGTGGTGATTTCTCATTGGATTCAAGCAAGCTAGGTGTCAAAACGTTCATCTCATCACGTAGATTATCGAAGTACAAGTTATTCAAGCTTTATTCCACTGATTTTTAGGTAAAGCCCTAGTTTAATTTCGGTTTATATGTGTAACCTCAAATCTCATATTTTGTGGTGTCCTAAGCGACCTAGTCCCTCAAAGGCACTTAGATAAACCTTGTAGACGATTAGGAACAAACTTGCAGGACTTAGAACCAGTAATGAAGCTGATGAAAACCATCCATGGTCGATAGGTTCGTGGAGGATGATGTTACAGCTAGCCGAACCTTTTAGGAGCTGAGTAAGGTGAGCCGAACATGGCCAACCCAGCGAACATGTTGGGCCTGCAACGAACCTGGGGTTTTCTGCAACAACCCTCCAACGAACCCAGGACCGAACCTAAAGTCTCCTTAGCCGAATCTTATACTATAGCCGAACCCTAGCTGATAGTGGTGCATGGTAGCCGAACCCTCTTGCATGGGATGACCGAACTTATATTATTCCTTGCATGGAAAATCATGAACCCTAGGACTCACGAACCATCTCTGCCGAACCAAATAGTTCACGAACCTTTAACCCTAGCCGAACCTTATCTAGTGAACCAGAGGGGATAGCCGAACCCTTCCTTTACCCGAACCTGGAACCAACTGAAAACACTAGGGGCGAACCTTGACGGTTCGTTGAATTTAGAGTGCTAGCAAAACCCTACAATTCTCAAACTTAGCGAACCTATGGGATTAGGCAATAGGTTCGCTGCCCTAACTAGAATCCGAACCTAAGTGTTGCTTAATAGGGTTGATGTTGGACTTATGATCATCAAAACTAATGTGGAGAACTTAAGGGATGATCAGTTGGATATTAACCTAAATTTTCTCATGAGAGTTGGAATTTATAATGTGCATGCATGAAATAATTCTATGTGTGTGCATGGAATAAACTTGATTTGCATATACATGGGGACATATTAAAGCCATTTCAATGATAAAGAGAAGGCTAGGTGATCATGGATTCTTATCCTTCATAATAATGGAGTCTAAATTCGTTTAACATCTAAGATAGTGGTAGAGAGTTCATGGGAATCAAAACACAAGATTGGTAATCAAATTGAAATCAAAGATCGTCATTTGGGTCTAAGTGGGCCCAATGGGCCTAGTTAAGCACATCACATGTAAATGCTTATTTAAGTCAAGAAATGACATTTTAAATAAAAGAAAATGATTTATAAACTATGATAAATTAAATTAAAGAATTTTATAAACTAACATATTAATTCAAAGTGAATTTAATTAAAACATATTAATCGAGACTTGTTGTGATTAATTATGGGAGTTGGGGGATAAATGTGTATTTAGGCTAGAATAGTTAGACTAAATCCTAGAAGCATTTAGTAACTTAGCACACTTGGTTGCACACCAAGACCAAACCCTAGATACGACGGTTAATACGTATACTTGTAGTATTCGAACTCTTGTAAAACAACTCAGGAACTGAAGATACCTAGACTACAAACAAGAGCGCGCATTTTGTGGTAGTACATTAAAACGCGGGACTGAGAAGCATGCGTAAACTGATTTACTTAAATTGTTTACTTAAATGCTTTTACTTGTATATGTTTTTAAATGTATAACTGTTATTCTAGACTCCTGTCTAGATGAACTGTTTCAAATCAAAGAACTAGTTACCAAGAACTATTTTCAAAGAACTACGATCTATTTTCAAAGAACTATTTCAAGTGTGTATTGTCAAAGAACGATCAACGAATCAAGAGTACATTTGTTCAACGAATCTAGTATTCAATGTTCAACGATTGAAGTATATTTTACAACGATACTAGACGAATCAACATATCATTTTCATGGGAAAGCATGGGAAATATCAAAGATAACATATGCCAACGAAACTATACGAAACAAGGGACGAAACTAGACGAATCAAGTACGAAAAAAAAACTTACATTTCAAGAAGTCCTGGCTAGACCGTTTGATTTGTAGGTCATATGTCTGATGATATTTGCAGAATCCCTTTTACTACTAAGTACCTGATTGCCATACTAGTCTACTTGAGTTGACCAAGGCCCAACCTTTAGGACTTAGATTTTATTAAATGTTTATTTATTTATTTAATTAAGCATTTATTTAATTGTTTCTACAATTGTTGTGGTTGATCATAATTGTGTGATGAACTTAAGGAATCAATAGAGATTTCAAATTGTTGTATTTACATGAACAAAGAACTGAAGAACAAATGGATTAATGGTAGGGGTAAAATGCTTAATTATCATTAACAACAATGTCCTATGTGGATTAGTATGTGGTGGGACGGCGTCTGGGCGGGTTGTAGGCTCGACTCAGGGGTATGCCCTATATATAAGCATACCGATCTGGATGATACATGTGATGTTAATGAGATTAAGGTTGTTACCCAAGGGTTTAAAAAATGTTTTGAGTGTACATTAGAACTATAGTGGAATGGAAGTGTATGGTAGGTAAAAATGCTTAATTATCATTAACAACAGTGTCATATGCGTATTAGTATGTGGTGGGACGGCGTCTGGGCAGGTTGTAGGCTCGACTCAGGGGTATGCCCTATATATAAGCATGCCGATGTGGATATTACATGTGATGTTAATGAGGTTAGGGTCTTTACCGAAAAAGGTTTACAAATCATTTTCAATTACTAAACAATATGAACTCACCAACCATGTGTTGACTTTATTTTTGCATGACTTCTCAGGTGACGAACAGGTCAATTAAGAAGCTTATGCTTTTGGACTAGGACTTCAGATAGAAGACTCAGTATTTTTGGACCTGCATACTTTTGGAACATCATTATACAATTATTTTGTATATCTTGTGCAGCTACAAGATAGATATCTTATGATGTTTATGATAGATTTACATTGTTAAATTATGAACGATACAGATGTAATTTAACTTTGTAATTCTATTCTATTTAGCATTTCTCATTTATATCATGTGCAATGTAAACAATCTGATCATTCCGATTATCACTCACGATATCGCGTCCCGGGAACCTTCCGCCCGACGGGGACTCCGATCCAACCCCGCCGGCGCGGGGTATGATAGTATCCAAATTCTCTTAAAACAACTCAGGTGCTAAAGATACATAAGCAACAGTCAAAGAGCGCGCATTATCTTTTGTGATATTCATTTGCACAGCAACACAGGTGAGTTCATTGCCCCTTTTCTAAACATTTTATTTTCAAACGCGGGGCTGAGAAGCATGCGTAAATTATTTTCTTTGGATTATATTTTACTTAAATGCTTTTACTTAACATATTTTTATATGTATAATTGTTATCCTAGATTATGTTTATGTATACAATATACTGGAATTCAATGTAAGTTGTTTATTCATTATGAATAGATAACCTTTTCAAATCAAAGAACTATTTTCAAAGAACTAGAGATCTAAAACAAAGAACTACTTTAAAAGGTCTATCTCAAAGAACTAAACGATCTATTTCAAAGAACTATTCAAGGGTGTGTTGTCAAAGAACTAACGATCTATTTCAAAGAACTATTCAAGGGTGTGTTGTCAAAGAACTAATGATCTATTTCAAAGAACTACATACAAAGAACTATTTTCAAGGGTCTGACTGGGAAATATCAAAGATAGCATATGCCAATCTCAGGTTTGAAAGATGTCCTAGCTAGACTGTTCGAATATGAGACACATGTTTAATGATATTTACAGTATTCCCTAACTGTTTTGAGGAACATCTGGGAAATGCTCAAGGATAACATGTGCCAAAGAACTAAAGAACTATACGAAACTATGGACGGTCTAAATAACTATAAAAGCCTATATATCAAAAGATGTCCTAGCTAGACTGATTGATTATAGGTCACATGTTTGATCAGGTTTACAGATCTCCTTTACTACTAAGTACCTGATTGCTAGACTAGTCTACTCGAGTGGACCAAGGCCCAATCATTAGGTCTTAGATTTTAGTAAATGTTTATTTATTTATTTAATTAAGCATTTACCTAACTATTTCTATAAATGTTGTGGTTGATCATAATTTTGTGATGAAATTAAGGAATCAATAGAGATTTAAAAGTGTATCTACAGGAACAAAGAACTGAAGAACTAATGGGTTAATGGTAGGGGTAAAATGCTTAATTATCATTAACAACAATGTCCTATGTGGATTAGTATGTGGTGGGACGGCGTCTGGCGGGTTGTAGGCTCGACTCAGGGGTATGCCCTATATATAAACATACTGATCTGGATGATACATGTGATGTTAATGAGGTTAAGGTTGTTACCCAGGGGTTATCAAATGTTTTATGTGCATGTTAGAACTATGATGAAGATGGAATCAAAAGGGTAGGTAAAATACCTAATTATCATTAACAGCAATGTCCTATGTGGCTTAGTATGTGGTGGGACGGTGTCGGGGCGGGTTGTAGGCTCAACCCTTGCATATGCCCTTTATATAACCATACCGAGTCGGATGATACAGGTGATGTTAATGAGGTTAGGGTTGTTACCTAAAGAGGGTTTACATAGCTAGTTTTCAAACATTAAACTATATGAACTCACCAACCATGTGTTGACTTGATCTTCTTGCATGACTTCTCAGGTGACGTACAGGTCAATTAAGAAGTAATTGCTTCTGGACTAGGACTTCAGATAGAAGACTTAGTATTTTTGGACCTGCATACTTTTGGGAACATCATTGTACAATAAATTTTGTATATCTTGTGTAGATACAAGATAGAAACTTTATGATGTTTATGGTAGATTTACATTGTTAAATTATAAACGATACTGATGTAATTTAACTTTGTAATTCTATTCTATTTAGCATTTCTCATTTATATCATGTGCAATGTAAACAATCTGATCATCACGATTATCACTCACGATATCGCGCCCTGGGAACCTTCCGCCCGACGGGGAATCCGATCCAACCCCGTCGGTTCGGGGTGTGACAGTCAAGAACCTGATGACCACTGAATTTTGTCCCCGCAGTGAGATGTGGAAACTGGAAACTGAGTTCTGGGAATTCAAACAAGACAGTGGGGAGAATGTAATCTACAATTCTTGTTTCCATGAGTATAGTCTGCTACTACCTTATCTAGTGATACCATTAGGGAGAGCGATTAAAAAAATACATAGGTGGTCTGCCTATGCAGATTCAAGACGTAGTCTCTGGTAGCATCCCTACCACACTGGAGGCTGCAATTCGCCTGTCTGCAACTTTAACTCATAATCACGTGAAGGCTGGAACACTCACGAGAAAGGGATCTAGGAAGGTGGATACAAAGTCAGCTGCAAAGGAGGCTTCAACTGAAGTCAAGATTGAACAAGGCAGCTCTTCAAAAAGCAGCAACAGGAAGTGAAAGACCAGGAATTTCGTTGTTATTACTCGTGCTGCTAAGTCTGCTCAACAATCAACAAACAACTCAACTGCCAGAAATTATGTTGGGACTGTGCCTCTGCAGATATCATCACATGCCTAACTTTCCTTGTCGCGTCTGCAACTGTGACACCCCGTAATTTCCAGGTCAGCTTGTTATTTATTTAAATGTTTATTTAAATGCTTTATGTACACGTGGCACTAGAATTAGTTTAATTTAGTGTGACACGTGGCACGACAGTACAAACACTTGAACACAACTAGATAATTCAAGGAATTATCGAGAAACAGCACACACGTGTCAAAACACACGAACGTTGGTGAACATCACAACACTTGAGCACAGAAGCACTTCACAAGTCAATCATGGCTAATAATCGAGGATTAGAGTGCAAACGACGCTCGAACGATGCTCTAAAGTCGAGAAACGGGCGAGAATGGGCCCAGAACAACAAAACAAGCTTATTGGGCTTGACATTTGGCCCAGGCGCTATGCCCGACCCGGAGCCCTGGTGATGGGCGATGTGCGCGAGACACAGAAGGCGCCTCAGATGCCTGGCCATCCGCGCGTAACGACGAAGCCATACAACCCACGTCAGGCGTTACGCCTGGGTGCTATAATCGCAGAAAATTTCTTAAAAACCACAAAATCCATCATTTCACCTATCTTAATCATTTTAAACACTCTTGCACGCCACCATTCCGGCTTGTCTTGATCAGAACCCCCTGCTACCACCATTTTCATCCAAAAACTCCATTGTTGAAGCCATAGCTTGAAGGTTGGAAGCTTGGAAGTGGAAGGAGACTGCTAGGAACTCGAAGAACCGCCACCATCTTCTTGTTCCTATCGAAACACAGGAACCAGGAGGTCAAGGAGGCTGTTCATCCTCATCCCAGGACTTCTTGAAGCTTGAAAGGTAGTCTTGACATCCCTTGTGGCTTAAAACCACCATTACACACACATGCAAGGCTTTACACTCACATGCAAGCACTTAGGATGCATGTACACGAATTTTTTTTCTAGGTCTGTTGATAAACCTGCTGTATTTGATGATCTACAATGATTATATGATGTTTTATGACGATTTAAGATGATGGGTCTAAGACTTGGTGCTCAAAAGGATGTTTTGTGACATTGTATTGCCATGCATGTATGATCCATGACTATTGGAATGATTTTGATCATTGATAGATGTTTATTGTTTATATTAGAAGGATAACTCATTATTTGATAGTGTTGAAATGATTAAAAACATGATTTATAGGAACCTTCCTAATTTTAGAAACTTTTTACTTACAAGATGGTGATTTGGTGAAGATGATGAGCATGCATGTATGTAGGATTGCTTTTAGGATGATAATATGATGATTGGTGACATGAAAATAGGATTAGAAATGTTAGAACGGTTGTTTTCATGAAAAACCATAAAGTTACTATTTATAGTAACTTTATTTTTACAAAAACCAACTTGTAAACATTTTATGTGATTTGAGCATGCTAAGTGACTTGATATGTTATAACATGATGATTAGATGCTAAGTTAGATGGTTTCCGATGTCACGTATGCTATAAATGGAAAGTTTCCATTTTAGGAAACTTTTAGGTGCTAACATGCTATAAACGATCTATGTGAATCCGTATGATGATGTGCTATGTGTTAACATGATCACGTAGGACAAATGAGCATGCTAGAACTCTAAAATCGATATGCTTTTTGAACTTTTTAAAAATGGAAACTTACTATAAATAGTAAGTTGTCCACAGACGCGATTTACGCGTTTTGCACACCACGAGCACTTACACGATTGCTACACAGTTCACCAACGGGTCGTTGACTTGACACGGTCAACTTTGGTCAACTCTAGTCAAACACGGTCAAACTCGGTCATTAAGGACCAACACAAGCAAACACGGTCATTGTGGACCAACACGGGAAAACATGAACAACCAAGGGTTGTTGGACACAAACACGGGCACTAACACGAACACTAGCACGGTCACCTACACGAACTCACGTACGGTACACGATATAGGTTGCCGGTGACCGACACGCATTTCGACGCAGGAGCTTACGCTTATTTACACTTCTTCATCACTAAGGTGAGTTTACGGCCCCTCTTTACTCTTTTTCAAACGTTTTTAAATAGGGGGAGAATAATAGTTACATCGAGTCAAACATCTATTACTGTACAAACATTTTGTGTATGCTGGTTTATTGGACAAACATTAAGTGTTGAACTCGTAACAAGCCCTCACAAAGTCTTACCGTTAATGTACGAACAACGTGGTAGATTTGGATGGATCCATTAGGGAATGACTAACCCCATGGGGCACCATGTTGACTGGATGTCATAACCCGTGCAAACTCTGACCTAACTTGCTATGCATACGAGGCATAGCGGAGGCAAGGACAAACAAGTCTAGTTCGGTAGTGACGCACTGACACTTTGGGCCTAGGGCTCGGTACTAACATTAATAAACAGCATGACACACTTTTGTTTACTATATGTATATCAAAACCTATGAACTCACCAACCATTGTGTTGACACTTTTTCTAACTTGTATTCTCAGGTAACTAGCATGGCTAGCATGAAGACAGGAATGCACATTAAGGAACCGAGCATAGGGACATTTATGCATTCTGTCATGTCATTTTGAAAATCGTTTACTTTATTTCTTTTAAACAATGTCGTATTTGATTATTTACTTTTCCGCTGCATCATGTCAAACATTTGATTTTCCGCTGCAATATGATCTGATAACTTTATTTCCGCTGCAAACTATTTTGACAAGTGTATGTGTCGAACATTGTATTTGTAAACGCATATAGAGGTGTTCTATATGACCTTGAGCTTTGATTCTGGCCACGTCACACCCACGTGGAATGACACCACGGGTGGGAATTTGAGGGTGTGACAGCAACAACAGTGGCAATTATGGCCACTTTGCTAATGTTTGTCGGAGTGCACCGCATACACAAAGGATGCAACATGCACCGCTTGCACTGCCAGCTCCGCATGCCCAACCAATTCAAGTTGTACATGTTCGCGAAGTACCTGTACAGGCAAGAGCCTGTTATCAGTGCGGTGAAGTGGGTCATTTCGGAAACCAGTGCTCGAGATTGACAGGAAATAATCAAAGGGTGGCGTGAGGCAGAGCATTTAAACTGAACGCTCTAACAGCTCAAGCCAACCAGGATGTGGTCAATGGTACATTTCTGATTAAGAACTCTTATGCATCTGTCCTATTTGATTCTGGTGCTAATAGGAGTTTTGTTTCACATGATTTTGAATATATGCTTGGAATGGCACGTACTAAGATAGACAAACTGTTTAACATAGAGGTGGCTGATGGTAATACTATTGATAATGACACTGTTATTATTGGATGTACGGTGAACTTAAATGCTCAAGTTTTCCCATTTGATCTTATACCTATGCAACTTGGTCCTATGCAACTTGGTAGCTTTGATGTTATCATAGGCATGGATTAGTTAGCCACCCACAAAGCGGAAATTGTATGTCATGAAAAATATATTCGTATTCCCTTGCCTTCGGGAGAAACTTTAAGAGTTTTCGGGGAGACTTCTAGTAAAGGTCTTAAGCTAATGTCATGCACTAAAGCACACAAGTACCTTAGGAAGAAATGTATAGCATTTTTAGCACATGTTGTGGAGAAAAAGGAGAAAGGAAAGAGCATTGAAGACGTTCCTGTGATAAGAGATTTCCCTGAAGTATTTCCAGACGACTTGCCCGGTCTTCCACCAGAGCTTCAAGTAGAATTTCGAATTGATTTAGTGCCTAGTTTGAAGCCAGTCGCCAAAGCTCCTTACAGATTTGCGCATTTGGAGTTCTAAGAATTGGCAAGCCAATTACAAGAACTGACTGATAAGGGATTCATTCGCCCGAGCCATTCGCCATGGGGTGCACCGGTGCTGTTTGTTAAGAAGAATGACGGATCATTTCGAATGTGCATCGAATACCGCAAATTGAACAAGCTGACCATTAAGAATCGATACCCTTTGCCGCGCATCGATGATCTTTTGATCAACTTCAAGCCTCGGCATGGTTTTCGAAGATCGATCTCAGGTCTGGGTATCATCAGCTTCGTGTACACGATGATGACATTCCCAAGACGGCTTTTAGAACAAGATATGGCCATTATGAATTTCTGGTAATGCCTTTCGGTCTTACCAATGCACCAGCGGTTTTCATGGATCTCATGAACCGTGTTTGTAGGACATACTTGGATAAATTTGTGATTGTATTCATTGATGATATTTTCATATACTCTAAGAGCAAAGAAGAGCACGAGCAATACCTTAAGTTGGTTTTGGAGATCGTAAGAGAAGAACGACTGTATGCCAAATTCACTAAATGTGAATTATGGCTTAAGGAAGTTCAATTCTTAGGACACATAGTCAATGAAAAGGGTGTTCACGTGGATCCTGCAAAGATTGATGCAGTGAAGAATTGGAGTACACCGAAGACACCAACGGAGATTCGATCATTTCTTAGACTCGCCGGTTACTATCGGCGGTTTATTTCGAATTTCTCCAGGATTGCTGTCCCTCACTTCTTTGACTCAAAAGAATAAACCTTATGGGTGGGGAGCAAAGCAGGAAGAGGCATTTCAGACTTTAAAGCAGAAACTTTGTGATGCTCCTGTCTTGACACTGCCTGATTGAAATGATGATTTTGTGGTTTACTGTGATGCATCCAACCTAGGTCTCGGTTGTGTTCTCATGCAGCGGGGAAAGGTTGTGGCATATGCATCAAGACAGCTGAAAATTCACGAGAAGAACTACACTACACATGACTAGGAACTTGGTGCAGCCGTGTTTGCTTTGAAGATATAGAGACATTATCTTTATGGCATGAAGTGTGTAGTCTTTACTGATCATAAAAGTTTGCAACATATACTTAATCAGAAAGAGCTTAACATGAGACAACGGATATGGGTTGAACTGTTGAATGATTATGACTGTGAAATTCGCTAGCATCCTGGTAAAGCGAATGTAGTAGCAGATTCGCTTAGTCGCAAAAGTCATGTTCAAATCCATAGTGTCCGAGTGCACACTAATATTCGTAACGATGATCTCACAGCCCAACAACACTCACTGGATCAAGATAGCCTGAATGATGAGATGTCTTGCGGGGCCGAGTTACTATTAGAAACTCACGATGACGGTTTGATGTATTATTTTAATCGGCTGTAGATACAGAACAGGGATGATCTTAGGATGATGATTTTGGATGAAGCTCATAAGTCACGTTACTCAATCCATCTGGGATCTGATAAGATGTATCAAGACCTTAGAGTCTTAACTGGTGGCCTGGAATGAAGAAGGATATTGCTGAGTATGTATCCAAGTGCCTTAACTGCGCTAAAGTCAAGGCAGAACATCAGTGACCTTCGGGATTGTTAGTACAACCAGAAATACCCATATGGAAGTGGGAGAATATATCCATGGATTTTATTACCAAACTCCCACGGACCGCAAGTGGTAATGATAGTATTTGGGTGATAATAGATCGATTAACCTAGTTGGCTCATTTCTTACCGATACACGAGACGTACACTGTGCGGAAACTAGGTCGTATCTACGTTGATGAGATCGTTAGTCGACATGGAATTCCTTTAAGCATAATATCGGATCATGATGCTCGTTTGACGGCACGATTTTGGGTATCGCTTCATGAAGCTTTTGGAACAAGATTGATCTTAACACTGCTTATCATCCTCAAACGGATGCACAGACGGAGCGGACGATCCAGACGCTTGAAGACATGTTGAGAGCTTGTGTCATTGATTTCGGTGGCAACTGGGATAGCCATTTACCGTTAGTCGAGTTCTCGTATAACAACAATTATCACGCGAGCATTGGTATGGCGCCGTTTGAAGCTCTTTATGTTAGAAAATGTCGGTCACCTGTTTGTTGGACCGAGGTCGGTGAATCGCAGATGACTGGTCCTGAGATTATTCAAGAAACGACTGACAAGATTCACCAGATTCGCGACAATTTGTTAGCTGCTCGCAGTCGACAGAAGAGTTACGCGGATAAGCAACGGAAACCTTCAGAGTTTGAGGTTAATGATTTTGTATTACTCAAAGTATCACCATGGAAAGGAGTTGTGCGATTCCGGAAGAAGGGAAAGCTTGCTCCACTATATGTTGGCCTTTTTAAGATTCTTGAACGGATCGGGAAGGTTGCCTAGTAGTTGGAACTTCCTCCTGAACTTAGCAATGTACACCCGACATTTCACGTGTCCAATTTAAGAAAGTGCTTAGCTGATCAAGATCTTCAGGTACCACTCGATGACATTCGCGTCGATAATACCATGCACTTCGTTGAAAAACCAGTCGAGATAATGGAGCGTGAAGTTAAAAAGCTCAAACGCAGTCGAATTTCAATTGTCAAAGTACGATGGGAGTCGAAGCGTGGTCCAGATATCAACTGGGAACGAGAAGATCAGATGAAGCTTAAGTATCCACATTTAATCACTACGGTCACTCCAAGTTGAATTTCGGGACGAAATCCCATAACTAGGGGAGACTGTAACATCACTGTATTTCAGGAAATTACATTACATATATGTTTGTACTGTTAAGGTCTGATATGAATTATTGAATGCTATTATCACTGGTATACACTATTGAGAACATATATTATCATAATGAGTATAAACCCTCGGATGTCTAGTTTGAAACACAACTAAACAAAACCAGAGAGTTAGTGCAGTTGAACTCACATGATAAGGGTTGTTGATTTGAAATGGTAGGGGTATAGGATTCTGTAACCAAAGATAGGCAACGATATAATCATGGTCTATCGAAGAGGTGGTGGGATGGCGGCTGAGGCCATTGCGACTGACCTCTACGTATGCCCTATACATAAACCATCTTCAGTTTATCATGATTATATCAGTGTTGAGGCTTTGGTTAGGAGAATCCGAGGTTTTGGTTTGGAATGACAACGAGTTATGAGTTAGTTATTGTTTCGTTACTAAACATAATCAAGGACACATGGTCATGGTTTATCGAAATGGTGGTGGGACGGTGGCTGGATAGGTTGCGACCTACTCCTACATATGCCCTATACATAAGCTTATTTCGGTCTATCATGGATGTGTCAGTGATATGGTTAGTGGAGATTGGATTGGGAAATTTTAACATTCAAGATAGTAAAAGAATGAAAACATTATTGGAAATTATTACGCGATGGTGAGGCTACGATCATAAATCAAACACGAATGTTATTTTAGAAATATTAACTTAATAATGTGAGGCGTGGGTGACGATTCAGACGAATATAATTATTAGGAATAATATCCTGAAACGATATTCCATAAATCGTAAATCGAATCGAAATACGGCATGAGCGTTGGATTCGGAAAGGTGACGATCTTTACGAATACGTACGTAAGTAACGCGTTTCGACAAGATAGCGAAATAATATTTAACGATATTAAAATAATAATAAGAAATTAAAAACGTTTATTATGAATCACAACCTAAGACGGATTTGAACGAATGGTTTTATTAAATAAATAATCTAACAAAATGAAACGGAATCAATTACGAAACAACTTTATTTAAAATCATTTTATTAAAACGAAATATAATTATTTAAACGTTTTGTGTTTTAAATGTATTTTACGATCGAAACCGATTATTTAATGAGTTTATCGCGATATATTCGAGACCGAACACACGGGGAATACGTGGGCTATTAAGGAAGAAGACTTTCCCTTTTCTTTCATTTCTCACACATTCCTTCTCTCTCTAGAACACAAATCCGTAACCCTACTCTCTCTCTCTCTAACTTCTCTCGACATTATCTTCTTCATTTCTCAACGGTTTCGCGAGATCTTGGCGCCTAAAAGACCGTATAAGCGAGAAGAACACAAACCCATGAAGAAATCTAGCATTTGAGCAATTTTAGAAGGTAAATCTTGAGTTTTACTTTTTGTTTTGTACTTAAACATAATCGGTTTATGTCTTTGTTGTGTAAACGATTTCTACAACTTAAAAACACTAAAACGAACAAACTTGAACGTGGGGAAGCCATAGATTAACCTGAAACAGGAAGAGAGGCTCGATGATGACGATGAACAAAACCGGTTTAAACCTTATAAAACTCTAATGGTTCACAATCGACTAACCCATCTTCAACAGCATGACCCGACCTCGTTTCTTAATGTTTTTAGTTGATTCCAAGTTTGGAATACTTGGATGATAATCATGTAGCAGTATAGACAGGTTAGACTCAACATCGAGTGTGACATCCAGTACCAGATCGTCCGGGAAGTCCGTACAGTATGTGTACTTTCAATAGTTACTATGTGTAAATACATGTTCGTGAATAGTACTTGTATTAACAGAATTCAAAATACAAGAAACAGTTGTACGTATTTATGTGTAAACTTAAATGTTGTAAGTACAACATTTATTATAAACAATAGTGTTCAAGTGAATAACAAGAACAAATCGGTTGCGATCTGATATCTATAGATTACAGGAATCAGATGGCCGACAAATCAGTGTGAAAACAATTTGAAAACAGGATGTTTAGTTGAGTCCGTTAGTGAGGAAACACAATTCAAACACAATTTGCAGTGTTATTTAAGAATAGAGAACTAACAGTGTGTTTGCGTGGGTGACGATTCACACAAACATATCTGTGAGTTTAACATTCTGAAATAATTACTGAAAAGTAGAAAACAAAAGTCGGAAAGCAAAACCATCGTCGTATCCGTTCGGGTGACGATTCGAACGAATACGCGCGATGGCGACGCGATCTGACGAAACATAAACGAAATACGACATGAACAAGAATAAATTAAGAGAAATAAAATATTTATTATTTTACAATTTTGAAACTTATCAAAAATAATTAAAACAACTCTTTTTGATTTAAAACACGTAAAATACGCGTTACGTTCCGGAAACGCAACGAAAACGCGAATCGAGCAACCGAAACGAACCCAAATATCCCCAGGGTATATAAGCACCAAATGAGGGTGTTTTTCCTCATTTACTGGCAGCCACTCTCTCTCTAAAACCTAATCCACAAACCTCTCTCTAGAAATTTGAACTTCAAAACTCCATATTTTGATCATTTCTCAAGGAAATTGGATGATTCTTGATCCTAGATCTCCTCTACAAGAAAGTACAAACGATCTGAAGCTTGGGCCACTGGAAATCGAGGTAAAGAGTGAAAATAGGGTTTTTGTATCATCTTGTTCGACACCCACACCCAACTATGCACACCTTTTTTATCACAGGAACTGACCTGCGTGTAGCAGTACCCTGGAAATAGCTAGACTAAGGGTTCGGGCTTGAGGAGGATGGCAACACACGCAGGGTTCGGGGGAGGCTGTATAGCCGAACCTGCAACTCGTGGGATCTCATTCATGGGTCACGAACCCTGCACCAGGCCGGCGAACCCACAGGCGCCTTGGCCGAACCCTGTGACAAAGCCGAACCTGAGCCTGCAGCCGAACCTGGGTGACTCACCGAACCCTCCATCTAGACGAAACAATCGTTTGCCGAACCTGTGAGCTACACCTTCACGAACCTCCGACCTCGGGCGAACCCTTGACCGCAGCAACCCTAGCCGAACCCTTGTTGGTTAGCCGAACCTTCTCCCATGCAGCGAACCGTCCTGCGAACCTGCTGCCAACCACACCGCGGAACCTCCATGACCATCACCATGGCCGAACCCTACTGAAACGAACCTTTCTGCCGAACCCATGAAATGTTCACGAACCAGGATAGGGAAGAGGCGAACCTTAAGGTTCGTGGGGCTGCCAACGTAGCCAAACCCTACCTGGTCGGAACCGAACATGACTGGCCGAACCATTCACCCTCATCGACCTTGTCCAGGAGTTGCGAACCTAGGGTGGCCGGAACTTTTAGCGAACCTTTGGTCTCCATCCTCCGGCCAAAATACTTTACATCCCAACAACATATATGCGGCCCAACATAGATATTTCGGCCCATATCCCTTTAGCCAACCCACGAAGAAAATCCTTAGGGCCCAACAGCATTTAACCAGGCCCAGTAATGGGCTCACCCACACTACAATCGGCCCAAGACTTGATCCACATATTCAGCCCATAAGGAGATTCATGCACTTAACTAAGAATTTAACGAACACGAGTCGTGGTTAACTATGCATGGGATTTATTACAAATATGGTGAAGTTAATTTGAATTATAAATCTCAAACATTTTAAAGCTTATTCCTTTAAGTATGTTAACAAATGATGTCGAGGGTGATAAACAAGTTTAATGGAAGAAAGGAAAATCTAAGTATTTCTAAGAACTATTTTAAACTATAAGACTAATTCTGATTAAGACAACTGCAATATAACATGATATGTAAGTTATAACTAAGTTAGTTAAGTGTTATGAAATCTATGACACTTGGACAAGGGCCGAATGGAGACCATTATTTGCGAAGTGTTAGCCAACTTTAGGGCTAACACCTACATACACACAAAGGTCTATAACTTATACTCATAATATACAAAAACATAAAATCAATACAGGATCGTGAAAACTACTACAAGTACAATCAAGAGCGCAAGCATTCTTTGTGTTTAGCTAAGTCAACCACTTCAAACATAAGGTGAGTTCATATGCCCCTTTTTTCAAATCTTAACTGATTTTAAACTCTCGGGGATGAGAAACATGCTTAAATTTTAATTATTTAAAAGTTTTATGTTTAACATATTGCTTACATTATGATTAGATAATATTTCTTGCTTTATTATCAGTTATCATTGTATGCAGGCTTGTATGATTATGACATGATAGGAACAACTAGGATGAATATGATAATATAAATTCATAATTCATCAACACAATAGAATAACATAGTTGCAAGAGTATATCTTACAACACCTAGTTATTCTTACAAGAATAAACATTGGGATATTCACAGGGAAACATGATGACAACAACAAAACACATGAATGATTTGAAGATAATATATCTTCATAATACCATTCAACACTAGAGTTAACTAAGTGTAATAAGACAAGTACTTATAGCACTTAGTTTACAACTCAATACATATTACAAGATAACATAGAACAATTATCATCCACCACCTGAGCGGATTAAGGGTGGTAAGACTAGTTCTTACCACGGCTTAATGGCAACATGGTGACTATAGGGAACAATTCTCATCCACCACCTGAGCAGATTAAGGGTGGTAAGACTAGTTCTTACCACGGCTTAAAGGCAACATGGTGACTACATGGACAACTGGCATCCACCACCTGAGTCGATTAAGGGTAGTAAGACTAGTTCTTACTACGGCTTAATGACAACATGGTGATCATATGGAACAATTGGAATGATAATCATGATAATGTAGCTTCATGATAACAACATCATTCACACATCAGTTAACATATAGTAATAAGACAAGTACTTATGTAACTTTGTTAACTACAATGAGGACACACGACGTGGTAGAGGTAAATTGGATGAATTGTAATCTAATTACGTGAGGATCACAATGGATTCCTTTTAGGCTCTATGCGTTGCAATTTGAGAACATATCACAAGTGGTTAATTAACACTTTTAATATGTAAAAGTGACCAACAGTTAACCCCACAAGTAATAGAATAATACAAGGAGCAGATTAAGTAAATCTAATATCCTCAATACATATAAGGGTTGTCTATACTTCGGTTTGATAACTAGAACCCTATTATTATATTATTCTATACATGATAAAACAGGTGATCAACAAATGAGGTAAGCAAGTGAAATGAGAATGGAAATTGATAGTTGTATTGCAAGTAGTGTAGAGTTCTATTAGTTATGTGGTGGGATGTTGGCTAGGGCTTGGTTCCCTTACATATGCCATATATATAAGCATAACTACTAGGATGATATATTACTTGTGAATAAAACTATTGAGAAGCCACTGGGTGAACGGGTGAAACAAACAACATACAAGTAACCGGAATTATATTGTGATTGTGCATGTGAACAAATCAAGGTTTTTCAATTACTATATTTATGAACTCACCAACCTAGTGTTGACTTTGTTTAAATGCAAGTTTTCTCAGGTGACGAACATGTGTAGTACTCATATGCAAGAATTAAGCTAGTGGACTCTTAGAAGACATAGCTTCATTTTGTGTTGCATACTTTTGATATGACAAAACAGTGAATCATATTTTGTATATCATGTACAGTTACAAGATAGAAGTCACTATGATTCTTTTGGGAGAATTACTTAGTTAAATTATGAACATGACTATGTAATTTAACTTTGTAATTCTGTATTGATGTCATGTTAGCATTTCTCATTTATATCTCATGTGCTACGTAAACAATCTGATCATTTCGATTATCAAACGATATCGCGCCCCGAGAACCTTCCGCCCGACGGGAAATTCGATCTGTTCCCGCCGGCTCGGGGTGTGACATCGAGGTTCCATTTGTCCAGCAATATCGACGGAACAGCTACCAGCCCCTATTGATACTGCATGTTCGATAGTCAAAGATTAGCAGCCCCTACACCCATCGATTTTTGCCATAACCAGCTCCTAATCGATTTTAAACTGTCCCATACCTCAACCTAGTGTATTCCTTAGATTCTTGACTCCTTTTAGTTAAATTCCAAGGGGTTTTTAAGCTCCAAAATGGACTGAAACGCTGTTGTGTTCGGAACAGTGTTCCAGCACAAAAATCAGTTACATTTTGTTCGGTTTTACCTCAAATTCGGTGTTCTAGCCACCTAATCTTCAATCTAATATGTTCCTAACCTTCCTAGGTCGATTATGTGCAAATCCTAAGAGTTTTAAGGTCTGAAATTGACTGAAAATGAGTTGGGTTTCGTGAAAACTCACCCCAAACAGCAACAAATCAGAAACAGCTCGTTCAAACTCGTTTTTGATCCGTTTTTGATGATTAAAAGCTCTATTTCTTCATCTTTTCACGATCTACATGTTTCTAAAGTCTTTTTGGTGTTTATCCTAACTGATTTGAAGTGACGAAAATGATTTAGAAGCTTACCTTTCATGAATAATGAAAAACCTTAAAACTCAGCAACTTCTCTCTAAAACTGCGGTCGATCTAGCTCGTTTCAGCTCCGATCAGTTGTACTATTGTGTTCCTCTCGTTCTCACGTTCTTTTTGACTACTAGAACGTCGAATTTGGTGGAGAGATGAGAGAGATATGAAAATTTGAAGTTGTGATAGTGCGGAGAAATGGTGGTGACGGGTTTCTTGAAGAGGACGAGAAGTATGGCTGCAAAAGTGGGGAGAAAAGGCAAAATAAGGGTTTTCATAGCGGGGGTATGTTCGGGTGTGTTCGGCCTCACTCGGTTTCGGTTTCTGTAACATTTGTACATTTAGTCACGGTAGTTGTAAACAGTGTTAGAACAAATGTGTTGTCATATCAAATCAGTTAATGTGATTCATGTGTTCATAATGTGCTTGTGTGTTAGGATCTTTATTATTGAGGAACAAGTATGTATTATTTATTTACAGTCGAGTTCGCTAGGCAAGAACAGTATCGTATTATATCGAAACAGTGGTGGGACGGCGTCAGGTACGACAGGTAGCTGGAATCTGGGGTATGCCCTATACATATACTGCGTTCGGTGTAATGGGATAGTGTTAGTGTGTAGTGTTGAGACAAATAGTATGACAATTAATTAAACAAAAATCATAATATGTAAGCGAGACTGAGTATAGTTATGGGTGACGATCCATAATAATACGAATGTTGAACTTATAATTATGATTAAACGCCTTAACATTTAATACGATCGAAAAACGTACACGATTGCGGGTATACACGTAATTGCGGTTGTTTAACGATCTGTCAACACACGAAGAGAAAAAATAATTAAATATATATTATTTTACATTTTTTCAATTTTGAAACTCATCAGAATGATGAGAATAATAATCCTTTATTTTAAATCGCGTAAAATACGCGTTACGCGACGAAAATGCGAACCGAGCGACCGAAACGGACCCGAATGCCGCGCGGGCTATAAAAGCCTTGAAGATGGTCATTTTCCTCATTTAATTCACCAACAACCCTTCTCGCTCTAGAATTTTCGTCTATCCCTTCTCTCTCTAAAAATACAAGCTTTAAACGTTCGTAACTCGCTCATTTCTCAACGGATTTCGGTGTTCTTGGCGCCCACGCGAAGCTCTTGACATCCTCTACGTAGAAGTACAAAGGATCTGAGGTGTAATCCGGCCAAAAACGAGGTATGCTTGAATGAAAATCTGGAAAAATAGGGTTTTTGACACTTTTGTTGTATGTGTATTATCACCCTTAGAAACCGGTCGTGGATCTATACTTTCGAACCCATAGCATTACGAGGGTTAGGCTATGAGTGTTAGGAGCATGGGGATGGTTGGATCAAAGAACCGAAGTCGAATGATGGGGATGAGGACAGGTTCGGGAGGTGCTTGACGCCAACAGCATGAGCCGAACCTATTAGGGTTTTCTGGTCGAACCTTCATGGGGATGAACATCCTAGGCGAACCTTCTGGAGCCCACGAACCCAGCATGGTTCGTGGAGGTAGCAGCCGAACCCTAGGGGCTCCCACAAGCCTTCACCGAACCGTTGAATGTCCAACGAACCATTTATTGCAGGCAACGAACCTTCAAGCTTGCATGGCCGAACCTTCTGCGATCATGACGAACCCATGAGGACCACTGAACCATTTGTGCATTGCCGAACCATTTATCCATGTAGCCGAACCCTCATATGCCGAATCATGGGAAGACGAACCCTGCATGGTTCGTTGATTAGTTGCCGAACCTTGGACATCTCACCATGAACGAACCCTTCTGCTATAGGGCCGAACCTTAGGCCGGAACCCAAAGAGGTTCGCTGCCAAGTTGATTGGCCGAGACCCAACATGCAATTTTCGTTAAAATTCTTGGCCCAATCGATTGATTAATCTCGGCCCACATTAGAATAAGCCCAATACTTAGCAATTGGCCCAACTCAATCCCATATGACCCAAACCAATTCCTATAGGCCCAATTAAGTCCTATTCGGTCCATTATGATCTTGATTAGGCTCAACATTATCCTTGGTATCTTACATGGCCCATAAATATATTGGTTGGCCCAACATCACATCCACTTGGCCCGTTGTTAACCGAAGAGGCCCACGGACTTTTGTTTAAGCCCATCATGATTTTATGGGCTTAAGGTCTATTGTTTGGCCCACCATGCAAAGTAACTATGAATTGATCTTGGTTGGACTAAGTTTAACTTAAACTACTAACGAGATCGATTCATAATCACAAGAGTCTAAAACATTTGAACATATCTATACATTTTTATATTGAGCAATGGTTATCAAACATCATCAACACTTGTCATTTTATGCATACAAGTTGTGCATGAAAGAACATGACCCCTCTTTTACATGAAACAACTCTCACTCAAGTATCATAATCATGACTTTCAAGTTTACACAACAATCATAATCATGAGATCAAGCAATCAAGAGTTAATCAAGTTCAAGTTAACACAAGTCAATCAATGAATCAAAGTCTATACAATTATAAATCTTATATCTTATGTATGATTACAATGATATAGGAACCAGTTAGAAGTCCTGTTTGCTACTTGCTATTTGTTATAGTTCAGAGTCTACTGCAGACAGGTGAGAACATTAGCCACTCTTTTACTGTTTTACAACTATTTTGGGGTGGAACACGTGATCAAACACTCTATTTGCAATCGTATTTCACTATACAAGGTGTATGCTATGTTACAAACATTACAGGTTCACTGTACAAATTTCAAAGGATTCATCAACTGTTTTGAAGGGTTTTTATCAAATGTTAAACTTTTTCTACTAAAAGGTTTTACAAAGCTTCCTTGAACTATTTTATAACAGTTTTACTCAAACGGTTTTATAAAGGTCAAACACTTTTAAATAATGGGATTTATAAACTCTTTTACTATAAACTCGTGTTTTCGAAAATAATCTTTTATATAAACCTTGTTACTATACAAGGTCACTATCCTATGTATTAAATCAATGGTTTCAAACAAAGGATTCATTTCATGGTGTTCAAACAAAGGATTCAACTCATGGTATTTCAAACGAGGTTTTCAAATCATGTTATCAAATAAGGCATTAAATCTTTGGTTTTAAAGCAAGGTTCAAAAGCATGGTGTCCACTGTTGTGAACAAACTTATAAACACATCAAGTTTCATATTCATTAGCGTTAGTACTGGGTGATCACAACAAGGGAAAGCGGACACATTTGGGCAGGCCAATTTCTGGAGTTAGCTTTAAAATTTGTTTTAAAAGCTAACTGCAGATTTCGGTTACGTATGGTTTTATCACTGTTGCTGACTAATTTTCTGACTCCAAACGTAGTTTGGGACTTGATTATATGTTGGTTTTCGTGCAAACAGTCTTTGGACTGTTTACACTCATTTTACATACTTGATGTTAGTTTGGGTTGCAGCTCATCCATGTAATTCATTTATTGCTTTAAACATATGCCTTACATTACAAGTTCATGTTTCAAATGTTAAACCTATTGTTCTCACCAACTACTTCTGTAGTTGACAGTTACTTTTCACGTGTTTCAGGCAATCAGGTTTAAAGCTTTCTAAGGGACAACTAAGGAGACCATTCTAAGATAGAACAAGATGAAGAATCATGCTAGGATGGATTAGAAACACACTAAATCCTAATTGTTTAATTGTCTTGTTTGAAGTCTTATTTTGTAAACTATATTTTGGGTCTGTAGTTGTCATTATTTTGGTAGATAGACTGTTTGTAACTAAACAGTTGTCTAAACATTATGAAACTTAGTAATCCGTTGTGGTTGTTCTTATTCAATACTTGTGCATGATTCAACCGTTCATACGTCACCGCGCCGTGGATTCCGCACGCGGCGCAGGGGTGTGACAGGTTGGTATCAGAGCCAAGGTTGTAGAGAACTAGGAAAAACCCAATGTTTAATGACCTAGACTATAACCTAAGCTACCCAATAGGACTAAGTGCTATAGGCTTGAGGATACCTAGGATCTAAGTAACTTAAGTAAGCATTAAGTCTACATTAAGCTTGAAAGATCTTAGGGATACTCTTCTAAGATTAGATATCGATTCAACGAATTTGAATCAGAATTCTATAATTTTAGAAACCGAATTAAATTTCTCACATATATTCATTTAAGGATTTCAGAGGCAAGGATCTGTATTCTTAGTATCGTTGATCTGAAATTCTCACACAGAGCTCATTAAAGATCAGAGTTCATTATAGGAATCTAGAGGCAAAGATCTGTATTCTTAGTATCTTTGATCTAAAATCCTTGTCATGTTCACCATAGGAATTCAGAGGTCAAGATCTATAATTTTAGAATCTTGGATCTGAAATCCTTGTCATGTTGTCATTATCAGGTATTCATTATCATAGGAACTTTATAACTTAGAATCTGTGTAACAGTATTCTTTAGTTGAAGTTCTTACTGGGGATCATTATACTCAATACTGTAAGTATAGGGAACCTAGGTTAATTAACCTAGGACACACATACTAACACCTAAGGTCTTAATTTCAAGTAAATTAAGGACCATGGGTTACACATTCATGATCATAATCAAGGAAGCAAGAGTTAAACATGATCAAATCAATCAAGAGTGGGCTGTGAGAGCTAGCCCTATATATAAGTGGTGGGCTGGAATCTGGGGTATGCCCTATATATAAGTTTATTTCAGTATGTCAGGGGGAATCCGGCGGATTAACGCTGATGTGTTGGGGTAAGTGGTGGGCTGTGAGAGCTAGCCCTATATATAAGTTTATTTCAGTATGTCAGGGGAATCCGGCGTTCGTATTTGAAGTAAAGATTCGGGAGCAACTGGAATCGTTGAACATTAGTCAGACACATGAGATGCTAACATTTGTGATACAATCATTGGTGAATCAAATCATTGTGCTATTCAAACTTGGAGGAGTCAAACATTGCGTATGAATCAATCAAGTTGTGAACATTCTTTCAATGTAAACCTTAAGTGAAATTCTTAAGTGATTACATAATTAGTACTTACTAACATAGTTTAACAAGAAAAATGTAGAGCACACAGGTGATCTAGTTCTACATGTTAACGACTGTTAGTAATGAAATTCTTAAGTGATTACATAATTAGTACTTACTAACATAGTTTAACAAGAAAAATGTAGAGCACACAGGTGATCTAGTTCTACATGTTAACGACTGTTAGTAGGTGCACACATAACATAATCATAATTCAATCATGGATTCAATCATAGTTCAAATTGATCAAAGATCATGGGATTCTTAATCAATGGAACATGCATGGAAACTAGTACAAACATGTTGCCAAATGCTAGCAAGGACATGATCGTGGTATATCGAAGCGGTGGTGGGATGGCGTCTGGGCTGGCAGTTTGCTTGACCCTTTCGTATGCCCTATATATAAGTTATTTTCGGTATATTGGGAAAGTGTCAGTGTGTAGGTTTGGTGGAGTGAGATCATGGAACATCATACACATTCACATGAGAAGCATGATAATGAGCTGATTGCTGATACGTGTACATGCTCATATTACAATTGAATGTTAATACTAGTAGTATGGATATATTACTAATTTTATCATGCAAATTCAATTGTATCTTTTCTCATTACTGACCCACTTGTGGCTTCTATTCGTAGAATGCCTCCCCGACGTGATCCTAACGGAGGGGGTTCGACAAGTGGCAATGACGATGAGATCAACAAGATTGCCCGAGCCATCGCTATACACATGAGAGATGTCATTCCGGGCATGGTCACTGATATTACCCAGAATCTTCGGGGAAGTACTAGTGATTCAGCACATAACTCAAATGCTACCAACAATGGAACTGCTAACTTCACTTTCAAGCAGTTCAATGATGCTAAGCCTCCTAAGTACGCTGGTACCGAAGGAGCCACTGGCCTACTGCAGTGGCTGGAGAGCATCGAGGATATTCTTGATTTCATGGGATGTCCTGAAAATCTGAAGGTCAAAATGGCCTCGAGCACTTTTCACAAAGGCGCACTCACCTGGTGGAATTCTGAGAAGAACACCAGAGGACGGGAGTTCGCGTTAGCTTTACCATGGGAGGAGTTCAAGAAGGTCTTGGTGGAACAGTTTTGTCCACTTCACGAGCTGAAGAAACTTGAGGTGGAAATGTGGAACTTGGTTCAAGACGGCGGCGAGAACGTGAAATATACAACTCGTTTCCATGAGTTGTGCATCTTGGTGCCACACCTGGTTACTCCTCTGTCCCGCAGGATAGAGAAGTACATCGAAGGCTTACCTCTAGTTGTCAGAGGAACTGTGATGGGGAATAACCCCACTACTCTAGAGGTAGCAATTCATCTTGGAGCTAGCCTTACTGAAGAGTACGTTAAATCTGGGGTGCTCACCCGAAAGGGGTACAAAAGAGCACAGATTGAGGAAGGCAAGAAGCCTGAACCGCACCATCACAAGAAGAAAAAGCAAAAGACAATCAAGAACTTTGCAGCCCTGACTGCAGCTACACCCACTCATGCCACACCCATTACTGCTATGCCACATTCCCTCTCTGCACCAAATGCCAATATCATCAGCTACCCAACACTCCATGCAAAAAGTGTCTCAAGTGTGGGCGGATGGGACACTTGGCAGCTACATGCCGAACTGCACATCTTGCTGCTGTAACAACTGCTGCCACAACTCCTACTGCTACAGGTGGAAGGGCCTGTTATAATTGTGGAGCAGAGGGACACTTCAGAAACCAGTGTCCAAAACTCAACAACAACACTGCTACTGCTCGTGCTTTTATTATCGGAGCTGCCAAAGCACGCGAGGAGCCAGCAGTTGTCACAGGTACATTTCTCCGTAATGGTCATTACGTTTCTATCATATTTGATACTGGTGCTGATAAAAGCTTTATCTCTGCTCATACTGCTTCTTTGTTTAACATACAACCATCTATGCTTACTGCTCCTTATACCGTAGAAGTAGTTGATTGTAAAACCCTACTTGTAGATTCTATAATACATGGTTGTGAATTAAGATTAAACGACCATCTTTTCCTCATCGATCTTATTCCTATGACACTTGGAAGCTTCGAAGTTGTGATAGGAATGGATTGGTTATCCAAAAACAATGCCGAAATTGTATGTTCGGAGAAACTTATATGGATTCCTTTACCGTCCGGCGAAACGATGAGAATCTATGGTGAGAAACCCTGCCGCGGATTGAAGATTGTATCGTGCATCAAGGCTAGGAAATACCTGAGGAAGAAATATTATGCGTTCCTGGCGCACGTGGTAGGGAAGAAACCTGAAAAGAAAGCAGTTGGAGATGTTCCAGTTATCAGAGATTTTCCTGACGTGTTTCCAGAAGACTTGCCTGGATTTCCACCGATCCGGCAAGTGGAGCTTAGAATCGATCTCGTCCCTGGAGCACACCCAGTGGCGAAGTCACTGTATCGATTAGCACCGTCTGAGATGCAAGAACTGTCTAGTCAGCTTCAAGAACTCTTAGACAAAGGTTTCATAAGACCGAGTTTCTCTCCTTGGGGAGCTCCGGTTCTCTTTGTCAAGAAGAAAGACGGTTCATTTCGTATGTGCATCGACTATCGTGAGTTAAACAAGTTGACAATCAAGAATAGATATCCTCTGCCCAGGATCGATGATTTGTTTGATCAATTATAGGGAGCAACTTGCTTCTCCAAGATTGATTTACGATCCGAGTATCATCAGTTACGAGTAAATGATGAGGATATACCAAAGACTGCATTTAGGACTCGATATGGACACTACGAGTCTGTGGTTATGCCATTTGGGCTGACCAATGCACCTGCAGTGTTCATGGATTTGATGAATCGAGTCTGCAGACCTTATTTAGATCAGTTTGTTATTGTCTTTATTGATGATATACTGATCTATTCCAAGACAGAGCAAGAGCATGAAGATCATTTGAAGAAAGTCTTAGAATTACTAAGAGCTGAACAACTTTATGCTAAATTAACAAAGTGTGAATTTTGGCTAAAAGAAGTTCACTTCTTAGGACATGTCATTAACAAGGATGGGATACATGTAGATCCAGCAAATATTGAGGCGATTAAGAACTGGACTACCCCATCTACTCCAACAGAGATTCGTTCATTTCTAGGATTGGCAGGCTATTATAGAAGGTTCATTGCGAACTTTTCGAAGATCGCCTTGCCACTTACCACACTAACCCAAAAAAGTCAAGCGTTTATATGGGGACAGAAGGAAGAAGATGCATTTCAACTTCTTAAACAGAAGTTATGCAACTCCCCTATCCTTAGTCTTCCAGAAGGCAGTGATGACTTCATTGTCTACTGCGATGCTTCAAACCTTGGTCTCGGTAGTGTATTTATGCAGCGGGACAAGGTGATTGCCTATGCTTCCAGACAACTTAAGGTTCACGAGAAGAATTATACTACTCATGACCTTGAGTTAGGGGCTGTGGTCTTTGCATTGAAGATTTGGAGACACCACCTGTATGGTACTAAATGTGTCATCTATACAGACCACAAAAGCCTGCAACACATCCTTAATCAGAAAGAACTCAACATGAGACAACGGCGTTGGGTTGAGCTTCTAACTGATTATGACTGTGAGATTCGTTACCATCCGGGTAAAGCCAACGTGGTAGCGGATGCTCTTAGTCGTAAGGAACCAGTCAAACCAATTCGTGTCAGAGCCATGGAGATCAACACACAGCCAAACTTGAAGGATTTGATTCGTATTACACAACAACAAGTAGTAACAGACAATCAGCTTAAGGCAGACTTAGACTGCGGAATTGAGAAGAAACTGGAACCTCGATCTGATGGGGCGTTATATCTCAACGGCCGTATCTGGATTCCAAAGTCAGAAGAATTGCGCACACTCATCTGTGATGAGGCTCATAAGTAGCGATACTCAGTTCATCCTGTAGCAGATAAGATGTACCAAGACTTGCGGGCATCTTACTGGTGGCTATGAATGAAGAAAGACATAGCACTGTACGTGGGAAAATGTCTTACATGTTCAAAAGTCAAAGCAGAACATCAAAAGCCTTCAGGACTTCTGCAGTAACCTGAAATCCCTCAATGGAAATGGGAACAAATTTCCATGGATTTCATAACCAAGTTGCCGAGAACTCCGCGAGGTTACGATTCGATTTGGGTGATCGTTGATCGACTCACCAAATCTGCTCATTTTCTCCCGATCCGAGAGGATTACAAAATGGAGAAGTTAGCTACATTGTACATCAACGAAATCATTGCACGTTATGGTACTCCAATATCAATCATTTCTGATCGTGATAATCGCTTCACTTCTCGCTTCTGGCAAACATTGCAAAAGGCTTTGGGAACTCGTGTTAATCTTAGCACGGCGTATCATCCCCAAACCGACGGTCAAAGCAAAAGGACTATCCAAACACTCGAGGACATGCTACGTTCTTGTGTGATTGACTTTGGTGGGAGTTGGGACACTCATCTTCCACTCATTGAGTTTTCGTATAACAACAGCTACCATACAAGCATTCAATGCGCACCATTTGAAGCGTTGTATGGTAGAAAGTGCCGATCACCGGTCTGTTGGACCGAGGTTGGTGACTCACAGGTCGTAGGACCAGAACTCATTCAAGAAACATCAGACAAAATCACAATCATTCAATCAAGGCTTAAGGCCGCACGAGATCGGCAGCAGAGTTATGCTGATCGACGTTGGAAACCACTTGAGTTTCAAGTCGGTGACCGAGTCTTACTCAAAGTTTCTCCCTGGAAAGGCGTTGTCCGATTTGGGAAGAAAGGGAACCTTGCACCAAGGTACGTTGGACCTTTTGAGATCCTGGAAAGGATTGGTCCCGTAGCCTACAAACTCAGACTTCCAGTGGAGCTAAGCAATGTTCACGATACTTTTCATGTATCAAATCTTAAGAAATGCTTGGCAGATCATGATGTTCAGATTCCACTAGAAGACATTCAGATTCAAAACAACATGCAATTCATAGAATGTCTGGTTGAAATCATGGATCATGGGGTCAAGAAACTTAAACGCAGCCGTATCCCGATCGTAAAGGTATGATGGGAGGGCAAACGCGGTGCTGAGTTCACCTGGGAACATGAAGACCAGATGAAGCTTAAGTACCCTCATCTTTTTACAGTACCTTCGGCTAGTTAATTTCGGGACGAAATTCCCTTAACTAGGGGAGACTGTAACATTTGTACATTTAGTCACGGTAGTTGTAAACAGTGTTAGAACAAATGTGTTGTCATATCAAATCAGTTAATGTGATTCATGTGTTCATAATGTGCTTGTGTGTTAGCATCTTTATTATTAAGGAACAAGTATGTATTATTTATTTACAGTCGAGTTCGCTAGGCAAGAACAGTATCGTATTATATCGAAACAGTGGTGGGACGACGTCAGGTACGACAGGTAGCTGGAATCTAGGGTATGCCCTATACATATACTGCGTTCGGTGTAATGGGATAGTGTTAGTGTGTAGTGTTGAGACAAATAGTATGACAATTAATTAAACAAAAATCGTAATATGTAAGCGAGACTGAGTATAGTTATGGGTGACGATCCATAATAATATGAATGTTGAACTTATAATTATGATTAAACGCCTTAACATTTAATACGATCGAAAAACGTACACGATTGCGGGTATACACGTAATTGCGGTTGTTTAACGATCTGTCAACACACGAAGATAAAAAATAATTAAATATATTATTTTACATTTTTACAATTTTTAAACTCATCAGAATGATGAGAATAATAATCCATTATTTTAAATCGCATAAAATACGCGTTATGCGACGAAAATGCGAACCGAGCGACCGAAACGGACCCGAATACCGCGCGGGCTATAAAAGCCTTGAAGATGGTCATTTTCCTCATTTAATTCACCAACAACCCTTCTCTCTCTATAATTTTCGTCTATCCCTTCTCTCTCTAAAAATACAAGCTTTAAACGTTCGTAACTCGCTCATTTCTCAACAGATTTTGGTGTTCTTGGCGCCCACGCGAAGCTGTTGACATCCTCTACGTAGAAGTACAAAGGATCTGAGGTGTAATCCGGCCAAAAACGAGGTATGCTTGAATGAAAATCTGGAAAAATAGGGTTTTTGACACTTTTGTTGTATGTGTATTATCACCCTTAGAAACCGGTCGTGGATCTATACTTTCGAACCCATAGCATTACGAGGGTTAGGCTATGAGTGTTAGGAGCATAGGGATGGTTGGATCAAAGAACCGAAGTCGAATGATGGGGATGAGGACAGGTTCGGGAGGTGCTTGACGCCAACAGCATGAGCCGAACCTATTAGGGTTTTCTGGTCGAACCTTCATGGGGATGAACATCCTAGGCGAACCTTCTGGAGCCCACGAACCCTACATGGTTCGTGGAGGTACCAGCCGAACCCTAGGGGCTCCCACAAGCCTTCACCGAACCGTTGAATGTCCAACGAACCATTTATTGCAGGCAACGAACCTTCAAGCTTGCATGGCCGAACCTTCTGCGATCATGACGAACCCTTGAGGACCACCGAACCATTTGTGCATTGCCGAACCATTTAGCCATGCAGCCGAACCCTCATATGCCGAATCATGGGAAGACGAACCCTGCATGGTTCGTTGATTAGTTGCCGAACCTTGGACATCTCACCACGAACGAACCCTTCTGCTATAGGGCCGAACCTTAGGCCGGAACCCAAAGAGGTTCGCTGCCAAGTTGATTGGCCGAAACCCAACATGCAATTTTCATTAAAATTCTTGGCCCAATTGATTGATTAATCTCGGCCCACATTAGAATAAGCCCAATACTTAGCAATTGGCCCAACTCAATCCCATATGACCCAAACCAATTCCTATAGGCCCAATTAAGTCCTATTCGGTCCATTATGATCTTGATTAGGCTCAACATTATCATTGGTATCTTACATGGCCCATAAATATATTGGTTGGCCCAACATCACATCCACTTGGCCCGTTGTTAACCGAAGAGGCCCACGGACTTTTGTTTAAGCCCATCATGATTTTATGGGCTTAAGGTCTATTGTTAGGCCCACCATGCAAAGTAACTATGAATTGATCTTGGTTGAACTAAGTTTAACTTAAACTACTAACGAGATCGATTCATAATCACAAGAGTCTAAAACATTTGAACATATCTATACATTTTTATATTGAGCAATGGTTATCAAACATCATCAACACTTGTCATTTTATGCATACAAGTTGTGCATGAAAGAACATGACCCCTCTTTTACATGAAACAACTCTCACTCAAGTATCATAATCATGACTTTCAAGTTTACACAACAATCATAATCATGAGATCAAGCAATCAAGAGTTAATCAAGTTCAAGTTAACACAAGTCAATCAATGAATCAAAGTCTATACAATTAAAAATCTTATATCTTATGTATGATTACAATGATATAGGAACCAGTTAGAAGTCCTGTTTGCTACTTGCTATTTGTTATAGTTCAGAGTCTACTGCAGACAGGTGAGAACATTAGCCACTCTTTTACTGTTTTACAACTATTTTGGGGTGGAACACGTGATCAAACACTCTATTTGCAATCGTATTTCACTATACAAGGTGTATGCTATGTTACAAACATTACAGGTTCACTGTACAAATTTCAAAGGATTCATCAACTGTTTTGAAGGGTTTTTATCAAATGTTAAACTTTTTCTACTAAAAGGTTTTACAAAGCTTCCTTGAACTATTTTATAACAGTTTTACTCAAACGGTTTTATAAAGGTCAAACACTTTTAAATAATGGGATTTATAAACTCTTTTACTATAAACTCGTGTTTTCGAAAATAATCTTTTATATAAACCTTGTTACTATACAAGGTCACTATCCTATGTATTAAATCAATGGTTTCAAACAAAGGATTCATTTCATGGTGTTCAAACAAAGGATTCAACTCATGGTATTTCAAACGAGGTTTTCAAATCATGTTATCAAATAAGGCATTAAATCTTTGGTTTTAAAGCAAGGTTCAAAAGCATGGTGTCCACTGTTGTGAACAAACTTATAAACACATCAAGTTTCATATTCATTAGCGTTAGTACTGGGTGATCACAACAAGGGAAAGCGGACACATTTGGGCAGGCCAATTTCTGGAGTTAGCTTTTAAATTTGTTTTAAAAGCTAACTGCAGATTTCGGTTACGTATGGTTTTATCACTGTTGCTGACTAATTTTCTGACTCCAAACGTAGTTTGGGACTTGATTATATGTTGGTTTTCGTGCAAACAGTCTTTGGACTGTTTACACTCATTTTACATACTTGATGTTAGTTTGGGTTGCAGCTCATCCATGTAATTCATTTATTGCTTTAAACATATGCCTTACATTACAAGTTCATGTTTCAAATGTTAAACCTATTGTTCTCACCAACTACTTCTGTAGTTGACAGTTACTTTTCACGTGTTTCAGGCAATCAGGCAATTATGGGTTGCTAACCAATCCATGCCTATGATAACATCAAAGCTACCAAGGTGCATAGGTATAAGATCGATTGGGAAAACATGATCATTTAAGTTCACAGTACATCCAATAAAAACAATGTCAATATCAATAGTGTTTCTGTCGGCCACTTCCACGTTAAACGGTTTATCTAAGTGTGTACGTGTTCTACCAAGCATGAATTCAAAATTATATGAAACGAAACTCCTATTAGCACTAGAATCAAATAAGACAGATGCATAAGAGTTGTTGATCAGAAATATACCATTGACCACATCCTGGTTGGCGTGAGCAGCTGGAGCATTCAGTTGAAACGCTCTGCCTTGAGCCACCCTTTGATTGTTTCTCGTCAGTCTTGGGCATTGATTTCTGAAGTGACCCACTTCACCACACTCGTAACAGGCTCTTGCCTGTACCGATACCTGCGAACGGGTACAGCTTGAACTAGTTGAGCTTGCGGAGCTGGCAGTGCAAGCGGCGCAGGTTGTATCCTTCGTGCTTGCGGTGCACTCCGATAAACATTAGTAAAATGGTCATACTTGCCACAGTTGTTGCAGACGCGATAAGGCAAGTTAGGCATGTGATGATATCTACAGGTGTTACATTGAGGAGTTGCCCCAACATAATTTCTGGTAGTTAAGTTGTTTATTGTCACATGTCACACCCCAGGCCGGCGGGAACGGATCGGGTTTTCCCGTCGGGCGGAAGGTTCCCGGGGCGCGATATCTTGAATGATAATCAAATGATCAGATTGTTTTCATGGCACATGATAAATAATGAGAAATGCTAACATGACATATAATATAGAATTACAAAGTTAAATTACACAGTGCGTGTTCATAATTTAGCTAAGTAAATCTATTCCAAAAGAATCGTGTAGTTTCTATCTTGTGACTGTACAAGATATGCAAAATAGATTCACAATGCCATCAAAATGTATGCATCCAAAAGTAAGCTTGGTCTTCTAAAAGTCCTCTAGCTTAATCACTGATGCTGGTTAACTAGACCTGTCCATCACCTGAGATAACATGCATTTAAAACAAAATCAACACTAGGTTGGTGAGTTCATAAGTTTAGTAATTGAAAACCATTGAAATCTTGTCAATCATGTTCACAGCGTTTCGCACAAGTTGTATTGTTAATTGAATTCTATGTTTTACACAATGTCCTCTCCATGATTGTATGTACAGATAATGCCTCATCCAGTCAAGCATGCTTATATATAGGGGCATACGAAAGGGTCAAGCCCAGACGCCACCCCACCACATGCTTAACTGCACTCGACCCTACCTGTAATACAACGATGGATACCCGTTTCAATTCACCCCTGGTTCCACTAAGTCTCATCGCATAGTCGCATATAGTCTCATATAGTCTCATATAGTCTCATCACATAGTCTCATATAGTCTCATTACATAGTCTCATATAGTCTCATCACATAGTTTCATATAGTCTCATCACATAGTTTCATATAGTCTCATCACATAGTTTCATAAAGTCTCATATAGTCTCATCACATAGTCCCATCACATAGGCTCATATAGTCTCATCACATAGTCTTATATAGTCTCATCACATAGTCTCATATAGTCTCATATAGTCTCATCACATAGTCTCATATAGTCTCATCACATAGTCTCATCACACAGGCTCATATAGTTTAATCACATAGATTCATATAGACTCCTATTGCATAAATTTCTATAGAAATCACCTCCTAAACACGTAGTCCCAATCTCATGGTCTCACATAGTCTCATTATAGTCTCATTCCCTAGTCTCATATAGTTTCATATGTTTCACTACAGTACAAGCATGATGTTATAAGATCAAGTCTTATAATATGATGCTAGCATGTATGGGGAATGACACCTTGGAATTAGGTTTTCCTGATGTCATCCTTGATATCACCAGTAATAGTCTCAACTTTTATTTCGAAGTTGAGTGTTCTTACTAACTTGACGGAGGGTTATAAGAACTTGTCTTATACACTATGTTAGTAATGTGTGAATGATCTTGCTATCATGAAGTTACATTATCATGATTATCATTCTTGTTATCTGTAATTATTATTGGTATGTTATCCCTTGGTTTTCCCATTGTCCTATCGTGTAATAGCCATAACCAGTTGTAAGATATATTCTTAACAACTTGTAGTGTACTAGTGTATAAACATGTCAGGAAGATATAATTTCATGTATCTTCCTAACTATTTCAGGTATGATATAATCAAGCAGGCAAGCATGAAATGATAAACGATAATAAAGATGAACAATCATTATCTAAATCATGATATAAGCAATATGTGAATAAAAACTTTTAAGTAAATAAAGTTTTGCATGTTTCTCAGCCCCGAGCTTTGAAATCAGTAAAGATTAAGAAAAGGGGCATATGAACTCACCTTGTTGTGTAGGGATTGACTTAGCTTAAAAGAATGAAGACACGCACTCTTGATTGTTCTTGGTGTTGATTTCACGATCCTGTATTGTTCACACGTTGTATGTAACTTATAAGTATAGGTACTAATTGATTTGAACGTGTACAAGTGTTGACCTTAACTTGATCATCCTTTCATGATTTCGGTCATTATTCGGCCTCGCGTAATTGTGTTAGACTTGTTACACTTGTCCCACTTGTCCCACTAGGTTTAAGTTATTTTGTGAAGTCATTGCCCTTAAATTACCATTTAATTCACTATAATGATAAAACGAACTTTTTATGTATAACTTAGGTTTGCAAATTAAATGTTATAGACTTTTGTCTCTTAATCATCCCATTTGTCTCCTATTGGATTAACGGTTTTTGTATCATTGACACTTAAACCTTGTGGGCCTCGTGTTGGACCGAATGTATGTAAAGAGCCCAATTTATTTGTATGGTTAGTTATTGAGTCAACTCCAACCCCTTTGGATCACATTAAACTCATTTGTCCAAGTGTTCACTATTGGGCCGTAGGTTTGTGTGTGGACCGAAAGGAATTTTGATGTTGGGCCTGTTTACGGATTTCCTGGGCCAAACGAGCGTGAGCTGAACAAAGGGAATGAGCCCACTACAAGGAGCTGAATCTGTTGCCACTGGTGTGGGCCGAATTTTGCAATATGGTCCAGTTTCATGTGGGCTGTTATTGGGCCAACAGTAATCGAATCTGGGCCAATTGAAATCACGATTGTGGGCCAAAAATTAACCACCGTTGATTTATTTATGAAGGGTGTAGGCCGAATAAGAAACTATGGGTGTATAATTCAAGTAACCCACATGCTATTCTATTCTCTCAAAGTTGGGTGAGCTGATAAATATGTTCTTGGGCCGATTAAGGCTGTTGGGCCCAGAAGACATGTGTGGGCCGAATGGTTTGGCCTGATATTAATCGAAGAGTCACTCCCCCAAGGCAGCGAACCTTAGGGATCGGCTAGTCTTGGTTCGGCAAAAAGGGCACCAATGGTTCGTTGGTTTTTGTTGTGCATGGGTTCGTCTAGGCCTGGTTAGAAGGTTCGTTGTACACCTACGGTTCGTGAAAGGCTCATAGGTTCGTTCCTCAGGCCGGGTTCGTGACATCTAGACATGATAGGTTCGGCGATGGTTCGTGGAACCTCAGAGGCTTTGGCGACTGTAGCGAGGGTTCGCTAGCCATGAAGAAGGTTCGGTGATAGCATGGTTCGCTTGAGGAAGCAAGGTTCGTGACCCATGAAGGGTTTCGGCTGATGAAACCTTCGGCCACTCCAGTTTCCCGAACCTTGTAACATCATCATCCTCGTCCCAGATATGGTGCCATGCTTGGTTTTTTTCACTATCCCGCTGTTGTGTTCTAGCCTATATGATGTTCAAATGACGTACTAGAGTCGAGCAGGGGTAGCTTTAAGGCAGGTCCGAAGGTTGGTCGGCCAAAAAGGGTGGAAAACCCTATTTTTCCAGGATTTCTTTTGATCATACCTCGATATCCAGTGGCTTTTTCTTCAGATCGATTGTACTTTCACGTAGAGCAAGTCGAGAGCTTCGCGTGGGCGAAAGAATCACTGAAATTGGTTAAGAAATGAGGGAGTTATGCTAGTTTGAAGGTGTGAAAATGGAGGTTTCTTGTGTTAGCCGGAAATGAGAGAAAGAAAAGAGATTGTGGGTGTAAAAATGAGAAAACCCACTCATTTAACCTATTTATACCCCGTGTGGTGTCCGGGTTCGTTTCGGTTGCTCGGTTCGCATTTTTGTCGCGTATCCGGAATTTTACGCGAAATTAATTTGTAATAAATAGAAGAAGGTTTATTTTGGTTATTTGATGAGTTTCAAAATTGTAAAATGTTAAATATTTTATTTAATTAAATTAAAGTCGTTCGTGTCGTGTTTCGTTTTCGTTTCGTCAGACCGCATCACTTACGCGCGTCTTCGTACAGGGCGCTAACTGTACGAACACGACCGTATGTTTTGCTTTCTGATTTGGTTTTCTAATTATCAGTTATCGTTCAGAACGTTAAACTCACAGATATGTTTGTGTGAATCGTCACCCACGCAAACACGCTGTCAGTTTATTATTCCAGAACGACACTGAAATTTAATTTGAATTGTGTTTCCTCACTGTCGGACTCAACTAAACATCCTGTTATCGCCTTGTTTTCACACTGATTCATCGGCCATCTGATTCCTGTCATCTATGGATATCAGATCGCAACCGATTTGTTTTCGTTGTTTGTTTGCACACTGTAATTTCTCTTGAGTTGTTGTATTTACTGTATTTAAGTTTTCACTTAAACACATACAACGGTGGTTTGTTTTCTGAGTTCTGTTGACACACAACTGTTTACGCACCGTATTCACACACAGTAAATGGTGAAAGTACACACACCATACGGACTTGCCGGACGGTTTAGTACTAGTTGTCACAGTCTCCCCTTGTTAAAGAAATTTCGTCCCGAAATTTAAATGTCATTGTCGGTACTACTTTTCCTTTGTATAGGTAGAGATGCTTTGATATCGTGTGTTTCTCACGTTCTCATGTTTATGCGAAGTTGTATTTAGAGTTTCCCCCCAAGCATGTTCGATGTGATACGGATTCGTTTTCAGTCTCTCGCCCGTACGATCCGAAATGTTTATGTTCCTTGAGAGAACATTGTTCGTATGTGACCTAGACTTCCTTAGGGAACCTAGGCTTTGGTGTATAGTTATATAATGAGTCAACTTGATTTCATTGTTCCCATCAATTCAGGAACATCAAGTCTACTGGAAGTGTAAGGTAGCTTGGCATCGCGTGCCATAGCTGTTTGTATACACTCCCATGGTTGTATCTCACGATGTTGCATAATTTCATGATCTATAATGTTCACTATGATTCTTATGCTCGCATGTTATTCCTGTTAGGAGAAGCCTCTCGTTTCTCCCCTTGTTAGGATGGATTCGTATATTGTCAGATAAGACAACATTGACGGACGCAATACTGAGACTTATGAATGTATCTCTGTCGTTCATTGTAATGACATGAAAAGGTTTTATTGGATTAGATGACTCCGTCCCTGTCAAGGACAAAGCAACAGTTCCGATGATGGTATTGACACCACTCGTGTCCATCACTTTGAATTTCATGGCATGTGTTTGTTCACTAAGGTAAGTGAACACTAAGTTCATGTCATTCAGTGTAAGAGATATCCGAGTGTCGCCCCAATTGCGAGTAAGTTCTAAACTAACTCTAGAGAGACAATGATAATCTATGCTAGTATAAAAATATACCCTGCAAAGATTTGAATGAAAAGCGTACCAGTGTTAGTGTTGGTGTCAGTGTCCTGGTGAGCCGCAGCCGCACCAATTTGGAAGGCCCGTCCTCTAGCTACCGGTGCCTTTGGTGGAATTCTCTTAGGACAGTCCCTTGAGAGATGCCCAGGTTTGCCACATGTGTAGCAAGACCTGTGATCAGTAACCGCAGCCATTCTTGCTGCATGATTGTTCCTGTTATGGGGAGTTGGGTTCCTGTAGTGATCAAGCCAATGTCCCAATTTCCCACACCCCGTGCATTGCCTGCATGGGGTTCCAAGATGATGATGAAACTGACAATTGTTACATTGAGGAGCCGCGCCAGCATACTGCTTCTTGACTTGTAACGGTGGTGATTGTGGTGCTCTCAGGGCTGGTGTGGTCCCAGCATAGTTTTTGAGCATTTTCTGTTTCTTAACTTGAGGTTCATCCAGTTCCCGTGATGTTTCAGTCTTTGTTACTTCAGCTTCCTCCTTCAGTGCCCCCGAGGCAACCACTACATCTGTTAGTGTTGCTGACAGTGTAACATCCATCTCTAGGGTAGTGGGGTGGGCAGCAATCACATGCCCTTGAATGCAAGCCGGTAGTCCACCGACATACCGTTCAATTCGTTTCTCCAGTGTTGGCACTATATCCGGTGCCAATGTCGCTAGCTCGTGGAATCTTATGGTGTAGGCCAGATGTCTAGCCCCCACCATAACATGATTGAGCAATTCTGTCTCAACCTTTTTCAATTCGTTTCTGGGGCAAAACTCTCCCCTCAGCAAGACCTTGAACTCCTCCCAAGACATAGACAGTGCCTCATCTCGTCCCCTGGTCTGTACTTGCGCGTTCCACCAGGTCAGCGCTCGTTTGTCGAACGAGCCTGCCGCATATCTTACCTTGTGTTGATCAGCACAACCACTGATGTCGAGGGTCGTCTCCATCTTCTCGATCCATTGGATCAAGCCGACGGCTCCCTCAATGCCACTGAATGCTGGTGGCTTACATCCTACAAAATTCTTGTAGGAGTAGTCCTGTTGGTTCCTGGTGTTGCCACTGCCTTCTCCAGATGAGTTGGCAACGTGGTTGCTGTTGTTGCTGTTGATCTTGTTCATCATCTCGGGAATCACATCCCTCAGTTGGTTAGTAAGAAGAGTGGCCAGTGCCACGGTAGCAGGATCCAACTGATGAACAGGTGGTGGCGGAGGAGGAGGTGGAGGTGGTTGTGTAGGAGAGTCAGTAGGTGAAGGTGTAGAAGAGTGCGGTGCCAAGTCTTGCGGTGGTGGTGGTAGTATAGCAGGTGGTTGTCTTCGCGGCGGCATTCTGATCATCACCGAGAAGAAATCGGTTAGTGCGATGATCAGATGCTGAAGACATATGCAAATAGAATCCTATGTAATATGATCTGTACATGAGGGTCCCTAGGTTATAGTCTAGGCCAAACCGTTTAAGTAATATGACCTATATTTCTCTATAACCATGGCTCTAATACCAATCTGTCACACCCCAGGCCGGCGGGAACGGATCGGGTTTTCCCGTCGGGCGGAAGGTTCCCGGGGCGCGATATCTTGAATGATAATCAAATGATCAGATTGTTTTCATGGCACATGATAAATAATGAGAAATGCTAACATGACATATAATATAGAATTACAAAGTTAAATTACACAGTGCGTGTTCATAATTTAGCTAAGTAAATCTATTCCAAAAGAATCGTGCAGTTTCTATCTTGTGACTGTACAAGATATGCAAAATAGATTCACAATGCCATCAAAATGTATGCATCCAAAAGTAAGCTTGGTCTTCTAAAAGTCCTCTAGCTTAATCACTGATGCTGGTTAACTAGACATGTCCATCACCTGAGATAACATGCATTTAAAACAAAATCAACACTAGGTTGGTGAGTTCATAAGTTTAGTAATTGAAAACCATTGAAATCTTGTCAATCATGTTCACAGCGTTTCGCACAAGTTGTATTGTTAATTGAATTCTATGTTTTACACAATGTCCTCTCCATGATTGTATGTACAGATAATGCCTCATCCAGTCAAGCATGCTTATATATAGGGGCATACGAAAGGGTCAAGCCCAGACGCCACCCCACCACATGCTTAACTGCACTCGACCCTACCTGTAATACAACGATGGATACCCATTTCAATTCACCCCTGGTTCCACTTAGTCTCATCGCATAGTCGCATATAGTCTCATATAGTCTCATATAGTCTCATCACATAGTCTCATATAGTCTCATTACATAGTCTCATATAGTCTCATCACATAGTTTCATATAGTCTCATCACATAGTTTCATATAGTCTCATCACATAGTTTCATATAGTCTCATATAGTCTCATCACATAGTCCCATCACATAGGCTCATATAGTCTCATCACATAGTCTCATATAGTCTCATCACATAGTCTCACATAGTCTCATATAGTCTCATCACATAGTCTCATCACATAGGCTCATATAGTTTCATCACATAGATTCATATAGACTCCTATTGCATAAATTTCTATAGAAATCACCTCCTAAACACGTAGTCCCAATCTCATGGTCTCACATAGTCTCATTATAGTCTCATTCCCTAGTCTCATATAGTTTCATATGTTTCACTACAGTACAAGCATGATGTTATAAGATCAAGTCTTATAATATGATGCTAGCATGTATGGGGAATGACACCTTGGAATTAGGTTTTCCTGATGTCATCCTTGATATCACCAGTAATAGTCTCAACTGTTATTTCGATGTTGAGTGTTCTTACTAACTTGACGGAGGGTTATAAGAACTTGTCTTATACACTATGTTAGTAATCTGTGAATGATCTTGATATCATGAAGTTACATTATCATGATTATCATTCTTGTTATCTGTAATTATTATTGGTATGTTATCCCTTGGTTTTCCCATTGTCCTATCCTGTAATAGCCATAACCAGTTGTAAGATATATTCTTAACAACTTGTAGTGTACTAGTGTATAAACATGTCAGGAAGATATAATTTCATGTATCTTCCTAACTATTTCAGGTATGATATAATCAAGCAGGCAAGCATGAAATGATAAACGATAATAAAGATGAACAATCATTATCTAAATCATGATATAAGCAATATGTGAATACAAACTTTTAAGTAAATAAAGTTTTGCATGTTTCTCAGCCCCGAGCTTTGAAATCAGTAAAGATTAAGAAAAGGGGCATATGAACTCACCTTGTTGTGTAGGGATTGACTTAGCTTAAAAGAATGAAGACACGCACTCTTGATTGTTCTTGGTGTTGATTTCACGATCCTGTATTGTTCACACGTTGTATGTAACTTATAAGTATAGGTACTAATTGATTTGAACGTGTACAAGTGTTGACCTTAACTTGATCATCCTTTCATGATTTTGGTCATTATTCGGCCTCGCGTAATTGTGTTAGACTTGTTACACTTGTCCCACTAGGTTTAAGTTATTTTGTGAAGTCATTGCCCTTAAATTACCATTTAATTCACTATAATGATAAAACGAACTTTTTATGTATAACTTAGGTTTGCAAATTAAATGTTATAGACTTTTGTCTCTTAATCATCCCATTTGTCTCCTATTGGATTAACGGTTTTTGTATCATTGACACTTAAACCTTGTGGGCCTCGTGTTGGACCGAATGTATGTAAAGAGCCCAATTTATTTGTATGGTTAGTTATTGAGTCAACTCCAACCCCTTTGGATCACATTAAACTCATTTGTCCAAGTGTTCACTATTGGGCTGTAGGTTTGTGTGTGGACCGAAAGGAATTTTGATGTTGGGCCTGTTTACGGATTTCCTGGGCCAAATGAGCGTGAGCTGAACAAAGGGAATGAGCCCACTACAAGGAGCTGAATCTGTTGCCACTGGTGTGGGCCGAATTTTGCAATATGGTCCAGTTTCATGTGGGCTGTTATTGGGCCAACAGTAATCGAATCCGGGCCAATTGAAATCACGATTGTGGGCCCAAAATTAACCACCGTTGATTTATTTATGAAGGGTGTAGGCCGAATAAGAAACTATGGCTGTATAATTCAAGTAACCCACATGCTATTCTATTTTCTCAAAGTTGGGTGAGCTGATAAATATGTTCTTGGGCCGATTAAGGCTGTTGGGCCCAGAAGACATGTGTGGGCCGAATGGTTTGGCCTGATATTAATCGAAGAGTCACTCCCCCAAGGCAGCGAACCTTAGGGATCGGCTAGTCTTGGTTCGGCAAAAAGGGCACCAATGGTTCGTTGGTTTTTGTTGTGCATGGGTTCGTCTAGGCCTGGTTAGAAGGTTCGTTGTACACCTACGGTTCGTGAAAGGCTCATAGGTTCGTTCCTCAGGCCGGGTTCGTGACATCTAGACATGATGGGTTCGGCGATGGTTCGTGGAACCTCAGAGGGTTTGGCCACTGTAGCGAGGGTTCGCTAGCCATGAAGAAGGTTCGGTGATAGCATGGTTCGCATGAGGAAGCAAGGTTCGTGACCCATGAAGGGTTTCGGCTGATGAAACCTTCGGCCACTCCAGTTTCCCGAACCTTGTAACATCATCATCCTCGTCCCAGATATGGTGCCATGCTTGGTTGTTTTCACTATCCCGCTGTTGTGTTCTAGCCTATATGATGTTCAAATGACGTACTAGAGTCGAGCAGGGGTAGCTTTAAGGCAGGTCCGAAGGTTGGTCGGCCAAAAAGGGTGGAAAACCCTATTTTTCCAGGATTTCTTTTGATCACACCTCGATATCCAGTGGCTTTTTCTTCAGATCGATTGTACTTTCACGTAGAGCAAGTCGAGAGCTTCGCGTAGGCGAAAGAATCACTGAAATTGGTTAAGAAATGAGGGAGTTATGCTAGTTTGAAGGTGTGAAAATGGAGGTTTCTTGTGTTAGCCGGAAATGAGAGAAACAAAAGAGATTGTGGGTGTAAAAATGAGAAAACCCACTCATTTAACCTATTTAATCCCCGTGTGGTGTCCGGGTTCGTTTCGGTTGCTCGGTTCGCATTTTTGTCGCGTATCCGGAATTTTACGCGAAATTAATTTGTAATAAATAGAAGAAGGTTTATTTTGGTTATTTGATGAGTTTCAAAATTGTAAAATGTTAAATATTTTATTTAATTAAATTAAAGTCGTTCGTGTCGTGTTTCGTTTTCGTTTCGTCAGACCGCATCACTTACGCGCGTCTTCGTACAGGGCGCTAACTGTACGAACACGACCGTATGTTTTGCTTTCTGATTTGGTTTTCTAATTATCAGTTATCGTTCAGAACGTTAAACTCACAAATATGTTTGTGTGAATCGTCACCCACGCAAACACGCTGTCAGTTTATTATTCCAGAACGACACTGAAATTTAATTTGAATTGTGTTTCCTCACTGTCGGACTCAACTAAACATCCTGTTATCGCCTTGTTTTCACACTGATTCATCGGCCATCTGATTCCTGTCATCTATGGATATCAGATCGCAACCGATTTGTTTTCGTTGCTTGTTTGCACACTGTAATTTCTCTTGAGTTGTGGTATTTACTGTATTTAAGTTTTCACTTAAACACATACAACGGTGGTTTGTTTTCTGAGTTCTGTTGACACACAACTGTTTACGCACCGTATTCACACACAGTAAATGGTGAAAGTACACACACTGTACGGACTTGCCGGACGGTTTAGTACTAGTTGTCACATCACACCCCGAGCCAGCGGGGTAGGATCGGGTTTCCCCGACGGGTGGAAGGTTCCCGGGGCGCGATATCGTGAGTGATAATCGTAATGATCAGATTGTTTACATTGCACATGATATAAATGAGAAATGCTAAATATAATAGAATTACAAAGTTAAATTACATCAGTATTGTTTATAATTTAACACTGTAAATCTACTGTTAACATCATAAATTTTTATCTTGTATTTACACAAGATATACAAAATAATTTGTATAATGATTTCTTCAAAAGTATGCAGGTCCAAAATACTAAGTCTTCTATCATAAGTCCTAGTCCAAAAGAAATGACTTCTTAATTGACCTGTTCGTCCCCTGAGAAGTCATACAAAAAGATCAAGTCAACACATGGTTGGTGAGTTCACATAGTTTAGTAGTTGAAAATGATTTGAAAATATTCCTTTCGGTAAAGACCCTAACCTCATTAACTTCAATGTAACATCCATATCGGTATGCTTATATATAGGGCATTCCCCTGAGTCGAGCCTACAAGCCCGCCCAGACGCCATCCCACCACATACTAATACGCATATGACACTGTTTTTAATGATAATTAAGCATTTTTACCCTACAAAACCTCTGATTCTCTTGAGTTCATCATAGATACATGATTTTCCCAAAAGTCAATGATAGAAATAAAATGTTAAATATTTAATTAAATAATTAAATAAAAACATTTAAATACAACTAAGACATGATGATTGGGCCTTATTTGACTCAATCAATTAGGCTTAGTTGTTGGTGGTTGTCCAAGTTGTAACCTCTCACACGTGACCCATGTCAGGCATAACTCACAAGGAGTACACCTGAACTGAGCGGGATTTTAATGTTTTGCCAGTTACAGCCTGACCCACTGGTCTTCTGCATCTGAGTGGGACTTTAAGGATATCCTTTGATTCTTGATCTCTTGTGTCACACCCCCAAATTTTCAACTAACGGAATTATACCGTTTGGGAACGTGACAAACCAGGATCTCAGATCATTAGACATAACGAAGACCTCTATATGAATTTCAAAACATATGTTGGTCTAAAACTGTAATATCAAAGTTTCAATGTTTGCGGAAGCGTTTTAAAACCAATAACAATACGTAACAGTTTGAAAATGTAAAGTACAATTTCAAAAACATTCCATGTCTTAATTGAACAAAACTAAAACACTTGAACTGAAATGCATGCATGAGACTCAACATCCTAGTCCCTGCTTGTCCTTGCTTGTGTCTTAATGTCCTGAGAAAACATGTAAATCAAGTCAACACAATGGTTGGTGCATACACAGGTTTAAGTATTCACAATGTTCAAAACAGCAGTTTGAATATCAAGTTTGTAGATAACATAATCACACATGCACAGTCATGATAGCTAGTCATATAAACTATTTACACAAGTGGTCGACACCGAAGCTGACGAGTTGCCATGCTATAGCATGTTTTTGCCTTAACACTATTGTCTAGCACGAACAATAGCAATGTGTGTGTTTGGTCAGTCAAACACTTGCGTAGATCCCATCTACCAAGTGAGGTTTGTCAAACCCAATAGATCTATCTTCAACTACCACGCTTTGCGCTACGGCAAATTAAACGGTTCGAAATGGAAGGCTTTGTAATGCTATGTTTGCACTTAATGTAAACAGCTAACTCATGCAAGTGATATGTATCTAAAAGCGTTTGTTGCACATGTTTTCTCCCCCAAAACAGTTAAAATAAGAAAGGGGCCGTGTACGCACCTGATAATGCGAATTGAATGATCAACTGTTCATGAGTTCGCGTAGACAACCCTCTACGGAAAATCTGTGTCATTACAATAACATCACGTTATTCGTAATGTCAAATCGTGTTTGTGGTCACATACATGTCAACACACGTATGTTATATTGTTTGAAATGTACATACAAAAGTATGTACACCCTCGAGTTTGTTTGTTTAAATCGTATACGTACGTACGATTATACTTACACACGCATAATTATATGCGATCATGTTTTTGGATTAAAAGTATAATTTTATTGTTTCATCTTTCTCGTAATTCCATTTCGGTTCCAACGCATTTTAAACAGGTTAAATCGGAGTCAAAATGAATGAGTTATGATCAAAACTGTAAAAATCTGATTTTTTAATAAAAATGGCAGAGGCAAGGTTTTAACCCGCGACCCCTCACTAAGAACACACACCATCTACCAATCCAACCCGCTAGGGAATCGCAACAGAACTCCATTCTAAATTGTTTTAACCTTCAAACACCCGGTTCCCCTTTGTCCCTTAGCCGAACCAAATGGGTTCAATTTAGCCATAATCCGATCACCTTCAAATCTGAAACCATAGGGCTTCGGTTCTATGGTCCCAAACGATTTCAAGGATGGTTTTAGTTCTATCGTCACTCAACAAAAAGTTCCAATTCGTGATTCTTATTGTTTCGAACGTGTATACTCCCAATCCCCATTCAAAATCATTTAAATTCATAGATGCTAATCAGAAAGTTCATAGGGTTTTCATTAAAGGAATGCTTCCGAAGCTTTCTGTATAATTTAATTTGATTTTTGATCTTGTTTGAATCGAAACCCCCAAAACACATTAATCGAAGAACCCTAATAACCGAATTCGTGTAATTCGATATTAGAACCCCTAAGGCTTTCATTCAAAATGATAGAAGGATTGTGTAGGATTCGATTCTTACCAGGTTTGATGCCAAATTGATATGATTCGACTACAAAGTTGAATTCGACCGACTCTCGATCAAGATCTTTTATTCGAAGCTTCTGTGATCGAATTGATATGTGCCAATGCTCCTAAAGGTGCCGATTTGGGTGTTTAGATGTTCAATTGCAAGAATTTTTTTTTTTTGTCGAATTGTGAGGATTTTATAAGCACTAGTGACGGTTTCATCATTATGAGGTATTAATTTGATTTAATTCGTCATTATGATCGAATTAATTATTGAATTAAGTATCATTAATATGATGATTAATGATAATTTAATCCAATTAAAATTGGTATTAATGCAAATTTCGGTTACAAATTAATTTTAAATGTGGAATTCGAATTTTTGTTGATAAATTACATGAATTTTGACTTCTAAAAATCAAATTCCCTACTTTGATGATACTATAAGTACAATCCTTGTAGTTCTAATGTACCTAGACCCATTTTGACCAATTTTGATCCTTTTTGATTGATTTTATTAAATTTCGTCTCGTTTCTGATAATTTCTTATTAACAGAGTTAATCCGAAATTATTGAATTGTCACAAATCGAATCAATTGAACTATTGTGGGTTAAATTAATCCCTTTTGGCCTCATAAATACAACTAGGCCTACCTTGGGCCTCCTTGGGCCTACCTTGGCCTCATTGGGCCTATCTTGGCTTTATTGGGCCTACCTATTTGTGATTTCGCTATTTTCAGTTAACAAAGTTAATCCAAAAAGTCGGATTGTTACATCATCCCCTTGTTGAAGAGATTTTCGTCCCGAAAATTAGTAAATGTTAGGAGTAGTTAGGAAACTACTTACGAGTTTAAATCGTACGTGTTATTGTGGTTTGATCATTCCGTGTGCTTGTGTGTATTCACACACAGAATCCAATGCTTGCAACATCACAACTAAATGTGATCGTTCAATGTAACTGTTTGTATGTACACTAGTTAGTTCACCTAACTGTGACTGTTTGTGTTTGATCATACTGTGATGTGTAACCTCACACATAGTGAGTGTCCGTAACTGTTTGTACTATGCAACCCCGCACATGGTAAAATGTATGTAACTAATCATGCATGTACTACCATAACATGTAACATATGAAATGTAGCACATAAAATGTATAAATTGTAATGTAGCACAAATGTTTGTAACAAAACCAATTGAACAAAGTGTTTGTATATTGTACTATGTAATCTCACACATAGCAAATGTTTGAATGTAGTCAACACAATAGAAACTTCCAAAATTCATGCGTAACTGTAAATTCACGATTACATGGGCCCCTGTACTCGTCAATTTACCTTACACAATTATTCTGGTTCCTTCTATTTGTAGCACTACTATTGTTCAATCGCTCATGATTGTACCACCATGAAATGTAGTACATTGTTTGAAATCAATCATGTATGTACTAATATGAAATGTTTGTGTTTGCATTCTGCAAAGCTGGTGTTCAGCCCAGTTGTTTATACTAAAATCAATAGTATAAGGTGTTTGTGCTTGTTTGTGCTTACAGTTAGAGTGTGAAATATCACATCATCCCCTTGTTGAAGGAAATTTCGTCCCGAAATTTAACGTGCATTCTTAATGTTTGTTGTTGTTTTGAATAAGTGGGGATACTTTTTCATCATTTGGTCTTCCCTTTCCCATGTGAATTCAGGACCACGTCTTGAATTCCACCGAACTTTGACTATTGAAATCTTGCTTTGTTTAAGTTATTTGACCTCTCGATCCATGATTATAACTGGTTCCTCAACGAATCGTAACTGTTCGTCCACTTGCATTTCGTCCAGAGGTACAATCAATGTCTCATCAGAAAGACATTTCTCTAAGTTATATACGTGAAAGACATCATGAACTCCACTGAGTTCATCCAGTAACTTGAGTTGATACGCTACCGGACCAATCCTTTTTTTAGGATCTCAAAAGGTCCTACGTATCGTGGGCTAAGCTTCCCGCGCTTACCAAATCGTATTACACCTTTCCAAGGTGATACTTTTAGAAGAACTCGGTCTCCTACTGAACTACCAACGGTTTACGACGTTTGTCAGCGTAACTCTTTTGTCGATCCCGAGCCGCTGCCATATGGTTCCGGATTTGAACTATCTTCTCTGTCGTTTCATGTACTAGTTCAGGTCCTGTTATCTGACTGTCACCAATTTCAGCCTAGCACACCGGTGAACGACATTTACGACCGTATAAAGCTTCAAATGGTGCCGCTTGAATGCTTGTATGATAACTGTTGTTGTAAGAGAATTCCACTAACAGTAATTGGGTTTCCCAGCTATCACCAAAATCAATGACACAAGCTCGTAACATATCCTCGAGTGTCTGAATTGTACGTTCACTCTGACCGTCGGTTTATGAATGATATGCGGTACTCATGTCTAAACGAGTTCCCAAAGACTTATGGAGAGATTTCCAAAAGTTTGAAGTAAATCGGGCATCCCGATCTGATATGATGGAGATTGGTACGCCATGTCGCGATACCACTTCCTTTATGTAAATACGAGTCAATTTCTCCATTTTGTCGGTTTCCTTAATGGCCAGAAAATATGCAGATTTTGTTAATCAGTCAACAATTTCCCATATTGTATCACAACCACTTGGTGTACGGTGTAACTTAGTAATGAAATCCATCGAAATCTATTCCCATTTCCACATAGGTATTTATGGTTGTTGTAGTAAACCAGATGGTTTTTGATATTCAACTTTGACTTTAGAACAAGTCAAACATTTGCTAACGTACTTAGCAATGTCGTCTTTCATTGAGGCCACCAATACAGTGCCTTTAAGTCATGATACATTTTGTTTGACCCCGAATGGACTGAATATCTGGACTTGTCCGCTTCATCCATCACGAGTTCTCTTAGGCCACCATCCAAAGATATCCAAAGTCGGTCCATGAAACAACGAGTTCCATCAGTCATGACTTCCAATTGTTTTTCCATTCCTCGTAAGAATTCCTGTTCCAAGTTATCCTTTTCTAAGGCTTCAAGTTGAGCACTGCGTACCTTGTCAGGTAAGTCAGTATGTATCATTAACATAAGTGCGCGAACCCGTCTTGTTGATGTTGTGTCTTTTCTGCTTAGAGCATCAGCTACTACATTAGCTTTTCCCGGATGGTACTTGATTGCACATTCATAGTCGTTCAACAACTCGACCCACAGTCTCTGTCTCATATTGAGTTCCTTCTGATCAAAGATATGTTGCAGACTCTTATGATCAGTGTAAATGGTACACTTGGTTTCATATAAATAGTGTCTCCAAATCTTCAAAGCAAATACCACTACTCCTAACTCCAAGTCGTGAGTAGTGTAATTCTTTTCATGTGGTCGCAGTTGTCGTGAAGCGTAAGCAATCACTTTATCACGTTGCATCAACACACATCCCAAACTTTGAGCAAATGCATCACAATACACCACAAAGTCTTCTGTTCCTTCCAGTAAGGACGAAATCGGTGTATTGCAGAGTTTTTGTTTCAGTAGCTGGAATGCAGCTTCCTATTTATCCGTCCAATCATACTTAGTCCTTTTGTGAGTAAGAGCTGTAAGTGTTTGAGCGATCTTTGAGAAACCCTCAATGAATCGTCTATAATAACCCGCCAAACCAAGGAATTGTCGTACCGCGGTAGGGTCTTTGGTGCTTTCCAATTCTTAATCACTTCAATTTTCGCTGGATCAACATGTATGCCCTTTTCATTGACTATATGACCCAAAAAAAATTGAACTTCTCACATCCAGAAGTCACATTTCGAGAACTTAGCATACAATTGTTCTTGTTTCAATAATTCTAACAGCAATCAAAAATGTTCAGCATGCTCCTCCTCAGTCTGAGAATAGATGAGAATGTCATCAATGAAAACAATGACAAACTTATCAAGATAAGGTTGGCAAACATGATTCATGAGATCCATGAATACAGCTGAAGCGTTTGTCAACCCAAATGGCATGATTAAGAATTCGTAATGGCCATAGCGCGTTCTGAATGCTGTCTTAGGAATATATTCTTCTTGAACTCTAAGTTGATGATAACCAGATCTGAGATCAATCTTCAAATAGTAACTCGAACCTTGCAATTGATCGAACAGATCATCTATTCGAGGTAACGGATACCGATTTTTGTTGGTAACTTTGTTAAGTTCCCGGTAATCGATACACATACGGAAAGTCCCGTCCTTTTTCTTAACAAATAAGACTGGAGCTCCCCACGGTGAAAAACTAGGTCGTATAAAGCCCTTATCCAACAACTCTTGTAGTTGTGTAGATAACTCTTGCATCTCAGATGGTGCAAGTCGATAAGGCGTCCTAGATATCGGTGCTGAGTCTGGTGTAAGGTCGATTCGAAATTCCACCTGTCTGACAGGCGGTAATCCTGGTAGGTCTTCTGGAAATACTTCAGAAAATTCACAAACTACTGGGATGTCTTCGATCTTCTTCTCAGCTATTGGTTTCTCAGTTATAAGTGTTATAACTGTTGTATGACCTTTACGCAGACATTTGTGTGCCTTCATACAAGATATGAGACGCAGTGGCGTACTGCTCTTCTCGCCTTGTACATACAATGTCTCTCTATGTGGATGAGGTATACGAACTACCTTTTCCTGGCATACTATTTCAGCCTGGTGTTTCGACAACCGGTCCATGCCAATGACTACATCAAAACTGCCTAAGGCAATAGGCATAAGGTCAATGTCAAGTGTTTGACCCATCAGGTCAAGAATACATCCCTTAAGGATATGTCCTACTACAATTAACTTGCCTTCAGCTAGTTCTACAGTGTATAGGTTTTCTAGGGCAGTAGCACTTTACAAAATGTACTAGATACAAAATTCCGGTCGGCACCAGTGTCATATAACATAGAGGCAGAGTGATTATTCAAGAGGAACTTACCCGTAAAAACGTTGGGATCCTCCCATGCTTGACGTCCTCCAATCACGAATGCCCTGCCCTTAGCCCCATTGTTGTTCTTATTATTGTTGTTATTGGTGCCGTTGCCATTGCCGTTTGTATTGCTAGCCCCTCCTTTCTTGAGTTGTGGGCAATCCTATTTATAATGTCCAGGCTTGCCACACTCAAAACAACCTTTCTGGATGTTATTCTGGTTAGTTGAGTTTGTCTGTAATTCTCTCTGACAATCCTTTGTAGCATGACTCATCTTCCTGCACCGTTGGCATCGGTACCTATCACATTGATTCCCAATATGATAGAGTCCACATTTATTGCATTTTGGGTATTTACCAATATACCCCTCGGATGACTGCTAACTACTGTTCGAATTGTAATGAGTCTTGTTTGACTCATGCTTCCGGTTCGGAGGAATTGATTGTTGAGTGGGGTTCTTTGAATTGCTGCTATCGCACTTTCACTTGTGGTCTCCCACTTTGGATGCTGCTGTCCATTTAGGTAGAGTTCCTTGTAGCATTGCCTGACCAGTCAGTTGATGCGCCAATCAAACAGCTTGATGTATGGTTGTGGGATTTGCAAATGAGACTAACGCTTGGATCTGAGGTACTAATCCTCCAGTGTACCTCTCAATCCACTTGCTCGGTGGAGTTGTCATGTGAGGTAGAAGTCTGGCTAATTCGTGTGATTGAGTAGTGTACTCCTCGATATTAGGCCCTTCCATTTTAAGGTGCCAGTACTCCTCCTCCAGCTTGCACCTCATTGCGAGGGCAATGCTCCTCCTGTAGTAGCGTCTTGAACCCATTCCAAGTAAGGGCATTGGCCTCACCCAATCCCAATGTTTGCACGTTGGAGTTCCACCAGGTCAATGTTGGACCCTCTAAAGTACCAGTAGCGTACTTGACTTTGTCCTCCTATGGACAATTACACATCTCAGACACTGATTCTGTCTTTTCAATCCATCGAAGAAGTCCAATGGCTCCTTCCGATCCTTTGAAGTTGTGCGATTTGCAGTCCAAAAATGTCTTGAACGTGCACACTGATGTGTTCAACAGTCCACTCGGTGGACCATGTGGTCATGTTTGATGTGTCTGAGTGTAGTTAACAATTGTCTCAGCAATACGATTGCATCATGTTCTGCTGTGGTCATATTGATGTTGCATTTATGTATGCACCTGTAACGGAAATCTTTCCCGCACGATCATTCTAGTTCTTCTTACCCGAGTGACAGTGCCAGTTTGGTGGTATTTTAAGCATGACAAGAAGTTGGGTTTGAATTCTCATCTTACAGTTGGTGAGTTCATAAAGTGGTCCTTGTATACCGTACATGTGGAAGTACCAAGAGCTACAAGGTTGTTGTCGAGGAGTTAGAAAGAAAATTGATGTTTTCTTATCAAGGCTGAAGCCACAACCTTATTAACTGTTGTTAGTGTTGTAAAGAGTGACAGATCATTTGTCATAACTAAAAATTTAGTGGAACTAGTAGATATAGTCCCAAGATAAGGAATGGTATTGTTTGAGTCATTGGGTTTATTTCATCCGCTGACTCGTTGAGCGAGCCATAGGGTCTATTTCATCCCTTGACTTGTTTTAGTGAGTCACAGAGCCTATTTCATCCCCCGACTTGTTTTTGTGAATCATATGGCCTATTTCATCCCTCTAGTAATCCAGTGATCTATCCAGCTGCCTCTCGCATGTTGCGAATCTCCCGATTCATACGTGCAACAAAAACTACAAATGCTTGCTCAGGTGGGTATCTCAGAGTAGGTAATTTCCAACTACTACTACTAGTAGTAGTGTCAGGAGTAGGTGGCGAAAGTACTCGCTCCTTACGCACCAAGCTGCGAATGAGATCAGGGATCCACTGCCAATACTGGCCATTCTCCCTCGGTCGTTTGTGTATCTCCTCATCGTAGTGAATCGTGTCGTCCACTAGCTCAAGTATCCTCTTCTCGGATGCTGATGATGATATGACTTGATGTTCCTTGTCACTAGTAGGTGTGGATAATAATTTCATGTCCGTTACATAATACCATATGTAATTGCTATGCAACCTATTGTGTAAGCAAGCGTGTCTAATGTCTAAAAGTCATAGTCTAAGTCTACCAATGCAAACCTAGTTCGCTATAACCAATGTCTCTGATACCAATCTGTCACACCCCCAAATTTTCAACTAACGGAATTATACCGTTTGGGAACGTGACAAACCAGGATCTCAGATCATTAGACATAACGAAGACCTCTATATGAATTTCAAAACATATGTTGGTCTAAAACTGTAATATCAAAGTTTCAATGTTTGCGGAAGCGTTTTAAAACCAATAACAATACGTAACGGTTTGAAAATGTAAAGTACAATTTCAAAAACATTCCATGTCTTAATTGAACAAAACTAAAACACTTGAACTGAAATGCATGCATGAGACTCAACATCCTAGTCCCTGCTTGTCCTTGCTTGTGTCTTAATGTCCTGAGAAAACATGTAAATCAAGTCAACACAATGGTTGGTGCATACACAGGTTTAAGTATTCACAATGTTCAAAACAGCAGTTTGAATATCAAGTTTGTAGATAACATAATCACACATGCACAGTCATGATAGCTAGTCATATAAACTATTTACACAAGTGGTCGACACCGAAGCTGACGAGTTGCCATGCTATAGCATGTTTTTGCCTTAACACTATTGTCTAGCACGAACAATAGCAATGTGTGTGTTTGGTCAGTCAAACACTTGCGTAGATCCCATCTACCAAGTGAGGTTTGTCAAACCCAATAGATCTATCTTCAACTACCACGCTTTGCGCTACGGCAAATTAAACGGTTCGAAATGGAAGGCTTTGTAATGCTATGTTTGCACTTAATGTAAACAGCTAACTCATGCAAGTGATATGTATCTAAAAGCGTTTGTTGCACATGTTTTCTCCCCCAAAACAGTTAAAATAAGAAAGGGGCCGTGTACGCACCTGATAATGCGAATTGAATGATCAACTGTTCATGAGTTCGCGTAGACAACCCTCTACGGAAAATCTGTGTCATTACAATAACGTCACGTTATTCGTAATGTCAAATCGTGTTTGTGGTCACATACATGTCAACACACGTATGTTATATTGTTTGAAATGTACATACAAAAGTATGTACACCCTCGAGTTTGTTTGTTTAAATCGTATACGTACGTACGATTATACTTACACACGCATAATTATATGCGATCATGTTTTTGGATTAAAAGTATAATTTTATTGTTTCATCTTTCTCGTAATTCCATTTCGGTTCCAACGCATTTTAAACAGGTTAAATCGGAGTCAAAATGAATGAGTTATGATCAAAACTGTAAAAATCTGATTTTTTAATAAAAATGGCAGAGGCAAGGTTTTAACCCGCGACCCCTCACTAAGAACACACACCATCTACCAATCCAACCCGCTAGGGAATCGCAACAGAACTCCATTCTAAATTGTTTTAACCTTCAAACACCCGGTTCCCCTTTGTCCCTTAGCCGAACCAAATGGGTTCAATTTAGCCATAATCCGATCACCTTCAAATCTGAAACCATAGGGCTTCGGTTCTATGGTCCCAAACGATTTCAAGGATGGTTTTAGTTCTATCGTCAATCAACAAAAAGTTCCAATTCGTGATTCTTATTGTTTCGAACGTGTATACTCCCAATCCCCATTCAAAATCATTTAAATTCATAGATGCTAATCAGAAAGTTCATAGGGTTTTCATTAAAGGAATGCTTCCGAAGCTTTCTGTATAATTTAATTTGATTTTTGATCTTGTTTGAATCGAAACCCCCAAAACACATTAATCGAAGAACCCTAATAACCGAATTCGTGTAATTCGATATTAGAACCCCTAAGGCTTTCATTCAAAATGATAGAAGGATTGTGTAGGATTCGATTCTTACCAGGTTTGATGCCAAATTGATATGATTCGACTACAAAGTTGAATTCGACCGACTCTCGATCAAGATCTTTTATTCGAAGCTTCTGTGATCGAATTGATATGTGCCAATGCTCCTAAAGGTGCCGATTTGGGTGTTTAGATGTTCAATTGCAAGAATTTTTTTTTTTTTTGTCGAATTGTGAGGATTTTATAAGCACTAGTGACGGTTTCATCATTATGAGGTATTAATTTGATTTAATTCGTCATTATGATCGAATTAATTATTGAATTAAGTATCATTAATATGATGATTAATGATAATTTAATCCAATTAAAATTGGTATTAATGCAAATTTCGGTTACAAATTAATTTTAAATGTGGAATTCGAATTTTTGTTGATAAATTACATGAATTTTGACTTCTAAAAATCAAATTCCCTACTTTGATGATACTATAAGTACAATCCTTGTAGTTCTAATGTACCTAGACCCATTTTGACCAATTTTGATCCTTTTTGATTGATTTTATTAAATTTCGTCTCGTTTCTGATAATTTCTTATTAACAGAGTTAATCCGAAATTATTGAATTGTCACAAATCGAATCAATTGAACTATTGTGGGTTAAATTAATCCCTTTTGGCCTCATAAATACAACTGGGCCTACCTTGGGCCTCCTTGGGCCTACCTTGGCCTCATTGGGCCTATCTTGGCTTTATTGGGCCTACCTATTTGTGATTTCGCTATTTTCAGTTAACAAAGTTAATCCAAAAAGTCGGATTGTCACATCTTGATTCTCTTGATTTGACATTGATATTGATTTCAATTGATCGTTCATGTTATTGCCCGTATAGCCTGACTACAAGAGTCTTCTATACCTGAAAGGGACTTTATATGTCTGTTACACGTGGTCTTGATTCCCTATACAACTGACATCCACCTTAACTTGAGTATTAATGATTTCATTAGATTATAATGATTTCATTATTTCAATGATTCACACACATTTATGATTTATGATTCCTTGAGTCTCTTGATCTTGATCTTTAGAATTCCCATGATTCACAATGATAATTGATTCTTGATTGTGATTCTTTGTTCTCAGATCCCACACTGAGTTAGGTTTCCTTAGGATATGATCTTTTGATTTTGTTCATTTGATTTCACTTTGACTTTAGATTCTTGAATTTGAGCTTGATGGACTAAGGGTTTATTTAGAGTTTCAATTTAAAGTATTACTCATAAGAGTACTTTAAATTATTTGGTTGTTTGATCTGTTTAATAATTACCTAGACAGGAGTATAGGAGTATCAACAAACATATATATGTAAAAACATATAATAAATAAAAGCATTTAAATAAACAGTTTAAATAAAACAGTTTACGCATGCTTCTCGGCCCCGCGTTTTAAAACAAAAATGTTAGAAAAGGGGCAATGAACTCACCTGTGTTGCTCTGTATTGATTTACCACAAAATGCGCGCGCGTTTGTTGTAACCTATGTATCTTCAGTACCTGAGTTGTTTAAGAGAATTCGCATACGATAAGTATTTATAATAGACGTCGTAACTAGGGTTTGGTCTCGGTGTGCAACTAAGTGTCCTATGATACTAATGTGTTTCTATAACTCTATCTAATCAGTCCAACAAATTACCCAGTAGTAACCTTAATCCCACATAAATCAATTAGAGTCTTTAAGTAAAAACATTTTCAAACTTATTCATTTCGAGTTAACCATTTATTTATAAAAATCATTTAATTACTTTAATAGGATTTATAAGTCATTTATCTTTATTAAAAACATAATAAATTTAAAAGATGAGTGTAAATACATAGTGAGCTTATGTTAAGCCCATTGGGCCTTCCTCGGGCCCATTTATAATACTTTGATTTCCAATGTTTCCCTTTTCAATACATAGGTTTAATTACGCCATTACAGTTTGAGTAAACCACCTAGATTAATTAATCGTATAACTTTAAAGATTTTTCCTAAGGTCTAAGTGTTGATGATTAGATTAACACTCCAACCTTAGATTATTGGTTGACCCATATGATTTCTTGACGGATTTCAAGCGTGTTAACTCTATTGATCTCGACACATTAGCTTATTTTATAAAATGATTCATGAAAGCCTTTATTTGTGGAAAACCCTAATATGGTCCCCATGCATTCATGTTATTTCATATGTAAATCCTTAGATAACCTTCATGTGTGTGCATGAAATGAAATACTACTAGAATTCCATGCACACACACACATTTAATTCCTCCAATGCATGAATTCACGTGGTCCAAACCTTAGCCAACCCTAGTCTTCTCGACCGAACCATCCTGATCATCGAATGAAGGTTGGCCCGAATGGTTGGGGGTCGAATGAAGAGTGTCGAATAGGTTAAGCCGCATGAGTCTAGGCCAGACCGAATGAGCCCTAGTCGAATGAAAGTGGCTTCATGCGCATGAGAATCCGGTCGAATAAGGGTTGCCGAGCGAAAGAGGAGACCATGGCCGAATGTGGTGGCCGCATGTGGCTAAGGCCGAATGAATGGGTGTTGGTCGAATGAGATGTGGCCGAATGAGGGCCTCTCATTCGTGGGTCATTCGGCGAATGAGGGTGGGGCTGGCCATTCGGCGGCCTGAAGTTCTTGGCCATTCGGCCTGTCAAACCACGAAGGGCAGCCATGGTACTCGAGCTAATCTATTCGGTTTTGTTCTAACACTTGTTCCTAAATGATTCTAGAGTGTAGGTGAGTGATTTCTCTAAGATTTCATGGCTTAGAACCGGTTATAATGGGATTCGAACCTAAGAGTTAGAAAACCCTAAAAAACCGAAAAGAATTCTTGGGTTTACCTCAAATCTGTTGGATATGAGCATAGATCCGTTGTACTTTCAGATTCTACAAGTTATAAGGGTTGTTTTGACACCAAAAACACGCAAAACGGTGAAGATTTGAGCAAGCAATCTTAGAGAGAAGTGGAAATTTTAGTGAGAGAAGTGGAAATTTTAGTGAGAGAAAGCTTGAGAGAGGGAGATGAACGAGATTGGGTGTTGGGGCTGGTGGTTGTGGGTTGTTGACACCATAAATGCCTCATTAAATGAGGTGGAAATACCCGGGTTTGTTCGGGTTCGTTCGGTTTCGCGTGGTTTCGCGCAGAAACGTCGATTTCTCGCCATTTTTGTAATGAAACGATCCGGTTTTAAAAGTAGAAGTTATAAAATTATTTTAGGTTGTAATTCCTAATAAATTAACTAAATATCTTTTATTTATTAAAATTTCAAAATATTTAATTAACATTTAAATCGAATCGCGCGGTCATCGCGCGTATTTGTTCGAATCGTCACCCGAATAAATACGACGATAACTACACCTTTCAATATGGTTTTCTAATTATCGGATATCATTCAGAACGTTAAACTTCCAGAATTATTCGTACAAATCGTCACCTATACGAATAATCTGTCGATTTAGCATTCACGTACGACATCCGTGTTGTTTTGTTCTGTAAAGCCTCACATACGTTTATATGTAATAAATCCTAACAATTTATCACATGATGGTTCTATATTGTCACATAATTATCTGACTCAAGAACCATTGTTCTAAACTTGTTTCTCTGAAATGATTATGAATTCTCTGTTTGATGTATGAAATGATAATAGTATATGATATGAATATGAATTCACACTGGAATGCATAAAAGTTGTACCTGATTACTGTTCACGTACTGTAGAGATCACTGTTCCGGTGACGGTTCCGGCACTGATGTTACATTTATGATTGCTGCGCAGACTTAGCAGCAGGAATAGTAACAATGAAGTTCCTGGTCTTTCTCTTCTTGTTGCTGCTTTTGGATGAACTGCCTTGTTCACTTTTTACCTCAGTAGAAACCTTCTTGGCAGTGGACATTGTATCAACTTTCTTTGATTCTTTTCTTGTGAGTGTTCCAGCTTTCACGTGATTATCAGTTAGTGTAACTGATAGACGGATTGCAGCCTCAAGTGTTTTAGGGTTGCTTCCGTAGACTGTGTCCTGAATCTGCGTAGGCAGAACGCCTATGTACTTCGCGATCGCTCTCTCCAATGGTGTCACTAGATGAGGTACCAGCAGACTATACTCGTGGAAGCGAGTATCGTAGATCACATTCTCCCCGCTATCCTGTTTGAGTTCCCAGAACTCAGTCTCTAGTTTCCTCATCTCACTGCGAGGACAGAATTCAGTGGTCATCAAGTTCTTGACCTCAGTCCACGACAGTGCTAGGGCCGCATCAACTCCCCTAGTTTGCTTTTCGCCATTCCACAAAGTCAGTGCTCTCTTTTGGAAAACACTGGTGGCATAGCGCACCTTCAGATTTTCCGGGCAGTCACTGTTAATGAAGGTGTTTTCCATGCACTCAAACCACTGCAGCAGACCAGTGGCTGTCTCAGAACCCGTAAACTTCAGTGGATTACAGGAGTTGAAGTGTTTGAATGTGCAGACTGGTGGGTTTGCACCACCTCTATTCTGATTGAGAGTCTGATTGGCTTGAGTCAGTTGATTCACCAATCCAGTAATAACTGTTGCTAACTCTTGCATGCCAGAGTTGGCATTACCGTTGTTAGCACCATCAGCGTTGCTGTTTGTATCATCCTTGTTGTGATGGCGTGGCGGCATGTTTCTGATGATAATAGAAACATTACCATTTTCAACGTAAGTCATACAAACTATGGTCAAATGAGTTCATTTTAATAATTAGGATTACATATAGGAACTATATTTTTCTCCTATCTGTCGTTAAACTCATAACACTGTAGTAATTTCCTAATATTACACTAACGTATCCTAGTTGGTCATATCTAATATAAACTAACAAGTCCTAAGTTTCAAACATTTCTCACCCTATACCAACAATGACAACCTCCCGATGCAGTGCAACAAGCTTATATAGGGCATACATAGACTTGAACGCAGTCGCATCATCGTCGTCCCACCACCGTTGCATTGCACCACGATTATGCCCTTGCTAGATATTAGGCTGTATCATGTATGTTACCATTATCTCACTTCAAAACCTTTATCCTATGTAGGATAATTTTGAGTGAAGTGGTCTCTAGTTCCCTTGGACAATTAGGTTCGCCTAATGTCTAAGTTCCCCTGACATGTAGGTTTGCCTATTTCTATGTTCACCTAATGTCTAAGTTCACATGACATTAAAGTTCCCCTAATGTCTAAGTTCACTAAAAATCCATACTAACTCCCTATGTTCATAATTATCAATGAGGGTTGATATCATTACTAAGTGCTCTTATTGTCACTAAGTGTTCATATCCTCCCTATAATTTACTCTCATCAAGTGTTCATACCATCACCAAGTGTTAGTATCGTCACTATGCGTTCATATTTTCACCAAGTGTCTATATCATCATCCAAGTCTTCAGTCTATCACTAAGTGTTCGTATCATTCGTTGATCCTATACACCCACGTGTCCAATAAGTGTGCTTCATAAGTGAATTTATTTGTGTCCATAAAATATGATTATCCCATAAGTCAATCCCAACCAAATCCAACCAACATTCCATCAACAACTTTTTCAGCACTTCCTAATAATATCCTAAGTTCCTGACACTGACGGACCCCCAATATACTACAAATGGTATATGTATAGGGCATATGTAGGGGTCAGTCACAACTGCCCCAGCCACCGTCCCACCACCATTGTAGCATACCACGAGTGTGTCCTTGTCTGGTGATGAAAGATCAAACAAATAATTCCTAGAGCAAATAAATTCCTAAGCAGTTAATTTCCTAAGCAATTAATTTCCCAAACGGGTAGTTCCCTTATTCTTCAATACTGACATCCACTTAATGTACCGTAAATGGTATATGTATAGGGCATATGTAAGGGTCAGTCGTAACTGCCCCAGCCAACGTCCAACCACCTTTTCGATACACCACGTGCATGTCCTTATCAAATCATTAGGAAACAAGTAAGCATAAAATCAGTAAGTAACATATATGAATCAAATGTATAACAGGAGTTCAGTTAACATGTAATAAACACATAAGCATGAAATTCTGAATATACTAACTAGTGTATGAAATAATTAATACTAGGGTATCCTACGGTTATAGACTAGGTCAACCATTTCTAGTAACCTAATTCCCTATAACACAGGCTCTGATACCAATCTGTAACACCCCGACCGATGGCGGAAACGTCGGGATGCCACGAGGGATGTGTAGATTGTTCATAAGCTCGTGGGCATCTAATTAAATCATCACATATCAATTAATCAACCAAATTAAGTATATCAAAAATCATGTTCATCATGAATTAGTTACATCAGATACACAAAAGATTTAGCTAACTAACTAAACTCTATTCTTCAGAATTTCAGTTATTTTAGCTAAGTCCAAGAATCCTATGTGATGATGTCCAAAATATGTAGAGCTATCCTGCCATACTTACTTCTCCTCGTTCCCTGAAACATTTGGAAAATCAAGTGTCAACTACGAAGTAGTTGGTGATTAATCATAAGTTTTTATATTTAAAAATGTTTTACAAAATGATTATAAAAGTTTATAGTTTCCTAAGAGAATCCGCATGAGCACCTGCAAGGTAATCCAACACATAACCCAACACACAATCACAAACACAAAATCACATATTTCAACAAATCATAGATAATCAATAACATATACATTCAATCAATCTCAGTCATCAATATCTCCAATTAGTATAAGTGACAATACATGCATCATTGTGAAATACAAGGAATACATGATACCATGATGTTATGGCTTGATGATGTTTCTAGTATGACATATTTATGCTCCATCTGATTTGGTTTGAAATTGTTGATTTAAACTTTGTAAAGCTTCATTAGAGACATGAGTCTCAGTAAGTGCCTCTTATTGTGCTTCACGGATTTGGGGTATTAGACTAGTCTGAATAGTCATCTCCAATGCTCGCACTCTTCTGGGTTTAACTCTATCTTTTCGACTCAATGCATTTGCCACCACATTAGCTTTGCCGGGGTGATAGCGGATTTCACAGTTGTAATCATCGAGTAATTCTATCCAACGTCTTTGTCGCATATTAAGTCCCTTTTGATCAAAAATGTGTTGAAGACTTTTATGGTTTGTGTATATAACACATTTGGTACCATAAAGGTAATGTCTCCAAATTTTCAAATCAAAAATTACAACACCTAACTCAAGATCATGTGTCGTATAGTTCTTTTCATGAATCTTGAGTTGTCGTGATGCATAAGCAATGACTTTATCTTGTTGCATTAGCACGAAACCCAGACCCAAGTTAGAAGCATCACAATAGACTGTAAAGTCGTTGTTACCTTCTGGTAGACTAAGAATAGGAGGATTGCATATCTTGTGTTTAAGCAATTGGAATGCATCTTCTTGTGCTTCGCTCCAAACAAATGGTTGATCCTTCTGAGTTAGAGTAGTAAGTGGAATAGCTATCTTGTAAAAATTGGCGATAAATCGCCGATAGTATCCGGCTAATCCTAGGAAAGAATGAATTTCCGATGGTGTCGTTGGTGCTTTCCAGTCTTTTATAGCTTCAATTTTAGCTGGATCTACATGAATACCTTGCTGATCCACAACATGACCTAAAAATTGAACTTCTTTCATCCAAATATCGCATTTCGAGAACTTGGCGTAAAGCTGTTCTTTCTTTAGAAGTTCCATAATCAGCCTGAGATGAGTTTCGTGATCCTTCTCAGTCTTAGAGTAAATCAATATGTCGTTAATGAAGACAATGACAAATTGATCTAAATAGGGTCTACACACCCTGTTCATAAGGTCCATGAACACCGCAAGAGCATTGGTTAGTCCGAAGGGCATAACCAAAAATTCATAGTGTCCATAGCGTGTTCTGAACGCTATTTTAGAAATGTCATCATCATGAACTCTTAGTTGATGATAACCAGATCGAAGATCAATCTTAGAGAAATAAGTAGCTCCTTGAAGTTGATCAAATAAATCATCGATCCTTGGTAATGGATATCGATTCTTGATAGTTAACTTGTTGAGTTCACAATAGTCGATGCACATTCTAAATGATCTATCTTTCCTTTTAACGAACAAAATTGGTGCACCCTAGGGAGAATAACGAGGTCTAATGAAGCCTTTATCTAATAGCTCTTGTAGCTGACTTGAGAGTTCTTGCATCTCAGAGGGTGCAAGACGATAAGGTATTTTAGCAACAGGATTCGCTCCAGGTACAAGATCTATTCTGAATTCCACTTGACATACTGGTGGAAGTCCTGGTAGTTCATCAGAGAATACTTCAGGAAAGTCACGAATGACAAGAATATCCTGAATAGTTTTCTTATGAGATTCCGTAGTCACCACATGTGCTAGGAAAGCAGGATATTGTTTGTAAAGATAACTTCAAGCCTTCATGCATGATACTATCTTAAGTGTACGGCAAGGCTTGTCTCCATATGATCGATAATACAAGTAGAAACAAATCGCCTTCCTTTCGCCGTCCTCATAACCGGAAAATCTTTCTCGCACTAGTCTTTGATGAATTTGGCAAACAAGGCGGCTTGTGAGTCTTTAGAAGGATTAAAGAACATTGCTTTGTTGATGCTCCTTATATCAAATTTAGGCATGGTACAGAAGTCTTGCGGCCTTTTGTAGAACTCAACTTTTCCATTTCTTCGCTTGATCAGATATATGTCTCTCTCCTTATCGTACATCCAGCAGCATACTTCTGATATGTCGTTGCGAACATCAAATAGATTTCGATCATCGGATATAAATGTGTGCTCTTGAAGATCGACATTAATTTCCCCTATCCAAGTTACTCTGTCTTCCTTAGGCGCTGAGGTCCAGTCCTTTTGCTTATCAAACAAAGCAATGTTCTTTAATCCTTCTAAAGACTCACAAGCCGCCTTGTTTGCCAAATTCATCAAAGACCAGTGCGAGAAAGATTTTCCTTAGGCGCTGAGGTCCAGTCCTTTTGTCTATCCAGCTTCATTTATCTCTCCACCTAGCCCTTCAAAATTAAAATCTTCAAGCAAATCATCGAACAAACCATCAAAGCCAGCTCTTGCAGCTTCATCTGGTTGAACACTGCTAGTGCATATATGTAATAGTTTGCTATTCAAAATTGTAAATTATATAAAGTTTGTATAGGTTCAGCTAAATGTTTGTCTTAGGTTCGTCTGGCCCACGAACCTAGGCAGGTTCGGCGAACCTATAGGTTTGGCAACCAAGGTTCGCCCAGCGCACGTAAGGGTTCGGGCGGCGAACCTAGAGGTTCGACTATAGATAGGTTCGGCTGATAGCTGATTGTATAAATAGAAGGTTTGTCTGAATTCTTCATAACTTTGGAAACTTTGACAGAATTTCAGAAAACCTGAGTGTGTAATTCTCTGTGTGAGAAAACTCTCTGTGTGAGATTGTAATCAAGTGTTTGATTAATACAAGAAGCTGTTTATGAAATTGCTTGTTTTTCTTTGATTCTTTCTATATCAAACATGGATTCCGTACATGCTTGATTGTTTGTAGAGCTTCTAGATCGATCCTAATCAGATTTCACCAAATCTACAGTGGTATCAGAGCCATTTGGTGAAGTTCTATAGTGATTTGATCAAAGAATTCAAGTAATTGGAAGATTTGAAGACTAAAAGATCAATTATGGCTCAAAATTTTCTTTTCTTGTTGATTGATTGCTGCTGTGATTGTAATTTCATCATAAATTGTTGTGAAATACAACAATTTACGATTTGGTGGAGAGAATTTGAAGAATTGGAAGGATTCCCTTCAAATTTTGGAAGGTTTTCCCTCCAGAATTTTGAATTTTGCATTACAGGTTCGTGAGCCGAACCTGTGTTCAGCTAGAACAATAGGTTCGCTGGATTTGGCAACTTTCTGAGGTTCGTTTGGTTTTCAGAAGAGGTTCGTGTAAGGTTCGCTGGCTTTTCTGCAAGGTTTGTCCAAGGTTCGCTGAAAGGTTCGTTGTTGGTTAAGCAGAGGTTCGTTGAGTTGAGGTTCGCTTATCTCAAGGTTCGTGACTTGAGGTTCGCCTGTTTAAAGGTTCGTGATCAAGGTTTGCTTGTATCAAGGTTCGCTTATTTCAAGGTTCGTGACTTGAGGTTCGCCTGTCTGAAGGTTCGTTACTATTTCAGCAGAGGTTTGTCTGGTTCAAGGTTCGCTTGTCTCAGGGTTCGTTTATCTCAAGGTTCGCTTGTGTAAAGGTTCGTTTGTGATCAAGGTTCGCTTGTGTAAAGGTTCGTTTGTGTAAATGTTCGTTTGTGATCAAGGTTCGTGAGGTTGAGGTTCGCTACTCTAGGTTTGTTTGATTGATTGACGGTTCGCCTATTTGAAAAGGTTCGGCAAGTTATTTTTTTAAAAAAGGTTCGCTGATTAAAAACTTGAAATCATGTCAGAGATGTATGCAGCAATGGCTACTCAGAATTCTAAGATCCAGAGCATTTTAATTAGTGAAACAGAAGTGGGAAGTACCAACAAGGTGCCAAAGTTGTTAGATTTGTCTGATTATGACAATTGGAAGGGTCGCTTTGAAACTCATCTTAATGGCACGGACACTAATCTCTTGGAGAGGATTCTATCTCCACATGAGAGACCTAAAGTTGTTGGAACCGATTTATGTCAACTTTTAGAACGACTAGATGTCGATGAGCGTAAGAAGTATGATTCAAAGAAAAGACTTACTGGATGCTGAGTCAGGCTATTCCAAATCAAATATTACATCAATTTGATGAGCACAAGACTTCTTATGGTCTTTGGAATGCCTTGAAAGCTAGAGTTGAAGGTAATTCAAATATGAAGACGATGAAAGCTACAGACATTTGTAAATAATTTGAAAACTTCAACTTCAAGGGAAATGAAAGTCTAGAAGCTTTAATCACAAGATACAGATATCTGCTGACAAAAGTGAGAAAGTGCGGCATCGAATATTCTGAAGATGAGAAGATTGATTGTCTTGCTGATGCTTTACTAGACAAGTGGAACTCTTTAGTGTTGATCTTAAGAGAGAATTTACCTGGACTAACCTTGGTAGAATTTGTTCAAAAGCATGAGGAACAAGAGATGAAGGATAAAAGGAAAGCACGACGAGTGCATGTTACACAAGATCCTTCATTATATGGTGGTTCTGTAGTTACACCGCCTGCTTCGTCTGCCAAAATTCAGACTGCATTTGTGTCTAGTACTTCTGATAGTACTCATGTTCCTTCTACATCTACAACTTCTAGTTCATCCTATTCTAACAACGAAAAGAAGTCTGACCCGATACCACCTCCTGTTCAGCTCAATACTACCACTCTCGGAAAAGTTATTGTTGAAGCTGTTAAGGATCATATGTCTATTATATCTTGTGTTGTGAGTGCATACGATGAACAAGTTGCAGGAAGGATTGGAAATGCAAATCTGACTTTTGAAGACTATGCACAAATCGATGATGATGAAATGGAACTAATTGATACAGAATGGGCACTGGCGAGTGTTATCCGAATAATCAATCGGTATGAGAAGAAGACGGGCAAGAAATTCACTTTCGACCGCAACTCCAAATTTGGATTCAATCCAAAGTCTACTCAATGTTATAACTGTGGTGAGTGTGGTCACTTTGCCAGAGAATGCAAGAACCCTAAGAAACAAGGGAATCTAAATCCGTTCAAGTCACAAGATACTTTCCAGAAAAAGAAAGAAAAATCTGATGATTCATCTAAAGCTCTTGTGAGTCAAGCTGAAGAGGGCTATGACTGGGGGAAGCAGTATGATGAACTGATGGGTGCGTTTATGGCTTCGATGGAAGAAGACTCTGGAAAAGGCAAGGAAAAAGTGGATGAGGTAAATGAGGATTTGCTTGAGATGATTGATAAACTAAAGGTGATGAATGCTCAGCTAACAGCTGAACTGATGGAGAGCACAGAAGCGAATAAGAAGCTGATTTTAAGAGAAAAATCTTTTGACAAGAAGATAATCGATCTTGGTAAAGAAAACGAAGATTTGAAAATCAAAGTTTTACAAAATAACCATGTTGTGTCTGTGCATCTTGAATCAGTTCAGAAGTTAAAAGTAGAATTATCAGCAGCTAAAGCTGAAGCTGAGTTACACATAGGCAAGCTTGAAAATTACAAAAATTTAGCTTATGTCATCGATTACTTTGCGGCTATGCAAAGATCTTCGCATGATACTTCTGGAATTGGTTTTCATGTTATGCCACATCCTCCTAGTTATGTATCAAGACCACAACTTGATCTGGATTTGGAAGTTAATCCGGCTTCATTAAAGAAGATTGTGTCTGACCATGTAACTGAGGATGAGGGAAGTTCATCATCTCATGATAGTGAGTTTGTTGATTATGATGCTCCTATTATCGAGGACATCACAGATTCGGAATTTCCATCTGATATTCTGAGGATGATTGGTCATCAAGTTAATAATGTAGAGAAGAAGAGTCCAAATTTTCAGAAATCAAACTCTGAAATAAAATCAGTCGAGAAAGCAGTGGTTAAACAAAATGTTGTTTCCAAACCAGGATTAAAAGTCAAAACTTCCTCCACTCTTAAACAACTGTGTTTGTCAAGTCTTCCACTACACAGAAAGGAGAGTCGAGTAGTGTTTTTCAAAAACAAAAGGGGTTTTCTGAAAAGGTTGATAAGAAGTTTGTCAAGGTGGTTGACAAGGTTAATCAAATTGGGGCTGGAAACAAAGGAAAATCAAAGCTTTCTCAAACTCAAAATAATTTCAAGATAAAAGCCACTGGTTTGAGGCATAATGTTTCATCTCCATCTGTAGTGTCTAAATCTTTGGGTTCATCTAAGAGTTGTGATAAATCAAAACCAAAGAGTATTTCGCAAAGGAAATGCTACAGGTGTGGGAGATTGGGTCATGTCATTGCTGATTGTGATTTGGATACTTGCCACAGATTTCATTCTTTTACTCCACGAAAAACACGACAGTGTTTTACTTGTGGTGGAAAAGGACATAATTCAGCAAATTGTCCAAATCATAAGATCAGGAAAAGTTTTGTAAATGACAGTCGGGTGATTCAATCTGGTGGGAGTCCTAGGAAAGTAAAGCCTAGTGAGGAGGAAATGAGAGTTCTCAGGAAATTGGATCCTGAATGTGTCTGGGTTAAAGAAGAAAAGAATCAGAAAAGGAAGGTTTTTGATAACAAACAACATGTCAAAAAGTTGGTAAAAAATGCATCATTATTTGATGATGAATTTTATGACAATTTTTCTTATAACCAATTTTCAAAACAAAATGTTAATTCAAACTCTTTTTGGAAATTTAGACACAGGTCAGATGATAATTTTTTTGTGAGAAAGGATGAATGCTTGGAGGATGGGTCTTCAAGAAGTTCATCAAAACCGAATGGCAAGAGGCTATTTAGGGAGACTCAATGCTGGAATGGCGGGAGTCATCCCTTTTGATACTGATCAAAATTTTAATTTATTGTGCAGGTGGCATTCATGGGCCAGATCAACAGTCGATGGATTGTTGATAGTGGATGCTCATGGCACATGACGGGAGAGTTAGGTTTGTTGAAAGAGTTCAGGCAAATGAATGGATGTTATGTTAATTTTGCAGGTGACAAAGGTGGTCAGATTACCGGGTGTGGTAGTTTGACTAATGGTAAAGTTTCCTTTGACAATGTGAATTACTGCAAGGAGTTAACTAACAATCTTTTGAGTGTGTCACAGATTTGTGACAAAGGTTATAAAGTGTTGTTTGATGACAAGAAATGTTATGTGCTTCAACAAGGAATTCAGATTCCTCAAGATTGGATTCTGATGACTGCTGACAGGTGTAAGGATTTATATGTTTTGGACATGGCTAAGGCGGAGACGGTAAATAAGGTAGAGACGTGTCTGGTGTCGAAGGCGACCGAGCAGGATACGAGGTCTTGGCACAGATGGATGGGTCACATACATATCAGGAAGATGAATCATTTAGTACACAATCATTTGGTTGAGGGTGTACAGGTTAAACACTTTAAACTCCCTGATGTGTGTGTGTCTTGCAAGAAGGGTAAACAGAAAAGGAGGTCCTATAAAACAAAAACAGTGTTTTCTATTGATAAACCACTAGAACTTCTTCACATGGATTTGTTTGGACCGATTAATGTGAAGAGTATCGGTGGTGAATCATACTGTTTTGTGGTGACTGATGATTTTTCTAAATTTTCATGGGTAATGTTTTTAAAATATAAATCTGAAACTTATGAAAATTTTGTTTTGTTGGTGAACAGGTTGGAGACTTTATACAAGTTGAGAGTAAGGTGTGTTCGATCAGACAATGGGACAGAGTTCAAGAATCAAAACATGGAAGAATTTTGTGATTCAAAGGGCATTCAACAACAATTCAGTGCACCATATGAACCACAGATGAATAGTGTAGCTGAGAGAAAGAATCGGACATTGATTGAGTCTGCTAGGACTATGCTCGTTGATTCTAAGCTCCCTATTACATTCTGGAGTGAAGCCATAGCGACCGCCTGTTTTACTCTTAACAGAGTGTTAATTGTGAAAAGACATAATAAGACTTGCTATGAACTGCTTCAAAATCGAAAACCTAATTTGGAACACTTGGAACCTTTTGCGGCTCCTTGTACCATGCTTAAGAAAGATGCTAAATTCAACTTTAAGGTTGAAGAAGGTTTCTTTCTTGGCTACAGCCTGCCCAATAAACGTTTGTTTAACTAACGTACGGATGTTGTGGAACTATGGTATAATGTGGATGTTCAAAGACATACACCTATACCTGAAGGCAAAGGTCCAAATTGGCTTTTTGATTATGATAAACTTTTTGAGTCTTTCAATTTGTCTCCAAATGTTACTGATGATGAAATAACCTTTTAGATGTTATATGGTCTGCAGAATTCTGATGATCAAGGTGTTTCTTATCAAGCTGAAGATAATCATCCAACAGAGGAAGGCACTTCAGGAGCAATGAATGATGATTGGTCATCTGATGATGATCAGGATGTATTTGAAGATGCTGTTTCTCATGATCAATATGTTGATCAGAATATCACAAATCTTGATCATAATGTTGGAGTTCCGCAAGTGCCGGTTACGAGAGTCCATGTGAATTATCCTGTGGAGCAGATCATTGGAAATCCATCTGATGGAGTACAGACAAGACGTTAAGTTACAACCGAGGAGAGTTTGTACGTTGAGTTGGAGAGAACTCATGGAACTCAAGAGTTATGGACGCATTCTGCATTCATTTCTCAGATTGAGCCAAAATCTGTTACTGAAGCGATGCGTGAGCCTGCCTGGGTGGAGGCCATGCAAGAGGAGCTGAATCAGTTTCAGAAGCTGGGTGTGTGGCATTTAGCGGATTTGCCAAAGGGAGAAAAGAAGATTGGCTCCAAATGGGTGTTAAAGTTCAAGAGAGATGATAGAGGCATGATTGTTCAGAACAAAGCACGTGTAGTTGTTCAAGGATTCAAACAGGTTGAAGAAATTGATTACGATGAAGTGTTTGCACCAGTGGCATGGCTAGAAGCAATTCCACTATTTCTGGCTTTTGCTGCTCACAAGAAATTCAAAGTATTTCAGTTGGATGTCAAGTCTACATTCCTTTATGGGTCGTTGAAGGAAACAGTGTACATTTGTCAGGCATTGGGCTTTGAGGATCCTATCCACCTGGATCAGGTTAATATCATTGACAAAGCACTATATGGTCTACATCAGGCTCCTCGTGCCTGGTATGAGACACTCTCGACTCCCCTTATTGAATACGGGTTCAATAGGGGTCAGATTGACAAAACACTGTTTTATCGGGAAAAGGGCAAGGATATTATTCCTGTTCAGATCTATGTAGATGACATCATCTTTGGATCTACCGATGAACAACTGTGTTTGGAATTTAAGGAGGTTATGATTGAGAAGTTCGAAATGAGTGCCATGTCAGACATCAAGTTCTTCTTGGGTTTACAAATTGATCAGACTGATGATGGAATCTTCATTCATTAGACAAAATACATTCAAGATGTGCTAAAACGGTTTAGCATGCTTGATTGTAAACCCATTTCCACGCCCATTCAACCCAATCACAGGATTGAGCCTGATATTAAGGGGGAGTTAATCGATGCTACTTTATATCGTGGAATGATCGGAAGCTTGATGTACTTGACTTCCTCTAGGCCAGATATTGTATTTGCTGCAAGTATCTGTGTCGCTATCAATCTAAACCTAAGGTGTCACATCTGATAGCAGTTAAGAGGATTCTTCGTTATCTGAAGGGTACACCAGACATCGGTCTGTGGTATCCTAAGGATGATAACTTTTCCTTCAATACCTATAGCAATTCAGACTACGGAGGATGCAACACTGATGCGAAGTACACTACTAGAGGTGCACAGTTTTTGGGGGAGAGGTTGGTCTCATGGCAGTGCAAAAAGCAGACATCTGTTGCGACTTCAACCTGTGAGGCTGAATATATAGCGGCTGCCAGTTGTTGTTCCCAAGTCTTGTGGATACAACAACAGATGAGAGATTACGGTTTAAATTTTCTGACTACGCCAATTCATGTCGTCAACGAGGCTACTATTGCTATTACCAAGAATCCGGTGTATCATTCACGATCCAAACACATTGATATTCAGTTTCATTTCATGCGCGATTGCTATGAAAAGAAACTCATTGATGTGGTGAAGATACACACCAACGAGCAAAGAGCAGACCTTCTCGCCAAGGCCTTTGACAAAAACCGTTTTGAGTATTTACTCAAATTGAATGGAATTCGGGTCATGGGTGAGGTAATTAAGAATCAACTTCCTTCGTAATCATTTTTATTGAATTAACATCAGATATTTTAATTTTTGTTTTTGTGTGTTTTAGTGTTTACGGGGGAGAAAATTTTAATTTTGAAAAATACAAAAACATTTGAAAAACCAAAAACACAAAAACATTAAAAGTTAAAAATTCTGAGAAATTGATTCGACCAAGTGGGAAATGATAGCACATTGTTTGCAACTGGAAGCATATCTGTATCATTAAGAACTTAAACATAGAGAGCAGTTACAAGTACTAAGTATGATGTGTTAGTAGGTTTATAACTTAGTTAAGATGAATTTAAACAAAAGTTTGATTATGCTTTATAAGAAACAAATGCTTAGAATGCAGTACTTAGTCTTGTCCTGAATGAGTGATAATTTTTCATACAAAATGTTTCTTGAACAAAAAGTCAAATGACTAGGATTGATCATGTGTTTAATGTTCAAAAGAAATTCTAATTTTGTTTTTATTTTATTTTAGTTTAAAGATGAAACATTCTTTGTGTATACTTACGTATCGACCTGATTGTTATAGCTTTAAACAATTCAAGTTTGTTTTTCTTGGTTCTGATTAAGATTTGGACAATCTCTGCGTATATGAAAATATCGAACTGATTGTTAAAAGCTTAATCTTAAATTATTTTTCTTAGTTCATTTTCTGGATCATTTGAGCATACGTAAGTATCAACCTTGATTCCAAGAATTTGAACAAATTCAACTTGTTTTCTATTTTGTTATTTTCAAAAAGAAATTCTGCTTTATTTTTGCATGATCAGGCTAGTTAAAATTTGAAGTAATAAGTTTCATAAACATTTATGTTTGATTAGTTATTCACAAATCGGGGATGTGTTCAAGTAAATGGACATTAAAAGGTATTTAATAATTTTGTTTAAATTGATATCTTGCCTAAGTAATTAAACTTAAAAAGGATAAGTATACTGACAATCATCGTGGGACTGTAATTTGCAAATAAATATATTTATTAATTCAATCAGATGTGTTGATAATTGTAAAACAATATGATCTCATGTCTGGATCTTTCTCAAACAAAAAGATTTAATTTTTTTTATTATAGTTAGATTGGTTGAATTTGTAGTTTAATTGTTCTAAAAAATTTTTAAAAAATTACAAAAAGATTTTTATTTTTATCTGATGTTAAATCAATAATTTTTGATTACTTGTTTGACTTTGAAACATTTAAACATGGATTTGTTTTGAAATTTTAAATAAAAATCAAATTTTAAAAAGGTTCGTCTGATAAGGTTTCTGAGAAGGTTCGTCCACAAGGTTCGTTGGACAGGTTCGCTGATCAGGTTCGCTGATTTCGCTGGTCTGGTTCGCTGGTCAGGTTCGCCGGTCAGGTTCGCCTAAGAGGTTCGTCTAAGAGGTTTGTGAACAGGTTCGCCTGAAAGGTTCGGTTAAAAAGGTTCGCATATATAAACCAGGTTCGTGAGTGAGGTTCGTCACTTTCGTTCTGTTCATAGCCACGAACCTGCAAGCTTCGATTTTTCGAATTTTTATTCTGAACCTCCTAAGCTTTTTCGTTGACATCATTAGACTCGTAATCAGTTTGTTATCATTTTTAGGTAGATATCTTTGATTTTGACCGGTTGATTTAAGAGATATGATAGATTTTAGGAGTTTTAAAGTTGAACATGTTTGTTTCAGTTAAAACTCTTTTAAATCTGTTTTTTTGATAAAACTTGTTTTATTAAAGTTGGTTATCGTTGAGTTTCAAACATAGGGATATAAATTTTTTCATGAATTTCAATGATTTGAGAATTTGATTTTTAAACTGGAATAGGTTCGCTGGATGAAGTAGGTTCGTTAGATCGAAGGTTCATCTGAATCTAATATGTTCGTGGCGAACCTCTGACTTTCAATAGAACCGAACCTTATTGGTCAAGGTTCGTTTGACCAACAGGTTCGTTTGACTGAAGGTTCATTCATTCTAAGGTTCGTTCATTAGAAGGTTCGTTCAAAGGGTTAGGTTCGTCTAAGACTTAGGTTCGCCTAGCATTAGGTTTGTCTCAGGGAAGGTCACTGGGTTCTATACTTAGGAAATTTTTGATTTTTTTTAATTTTTATAATTTTGTAATTTTTGTTTCTAATTGTGTTTTCTTTCTAATTGTAGAAATGGCGAATCTGAGGTTCGGAGACAAACATAATGTTTGTGCTTACTTAGATCCTACGACAAGGAATGGCAAAGATTATCGTCCGATGATTGAGTTTCTACGTCGATTAAGGATATATTATGCCATATCCAACTCCTTTCAGATCTACGGATCCCATATTCAGAGTTTCTGGGAGTCTGAGAGACTGATTTCTGTCGATGAAGAGTATGTTATAGAAGCGAATGTGCTTGGTCAAGCAATTCGTATTTCTGAAGCATATATTAGGCGGGTGTTGCAGTTTGGAGGTGAGCCTGCTGGTATGACTCTCATATCAGAAAGGTGTATCAAAGGGTGTTGTTTACGGATTAGATACTTTGGAGCATACAATGTGACATCCATTAAGAAGGGAAAGCTTCATCTTCAATACAAGCTGCTAGCACATGTATTACTGCATTGTCTCAGTATGAGGAAAGGGACGTTTGATGAGCAAAGGGATCTTATGAGGTCAGCTATGGTAGCATTGATATTGAACAAACCGTTCAATTTCTCTGCGATGATATTCCGCTACATGTCTGACAACATTGCTAAAGCCAAGGATAGATTTTATATGTACCCTCGCTTTGTGCAAATGCTCATTGATGAGAGGTTGCCATAACAGATGGTTCCCAGAGAGAATTCTGACCTCCTAAAGCTTAAACACATGACTGACTCGAGTCTTGGTCAGGTCAGAGTGTACCAGAGGAGTGGAGATGCTATATTGGAGAAAGAATTGATTGGACACTGTGCCAGGGCTAATTATTTAGCACCTGAGGATGATGCATGGAGGCATGCAGAGTCTGGTTCTGACAATGAAGAATTTGATGATAATGATAATCAGCAATCACCACCACCTCCTCCAAGGCAATAGTCAAGGAAGTCTACTCGTCAATCTTCCCAATCTCAACAACAAGATCAATCTTTTCAAGAACAAAGTTCACAGAAGCCTGTTAATGTTGTGTTACCTGAGCAACAGGATAAACCTGCTGATGAAGATAGAGGTGAAGTGTCTAGTGAATCAGAGTCAGAGTTGGAAAGTATTGTGATGGGAAGTACAATGATTAAAAGATTAAAGAAGAGGACTGCTGCTGACCAATCAGAAGAAGCAATAGAAGAAAGGGTTGATCCCAATTTTGAAGTTGAGGAGCCTGAGTCTTCTAGGCCTAAGAAAAAGAAGAGAATGGCTAAAGAGCCATATGAAAAGAAGAAGTCGAAAGCTTCTAAGACTGTTGTGTCTTCATCTATTGTGACTTCTACAATTCCTACTTCATCTATTCCTGTGACTTTATCTTCACCGGCTACTATTCTTGATTATTCTGCAACTACATGAGTTACAGTTTCTGTGTCTACAATTCCAGGAGGCTTAGGGCAAGCTCCTGAGTATATGAATGTTGCTTCTTTTATACCATTATTCATGGATTCTACTACTGTGTCTACATCATTGCCAGAGACTTCATTTCATTCTGCTTCTATTCCCAGAGATGAGTCTGTATTTGAAGGATTAGATAACTTGGGTGATTTAAATTTCACAGTTGATTATGACGACACATAGTTTAGAAAAAGAATCTCTATGTTGGCAAAAGAGTTTGATCTGTACAAAATGAAAAAGGATAAGACTAAAGCTGATCAACCTTCTTCCTCGGGCACAAATGAACTTGATGAAATGAAAGCTCAGATTGCCAACTGATCAAATGGAGAGAGGAAGATGTAGCTGAGAAGAAACGTTGAGTGAAAGAATAGATGATTTGGAATTTCTGGTTAAATTACAGAATGTTGATATTGTAGAGTTGCAGAATCAAAATAGTGACTTAAGACAAAAGAGGAGCTGAAGGATAAAGATTCTCAAGTTAAAGCTTCTGACTCTGGTGCTGAGAAGGTGGTTGTTGATGTGGATGATGATGAAGAAGAAGAGGAAGAGGAGAAGTTAGATTATGGTGATTCTGATATGGATGAACATCCGAGCTTAAATGCTCATGATGCTGATGAAGATGGTGATGGTGGTTTAGGTGGTGAGTGTGGGTCTGGTGAATTGAATTCGGTGACTAGAGCGATTGTTTTGTATGATTCGTCAAAGATTGCTATGGAAGCTACTCCTGTTAGTGTTGTGTCTACTGATAGAACTTTTGATTGTAATGATGTTGAAGTTAATGATTTGACTGAATTGGAATCTCAGACAGTTGTTGATTATTCTTTGCCCACATTTCTTGATTTGTTTAAAATACATTCTGATGTTGACTTGCAGATAATAATAGTTGAGAATTCAGTGGAGAAAGATTTAGAATAAGGGGAGATTGCTGGAGGTTACTCTACAAAAGATTTTAATGATTTGTTTGAGATTGATGCTGAACAAATGTTTGATTTTGAACCTGAACAAAATATTGCAGAATCAAAAGTGGCTCTAGTTTACGGTCAAATGAATGAACCGCCGGGAGCTCGTAAGACGATGATTTGAATTTATCTGATTTTGAGAAGGATGATATAATTTATGAAGACTTGTACAACATGAACACTTTAAAGAAGATTTTTGAACATGGTGGTGTGTCTAGGATATCATTGTCTCCAGTTAAAGAATAGACAAACACGGATTTCTGGAAAAAACATCAAAAGGAGATGAAATACATTATTGATCATTTGTATATTTTCAAGAAGATGATTGAAGTGTTAGACGACAAAGTTCAAGACAACCAAACTAAACAATTCAAAAGATTTAAGCTTGGATCCAAGTCTAAGATGATTGGAAGAATTGTTAGTTATGGTTACTTTCACAATATTCTAGGAAGTCTAGATGAAAAAGGATGCTATGTGGTGAAGAGAATAGATGGCTGTCAATATTTCGGTAAAACTTTAGACTTGATGAGTTTACCATCCTTTGAGTTCATGACATTGTCAAGACTGAAGATGATCAAACCTATCCAGACAAAACATAATGAAACTTTTGAGAAGTTGTTGAAGAAGGAAGCTAGGACTGGATGGATTTGTTATCTCCTCAAGTTAGAGATAGGATTCATGGATATGCAAAGCCAACAGTATTCAAGAGACCAAGATTGAGGATGATTGAATAGAATTGGAATCCTTATTTCAAATTTTGGTTCTATGATGAACAGACAGCTGAAGCAGTGATTCTGTTGCAACAAGAAGACAGATGGAGAGTGATTAGGATGTTAGATCCTGTGTGGATTTTCAACTGTTCGAAGGACGATATTGATTTACTCAACATGGCTGAGATTTATGCAGATGATGGTTACCATGATGTTGGGATAAGCTACAAAGACATGGCAGTTCAGTATCAAACCATTGCTCGATGTGTTATATTTTAGGTATACATTCTCGATGCAATTGGGAAGATGTGAATTACCGATATGTTGAATTGATGAAGGTTCAGAAAGAAAGGGATGAGAGAGATGACAAGTTGCAAGCTGAAAGATTGGCAAAGATTCCTCGTTCAGTTGTAATACGAGTGGTGGATAATATTGTTGGTGACGATGTTGGTGAATCAAGTGGAGTGAAAGACAAAGATGAAGACAAAGCTGAAGATAAAGACTGAAGATTTTTGATAGCAAATATTAAGGGGGAGTTTGTTAGTGCATATATGTAATAGTTTGCTATTCAAATTTGTAAATTATATAAAGTTTGTATAGGTTAGGCTAAAGGTTTGTCTTAGGTTCATCTGGCCCACGAACCTAGGCAAGTTCGGCGAACCTATTGTTTTGATAGGTTCGGCGAACCTATAACCTTAGGAAGTTTCGGTGAACCTATAGGTTTGGCAACCTAGGTTCGCCCAGCGAACCTAGAGGTTCGGCTATAGATAGGTTCGGCTGACAGCTGATTGTATAAATAGAAGGTATGTCTGAATTCTTCATAACTTTGGAAACTTGGACAGAACTTTGACAGAATTTCAGAAAACCTGAGTGTGTAATTCTCTGTGTGAGAAAACTCTCTGTGTGAGATTGTAATGAAGTGTTTGATTAATACAAGAAGGTGTTTATGAAATTGCTTGTTTTTCTTTGATTCATTCTATATCAAACATGGATTCTGCATGTGCTTGATTGTTTGTAGAGCTTCTAGATCGATCCTAATCAGATTTCACCAAATATACAAACACAATATCCAAAAAGGATATCATTAAGAATATCTCCAAAGAGATCATCATAGTCGCTCGTGGATTTGTCGGATGAGGATGGATTTCCTGTGTCTCCTCCCTGATCTTTATCATCTGGAGGTCCATGATCCTTATTGTCTGAGGAATCCTTTTTTTTCATGCCACCACCATTATCATCATCGTCATCATTGTCATCATCACTGCGATCCTCTTCCTTATTCTCATCCTTGTCATCATCATTGGATTCTGAGGGCTCTATTCCCTTAAGTTTGTTAATTTCCTTGGCCTTGGATCCAGCAAACCTTAGGGTTCGTTCGAGTGAGGGTTTGGCCGTGGTTCAGGTTCGCATTCGAAGGGTTGGGCTGTCAGGTTCATGGCTAGGAGCTTCGGCCAGGTGATTCGTTCAAGTGGAAGCTATAGTTTCGCCCATGCAGGTTCGTGGCTCCCTCATGGGTTCGGTGGATAGAAAGGTTTGCATGGAGGGGAGGCTCGCTGCGGGAGGTTCGGTGTTGGTGGTTCGCAACAGCTAGGTTCGTTGGTCCTAGGTTCGGCCAACCTTTGTGCCCAGCTCCAACTAGGTTCGGCTGGTCTAAGAATCGGCCAGCCTAGTTCCTTCGTGACCTGCTACCGCTCACCATCATCTTCATCGAAACTAAACTGTTCCAGGTCGTTCCCAGGTTAGTGTTATGCGATGAAAGGTTCTCGAAGGTGTAGGGTTGGTTGCAAGGGCTCTAAGCTGGCTCATGTTAGAGGTCAATCAACAAGAAAAATGAAAACCCTACTTTCACGTGGCCTTAACAGCTTATTACCTCTATTTTGAGTGGATAAATACTCAGATCGGTACTACTTCTAGGTAGAGGATGATAGTAGCTATGTTTGGACACCAAGAACGCGAGATTTCACCAAGAAATGAGCTAGATCTTGCGGTTTAAAGTCTTGGATTTGTAGAGAGAGAGAAAAAACGGGTGGGAGGTTAGAGAGAGAGGATGAGATGGAATAAATGAGAGAAATGGGTTCATTTGGGGTATATATACCCGTGCGTTTTCGGGTTCGTTTTTGTTGCTCGGTTCGCGTCTTCGTTGCATTTCCAGAACGTAAAGCGCTTATTTTTCGTATTTAAGCAAAAATAATTTATTTATTAACACTTAGAAAGTGGTTATTCCTAGTAAATCTTTCAAGTTTTTTTATTAAATTATTTCATCGAAAATGATTATTTTAACTGTTTCGTCAGATCGTCTCACCTTTGCGCGTATTTATTCAAATCGTCATCCGAACGAACACGACGATGGTTTTGCTTTCTGATTCTTGTTTTCTACTTTTCAGTCATCATTTCCGAACGTTAAACACACAGATATGTTTGTGTGAATCGTCACCCACTCAAACACACTGTTAGTTTGTTATTCGGCAACGACACTGAAATTATGTTTTGAATTATGTTTCCTCACTGACGGACTCAACTAAACTTCCTGTTTTCATATTGTTTTCGTACTGAGTCATCGGCCATCTGATTCCTGTCATCTATGGATATCAGATCGCAACCGACACGTTCTTGTTGTTTACTTGTACACGGTTGTCTCTCTTGATCTGTCGTATTAATTGTACTTAGGTTTACACCTAGATACATACAACTATTGTTTATCGTGAGTTGTTGTACTTACGGTATTTAAGTTTTCAGTTGAATACGTACAACTGTTTATTGTTTGTAGAGTTCTGTTATCACAAACACTGTTCATGCATTGTATTTACACACAGTAAATAGTGAAAGGACACATACCGTACGTCTTGCCGGACGATCAGGTACTGGATGCCACAGTCTCCCCTTGTTAAAGAAATTTCGTCCCGAAATTTCTGCATCATTGTTGGGCTTTACTTCTCAAACAGGTGGGGATACTTTGTCCTAATGTGATCCTCACGCTCCCAGGTAAATTCTGGTCCGCGCTTGGAGTTCCAACGAACCTTTGCAATAGGGATACAACATCGCTTTAGCCTCTTGACTTCACGATCCATAATCTCTACAGGTTCTTCAATGAAATGTAATTGTTCATCAACTTGTATCTCTTCCAACGGCATGATAAATGATTTTTTCGCTAGACATCTCTTGAGATTTGATACATGAAATACGTCGTGCACTCCACTGAGTTCATCAGGGAGTCTGAGTCTGTATGCCACAAGACCTATGCGTTGAGTTATTTCAAATGGTCCGACATACCTTAGTTCTAGTTTGCCTTTAGCCCCAAACCGAACTACGCCTTTCCATGGGGACACTTTCAACATGACTCAGTCACCCACTTGGAATTCCAAAGGCTTTCGCCATTTTTCAGCGTAACTCTTTTGGCGGCAACGTGTTGCTTGTAATCTCTGTTGTATCTGGGCTATCTTATCAGTAGTCTCTTAAATAAGTTTAGGCCCAGTGATTCTGTTGTCTCTCACTTCGGTCCAACAAATTGGAGACCGACATTTTCTACCGTACAGTGCTTCGAATGGAGCACATTCGATACTGCTGTGGTAGTTATTATTGTAGGAGAACTCAATGAGTGGTAAATGTTTATCCCAACTTCCGCCGAAGTCTATGATGCTTTTCCTCAACATATCCTCAAGGGTTTGAATTGTTCGCTCACTTTGTCAATCCGTTTGTGGATGATAAGTAGTGCTCAAGTTGACACTTGTCCCTAGAGATTGTTGCAATGATTGCCAGAACCGCGAAGTAAATAGGTTGTCCCAGTCTGAAATAATAGACAATGGCACAACGTTCCTCACTACTATTTCGTCAACATAAAGTCTTGCTAGTTTTTCCATCTTGTATTTTTCTCTGATCGGCAAGAAATGTGCGGACTTGGTCAATCGATCAACGATGATCCAAATCGAGTCGTGTCCATTGGAAATGCGGTGTAGCTTGGTAATAAAATCCATAGCTATTTGTTCCCACTTCTATTGTGGTATTTGTGGTTGTTCCAGCAAACCTGACGGTTTCTAGTGTTCAGCTTTGACCTTGGCACATGTTAAGCATTTGCCAACGTCAGTGGCAATATCTTTCTTCATACCCGGCCACCAATAAAATGACCTAAGATCTTTGTACATCTTATCAGCACCAGGATGAACAGAGTAACATGTCTTGTGTGCCTCGTCAAGTATGAGTGTTCGAAGTTCATCTACTGCCAGAATCCAAACGTGATGCTGGAAATAGATAACTCCATCTTGTTTTGTTTCGAAATGTTTCTCGGCTCCACAATCGAGCTCGTGTTTCAAATTGTCTCTTGCCATTGCTTCTTGTTGTGCCTGTATGATTTGATCTCTCAGACTCGTTTGCACGGTCATTCCCATTGCTCGAACGCGCAAGGGTTAGACCCTTTCCTTCTGACTCAAAGCGTCTGCAACAACATTCGCTTTGCCCGGATGGTATTTGATCACACGGTCGTAATCGTTTAGGAGCTCAACGCAACATCTCTGTCTCATGTTAAGCTCCTTTTGATCAAATATGTGCTGTAAACTTTTGTGATCCGTGAAGATAGTGCATTTGGTACCGTACAGGTAATGTCTCCAAATCTTTAAAGCAAAGACAACAGCTCCTAGTTCTAAATCATGTGTTGTGTAGTTCTTCTCGTGTATCTTCAGCTGTCGTGAGGCATAAGCAATGATGGGAAGCATCACAGTATACTACAAACTCATCATTGCTTTCTGGGAGTGTTAAGATTGGAGAATTGCACAATGTTTGTTTCAATGTTTGAAATGCGTCTTCCTGTTCCTGTAATAACCTGCCAATCCCAAGAATGATCTGATCTCTGTCGGTGTTGTGGGCACATCGCAGTTCTTGATTGTTTCAACCTTGGCAGGATCCATATGAATACTATTACTGTTAATCACGTGACCAAAAAATTGAACTTCTATAAACCAAAATTCACACTTGAAGAATTTGGCATAGAGTCGTTCGTCTTTTCGGAGTTCCAAGACTGTCCTGAGATGTTGTTCATGTTCCTTTTCGCTTCTTGAATAAATGAGTATATCATCAATAAAGACGATAATGAACTGATCTAGGTACGGATTGCACACCCGGTTCATTAAATCGACGAACACGGTAGTTGTGTTCGTGAGTCCAAATGGCATCACCATGAATTCATAGTGACCATATCGGGTATGAAAGGCCGTCTTAGGTATGTCTTCCTCTTGAATCCGGAGCTGGTGATAACCTGAACGCAGGTCTATCTTTGAAAAGTCTTAAGCTCCTTGCAACTAATCAAACAAATCATCAATCCTCGGTAACGGGTACCGATTTTTGATGGTGAGTTTGTTGAGCTCTCTATAATCAATGCACATTCTGAACGATCAATCCTTCTTCGTAACAAAGAGAACTGGAGCTCCGCATGGTGAGAAACTCGGTCGGATGAATCCCTTGTCGAATAGCTCTCGTAATTGATTGGACAGTTCCTGCATTTTTGATGGTGCAAGCCTGTAAGGAGACATAGCTAAAGGAGTCACTCCCGGAATTAAATCGATTCGAAACTATACCGATCTCTCCGGTGGCAGTCACGGTAAATCATCAGAAAACACGTCCGCATAGTCTTTCACAACGGGTACGTCTTGAATCTTGATCGCTTTCTTGTCTTCCTCTGCCACGTGAGTGAGAAATGCGATACATTGTTTTCGTAGGTACTTGCGAGCCTTCATACACGATATTATCTTGACACTGCGGTTTGCTTGATCTCCATGAATTTCCAAGACTCGATCGTTCTCCAATGGAATACGTAGTAGCTTTTCGGAACAGATGAACTCAACTCTGTTAAGAGACAGCCAATCCATTCCAACGATGATATCGAAACTGCCCAGCTCCATCGGTATCAAATCGATGGAAAATGTGTGGTCACCAAGTGTTAGTGGGCAATTCCTAAGTACTGTGTCAACTGTGATCTGTTTGCCATTAGCTATCTCAATTATATAAGGGAGTCTAATGATTCATCAACATGATTAAGATGGCTAGCAAAATCGGATGAGATAAAACTCTGATCCGCACCAATGTCAAATAATATAGATGCATAAAAATCAGATAAGAGAAATGTACCCGTGACCACATTCGGGTCTTGTCGAGCAGCAGCCACTCTAATCTGAAAGGCTTGTCCTCTAGCTGCTTGAGCCCTTTGTTGATTCTTCCTAGGACAATCCCAAGAAAAGTGTCCAGGCTCGCCACAGTTGTAGCAAGACCTGTGATCAGTAGCAGCAGTAGTAGCTGCATTGTTGTTTCTGTTCGGAGCCCCCATGCTCCTACATTGGTTAGTCCAGTGTCCAAACTTCCCACAGTTAGTGCATTGTCTGCACTGGGTGTTTGGCAGATGATGATACTAGCAGGTGTTGCACAATGGTGCTGTGCTAGTGTAGGGCATCTTGATCTGTAGAGGTAGTGGTTGGTTGATCATCGGTGTTTGGGTGGTTTGCAGCAAATTTCTTAACCACCTTCTGTTTCTTAGCTAGGCATCTGTCTGGCTTTCATGAACTTCCAACCTTGGTTGAGTCAGCTTCTTTCTTCAAAGCCCCGGAGGCAACCATTACATCTGTCAAAGTTGCCGATAGTGTAACAGCCATCTCCATGATGGTGGGGTGAGTAGAAATCACGTGCCCTTGGATACAAGCAGGCAATCCACCAACATACCGCTCTATCCTTTTCTCTAGTGTTGGAGTGCCAATGTATCTAACTCATGCAATCGGGTGGTGTAGGCCAGATGTCCAGCACCAATCTCGACAAGATTGAGTAACTCAGTCTCAACCTTCTTGAGTTCGTTCCTAGGGCAAAACTATGCCCGCAGCATAGCCTTCAAATCATCCCAAGGCATAGACAGAGCTTCATCCCTACCCCATGTCTGTACTTGTGCGTTCCACCATGTTAGAGCTCGTTTGTTGAACGAGCCAGCAACATACCTCACCCTTTGCTGATAAGGATAGCCACTGATATTGACGGTTTTTTCCATCTTCTCCATCCATTGGATCAAGCCGACGGCACCCTCACTGCCACTGAAACTCGGTGGCTTGCATCCTACAAAATTCTTGTAGGAATAGTCCTGATGGTGGCGAGTGTTACCGCTGCCTTCTCCAGGTGAGTTGGCGATGTTGTTACTGTTGTGGCTGTTGATCTTGTTCATCATATCAGGAATCACATCCCGCAGTTGACTGGTCAGCAGTGTGGCCAGTGCTATAGTAGCAGGATCCAACTCATGAGCAGGTGGTGGCGGAGGAGGAGGAGGTACATGTGGAGGAGAGTCAGGTGGTGTCGGTGTCGATAAATGAGGAGCTGAATCTTATGGAGGTGGTAGTAAAGCTGGTGGTGGTCTTCTTGGCGGCATTCTGATCATAACCGAAAGAAAGTCGGTTAGTGCAATGATCAGGCATAAGACGTATGCAAATAGAATCCTATGTTGTATGATCTCTACATGAGGGTCCCTATGTTATAGTCTAGGCCAAACCGTTTAAGTAACATGACCTATATTTCTCTATAACCATGGCTCTGATAACAATCTGTCACACCCCAAGCCGGTGGGCTGGATCGACTTTCCTGTCGGGCGGAAGTTTCTCGGGGCGTGATATCGTTTGATAATCATAGTGATCAGATTGTTTGCATAGCACAAGATTTAATAATGAGAAATGCTAATATGACAATGATATAAAAATACAAAGTTAATTACATTCTTTCTTCATAATTTAGGTAAGTAAATCTAATCAAAAGAATCAATGAGTTTCCATCTTGTAACTGTACAAGATCTTCAAAAGATGATTCATTGTTTTCTCATTTCAAAAGTATGCACGGCACAAAATGTAGCTAGGTATTCTAAAAGTCCACTAGCTATGTCCCTGAATACTTATGACTACACATGTTCGTCACCAGAGAAAACATGCATTTAAACAAAGTCAACATTAGGTTGGTGAGTTCATAAGTTTGATAATTGAAAACCTTGAATTGTTCACATACAGAGTCACAATGTCATACATGTTACTTGTAGATTGTTTAATTCACCCGTTCTCACAATGGCTTCTCCATTGTTATACTTACAAGTAGTATCTCCTCTTATAGTTATGTTTATATATAGGGCATATGTAGGGGAACAAGCCCTAGCCACCATCCCACCACATACATAATAGAACTTAACACCACTTGCAATACAACTATAGATCCCCATTTTCATTTCACCCGTCCGTTAGTATTCATCACCCATTGTATCTTATGTAGAATAATGTTATAAGAGGGGTTTAGTTATCAAACCGAAGTATTGATAAACCCTCAATGTGTTATGGAAATTAGATTAATTTAATCTAATCCTAGTTATTATTCTATTTCTTGTGGGGTTAACTGTTAATCACTTTTAAATAATAAGAGTTATAGTTAACCAATTGATATTTGTTCTCGACTTGATGTGCATAGAGCCTAAAAGGAATCTATTGCAATCCTCACGTGATCAGATTACAATGCATCCGATTTACCTCTACCACTTTATATTACTCTAGGCCTTATCGAAACTGTTACAAGTAATATGACAGTAGAGAAAATATATTCCTCAGTCTACTAGTCAACACGAAACGATGGATTAATTAGATTGTTTATTTTACTTGTGTGATCATCGATCATAGAAATGAAATAAAAAAGAGAACTTAATTTAGCAGCTCTTTCCGTAAGTATATATTTGATATAGAAATCGAAAGGGTTGTTGCTTTTCTTTCTGTTACTTCGAAAGTAGCTGCTTCAGCTTCAGCCACTCGAATTTTCGATATTCCGCAGATTAATATCACCATGTGTCGCTTACCAGACCATAACTGTTCGTCGCTCTGTCACCGGTCATACGTTACCGGCTAATGATGATTACGATCAACATACTAGCCCTACAAGCTAGAGGGTTGTCAAACCTATGGTACCACTATGCTATCGTCGGTTTAGTCACATCAAACTAACTGGTCAGCGTTTGTGAAGGGACTTACAATGATCAAACTTGATTACATAGCACATGATTGAAATGATACAATGCATACATTTCAATAGTAATCAATTGTATTGTGTTCACCAATGTTGTTTGTTCTCAATGTTGTGTGTTTTCGTTGTTGTTAACAAAGTTGTATAAGATCTTGTCTTATTATATAATGTTAGTTGTTGTGTGAATGATGTTGTTATCATGAAGGTACATTATCATGATTATCATTCTTTTGTTCCATATAGTCACCATGTTGCCACTACAGTGTTGTAAGAGCTATTCTTCCTACACTTAGTCGACTCAGGTGGTGGATGATACTTGTTTCATGTTATCTTTAATTTGCATCGAGTTGTAAATTAATTGTTATAAACTAGTCATATTACACTTAACTAACTCCGATGTTGAATGATATTATGAAGTTATGTTATCATCATATCATCCTTGTTTGTTGTTGTCATGTTCACCTGTGATAATCTCATTGTTTGTTCTTGTAAGAATAATTAAGTGTTATAAGATAAAATCTTACAACAACATTATTCTATTGTGTTGAGGATTCATGAATTTTCATTTTCATGTTCATCTTAGTTATCCATGTCATGTTATGATCATACAAGCATGCATACAATGATAAACGATAATAAGTCAAGAAATATTATCAAAGTCAAAGTAAAAGCAGTATGTTGTTCTAAAACTTTTAAACAACTAAAAGATTTAGCATGTTTCTCAGCCCCGAAAGTTTAAAATCAGTTAATGACTAGAAAAGGGGCATATGAACTCACCTTGCTGTTGATGTGGTTGACTTAGCCTAAACAAGAATGCACGCGCTCGTTGTTGTACTTGTTGTTTTCACGATCCGGCACTGATTTCACGTTGCATTTAACTTATAAGTATAAGTTGTAAAGATTTGTGTGCGTGTATGTGTTAGCCCTAGAGTTGGCTAACACTTGTGAGTTTCGGTCTTCATTCGGCCCTGATTCATTCTTGAAGTTTCAAAACCTTATCCTGATGTGTTCATTACTTGTAATTGTAGGATCCTTGCAAACCAACGTATGTGTTATCTTATGTTTATAGTTTAAGATTCCTTATGTTGTTCTTGTTAGACTCAAAAGGATTTATTACATAGTTAATAAATACCCACGCAATTATCCTTGTAAACTTAATGTTTTAGGTGTTATCAATTGCATTGATTCCCAAAATTATACCACCTTTGTAGTAAACTCATGATTTTTCCCATGCACATTATCTTTTGAAACCTTAGTTTTTATGTGTTTGTCACAAATTCACTCATTTAAGTCTTGTGGGCCGAATGAAATTGTGTATGGGCCGTAGGTGTTATGTGGATAAACCAATTAAGAGGTGGCCAATTAATTGTTACTGGGCCGAAACAAGGTTATGGCCAATCACATTGGCCGAATCAATCAGTCCTTGGGCCTAGTGTATGGGTGTGGGCCAAGCGGTTGAGCTTAAAGAATTTCATGGCTTAAACCACCATGGGCTAAACCGAATGAAGTTGGGCTGAAACAGTTCCTGGGCCGAATGATTAGGCCAAAGCAGTCACATGGGCTCCTGCCTAACGATGTTGGGCCTGAACAAGTGTAGGCCGTCTGACTTTTCTTGGCTGATTGAATGTAAATGGCTTGGCCTTGGATCCAGCAAACCTTAGGGTTCGTTGGAGTGAGGGTTCGGCCGTGGTTCTGGTTCGCATTCGAAGGGTTGGGCTGTCAGGTTCGTGGCTAGGAGCTTCGGCCAGGTGATTCGTTCAAGTGGAAGCTATAGGTTCGCCCATGCAGGTTCGTGGCTCCTTCATGGGTTCGGTGGATAGAAAGGTTTGCATGGAGGGGAAGTTCACCGCGGGAGGTTCGGTGTTGGTGGTTCGCAACAACTAGGTTCGTTGGTCCTAGGTTCGGCCACCCTTTGTGCCCAGCTCCAACTAGGTCCGACTATTCGAATGTTCGGCCAGCTTTGTTCCTTCGCGACCTACTACCGCTCACCATCATCTTCATCGAAACTAAGTTGTTCCAGGTCGTTCCCAGGTTAGTGTTATGCGATGAAAGGTTTTCGAAGGTGTAGGTTTGGTTGCTAGGGCTCTAAGCCGGCTCATGTTAGAGGTCAATCAACAAGAAAAATGAAAACCCTACTTTCTCGTGGCCTTAACAGCTGATTACCTCGATTTTGAGTCGATAAATCCTCAGATCGGTTGTACTTCTAGGTAGAGGATGATTGTAGCTACGTTTGGACACCAAGAACGCGAGATTTCACCAAGAAATGAGCTAGATCTTGCGGTTTAAAGTCTTGGATTTGTAGAGAGAGAAAAACAGGCGGGAGGTTAGAGAGAGAGGATGAGATGGAATAAATGAGAGAAATGGGTTCATTTAGGGTATATATACCCCGTGCGTGTTCGGGTTCGTTTTTGCTGCTCGGTTCGCGTCTTCGTTGCGTTTCCGGAACGTAACACGCGTATTTTTTGTATTTAAATAAAAAGAATTTATTTATTAACACATAGAAAGTCGTTATTCCTAGTAAGTCTTTAAAGTTTGTTTTTATTAAATTATTTCATCGAAAAGGATTATTTTAACTATTTCGTCAGATCGCGTCACCTTCGCGCGTACTCGTTCGAATCTTCATCCGGACGAACACGACGATGGTTTTGCTTTCTGATTCTTGTTTTCTATTTTTCAGTCATCATTTTCGAACATTCAACTCACAGATATGTTTGTGTGAATCGTCACCCACGCAAACAAACTGTTAGTTCGTTATTCTGAAACGACACTGAAATTATGGTTTGAATTGTGTTTCCTCACTGACGCACTCAACTAAACTTTCTGTTTTGGTATTATTTTCGTAGAGTCGTCGGCCATCTGATTCCTGTCATCTATGGATATCAGATCGCAACCGACACGTTCTTGTTGTTTACTTGTACACGGTTGTCTCTCTTGATCTGTCGTATTAATTGTACTTAGGTTTACACCTAGATACATACAACTATTGTTTATCATGAGTTGTTGTACTTACGGTATTTAAGTTTTCACTTGAATATGTACAACTGTTTCTTGTTTTCAGAGCTTCGTTATCACAAACACTGTTCATGCATTGTATTTACATACAGTAAATAGTGAAAGTACACATACCGTACGAACTTGCCGGGCGATCAGGTACTGGATGTCACAAGGATCCCATGTCCACTTGGACATCGTCTTCAGTCTCCTTCTTTTCGGTGATGACTCGGGAGTGGGAGTGTAATCAATATCCTGTGCTTCCTCTCTTTCTTCTCTGGTCGGAGGAGGCTTCTCGGCAACGAAATCCTCACTTGATGAGGAGGATGACTCAGAAATATGTTCCTCGGCAGTTATGCTAGTTTTTGTGCTCATAGGAATGTCATGCTCCTCAGCAACGAATGCAACAGGAATACCTTGATCCTCAACGACATTCGCTTCTCCCACGAAGCGTCCAAACTTGATCAGTGGTCTCTCCCCAATGTACTGCTTCTTCCTTCGCTTATTCATCTTCATGTAGCCAAAAATGTCGTCTCGCATTCTCTTGATCTCCAGAGTGCAAAGTGTGGGACTCAGAGAAGGATGTCTTTTATTGATGACGATCTGCAGGAACCGAGGGAAGGCTAGAAACCTCTCCTTTCTTCTTCCTTTGATGTTAGCATGCATATCAAGGAAGATCATATTTGAGAAGTTAAAATCAACTCCAAGTGCTAAGGCTACCAGACAGGATTGGAGAGTCTGGTTGAGAACGTCATAACCTCCTTTCTTTCTGGAGAGGCACTGAGTGACAACATGTGCCAAGTATCTCCAATAAGGATGTAGTAGTTTCTTCTCAGTCGGAAGATAGGAAACTTTGTGTCCCATCTGATATACAGTCCTGTTCACCAGGTCTTGATCTAGCTCCACAGGGTCAGAATCCTTGTTTCCAAATTGCCGACATTCCCACAAAAATCTGCTCTGTGTTAACAATAGGTTGACCCTGAACCTTTCCGATAATGCTAATTTTCCCATTTGCATCAGTACGCTCTCCCACTGTGCTCCAGAAACCTCTAATAAAATCCGTCACAATCGAGGAATGTTCCATGATAGCATAGTTGACTGGTGACAGGATCAACCCAACAACCATACTCCTGAACTCCGAGTGTTTCTCTGGAGGGTCCCCAAGAAAAGATGTCATGTTATGATCAGGTATGAAGCGTAGGTCATCTATATGAAAACAAAACAGATTAAGTCATTTCAAGGTTAAACTCTACGAAGTACAGAAAAAATTCTAAGTCCAAATGCATTCTCGAAAGTTTGTGTGTTCTCGAAATCACAGTCGTATTCGAAGTAAGGAGCTTATTCGAAACAGCAGGTGTATTCGAAATTAGTCATACACGAAGTACAGTCTGTACACGAAACTAGGTGTACATGAAAATAGGCTGTATTCAAAATCACTGTATTCGAAATTTAAAATTCAAGAACGTAAAAACCTTCAATACTTCACCAATTTATTTTCTCTGAACTCCTAATCCAACTCGAAATGCTCGAAATTCATAGGAGCATATCGTATTCGAGAATCGCCTTTCAATTTTGAGTTTTTCGATGTCAATTGACGCAAACAATACCTGCATACGGACTTCGTGTACTAGAAATCTAATTTTGTCCATAACATTCGAATCCATGGTTAAAAATTGATGAAAATCTATACCTAAGGTCGCCTATAGGTGATCTATGAGATAGTCGAACTGGATTTTTGAAATCAGGTCTAGAAAATGAGATCGCCTTGTGAAGATGAACTCTGTACTCGAAGAGCTGGGTGAGATATGGTACTCGAAATTAAATTTGGTTGGCATATATATAGCCGTTGTTTCAAGTACACACTTTTTATTTCGAAAAATTCTAACTTTCTGAAAATTAAAAATTAAAAATTAAAATTAAAAATTTAAAGTTTAAAATTTAAAATTTAAATTTAAAATTTAAAATTAAAGCTTAAAATAAAAATAAAATAAAATAAAATAAAACAAAATAAACTAAGAAACTTTGGACTAGTTTAAGGTTTAGTCGGGTCAATTTCGTGGGATCAAATCTGTTGTCAAAATTTTACTGGCTTAAGTGATTTCTTAATGAAGCAAAACTTTTAAACAACTATACCCCAACAATGATTTCCACTTGTTAATCCGTATTTTAGAAATAAGACATATGATCAACATTTTTGTGAAAATATCTTATGGGAAGTTTGTGAGCAATCAGACTGTAAAATTAGATTAACATGCAACCAATAAATTTTGTAAAATCTTTTGTTTCAAACTTTGATTGCGTTTCAACGAACTTAAAATGTTTTGACAGAGTTTAAGGTGAGAAAAGAAAATAACAGATCTATTAGATTAGAATCAAGAACAAGAAGGGGTTATCTCATCTTTGTGCTCATTGGCATCTTTTGTTTTACTGATCTGAAAGCACATTGTCCTTAACATCACACATCCAGTTCTTTGTTTACGCAAAATAGAGGATGCTTCAGTAGATATTTCTCGCTTTTTGTTTACACAAAACATAGGAAATACCCGATTTTTTCAAAAACGATTTCATGTTTATTGAAACACAATCTTGGTTTGACTCAAGGACTTAAACAAAAAGTCAAATAGTTGTCACACATTTCTAGTTATCGACTGATCACAACTTCAGACTTATTTATATATTTATATTTTAATTGATCATGTCCAATTCTTTCATTTGGAAAACTTGTTTTAATCTTCTTAGTGAATGATATATATTCAAAGTTGTTGTTCTTTAGAAATTTAATTAAGATAGTGAAATTTTGATCCTCAGAAATTATTTCACTTCCCAATTGGACAACTAAACGTATCAGACCAAAACAAAAATCTTTTTGTAATTTTCTAATTTTCTTAAATTTTAAACAACGAAAGTCTTTTTGTTTGTTTTCAATGTTTTACTCTCCCTAAACTTGTAGATCATCTTAGACTGACTGAAAAACTAAAATCTTTTGGTTGTTTTTGTAATTTTGACTCAAAGACCGAAAATCTTTTTGTTGTTTTTGTAATTTTGATTCAAAGACCGAAAATCTTTTTGTTGTTTTTGTTAATATTCTCCCCCTAAATTTGTCATCTAAAAAAAAGAAAAAAAAACAAAAATTTTACAGTATTTACAAAAATGGCATACCTAAAACTGATTAGTTTGAGAGATGCAAGTAGATGGTGAAATCGAGCTGTATATAACGGTTTGGTGAAAAGATCCTCCAGATTGTCATCTGTGTGGACCTTTTCAAGATGAATCAGTTTCCATTTGAAACAGTCACGGATAAAGTGAATCCGGATGTCAATATGTTTAGTTTTGGAGTGTTCTACCGGATTCTTGACGATCTGAAGGGTGGCTTCATTGTCACAATAAATAGGAGAGTCAAGAAAATTCAAACCGTAGTCTAGGAGATGCTGTTGCATCCATATAACCTGAGAGCAGCAGCTGGAGGCTGGAACATAATCAACTTTTGTAGTACATGTGGATACGGTGGTCTGTTTCTTGCACTGCCATGAGACAAGATGACCTCCCGAATATTGACTCCCACTAGTGTTTGATTTCCTGTCCAAGTTGCATCCACCAAAGTCACTCTCTGAGTATGCAAATAAATGAAACTCAGAGTTCTTTGGGTACCAAAGACCGAGACGAGGCTTCCCGACAAGATACCGATAGATTCTGTTGACAGTTATAAGGTGAGAGGTCTTCAGATTCGCCTGATATCTGGCACACTGACAAACTGAAAACATAATCTCTGGACGACTAGCAGTCAGATACATCAGGGAACCAATCATCGAGCGATAGAGGTGTTGATCAACATCTTCACCATCCAAATCCGAAGTTAAGACAGGATGAGCAGCCATAGGAGTGGATGTTGGCTTTGAATCCATCATTTTGAATGTCGTCAAAATATCTGTAACATATTTCCTTTGATGAATCAGCACACCCTTTGGATCTTGCTTCAGTTGAAGACCCAGAAAGTAGGTCATTTCTCCCATCACGCTCATCTCTAACTTCTTCTTCATTACCCCTTCAAATTCCTTGCACAGCACAGAGCTCGTGGAACCAAATATGATGTCATCTACATAGATTTGGACGAGAATTAAGTCATCCTTATCCTTGCGAATGAACAAAGTCTGATCGATGGCTCCACGGGTATATCCATTTGCAAACAAGTGATCAGTGTGTATAGCATACCATGCACGCGGTGCTTGATGAAGACCATAAAGAGCTTTGTCTAGCTTGTAGGCATGGTCTGGATACTGTGAATCTTCAAAACCTGGGGGTTGTCACACATAAATTTGTTCCTTGACCTTCTCGTACAATAAAGCTGTCTTCACGTCCATCTGATACACCGTGAAGTTCATGTAGGAATCATAGGCCAAGAAGATCCGTATGGCTTCAAGTCTTGCGACTGGTGCAAAGGCATCCTCATAATCTATCCCCTCCTGTTGGTAGAAGCCCTGAACTACCAACCGTGCTTTGTTTCTGATAATAACTCCTAAGTCATCTCTTTTGTTTCTGAAAACCCATTTGGTTCCTATAGGCAGCTTTCCTTTGGGTAGAGGACCCAAATTCCACACCTTGAGTTTCTAAAACTGCATCAGCTCTCCCTGCATTGCTTCGACCGAGCTAGATTCCTTTGGGCTCGACCTGTGAAATGAAACAGGAATACAAACAATAATTAATCGGAGCTGATTGACTTTTGGTGATTGACTCTTCAGGCAAGAGGTTCTGAGCTGGAATAGATCGTGTCACAACCCAACCAGGGGGCTTGACTAACGATTGATTCAAAAGCGGAAGACAAAATAAATATATTACAATTCAACCAAAGGTTTAGTCTAAGTATCTAATTTGTTTACAACAAATCTAAATATGATTTAACTAGTGGGAGATTTTCTAGAGTTATTGGGTCCATCCAGGCATCAGCACACTTTATTAATCTTTAAGTCAAGTTCATCAGTTTTCCATGTAATGTTCTTGTTCGAGCAACTCTGTATCCGAGTCATACCTGTTTCTAATTACCTGAAAGACATGCTAAAATACGTCAACTATGAAGTTGGTGAGCTCATGAGTTTTAGTTTACAGACACAATAATAAATAGCATGTGATAATTCAAAATCAATACAACCAACCATGTGCCATGTCGAGCGTCTGCCTCTTATAATGCTAGCCCGAAACATGACATTTTAATCTACTTCCCTTTTCGAGACCCGTTCCTGCCCTCGGTGTAAATGTGTCAAAGAGAATATATGCCACAACGGTTGGCATTAACCTCAGTGTGGTTTCAACCCTATTTTTATAGGGCCACCCTTTCGGGCCACTGTGCGTGGGGGATTCCCCAAGTAGTACTACCCATATACCCACCGGCTCTCCTCCGGAGTTAATGGCTGTAAATTATGTTTAATGTCTAGGGGAAGCAATTACATTTGAAACGGACGTTCATTATCACATCATAAATATAATTTTATAAACACTTTATGGAGCATGCTTTCAGTATCCCAAAACAGTAAAAAGAAAAGGGATCACATGAACTCACCTGGTTGCTTTAACTGGTTCCTTTTGTTCCTGTACAAACATGTCATTGTGCCACTATGCATTATTTGCTATGTTCCCAGAGTTATCATCAAAGCAAGTTCCTATTTGTATCCATCTATACATGTATAAGTTGTAGATTCCATACTTTATGGTTGTTTACTGTGGTTGAGCTCTTTGGGTTAAGGTGTTCAAAGTTTACTAGTGTAAAGTTTCTTTATATTACCATACCTAACAAAGTCTTACCTTATATTTGCACATCTAAATGTATGTGCAAATGTTGGTATTATTCGATGTTTAGTATAGTTATTAGTATGCTACTTATGTGACTAGTATGTTTATGGTCTTCTAAGATAATTGAATTTTTATTGTGACTAATGGTCTTAAATTTTAAAGTTGGGTCACCTTGTTTGCGAGTTTGGGAGACAATCAATATAAAATCGTTTAAGTGTATTACTAGTCATGGTGCTTTACTAATAATATAAATTGATGTAATGCATAAGGTATTATAAGACAATAAGATATTCATTATAATGTATTCACCTAAATTATTAGCATTAGAACTAATTAATAGGTATTTCATACATCACAAAATATTTGCAATTAACATTAGTATCTAAGATATTTTACATGATGTAGTCATTATTTATACTAACTATTATAATTGTTGTAAATATTGCAGAAGAGAATATTTAAAATTATACATAATTTAATTTCTATGGTTAAATGTAAGTAAACATTCTCAGATTATACTATTATTAAAAGTAAAAATTAATTATTATTAATAATATTAATAACAATACTAATTTTACTAGTAATATTAATAACATTACTATTGTCAAATTTTAATTAATTATAAGAATATGAAAATGGCATAATATCATATGTTAGAATGGATAATCATGTTTTTAATAAGCTTTATTATTTGCAAACTTTGAATCACAAATCTTTAATGTGTCGAGTAGGATTACTCTTATAATATAAATTAAATTATACTAAGATTTTAAATAATCTTAAAAGAGTAGAAAATGATTATGTTAATGTTACTAATAATAAAAAAGATGCTTATAAAAATAGTTAATCTTATTATGAATTCATGGTTACATAGAATTTAGTATAATAGTGGTAATATATGAAAAAAGATCATATTAAGATTGAATTAAACATTTGTATCAAGTTCCTAGTTGTTTAACACTATCACAATGTATATAGTATAGCTATGCACATTCATCATAATAAATCCAACCTAATTTACATTTTGTTTACCTATATGTATATAAAACAAATTGTTAACATGTTGGATTTAAACATGTTTATAAACATGTGATTATACTTAACTAATTAATGTATACAATATTCTATAGATTGTATATATAAGTATGTGTGTGTGTGTATAAAGACTAAATGTTCATATGAGAATTGTATATGTATCCTAAACATTCATTGAGTACACAATTTAAAAATTTCTATTTAATTTAAGTTTCTAAGTTATTTTATACCCAATGTAGCAAATTCCATAAGTATCCACATTACATATCAATGGTTACAATAAACCAATTTAAACACTTATTACCACATCCAAACATTTTATATAGGTATTGATATTAACACATTGTAAAATTTGCTATGTCTAATTCAGAATTTATATGATAAAGTTTTAGGGATTTATAATGATATTTATTTACAAATGCCACTCCGAATGTATAATATAAATCACACACGTGTTATGGTTTTATTAAACATTTTATTATTAAGTAATTATGACGAACCATATTTTATCTAGTTAACCCAAATGCTCAACCACTTTAATTTATTTGTTTAACAATAAACCATGTATTAAAAGTTAATGGCGTGCGATTTTACCTTCTTGCTCGTTCAATTCACGTTCAATCTAATTTAATTAACCGATCGTATGTTTCATAACCCGAACATGTTTCTAAACACATTTTTAAATAACGAATAAAATCAAGCGATCGGTTTTTAAGATGTTGACTGTTGTTGGGGGTTTGACCAGCCCTATCTCAGGTTGACTTTTGTTGACCGACTCATGTATAAGCTCCACACGTGACTACCACCATTCGTCCATGTTGACAACACTACCACCACCGCCGGTGGCCTGCCGGAACTGCCTTCGCCACTAGAACATTCACCAATACACACTTTAACATAAACTTTCACGAAAACAACATGCATTTATAGACCGAATCTCGTGTAATCGTTTCTTACCTTCGGTTTTTAGTTAGAAACAAGCAAACCACCGGATCAGACATTCTATACATCCAATATCGACAACAGAAGGATCCCCATCGTGACAGCTCCTTCATGAGCCATTTCTGGTCCGACTACTACCACCGCCGGTTGTTCCACAACCACCAACAGTTTGTTCGTCACCACCACAGCCGTGATCACACCTCAAAACCACTTTCAGAATCAAAAACCTTCATAAAATCAACATGCATGTGTAGATCGGAGCTTGGGGAGTCGTCTCTTACCTTTGTTTTTCGACTGGATGGGGAGAAATCACCGAAATCACCGAAATCACCTTGCACAGCCACCAAACCGCCGTCTACGGTGGTCCTTGCGGGAGCCGTAGCCTTTATTACCTCTGCATGTCTCCTTTTTGTTCCTCATTCATCGTCTAAACCCTCCGCAACCTGCTCGAGACCTGGCCTTAGCCTGTAGCCACCATTCGTTTGAGAATAAACCCTAGCCGTCGTCATCTTCTCACCCTGTTATGACCCGTCTAGAGGCGAGATCTTGTGAGACTCAAGAATAAAAGGTTGTAGAACTTGAAGAGAGGTGTTCGGAGGTGTAACCAGCTTGCTCCGCCGCCGTGCGCCGCCTTAGCTCCGCCGTGTGCCGCCGTGGCTCAACCGCACACACTCTCTCTCTCCAGTCTTGGTTATTTTGAACGGCTGAACACACTTTTGTGTGTGTGTTGCGGCTGATAAAATGAAGGGTACAAGGGGTTACATTCCTTTTATACTTAGGGTTAAGTCTAGGGTTAAAAGGAGATTAAAAAGCGTATTCCGACCCGTCTCACGATCGTATTCCGTTTTCGTTTAACATTATCGACCCAAAACTTATTGGATAAACAAAAATAACCTAAAATATCATTAAAATGCTTATTTTGTTTGTTACCAACAATTTGCTTAATTAATAACGTTGAAACACGATAATTTCGCGTATACGCCATATTTAACGATTTAATGTTTTCACGCGCTAAATAAGATTCTTGAATCTTTCATATTGTAAATATTTTTAAATAGGTATTTATCAAGGCTATTTACCTCAGCTCGGGAGTCAGAACGTTTAATTAGTTATTGCCGGTGTTCACACATTAGGTTCTATTTAAAATCCTTAATAGGCCTAATTGGGCCTAAGTTTCTTATTGGGCCTTATTATCTAATTACGATTTAATGTTTAAGTTTGTTGGGCTTTTCTTACATTTGTTACAAATCGGCTCCGAGTGAGAACGCCTTCTGAGAGAGGTCCAATAATATTTTCTACTGGATGATTCTTGTTGATACTAAGTGTCGGCACTTCTTCCACTGCTAGATTATCTAGCAAATTGCTTGTTCACTTGATCTTCACTTGAGGAAGAGATGTTGTCGACAGGAGGAGTTTCACTTGCTTCGGTTCCATGATCCACGCAATGTTCCTCATGAATGTTGTATGAGAATAGTGGATTATCAAAAGTTTGGTGGGAGGAAGATGAAACATGATCTGTTTCTGGAAGTGGCTGAACAGACTGATCTGGAGGAACACGATTGTACATGCCTGGAGGGTCAACTGATAGAAGCTTGGGATCACATGGAACATAGTCAACCCTATAGTCCACATCATCACCCTTGTAGAAATCATCGGTTTGCTCAGATGATCCTGTGCTCTCGGATGTAGTGTTAAAGGGCCTAAAAGTAGACTCATATAATCAAACAACCAGTTTGGACCCGAACCGGCATCTGTAGAGTTCATCTCTTGCCAATCGATATAATATGATTCCATGATCATCCGAGTCTTCTTTTTTTAGACTCGATAAGCTGCCTTTTCGAATGAATAGCCCGTGAGGTAACACTCATTAGCCTTATCATCAAACTTGTGATTCGGCTCAGTATGGAGGAGAGCATGGACAACCAAATGATTTGAAGTGACCAACTTTTGGCTTTTGATTGAAGAATATCTCATAGGGAGTCTTCGGATTGCGTTTGTTCAGCAGTGCTCCATTATGAACATAACAAGCTATGTTAACAGCCTCGGCCCAGACGAATATAGGATGTTTAGATTCAGACAACATAGTTCGGGCAACTTCATTAAGTGTTCGGTTTCTTCTCTCTGCAACTCCGTTTTGCTGAGGCGTAGGAGCTGCACTGTACTGTCGGGCTATCCCCTTCCCATTGCAGGAATCAATGAGAGTCTGATTTCTAAATTTTGTGCCATTGTCGGTTCTGATCGCCTTAACCTTCAAGTTCTTCTGATTTCAATCAAGGTGATAAACTTCTTTAGATTCTCTGGCATCTCATCCTTCTTGGCCAGAAAGAACACCCAAATGAGTCTTGAATATTCATTTATCACCACCAGACAATATGATTTCTTCCTGATGCTCATAACATTTACCAGTCCAAAGAGATCCATATGAAGAAGTTGCAGAATCGATGAAATAGAGTTGAATAGCTTAGGCTTGTGGGGTCTCTTATACTGCTTCCCCTTGGCACATGCAATGCATTTCTCAATTGTAGAGAAGTCTTTAGAGGGTAGACAGATAACGTGATATCCCTTGGCAATTCTGTTGAGATTCTTCAGATTTACGTGACCCAGTTGGCTATGCCATAACAGACAATCATGCTCCGATGCCTTTGAGAAAAGACATGTGTTCTCGGTGAATGAATCTGAATTCATGTTGAGAATGTATGCATTGTTTATTCTTGGAGTCCTCATCAGTATCCACTTCTCAGGTACAAAAAAACCAGGCTTCAAAATAAGACACTCCTTGTTTGTGAAGTGTGTGGAAAACCTCTTGTCACAAATCTGAGAAACACTCAATAGACTGTGATTGAGCTCTTCAACATACTAAACGTCTTCAAAACTAAGAGCTCCATTTGTGACCGTGCCTTTCATGTTAATCCTTCTTCCCTTGTCTCCCGCAAGTGATACATATCCTCCATTAAGTGGTGTAACTTCATGTAACTGAGAGAAATCCCCAGTCATATGCCAGGAGCAGCCACTGTCTACATACCAAACATTATTAAGCTTATTTGGCCGTCCCTGCATTTTACACACAATCAATGAGAGATAGGTACCCAAACCATAACAGGTTTATGCACAGGAGATATAATGGGTTCTTTATTGTGAACCCCTTTTGATTTAACTGATTTGCCCTTATCAATGTTTGATCTTGCACCACTGCCATGGTTGACTGGTTTTAACGGGGTTCTTACAGTTGGATCACGTCTCCAATATGACCTGTTTTTAACTTTTGAAAAGTTTGAATTTTGTTTTTGAAAACCAGATTGATGATGTTTGGACGACTTTGTCCTTTTAGCAGTGGATTGCTTTTGAAATTCTTTCTGAGTATTCACCCTAGGCTTTGAGGATTGGTAAGTCCTCGTTGATTTGATGGAGGGTTTAGCCTTGGGTGTGACCTTCTGATTCTTTCCATAAAAGAATTCAGTGGGTATGTGCAGACAATTTTTGGCAATGTGGCCTGGTCTACCACAAACAAAGCAACATAACTTCTCATGAAATTCCTTAGGGTCAAAGGGTTTCAATCACAGTCACTGAGACTAGAAGAGGAGCTTGTAGAGGCTTGTTCCAATGACCTTGTTGGAACAAAAGGTTCACAATTAGGGTTTAACTTTGAACCCGCCTCTTTGGTGAATGTGGAATGACCCTTGAACTCATGATGCAAACGCGAAGATATTGTTTCCAAAATAACATTCTTCTTAACAAAAGTTGATTTAAAGTTTTTAGACATCTCATTTGTTTTAATTTTAAATTCATCAACTTTTCCAACAAAATCAGTGTTTGAAATAAAAGATGAAGTTCCAAAAGATGTTGAACAATCTGTGCTCTTCTCTGCACTTCTTTCTTCAATATTCCCCCTCACACATGCTTTGTTTAAACTATATGCACACATCTCAGAATCATCAGAAATATTGGGACTGGTCTCAATGGGATCTGCTGTCAATGAAACTGGTTTGTTAGAACAGTGCTGAAATCACACCTTCGGTCAGATTTCAACAACAGATCATCAACAGATGTGTTGATATTGGGCATGATTGAGTAATTATGGTTCAAAGGTGGTTCACACTCCTTACAACCTATGCCTTTACCCCTCTTTTCCCTGTATCGTATGCTTATCATGTCTTCCAAAACCTTGCTCGAATAATTATATTTTTCACATTTTATTGAGGTTTTAGAAAGCTGAGTTTTAACTTGGTCCAACTCTAAGGTGAGTTCATCGATTTTGCGTCTAGCATCACGATAGTTGGACTCTTTATCACTTAAAAGTTTTTAAGCCTTGCCACATCCCGACCCTCGGCTTCAAGTTTCCTTCTAAAAAGTCCTTCATTTTTAAGAAATTCTGAGTTAAAGTATTTAAGTTTCGTTACTTCCTTAATTAGTGATTCATTGTGTGACCTATACTTAAATACTTTATCAATGCACGAGGTAGAACAAAGATTTTGGGTTACCTCATTCTGCTTGTCATCCACCTCAGCCATGATAGCGTGACTCAGAGTTAGCTCCATTTCCTGCACCTGATCACTCCAATCATAGGAGTCAGTTTCTTGAGTTACCAGTGCTTTAGACGAGCTAGCACTTCCCCCAGCAGCAGCAGTCACAGCCTTCTTTTCAGGCTTCTTTTCTCCTTCCTTGGCCACCTTTGGCTGGTTGCATTCTCTCGCAAAGTGACCTGGTTAATCACAATTGTAGCATCGCAACATTGACTTAACAAATCCAAGCTTCTTTCCCGGGTTGTTTCCAAAGATGTTCCTTCCATACCTTTTGATAAACCTCATTGCCCGAAACACAGCCACTGCCATGTGCCATGAGATATCCATCTCCTCATGATCAGTTGGATTTATCTGCTCTAAATTATCTTGAGTTAGGTTGGCAGGTGCAAACTCTTCGGCTATAAATGCATTGTAACTGTTCATAAAACCCTTAAACAGTAGAAGATTTTCTTCACTTTCTGGATTGATCTTGGACACTGAGCCAACTTGTCCAGATGATAGGAATGCAGTCTCAAAAGGGATTGACTGAGATGAAGGAGTCTGATAGTGCTGCATCCCTAAGGCTTGAAGATTGATAGCTGACAGAAGAGCATAGTTTTCTGACACAGGTGCAATGCCCATGGAGCTGGCATGATTCAGTGCTCTCTGTTTTTCATCCATATCATCGGAATTGATGATAGAGATCAGTTCACTCAGGGAGGTCTTGTACATATCCTTTGTCCTTTTGATTGTACTACAGTTTGAGTTCCAAGTGTAAGGTAGTGAGTTCAGGAGCTTCTTGTTCACTTCTCCTTTGGTCATTTTAATCCAAGAACTTGTCATCTAGGTCATCTGATGTAACATCACTGTACTTTCGGTTGTCCGTACATCCGTGCATCCGTACGAATATACTGTTACGACCGGAGATTTATAATTATTAATGATTATGAATTACTGATTTTCATTGCTGATATTATCACTGTACTGGTATGCATGTCTATAATTTATTATACGCGTAAACCACGGGAAGTTTAGTTGTAATTCAACTACACAGACCCGTAGTGTTTATTGCAGTCACATATTACTGATGATGAAGGATTATTGGTTGAGAATTTATTTGTGATGGAACTGGGAGTTTGTTGGAGTCTGGTTACTAAACGTAGTCAAGGACCCATGGTCGTGGTTTATCGAAATAGCGGTGGGACGGTGGCTAGGGCAGTTGCGACTGACCCTTACATATGCCCTATATATATGCATATTTCGGTCTATCATGGATATGTCAGTGACTAGGGTTTAGTGGGTTTTGGTTTGGGAAATGATAATTATTAAGTTATTAAATAATGAGAATTTATTTACGCGATGTGAGGTTACGAGCATTACTTGAACGCGAATGTTGGTTCAGAAATATTAACTTAATAATGTATTCGCGTGGGTGACGATTCACAAGAATATAATTATTAAGAATAATATACTGAAACGATATTCCATAAATAATAAATCAAATCGAAATACGATACGAGCGTTGGATTCGCAAAGGTGACGATCTTTACGAATACGTACGCGAGTAACGCGTTTCGACGAGATAATTAAATAATATCTCACGATATTAAATTAATAAATAAAACTTAAAACGTTTATTAGGAATCACAACCTAAATTGAGTTCGAATAAATTAAATTAATAAAATAATTGATTAACGAAAATAAACGAAGAACTATTATTTAAACGGTTTTTTTTATTTTATTTTGAGAAAACTATTTTTATTAAAAACGAAATTTATTTAATTAACGCATTATGTTTAAAATATAAACACGGGAAAATTAAGCATGTTATTACATTTCACGTGTATTAACAAGATCACTTTACGAGACAAGGATTATTTAAATAAATCAATTAAATTAATGAAACCCTATTATTTAAACAATTTATGTTTAAATATGTTTTAATGAGTAAAACCGAACCATTTCTTTGATTGTCGCGATAAAGACGAGACCGAACGCGCGGGAACGGGATGGGATTAAATGGTGGAAGACTCCACCATTTCCTCTCATTTTCCCAACTCTCTTTCTCTCTCTATTTCACCTAAAAACACACACACAAACATCTCTCTACGTTATCTCGCTCGTTACCCGACGGATTCACGAGATTCCGGCGCCTACGCGTTCGTGAGATCTAGAGCTACAAGAGGATACGAAGAAATCACACGTTGAACCGACGGTTTGAGGTAGATCTATCCTTTTATTTTCGGTTTTGAGTGAAAAACCCTATTTCATTATGGATAGCCATTTAAATCGAGATTAGGGTTGTTTTAATTGTTAAACGAGTAAGTATGAGAGGTTAGGGTTACTTGGTTCGAAGTTGTTACAGAAAACGCAAGGGAGATGATGATGATGATACAGGTTCGCTGCAAATGGGACTGGCCGAACCTTTTGGGGGCTGGTTAGGTCGGGCGAACCTTATGGGAGTTCTGGCCGAACCCTTAGCCACTGCCGAACCTTAGGTAACAAGCCTAGGCGCAGCCAGACGAACCCTATTGAAGCTGGTGGTCACGAACCCTCTATTCTCCCGAACCCTGGCTAACTCTGCAACGAACCCTGAGCCCATGAGCCACGAACCTTAGGTGCTACGAACCAGTAGCAGGTCAGCGAACCTTGGTCTGCAAAAACCCTAGTAGCCGAAGCTTCCATTGTAACGAACCTTTGTGGCTCCAGAACCTGTATGAACCACGAACCTATCTTGGCTATGCGGCGAACCCACATGTGCCGAACCCTTTCACCCAACCCAGACGAACCCTAGGTCAACTTGAAGCCGAACCTTTGGCTTCTAGCCAAAAGGTTCGCTGTCCTCTTGGGAGACCGAACCTAAATCCGTCAAAAATTATAGGTTAAGGGTAAAAAGGGAACATGAAAATACATATACACCCATATATATGAATACTCATGCATGTATGCAAGGAATTTCTAGTGCCACCTTTATTTTAATAAACATAAATTGTAAATTGAGAAATTTCATACATTGAATATGATGGATGAACAAGTTAAATTGATTTCTTAAACCTAAACTATATATTGACAACTTAGATGGCATGGTGGTTGGATTTATCTAAGGCATGCATGCGAGTATATAGATATATATATATATATATACGCACACCTTTATAGATGTATGGGTGTGTTTGTATGAGTAACAGGAGGGTGATTACTTTAGGAGGCATGTAAATAATGACCTTGTAAGGAAATCGTTGGCGTTTTGGTTAACTTAAACAAATGAACTAGGTTAATAAAATGCAAACGGGTTAAAGTAAACTAACATAGACATTAATTGAATATGAAGCACTTATGCTTATAAAAGTGGAAATCACACTAATTACAGATCCCCGAATTGATTTGAGTTACATACGCGAGCGCGCACAATACGAGAACACATATACTAAGGACTTCAGGTGAGTTCTCATAACCTCCCTTTCTTTAAACTGTTTTTGGTTTTAAAACCCGGAGGTGAAACATGTATACCAAATTAAATATTATTTTGATAACACAAGGTTAATACCTGTTTATCAATATGATATTCACATTTGAAATTATCATTATTATGGGATTATCTCTTATTATTTTATATCCATGTAAACATTGTTATTGACCTAGGTCAATAACAAAGATTACAAGTATTGTCACAAATCCCGAGAATCATCGCTCTTAACTTCTGTTAATTGCTTTGACATCGTGTATTGTCACGTGGATGAGTTCCACATCCGTGAATCATTGCTTTTGACTTCGGTTAATTGCTTTGGATTCATGTATTGTCACGTGGTTAGCTACCACTCCATGAATCATGTATTTAACTTATGTTAATTACAGAATGATCATGTATAGTCACGAACATTATTGGAGAATATTAATGATGTGATTGGTTGATTTGTTTGTGGATTGATTATCTATGTTTGATTATGATTATTTGAGATTGATTATAACTGATTGATTATGTGATTATGTGATTGTGTATGTGTTTGGTTGTTGAATGGATGGATGTGTGTTGGATTATCTCATACAGGTATTCATATGGATTTTCTCAAGGAAATCATAAGTCTTACACTCGTTTTAAATAAAGCATTTTATTAAACTATTTTAAAACACCAACTTTTAAACTCATTTTTCTAAAACATTTTTGAGTATAAAAACTTATGATTACTCACCAACTACTTTTGTAGTTGACACTTGATTTTCTTACATGTTTCAGGTGATGGAGACAAGTAGGATGAAGAGGATGATCTCTTCTATTTTGGACATCATCATCATATAGGATTCTTGGACTTAGTTAATTAACTAAATTTCTGGCGATTAGAGTTTAGTTAGTTTAACTAAATCTTTTGTGTATTTGATGTAATTGATTCATGATGAACATGATTTTTGTGTAATTATTTTGGTTGATTAAATGATATATGATGATTTGATTTAGATGCCCACGAGCTTTTGAACAATCTACACATCCCTCGTGGCATCCCGATGATTCCGCCGTCGGTCGGGGTGTTACAGATTGGTATCAGAGCCTGGGTTATAGGGAATTAGGTTACTAGAAATGGTTGACCTAGTCTATAACCGTAGGATACCCTAGTATGAATAAATTCATACACTAGTTAGTATATTCAGGATTTCATGCTTATGTGTTTATTACATGTTATATGAACTCCTGTTATACATCTGATATATATATGCTGCTTATTAATTTCTTGCTTATGTGTGCCCTAATGATTCGATAAGGACATGCACGTGGTGTATCGTAAAGGTGGTGGGACGTTGGCTAGGGCAGTTGCGACTGACCCTTACATATGCCCTATATATATACCATTTACGGTACATTGGGTGGATGTCAGTATTGAAGAATGTGGGAACTACCCGTTTGGGAAATTATCTGTTTAGGAAATTAACTGCTTAGGAATTTTCTGTTTTAGGAAAATTATCTGTTTGATCTATAAACTCCAGACAAGGACACACTCGTGGTATACTACAAAGGTGGTGGGACGGTGGCTGGGGCAGTTGCGATTGACCCCTACATATGCCCTATACATATAGCATTTGTAGCATATCGGGGGTCTGTCAGTGTCAGGAACATAGGATACTACTAGGACCTTACTAGGAATGGTTGAGAGGATATGATTGTGGACTGTGATGATATGTTTGATGGATTGACTGGGATTGACTCATGGATGATCATACTTGATAAATATTTATGAACTCACTTATGAAACACACAGATTGGACACGTAGGGTGCATAGGATTAACGAAAGATAATGAGCGATTAGTGATGTGATATGGACTTGGGAGATGATATAGACACTTGATGATAATAAAAACGCATAGTGATGATACTAACACTTAGTGATGGTATGGACACTTGACAAGAATAAACTATAGGGAAGATATGAACACTTAGTGACAATAAGAGCACTTCGTGATGATATGAACCCTTAATGATGATTATGGACATTGGAATTGATATGGATTTTAGTGAACTTAGACAGTTGGGGGAAACTTAATGTCAGGTGAACTTAGACATTAGGTAAACCTAACTGTCCAAGGGAACTAGAGATCACTTCACTCAAAATTATCCTACTAAGGATAAGGTTTGTGAAGTGAGAATTATGGTGAAATACATGACACACTCTACACACTAGCAATGGCATAATCGTGGTGCAATGGAACGGTGGTGGGACGGTGAAGGGGAGATTGCGATCTACCTCTGCATATGCCCTATATATAAGCTTGTTGCATTGCATTGGGAGGTTGTCAGTGTTAGTATAGAGTGAGGAAGGTATAGGACCTAGGAAATAGTTAGTTAACACTAGTTATGACCAACTAGGACACTTAGAATAATAATAGGAAATTATAAGCCTTTTTGAGTTAATGACTGATAGGAGAGAAATATAGTTCCTATATGTAATCCTAATTGTCTAATGAACTCATTTAAACATTGTTTGTGTGACTTACGTTGTAAACGGTAGTAACATGTTTCTATTTCCTTCAGAAACATGCCGCCTCGCCGTCACAACGAAGATGACTCGAACAATGGGGAGACTAACAACAGTAATGCCAACTCCGGCATACAAGGGTTAGCCACACTTATTTCTGGATTGGTTAGTCAACTGACTCAGGCTAACCAGAATGCTAACCAGAACAGAGGTGGTGCAAACCAGACAACTTGCACATTCAAACACTTCAATTCATGTAATCCCCTGAAATTTACGGGCGCTGAATCAGCCACTGGTCTGCTGCAGTGGTTTGAGAGTATGGAGAACACCTTCATCAACAGCGAATGCCCCGAGAATCTGAAAGTTCGCTACGCCACCAGTGTTTTCCAAAAGAGAGCACTAACTTGGTGGAATGGGGAAAAGCGAACTAGGGGAGTGGATGCTGCCTTAGCTTTGACATGGACAGAGGTCAAGAACCTGATGACCACTGAATTCTGTCCTCGAAGCGAGATGAGGAAACTAGAGACTGAGTTCTGGGAGCTCAAGCAGGATAGCGGGGAGAACGTTATCTATAATACTCAGTTCCATGAGTATAGTCTACTGGTGCCTCATATGGTGACACCCTTGGATAGGGCGATCGAGAAGTATATCGGCGGATTGCCGGTACAGATTCAGGACACAGTCTATGGGAGCAATCCCAAAACACTGGAGGCTGCGATCCGTCTATCTGCAACTCTCACTGATAATCACGTGAAGAATGGAACACATACCCGAAAGGGACACAAAAAGTCTGACACCAAGACTGCTACAAAGGAAGTCAAAGCTGAAGTCAAGTCTGAAGCTGCTAGTTCATCCAAAAGCAGCAACAAGAAGAGAAAGACCAGAAATTTCATGGTCACTGCTCCTGTTGCTAAGTCTGTGCAGCAATCATCAAACAATTCAACTGCCAGGAATTTCACTGGGAACACTCCTCAGTGTAACACCTGCCGTTATCATCACGCACCAAATTTGCCATGTCGCGTCTGCAACAACTGCGGCAAGTTTGGTCACTTTGCTAATGTTTGTCGGAGTGCACCGCAAGCACAAAGGATGCAACATGCACCGCTTGCACTGCCAGCTCCTCATGCACAACCTATTCCAGCTGTACCCATTCGCCAGGTACCTCAAGCACAGGCAAGGGCCTGTTATGAATGTGGTGAGGTGGGTCATTTCAGAAATCAGTGCCCGAAGTTGACCGGAAACAATCAGAGGGTGGCAAGAGGCCGGGCGTTCCAACTGAATTCTCCAGCTGCTCAGGCCAACCAGGACGTCGTCAACGGTACATTTCTGATCAACAACTCTTATGCATCTGTATTATTTGATTCTGGTGCCGATAGGAGTTTCGTTTCATATGATTTTGAATGCTTGCTTGGTAGAACACGTACATACCTAGATAAACCGTTTAACGTGGAAGTGGCTGACGGAAACACTATTGATATTGACACTATTATCGTTGGATGTACGGTGAACTTAAATGATCACGTTTTCCCAATTGATCTCATACCTATGCATCTTGGTAGCTTTGATGTTATCATAGGCATGGATTGGTTAGCCACTCACAAAGCGGAGATTGTATGCCATGAGAAATATATACGTATTCCCTTACCTTCGGGTGAAACTTTGAGAATATTTGGAGAAACTGCTAGTAAAGGTCTTAAGCTAATGTCTTGCACTAAAGCACACAAGTACCTTAGGAAGAAATGTATAGCATTCTTAGCTCATATTGTGGAGAAGAAAGAGAAAGGAAAGAAGATTGAAGATGTTCCAGTGATACGAGATTTTCCAGAAGTCTTCCCAGACGATTTACCGGGTCTTCCACCAGAACGTCAAGTTGAGTTCCGAATCGACTTAGTACCTGGTGCGAACCCAGTCGCCAAAGCTCCCTACAGACTTGCGCCCTCAGAATTGCAAGAATTGGCGAGTCAACTGCAAGAACTTACCGATAAAGGGTTCATTCGCCCGAGCCATTCGCCATGGGGTGCACCGGTCCTGTTTGTCAAGAAGAAGGACGGGTCATTCCGAATGTGCATCGACTACCGCGAGTTGAACAAACTCACAATCAAGAATCGATATCCACTGCCGCGTATCGATGATCTCTTCGATCAGCTTCAAGGTTCGGCATGGTTTTCAAAGATCGATCTTAGGTCTGGGTATCATCAGCTTCGTGTACATGATGATGATATTCCCAAGACTGCTTTCAGAACCAGATATGGCCACTATGAGTTTTTGGTAATGCCTTTCGGCCTTACCAATGCACCTGCGGTTTTCATGGATCTCATGAACCGGGTTTGCAGGCCATACTTGGATAAATTCGTAATTGTATTCATAGATGATATTCTGATCTACTCAAAGACTAAGGAAGAACACGAGAAACACCTTAAGTTGGTTTTGGAGATCCTAAGAGAGGAGCGACTGTATGCCAAATTCTCTAAATGTGAATTTTGGCTTAAGGAAGTTCAATTTCTGGGACACATAGTCAACGAATACTTCACGTGGATCCTGCAAAGATTGATGCCGTGAAGAATTGGAGTACACCGAAGACACCGACGGAGATTCGGTCGTTTCTCGGACTTGCCGGTTACTATCGGCGGTTCATATCGAACTTCTCCAGAATCGCTGTCCCTCTCACTGCTTTGACTCAGAAGAATAGGCCATACGAGTGGGGACCCAAGCAAGAAGAGGCATTTCAGACTTTGAAGCAGAAACTTTGTGATGCTCCTGTCTTGACACTGCCTGATGGAAATGATGATTTTGTAGTTTATTGTGATGCATCCAACCTAGGTCTCGGTTGTGTTCTCATGCAACGGGGAAAGGTTGTGGCTTATGCATCAAGACAATTGAAGATTCACGAAAAGAACTACACCACACACGACTTGGAACTTGGTGCAGTCGTGTTTGCTTTGAAGATATGGAGACACTATCTTTATGGCACTAAGTGTGTAGTGTTCACTGATCATAAAAGCTTGCAACATATTCTCAATCAGAAAGAACTCAATATGAGACAACGGAGATGGGTTGAACTGTTGAATGATTATGACTGTGAAATTCGCTACCATCCTGGTAAGGCGAATGTAGTAGCAGACGCGCTTAGTCGCAAGAGTCAAGTTCAAATCCATAGTGTCCGAGTGCACAATAACCTCCGTAATGATATACTCACAGCCCAACAACACTCATTGGCTCAAGATGACTTGAAAAATGAGATGTCTTGCGGGGCTGAAATACTGTTGGAAACTAAGGATGATGGTTTAATGTATTACTTGAATCGATTGTGGATACCGAACCGGGGTGATCTTAGGATGGTGATTATGAATGAAGCTCATAAGTCTCGTTACTCAGTCCATCCAGGTTCTGATAAGATGTACCAAGACCTTAGGGGCTTGTATTGGTGGCCTGGAATGAAGAAGGATATTGCTGAATATGTGTCAAAATGCCTTAACTGTGCTAAAGTCAAGGCAGAACATCAGCGACCTTCGGGATTGTTAATACAGCCTGAAATACCGATGTGGAAGTGGGAGAATATTTCCATGGATTTTATTACCAAACTCCCACGAACCGCAAACGGTAAAGATAGCATTTGGGTGATAGTGGATAGATTGACCAAGTCGGCTCACTTCTTACCGATACGTGAAACATACCCTGTGCGGAAGTTGGCGCGTATCTACATTGATGAGATCATTAGCCGACATGGTATTCCCTTAAGTATAATATCGGATCGTGATGCTCGTTTCACGGCACGATTTTGGGAATCACTTCATGAAGCCTTTGGAACAAGACTGGATATTAGCACCGCTTATCATCCTCAAACTGATGGTCAAACAGAACGAACGATTCAGACACTGGAAGACATGTTGAGAGCTTGTGTCATCGATTTCGGTGGCAATTGGGATGGCCACCTACCATTGGTTGAGTTCTCGTATAACAACAGTTATCACGCGAGCATTGGTATGGCACCATTTGAAGCTCTTTATGGCAGGAAATGTCGGTCACCTATTTGTTGGACCGAGGTCGGCGATTCGCAGATCACTGGTCCCGAGATTATTCAGGAAACGACTGACAAGATCCGCCAGATCCGCGACAATCTGTTAGCTGCTCGCAGCAGACAGAAGAGTTACGCGGATAAACGAAGAAAACCTCTAGAGTTTGAAGTGGGAGATATGGTATTGCTTAAAGTGTCGCCTTGGAAGGGCGTTGTTCGATTCGGAAAGAAGGGGAAGCTTGCTCCACGATATGTTGGCCCTTTTAAGATCCTTGAACGGATCGGGAAGGTTGCGTACAAAGTAGAACTTCCTCCTGAACTTAGTAATGTGCACCCGACGTTTCACGTGTCCAATCTAAGGAAGTGCTTAGCTGATCAGGATCTTCAGGTACCACTCGATGACATCCGCATCGATGATACCATGCACTTTGTTGAAAAACCAGTGAAGATAATGGATCGGGAGATTAAACAACTCAAACGCAGTAGAATTCCAATTGTCAAAGTACGTTGGGAATCGAAGCGGGGTCCAGAATTCACATGGGAGCGAGAAGATCAGATGAAGCTTAAGTACCCACATTTATTTACTACGGTCACTCCAAGTTGAATTTCGGGACGAAATTCCTTTAACTAGGGGAGACTGTAACATCACTGTACTTTCGGTTGTCCGTACATCCGTGCATCCGTACGAATGTACTGTTACGACCGGAGATTTATAATTATTAATGATTATGAATTACTGATTTTCATTGCTGATATTATCACTGTACTGGTATGCATGTCTATAATTTATTATACGCGTAAACCACGGGAAGTTTAGTTGTAATTCAACTACACAGACCCGTAGTGTTTATTGCAGTTACATATTACTGATGATGAAGGATTATTGGTTGAGAAGTTATTTGTGATGGAACTGGGAGTTTGTTGGAGTCTGGTTACTAAACGTAGTCAAGGACCCATGGTCATGGTTTATCGAAATAGCGGTGGGACGGTGGCTAGGGCAGTTGCGACTGACCCTTACATATGCCCTATATATATGCATATTTCGGTCTATCATGGATGTGTCAGTGACTAGGGTTTAGTGGGTTTTGGTTTGGGAAATGATAATTATTAAGTTATTAAATAATGAGAATTTATTTACGCGATGTGAGGTTACGAGCATTACTTGAACGCGAATGTTGGTTCAGAAATATTAACTTAATAATGTATTCGCGTGGGTGACGATTCACAAGAATATAATTATTAAGAATAATATACTGAAACGATATTCCATAAATAATAAATCAAATCGAAATACGATACGAGCGTTGGATTCGCAAAGGTGACGATCTTTACGAATACGTACGCGAGTAACGCGTTTCGACGAGATAATTAAATAATATCTCACCATATTAAATTAATAAATAAAACTTAAAACGTTTATTAGGAATCACAACTTAAATTGAGTTCGAATAAATTAAATTATTAAAATAATTGATTAACGAAAATAAACGAAGAACTATTATTTAAACGATTTTTTTATTTTATTTTGAGAAAACTATTTTTATTAAAAACGAAATTTATTTAATTAACGCATTATGTTTAAAATATAAACACGGGAAAATTAAGCATGTTATTACATTTCACGTGTATTAACAAGATCACTTTACGAGACAAGGATTATTTAAATAAATCAATTAAATTAATGAAACCCTATTATTTAAACAATTTATGTTTAAATAAGTTTTAATGAGTAAAACCGAACCATTTCTTTGATTGTCGCGATAAAGACGAGACCGAACGCGCGGGAACGGGATGGGATTAAATGGTGGAAGACTCCACCATTTCCTCTCATTTTCCCAACTCTCTTTCTCTCTCTATTTCACCTAAAAACACACACACAAACATCTCTCTACGTTATCTCGCTCGTTACCCGACGGATTCACGAGATTCCGGCGCCTACGCGTTCGTGAGATCGAGAGCTACAAGAGGATACGAAGAAATCACACGTTGAACCGACGGTTTGAGGTAGATCTATCCTTTTATTTTCGGTTTTGAGTGAAAAACCCCATTTCATTATGGATAGCCATTTAAATCGAGATTAGGGTTGTTTTAATTGTTAAATGAGTTAGTATGAGAGGTTAGGGTTACTTGGTTCGAAGTTGTTACAGAAAACGCAAGGGAGATGATGATGATGATACAGGTTCGCTGCAAATGGGACTGGCCGAACCTTTTGGGGGCTGGTTAGGTCGGGCGAACCTTATGGGAGTTCTGGCCGAACCCTTAGCCACTGCCGAACCTTAGGTAACAAGCCTAGGCGCAGCCAGACGAACCCTATTGAAGCTGGTGGTCACGAACCCTCTATTCTCCCGAACCCTGGCTAACTCTGCAACGAACCCTGAGCCCATGAGCCACGAACCTTAGGTGCTACGAACCAGTAGCAGGTCAGCGAACCTTGGTCTGCAAAAACCCTAGTAGCCGAAGCTTCCATTGTAACGAACCTTTGTGGCTCCAGAACCTGTATGAACCACGAACCTATCTTGGCTATGCGGCGAACCCACATGTGCCGAACCCTTTCACCCAACCCAGACGAACCCTAGGTCAACTTGAAGCCGAACCTTTGGCTTCTAGCCAAAAGGTTCGCTGTCCTCTTGGGAGACCGAACCTAAATCCGTCAAAAATTATAGGTTAAGGGTAAAAAGGGAACATGAAAATACATATACACCCATATATATGAATACTCATGCATGTATGCAAGGAATTTCTAGTGCCACCTTTATTTTAATAAACATAAATTGTAAATTGAGAAATTTCATACATTGAATATGATGGATGAACAAGTTAAATTGATTTCTTAAACCTAAACTATATATTGACAACTTAGATGGCATGGTGGTTGGATTTATCTAAGGCATGCATGCGAGTATATAGATATATATATATATATATACACACACCTTTATAGATGTATGGGTGTGTTTGTATGAGTAACAGGAGGGTGATTACTTTAGGAGGCATGTAAATAATGACCTTGTAAGGAAATCGTTGGCGTTTTGGTTAACTTAAACAAATGAACTAGGTTAATAAAATGCAAACGGGTTAAAGTAAACTAACATAGACATTAATTGAATATGAAGCACTTATGCTTATAAAAGTGGAAATCACACTAATTACAGATCCCCGAATTGATTTGAGTTACATACGCGAGCGCGCACAATACGAGAACACATATACTAAGGACTTCAGGTGAGTTCTCATAACCTCCCTTTCTTTAAACTGTTTTTGGTTTTAAAACCCGGAGGTGAAACATGTATACCAAATTAAATATTATTTTGATAACACAAGGTTAATACCTGTTTATCAATATGATATTCACATTTGAAATTATCATTATTATGGGATTATCTCTTATTATTTTATATCCATGTAAACATTGTTATTGACCTAGGTCAATAACAAAGATTACAAGTATTGTCACAAATCCCGAGAATCATCGCTCTTAACTTCTGTTAATTGCTTTGACATCGTGTATTGTCACGTGGATGAGTTCCACATCCGTGAATCATTGCTTTTGACTTCGGTTAATTGCTTTGGATTCATGTATTGTCACGTGGTTAGCTACCACTCCATGAATCATGTATTTAACTTATGTTAATTACAGAATGATCATGTATAGTCACGAACATTATTGGAGAATATTAATGATGTGATTGGTTGATTTGTTTGTGGATTGATTATCTATGTTTGATTATGATTATTTGAGATTGATTATAACTGATTGATTATGTGATTATGTGATTGTGTATGTGTTTGGTTGTTGAATGGATGGATGTGTGTTGGATTATCTCATACAGGTATTCATATGGATTTTCTCAAGGAAATCATAAGTCTTACACTCGTTTTAAATAAAGCATTTTATTAAACTATTTTAAAACACCAACTTTTAAACTCATTTTTCTAAAACATTTTTGAGTATAAAAACTTATGATTACTCACCAACTACTTTTGTAGTTGACACTTGATTTTCTTACATGTTTCAGGTGATGGAGACAAGTAGGATGAAGAGGATGATCTCTTCTATTTTGGACATCATCATCATATAGGATTCTTGGACTTAGTTAATTAACTAAATTTCTGGCGATTAGATTTTAGTTAGTTTAACTAAATCTTTTGTGTATTTGATGTAATTGATTCATGATGAACATGATTTTTGTGTAATTATTTTGGTTGATTAAATGATATATGATGATTTGATTTAGATGCCCACGAGCTTTTGAACAATCTACACATCCCTCGTGGCATCCCGATGATTCCGCCGTCGGTCGGGGTGTTACATCTGATGGGTGAATCTATTTAGTTGTGGTTCTAGGGACTCTCCTTTGATGTGATATAACATGTTAAACTCTGTCTCAGCATATCCTTGCGACTTTCTCGCATGTCCTCATTGCCTTCAAATCGTTCAACCAAAGCGTTCCACATCTCCTTTGTCGTCTTTTGTTCTTTAAAATCATGAGCTACATCAGTCGAAAGAGCCATTGTGAATGATGCATAGGCCTTTTCATCCTTTTCCATCATCAGGATGTCATTGTCTGTGTACAACTCCAGATCTTTGGGAACAAGAGGAGCATTTATCTCACTTTGGTAGGAGGTCACTAAAGTCCCATCTTCAATGGATCTCCAAAGCTTTGAATTAGTGTATTTGATAAAGGATTGAAATCTGAATTTCCAATCTAGGAAGTTATCTCCCGACACAAGCCTAGGTGGCTTTGTTCCTGTGCCGATCTCATTGTCCAAGTTGAGCAGATTGGACAGATTGGTCTGATTCATAGATGCCATGACTGATAGAAAAATATTCTAAGTATAGTTCACGAAGCCCCAACAGCACTGATCACTAATTCCTACTCGAAGTGACACCACTAACCGAAAATCAAACCATACTCGAATGCTTTAGTGTACACAAATAGCCTCAGTATTCGAAAACCAACTGTACTCGAAATGCTTTTTTGTAATCGAATATCCCTTTTGTATTTGAAACTCACATGTACTCGAAATGATTTATATACTCGAACTACTTTTATACTCGAAGATCTCTGTAGTTGAATGCTAGACACCACTTCAAACACTCTAACTGTACTCGAAAAGGCTGAACTCGAAAATTTTGCACTCGAAAACACTTAAGAAAATTTGTGAAGAACAATTTCTTAAGATCTGGAGTACCAAATTTAAACAGCATCTAGATAGAGTAGAGTAGAATGATTAAGTAATGAACTTGCTTGAAAAAGATGTTACCTTGATGACGAAAAGAGCCCTTAGGCTCTGATACCATTTGTATGCCTCAAACCGGATCAAGAATGTAGCTTTATCACCCAAAACATCATCAATAGACTCTAACAAGTGCGAAATCCCTGCTAAAATCAAGAAATCAAGTAGAAAAATAAAATCTTTGTATTAAATACTGAAATTCGAGTACAGATGCCTCAATACGTCTAGAGAGCAAATGCCTCGGGATTCAAGCCTAAACTAGTACAAAATACGTCTATTTATACTAATCTTGTTGTACTCGAAATTTAACACAAAAATATTTCGAGTGCTCGAACACTTGGTGTATTCGAAATATCTGTACATGAAATCAACAAATACTATCAAAATTCTGGACTTTAACTCTTCCAATGTTTGACTTTGTCAGTCTTCATCGTGTAGTGGGCTCTACACATCTATATACTTAACGTCCAAGTCCCTGCTTGTCCTTGCTTGTGCCTTAGTGTCCTGAGAAAACATGTAAATAAAGTCAACACAAAGGTTGGTGCATACTCAGGTTTGTATATGTAATCACAAATGTTTGAACAACTGTTTGAAATGTAATGTTTGGAGATAACATAATCACACATTGCATAGTCATGATAGCTAGTCATTGTACTATTTACATTAGTGGTTGACACCGAAGCTGACTGTTGCATGTTTTGCCTTTCAACTATTGTCTAACACAAACAATAGAAATGTTGAATTGGCTAGTTAAACACTTGTGTAGATCCCATCTACCAAGTGAGGTTTGTCAAACCCAATAGATCTATCTTCAACTACCACGCTTTGCACGACGGCAAACTAAACGGTTCAATATGTAAGGACTTTGAGTGTTATGCGTACACTTATAGTAAACAGTTAACTCATGCAAGTGATACGTATCCAAAAGCGTTTGTTTGCACATGTTTTCTCCCCCAAAATAGTAAAGTTAAAAGGGTCCATGTACGCACCTTAGATAGCAAACAGAATGAACAAATGTTTGTAAGATCGCGTAGATAATCTTCTATGAATAATCTGTGTTATAATAATAACGCTGTGTTATTCGAAATGTTAGATTGTGTTTGTAATCACATACGTGTCAACACACATATGTTCGTTTGTTTGAAACGCACATACAAAAGTGTGCGTGACTTTGACTTCGTTTGTTCAAATCGTATGAACATATACGATTATGTTTAAATATGCGTAATTATACGCAATTGTGTTTTCGGGTCAAAGTGTAAATTTTATTGTTTCATTATGTTCAGGATTTAATTCCAGCTCCTGTGCAACTGTAACGGATAAACTAGGAGTTAAAACAAGTAAGTTATGATTAAAATACTAAAGTAACATTTTTGTGCAAAAACTGATGGGGCACAGGTTTGAATATGCGACCTCCCACACACACACCCTACGCTTAAACCAGTTGAGCTACCTCAGATTTCGCAACAGAGTTTAGATTTCAAGTGTTTTAATCATTAATCACTTGGGTTCCCTTTTATTAACCTTAACCGAACCATATGGGTTCCAATCGAACCCCGATTCGACTGAATCCAAACCCAAACCATGGGGTGTCACACCCCGAGCCGTCGGGTTGGATTGACTTTCCTGTCGGGCAGATGGTTCCCGGGGCGTGATATCGGGAATGATAATCATGATGATCAGATTGTTTACAATGCACATGATATATAATGAGAAACTGCTAAATGAAAATAGAATTACAAAGTTAAATTACATCAGTTATGTTCATAATTTAACAATGTAAATCTACTATCAACATCTTAAATTTTCTATCTTATGTTACATTTGTACATTTAGTCATGGTAGTCGTAAACAGTGTTAGAACAGTGTGTATCTATGTTCAGTCAGTCAATGTGAATCATGAGTTTATTATGTGCTTGTGTGTTAGAATCTTTATTATTTGACAACAAGTATGTATTATTTATTTACAGTCAATTACACTAGGCAAGAACAGTATCGTGTTATATCGAAACAATGGTGGGCAGCGAGAGTGAGCCCTATATATATACTGTGTTCGGTGTAACAGGATAGTGTTAGTGCGTAGTGTTAAGACGAATATTATGACATTTAATCAAACAAGAATCGTAATACGTAAGCGAGACTGAGTATAGTTATGGGTGACGATCCATAATGATACGAATGTTGAACTTATAATTATGATTAAACAACTTTAAATAATTAATACGATCGAAAAACGTACGCGATTGCGGGTATACACGTAATTGTATGTGTTTAACGATCTGTCAACGCACGAAGAGTAAAAATAGTTAAAATAATTATTTTATATTTTTACAATTTTGAAACTCATTATTTTAATGCTCTTAACACTTATTTTATTTTAAAACCGCGTAAAATACGCGTTACGTTCCGGAAACGCGAACCGAGCGACCGAAACGGACCCGAATACCACACGGGCTATAAAAGCCTTGAAAGAGGCTATTTCCCTTATTTATGTCACCAACAACCACTTCTCTCTCTAAAAATCCCGTCTACCCTCTCTCTCTAGAAAACCGAACTTTAAACGCACGTATCTCCTTCGTTTCTCAACGGATTTTGGTGTTCTTGGTGTCCACGCGTAACTCTCGACATCCTCTACCCGAAAGTACAACAGATCGGAAGTTTTCACCGGCCAAAAACGAGGTATTGGTGCTTGAATGTTCACGAAATTAGGGTTTCTTGTGTGTTTTTGTTGAAACACGACACCTAACCGGTCCTAGCCCTTTCCCCTTCAGTTTCGCAGCCATAGTTACATCCCCTAATGATAGATCGACTTAGCTAGTGACCTGGAACAGCTCGAATGCGATGGTGATGGTGCAGATGAACAGGTTCGATGGGGGGGACCAAGAGAACGAACCCATTAGGGTTTCCTGGCCGAACCCATGTGAACATAGCGAACCCCAGCGAACCCTGCCTGGTTCGTTGGGTTACCAGCCGAACCCAGAAGGTCCTCACGACCTGTGCCAAGCCAGCATGCATTCAACTAACCTTTATGATGCCACGAATCTTTTGGATCAGTCGCGAACCATAGCAAACCCTAGGGTTGTAGCCGAACCCATCCTGGGTAACGAACCCTTGGGCATCCAGCTTTATTAACCAAACCAATAGGTAACCAACGAACCCACATGAACCTAAGCATGCAAGCTACGAACCCTAGAGCTTATGCGGCCGAACCTTTGTTGTGCAAACCAACCGAATCTATAAGGTTCCTCGGCCGAACCCTAATCCTAAACGAACCTTGCATGGTTCGTCGCATGCACAGCTGAACCCTAGGGAGTCCCTCACGAGCCTTCACCGAACCTTCATCAGTTTCCTGGGCCGAACCATGCCCGAAACACTAACCCACGGCCGAACCTGGGTGATGTCTCAAGATAGCCAAACCTTAGGCTAGAACCAAAGAAGGTTCGCTGCCTAAGGTGGCAGCCTAAAGACATCTCGGCCCAATTCAATATCTTTCGGCCCAACTCAATGCTACAAGGCCCAAATTTCATTTAGTAATCGGCCCATTATGCTCCTAAGTGACCCAAGGGATTAATTAACTTTGATCCACCTTAGATCAAGCACAATGGGACTTTTGGCCCAACTCACTCCCATTTGGCCCATCATGATCCAAATCGGTCCAATATCATCTTCGGTGTTTTACAAGGCCTATACACATGTCGTTGGCCCAACACCACATTCAATTGGACCATTATTAACCTAAATGGCCCATGGTGTGGCCTACAATGCAAGGTGTCTATGAATTGATCTTAGTTGGGTTAAGTTTAACCTAAACTAAAAATGAGATCAATTCATAATCACAAGAGTCTAAATCACTTGAACATATCTATACATTTTTGTTGATTAATCAAGGGTTATCAAGTTCACAAACACTTGTCATTTTATGCATAAGATTGTGCATAAAAGATACATGACATCTCTTTTCATGAATCATCGATCAATCATGTGACTCAAATCATGACTTTCACGTTTTCATAACAATCATAATCATGATCAAGTAATCAAAGCGTTAATCAAGTTCAAGTTATCACAAGTCAATCAATGAATCAAAGTCTATACAACTATAAATCTTATATCTTATGTATGATTACAATGATATAGGAACCAGTTAGAAGTCCTTTTTGCTACTTGCTATTTGTTATAGTTTAGAGTCTACTGCAGACATGTGAGAACATTAGCCCCTCTTTTACTGTTTTACAACTGTTTTGGGGTGGAACACGTGATCAAACCCGCTATTTACAATCGTATTTCATTACACAGGATGTGTGTATTCTTATAAACATTACAGGTTCATTTTACGAATCCAAGGGATTCATCAACTGTTTTAAAGGAATTGTCAACTGTTTTAAAGGATTTATCAACTATTAAACTCTTTTTTTTTATTAAAAAGGTTTTATAAAGACCCTTTGAACTGTTTATAACAGATTTACTCAAATGTTTTTATACAGGATAAACACTTTTAAATAATTGATTTTATAAACTCTTTTGTTATAAACCTTGTTATTATACAAGGTCACTATTTCATGGTATTCAAATCAAGAGGTTCATGTCATGGTATTCAAATCAAGAGGTTCATTTCATGGTATTCAAAACAAAGGATTTAATTCATGGGATTAAATCAAGGTTTTCAATTCATGTTATCAAATAAGGCATTAAAACGTTCGGTTAAAGTAAGGTTCATAAACATGGTGTCTATTGTTGTAAACAAATTTGTAAACGCATCAAGTATCACATTCATTAGCGTTAGTACTGGGTGATCACAACAAGGGAAAGCGGACACATTGGTTCTTATCCAGGATGGAGTTAGCTTTTAAATTTGTTTTAAAAGCTAACTGCAGGTCTGGTGTCATATGGTTTTCAAAATTGCTGATGTTTTATCTAACTCCAAACGTAGTTTGGGACTTGATATTATATGTTGGCTCTCGTGCAAACAGTGATTGGACTGTTTACACTCATTTTCTTACTTGATGTTAGTTTGGGTTGCAGCTCATCCATGTGAATCATTTATTGCTTTAACATACCTATGCCTTATGTCACTTATTCATGTTTACAAATGTTAAACCTATTGTTCTCACCAACTACATCTGTAGTTGACAGTTACTTTTCGCGTGTTTCAGGTAATCAGGTTTAAGGCTTTCTCAGGGACAACTAAGGAGACCATTCTAAGATAGAACAAGATGAAGAAACATGCTAGGATGGATTAGAAACACACTAAATCCTAATTGTTTAATTGTCTTGTTTGAAGTCTTATTTTGTAACTATATTTTGGGTCTGTAGTTGTCTTTCCTTTTGGTAGATAGATTGTCTGTAACTAAACGACTGTCTGAATATTTTGAAACGTAGTAATCCATTGTGGTTGTTCATATTCAATACTTGTGCATGATTCAACTGTTCATACGTCACCGCGCCGTGGATTCCACACGCGGCGCAGGGGTGTGACATCTTATATCTGCAAAAGATATACAAAATAAATTGTATAATGATGTTCCAAAAGTATGCAGGTCCAAAATGCTAGGTCCTCTAACTGGTATCCCAGTCCAAAAGCAATAACTTCTTAATTGACTTGTTCGTCACCTGAGAAGTCATGCAAAAAGATCAAGTCAACACATGGTTGGTGAGTTCATGTAGTTTTATTTAAAAATGAATTTGAATAACCACTTGGATGACAACCTTAACCTCACCATTAACAACCTATGCCATCCAGTTGAATATGCTTATATATAGGGCATATGTAGGGGACAAGCCCCAGGCACCGTCCCACCACATGATATATTGTTCCTGGTGACAATTAAGCATTTCATCCCATACATTTGATTCATAGCATTTGATTACCCTGAAAATGTTTAACTTGATTCCCCGAAATGACAACCTTAACCTCATCAACGACCACGTATGCTATCCAATCAATTAAGCTTATACATAGGGCATTTGATTACCGTGAAAATGTTTACCTTTGATTCATGTTAGATTTTGATTTCCACAAATTGAAATACCTCTGATTTCTTGAGTTCACCATGTTTTCATGATTACCCAAAGCAATTGTAGAAACATAATATTAAATGGTTAACTAAATCAATAATTACTCATTTAATTACAACTAAGACATGATGATTGGGCCTTGTTTGACTCAATCAATTAGACTTACTTGTTGGTGGTGTCCAAGTTGTACCATCTAGCACATGGCCCATATCAGGCATGTCCCACAATGAGTCTACCTATATGCGTAAGGACTTTCATGTTTTGCCCATATCAGCTTGACCCTCAGGCCTATTGTACATGTCGGGACTTTAGGATATCCTTTGATTCTTGATCATCTTTGTTCTCTTGATTTCGTTTGATCGTTTTAGTTATGCCCATATAGCTTGACTACCAGAGTCTACTATTTATGACGGGACTTTCCGTGTGTTACACGTGGTCTTGATTTACATACAACTGACATCCACCTTAACTTAAGCATTAATGATTTCATTAGATCTGAATGATTTCATTATTTCAATGATTCACACACGGTTATGATCCCCTTGATTCCTTTGATTCTCTTGATTCCGATCTTTAGAATTCCATGATTTCCACAATGATTATAGATTCTTGAATAGGTTCCTTTGTTTTACTGATCACACACTAAATTAGATTCCCTTGAATTTGATCTTTAGATTTAGTTCTCTTGGTTACACTTTGAGTTTTGATTCTTTGAATTGAATTTGATGGACTAAGGGTTTGTTTTAGAGTTTTAGAATTTAGGTATTACTCATAAGAGTAATTAATTAATTCGTTAGTTAATCCTACGTAACATATACCTAGACGGTAGTTTAGGAGTATAAACATGTATATATAAAACATACAATAAGTAAAATTATTTACGTAAAACATATTTAAATAAAAAGATTTACGCATGCTTCTCAGCCCCGCGTTTGAAAATAAAAATGTTTAGAAAAGGGGCAATGAACTCACCTGTGTTGCTCTGTATTGAATTATCACAAAATGCGTGCTCGTTGTTTGTAGACTATGTTTCTTCTATACCTGAGTTGTTTTAAGAGGATTTGAGTATGATAAGTATTTACAATAGACACATCTAAGGTTTTGGTCTCTGTGTGCAACTAAGTGTCGTATGTTACTAATGTGTTTCTAGAATTTCATCTAACTAGTCCAAACTCATTACCCATTAATAACCCTTTATCCCGCAAATAATCATTATAAGTCTTTAATTAAAATTTTTTTAAGATCATTCAATTTTAGTTAAACATTTAGTTACAAATCATTTAATTTAATTTAATAAAGTTTACAATTTAACTTCTTTTATTAAAAACATAATTAATTTAAGAAAAGTACAATATACACATGATGGGCTTAGGTTAATCCCATTAGATTAACCTTGGCCCCAATTACTAGCTTTTGATTGCCCAATGATTCTTTGATTAACTATTTGTATAATCCATCCTAGATAGTTCAAATAACTATCTAATGTGATTATATGTTCTTACGAATTGTCTCAGTGTTAGTGTTAGTTGTGGGACCAACTCTTTATCCTTAGACTATGATCTTGATTCTCAATGAATTCCCATGTATGTTGAATCCAAATGATGTTCACCCTTCATATTTAAATAATAATAATGTTTAAGATAACTCTTGTTTGATCCAATGCCCACCGAAAGTTGATTTGCATGGATGAAACCCTAGTATCCCTCCCATGCACTCACACACAAGATCAACTCCCATGCATGGATTACATAACCATCCCATGCATAAACACCCAATCTGAATCATCTTGACCGAACAACCATGGGCCATATGAGGGTTGTGGGATAAGGAGTTTACCGAACTAGCATGGCCGAAAGGTTCAGCCGTATGGGGCTTTCCGCATGAGGCCTTAGCCGTATGGCTTGGATCGACTGGGTTCAACCGAAAGAGGCATGGTCGAATGACCTGGGCCGACAGAATGGATGGGGCCGACCGAAGGAAGCTGGGCCGAAGATAGGAGTTGGGCCGACCGAAGGAGAGCCAAGCGACAAGAGCTGGCCCGAGCGAATGAAGGCTGCTTCGGCCTGGAGGAGTTGGCCATTCGGCCTACACACATTCGGCCCACCTGATGGCCTTATTCGACCGATAAAGTGCAGAAGTGGAGTTGCCATGGTTTTTCAACTAATCGGCTAAGTATTGAGGTAGAGTTTGTTCCTACAAAATTCTAAGGTGATGTGTGAATCATATGGTTCAAAAGAGTGTGGAACCGGCTGAAATGGTGGCCGATCAAATGGGTTCCAAAACCCTAAAAACCAACCCTAAAACTCGATTTTACCTCAAATCTGATGGATCCAAGCTCAGATCCGTTGTACTTTCGTGATCTACGTGTTGTGATGGTCGTTTTGTCACCAAAAACACAAGATTTCATGGAGAAATGAGAGTGTTATGGTGGGAGGTTCCAGAGAGAGAAAGTAAAGAGAGAGTGGAACGAATTTGAGGGAGAAATCTGGTTGGTGGTGGTGGTTGTGGCATTGAATGCCACATTAAATGGATTCAAATTACCCGGTTTCATTCGGGTCCGTTCGGTTTCGCTCGGTTTCGCGTAAAAACGTCGTTTTTCTTTGGTTTTCGAAACGGAACATCACAATATTAAAAGTAGAGTTTGGAAATCTATTTTAGGTGATAATTCCTAGTAAATTAACTAAATATCTTCCGTTTAGTTAAATTTTTTTAAATATTTAATTTACTGTTTAAAATCGAATCGTATAGTCGTCGCGCGTATTCGTTCGAATCATAACCCGTACGAGTACGACGATAATCCGTCGATTTAGCATTCACGTAATGACATCCGTTGTTGTTTTGTTCTGTGAAGCCTCATATACGTCTATACATAATAGAATCATAACTAATAATCACATGATGGTTCTGTATTGCGAGATAATCATCTGACTGATGAACCATGTTTCTGAGTTTTGTTTCTGAAATGTTTCTGAAACTGTGCTATGATACATGAAATGATAATGATATATGAACAACAACTGAAATTTGTACCTGATTTACTGTTCATGTTACTGTTGAGATCACTGTTCCGGTACGTTTCTGGCACTGATGTTACATGGGGCTTTGTTTCTAGGTATCCAAATGAGTTCAAAGGTGGATTTATTTTATTATCAGTCACCAAAAAGCTCAAATTCGTGACCCACATTGCTTCGAACGTGTGTACCCCAATCCCCATTCAAAATCGTTTTGATCAGAAAATTCAAATGGTTTTCATTAATCAAGGTATTTCGAAACTATCTGTGATATTTAATTTAGTTTTCGTGTTTATTTTCATCAAAATCCCCAAATCGTTCTCAACGAAGAAACCTAGAATTCGAAGTCATTTCATTAACTGTTGTTTGTTAAATTTAACATAGTGATTTCATTAAAATGATGTTTCTGAATCTCTCTGCAGTGTTTTATTTGATTAACAAGTTCATTTGATTCGAAACCCCCAAATCGTTTTGTTTCATGAACCCTAGAATTCGAAATGATACAATTCGATATCAAAACCTGAATTTAACATATGGCTTTCAATTAGTAGGTTCAGGTGAAGATGTGGGTAGGTTTAATTTGATTATTGAACTCGTTTTTATAGAAAACCACAAATCGTTCTTATTATGAACCCTAACTATTCGATCTTGTACAATTCGAGATTATAACTTCGAATTAATATGGGGATTTGCTTAATTGGCCCATTTAGGTTTTGGAGGAGCCGAATGAGCAGGTCAACCGAATGAGTCACGTGACTCATTCGTTTGCCTCAGACATTCACTAGTCGTTCATTCGTGCGAATGAACTCATTTGTAGGTATCATTCGCACGAATGGGTCTATATTATAGAAAAAGTCAAAGTCAAACATAGTAAACTTAAACAAATGTAAAAGAACAAAAAAGAATAGTCTATTTTATTAATGATGTAAACTTTATACATCAAAAACCAACAATACACAAAACTAGGGACATTACATGCACCAACAAAATAACACTTTATAGGATCTTGGAAACTTCTCCGTTCCTTGAGGATTCTGCTCAGCAGGCCCTCGAATAGTGCGGAATCCTATTCGAGGGTTTTCCAATCGAAATAACCAAGCCCCGTGGCAATCCGATGATGTGGAGACAATGTTGTGATCAAAACCGAACACCACGGGGATGAGAAACAAACATGGAGAAGGGATGGCGGCTGAAAACCCTAGGGATGTGACAGGGAATGTTCAGGGGTCAGAAAAGTTGTGAAAACATTCTGTTTGCAGGTCTATATATAGGCTGTACTCATTCGGCCAAATGAGTTGTACAAAACACTCATTCGGGCGAATGGCTCAGCCGAATGAGCTGGGCAACCGAATGAGTCATGCGAGTGACTCATTTGTTTGCCTCAGACATTCGCTAGTCATTCATTCGTGTGAATGAAGTCATTCGTAGGTATCATTCCCACGAATGGGTCTGTATTATAGAAAAAGTCAAATTCAAACATATTAAACATAAACAAACGTAAACGAACAAAACAGAATAGTCTATTTCATTACTGATCTAAACTTTATACATCAAAATCCTACAATACACAGAACTAAGGACATTACATGCACCAACAAAATACCACTTTGTAGGACCTTTGAAACCACTCCGTTCCTTACGGATTCTGCTCAACAGGTCCTCGAATAGTGCGGAATCCTATTCGAGGGTTTTCCAATTGAAATCACCAAGCCCCGTGGCAATCCGACGATGTGGAGACAACGTTTTGATCAATATCGAACACCACGGGGATGAGAAATGAACCTGGAGAAGGGATGGTGGCTCAAAACCCTACGGATATGATAGGGAATGTTCAGGGGTCAGAAAAGTTGTGAAAACATTCTGTTTGTGTCACACCCCCAAATTTCAACTAACGGAATCATACCGTTTAGGGCGTGACAAACCAGGATCTCAGTTATTAGACACAGCGAAAGACCTCTATATGGTTTTCAAACATAATTTTGGTCTAAACTGTAATATCAAAGTTTCAAAGTTTGCGAAGCGTTTTTAAACAAAAACAAATGTAACGGTTCGTAAAATGTAAATTACAAATCAAAGTCTTAAATATCCGAATTCAAAACACAAGACTTTAAAATATATGCATGCGACTCCACATCCTAGTCCATGCTTGTCCTTACTTGTGCTTTTAGTGTCCTGAGAAAACATGTAAATCAAACAACACAAACGTTGGTGCATACACAGGTTTGAATCATCACAAATGTTTGAAAAAACTATTTGAAACAAAATTTTTGTAGATAACATAATCACACATGCATAGTCATGATAGCTAGTCATTTTTACTATTTACATAAGCGGTCGACACCGCAGCTGACTGTTAGAATGTAATTTGTCTTTCCACTATCGTCTAGCACAAACAATAGTAATGTTTGAATTGGCTAGTTAAACACTTGCGTTGAACTACAATCTACCAAGTGAGGTTTGTCAAACCCAATAGATCTATTTCCAACTACCACGCTTTGCACTACGGCAAACTAAACGGTTCGATATGTAAGGACTTGTAATGCTATGTTCTCACTTATCGTAAATAGCTAACTTATGCAAATGATATGTATCTAAAATGTTTGTCGGCACATGTTTTCTCCCCCAAAATAGTTAAAATAAGAAAAGGGTCGCATACGCACCTTTGAATGCAGTAGAATGATCAAACACACGTGAAATAGCGTAAACAATCTTCTATGAGAAATCTGTGTTTTAACAATAACGTTATGTTATTCGGGATGTCGTTTGTGTTTTGAAATCACATACATGTCAACACTCGTATATTAGGTCATGTGAAATGTACATACAATGACATGCACGAATTCAAGTTCATTTGTTTACATCGTATAAACGTATATGACTTAATTTAGATACACGTAACGTACGCGATCGTTTTCTTTTGATCTAAAATATAAATTTTGTTATTTCATTAGATTCGGAATTCAATTCTGGTTCTAATGCAATTTGAACGGGTCGAATCGGAGTTAAAACGAAGGAGTTATGGTTTAAAAACCAAAATTAATTTTATTTTCAAAAACTGTTAGAGGCAGGGTTCGAACCCCTGACCTCCTGGACCTAACATGTCACAACCCAACCAGGGGGCTTGACTAACGATTGATTCAAAACACAAAGTAGCGGAAGACAAAATAAATATATTACAATTCTACCAAAGGTTTAGTCTAAGTATCAAATTTGTTTACAACAAATCTAAAATATGAATGAACTAGTGGGAGATTTTCTAGAGTTATTGGGTCCATCCAGGCATCAGCACACTTTATAAATCTTTAAGCCAAGTTCTTGTTTTCTATGTAGTGATCTTGTTCAAGCAACCCTGTATCCGAGTCATGCCTGTTTCTATTTACCTGAAAGACATGCTAAAATACGTCAACTATAAAGTTGGTGAGCTCATGAGTTTTAGTTTACAAACCCAATAATAAATGCATGTGATAATTCAAAAACAATACAACCAACCCTGCTCCATGCTCGGGCGTTTGCCTCATACAATGTTAGCCCACAACATGGTCATTCCAATTTAACTTCCCATTCCGAGACCCGTTCCTGCTCTCGGTCATACATGTATCATAAAGAATATATGCCACAACGGTTGCTGTTAACCTCAGTGGGGTTTCAACCTTTCTTTTACAAGGCCACCCTTTCGGGCCACTGTGCGTGGGGGATTCCCCAAGTAGTACTACCCATATACTCACCGGCTCTCCTTATGAGTTAATGGTTGTAAATTATGTTTAATGTCTAGGGGAAGCAATTTTATATGAAACGGACGTTCATTATCACATAAATATAATTTTATAAACAGTTTATGGAGCATGCTTTCAGTATCCCAAAACAGTAAAAAGAAAAGGGATCACATGAACTCACCTGGTTGCTTTAATGGCTTCCTTTTGTTCCTGTACAAATATGTCATTGTGCCACTATGCATGATTTGCTATGTTCCCAGAGGTATCATCAAAGCAAGTTCCTAATTGTAATCATCTATACATGTATAAGTTGTAGTTTCATACATTAGTGTTGTTTACTGTGGTTGAGCTCTTTGGGTTAATGTGTTTAGGGTTTACTAGTTTAAAGTTTCTTTATATTACCATACCTAATGAAGTCTTACCTTATATTTGCACGTCTAAATGTATATGCAAATGTTGGTATTATTTGATGTTTAGTGTAGCTACTAGTATGCTACTTATGTGACTAGCGTGATTATGGTCTTTTAAGATAATTGAGTTTTATTGAGACTAATGGTCTTATATTTTAAAGTTGGGTCACCTTGTTTGAGAGTTTGAGAGACAATCGATATAAAATAGTTTAAGTGTATTATTAGTCACGGGGTCTTACTAATAATATAAATTTATGTAATGCATAAGGTATTACAAAGCAATAAGAAAATTATTATAATGTATTCACTTAACATAATAGTATTAGAGATAATTAATAGGTATTTCATACATTACAAAATAGTTGCAATTAGCATTAGTATCTAAGATATTTACATGTTGTAGTCATTGAGTATACTAACTATTGTAATTATTATAATTATTGAATAAGAAAGTGTTTAAAGTATTCATAATTTATTTTCTATGTTTAAATGTAAGTGAACATTCTTAAATGAATCAATTATCAAACATAATAATAATAATCTTAATAATAATAAAACTAGTTTCACTAGCAAAATTAATAACACTACTATTGTCAAATTTTAATTATTAGTAAAAAGAAAAATATATGAAATAGTATAATATCATATGTTAGAATGAATAATCATGTTTTTAGAAAATTTTATATTTGTAAACATTGAATTTACAAATATTTAATGTGTCAAGTATGATTACTCTTATAATGTTAACTAAATTATAGTAAAATCTTAAATAATCTTAATAGAGTAGAAAGTGTTAATGTTAATGTTGATAAAATAATAGTAATACCTAAATCGTCATAATATGAATTCAAACAAATTCGTGAACAAATAGAACATTAGTATGATATGATCACTTTGTATAAAATCATATTATTATCAAGTCAAACACCTTTGTTAGATTTCAAATTATTTAACACTAACATATATATAGTGTAGGTATGCACATTTATCTTATTAAATTCTCTTCTAGTTTACCCTTTTGTTTACCTATAGATGTATAAAATCAATTGCTAACATACTGAACAAATTATATCAATAAACATGTAATTCTTACATAAACTATTATTGTATATTATTCTATAGATGTGTATGTGTATTTAATGATTTAATACCTACATGATATAATATATGTATCATGCACATTCATTGTGTTCCCAATTCATAAATTTTATTCAATTTAAGTTTCTAGGTTATATTATACACAATGTAACAAATTTCCTAAGTATCCATATTACATATCGGGACTTGTAATAACTATTTCAAACGCTTATTACTATCTATACATATTATGTAGGTATTGATATTAACACATTGAACAAGTTGCTATGATTTAAATTCCAAATTATATATTAACATTTTGGGTTTCCTAGTTATTACATTTACAAATTTCTCTCCGAATGTATAATATAAAACACACACGTTGTATTGTTTATTAAACATTTTATTATTAGCTAATTATGACGAACCATACTTTATCTAGTTAACCCAAATGCTCAACCACTTTAACTTTGTAATTTAAACATATAAACCATATAATAAAAGTTATTGGCGCGCGACTTTACCTTCCCACTCGTTCCATTCACGTTTCTAAACCGATTAAATTATTCGTACGTATGTTTCATAATTCAAACATGTTTCTAAACTCGATTTTACGTAACGAATACAACCGAGCGCTTCGTTTTTGCTGTTGACCAAGGCTGACCAGGTTTGACCTTCCTAAACGCATCTGACTTTTGTTGACCGGAGCTTTCAACACATCACAACCCTAATTTTTCTGTCATCACCATCTCTGGCCGCCACCATAGATGCTCCTTCGCCACCAGCCGCCTTGTCCGGACCATCACAGCCACGAGAACCGCCCAAAATACATGTATTAGAACAAAGCAATCGAGTTAATGAAATGCATGTGTAGATCGGAGCTGTGTAAGTCCATTTTTACCTTGGAAAATCGGTCATAGGGAGGGTCATGGCCTGAACAGCTGCACCACCACTCGAACCACCACGGATGACCACCATCGAGCACCACCTCCACTAGGAAAACTCCAAAAACACATATCTGTGTCATTCATTTGAGATAGCATGCATGTATGGTCGGAACTTGTAGAGTGGTGCTTACCTTCGATCTATAGTTGAAAAGAAATAAACAACAAGAACCCTATCGCCACCATCATCCTAAGCTGCCGCAGGAGCTCTAGCCACCGCTGCATGTGGTGTTTCTGGTGACCTACCATCGTTTAACACACCCGTTGCTGGTCCAAAACACCACCCATTGCTCCTCATCGTCGGCGGTTAGGGGGAAACCCTAGCCGCCATGTGCCTTCTCGTCCCATTTTCACCCTTTTGTGGTTGAAATATCACGAGGCTGAAGAAGAAAAGGTCGTAGAACATGAAGAGATGTGTTTGGAGGTGTAGCCCGTTTGCTCCGCCGCCGTGGCTCCGCCGTATGACCACCGTAGGGCCGCCGCAGCTCCTCTCTCTATCTTTCTCGGTTATTTGAACGAGTGAGCACACACTCAAGGTGTGTGTGCGGCTGAAATGAAATGAGAGGAGAAGGGTTTAACACTCCTTTTATACTTAGGGTAATTCTAGGGTTTCATTTAGATTAAAACACGTATTTTGAACCGTCTCACGTGCGTATTCCGTTTTCGTTTATTATTCTCGCCCCGAATTATATTAGATAGCGAATAGTAACCTAAGATATTATTAAAATGTTTATTTTGTTTGTTATAATAAATTTGTTTAATTAATTCCGTCGAAACACGATAATTATTGCGTACACGACATATTTAACAGATTTAATGTTTTAACGCGTTAATTAAAATTCTTGTATCTTTAATATTGTAAATATTTTTAAATAGGTATTTATCAAGGCTATGTACCTCAGCTCGGGAGTCAGATCGTTTAATTAGTTAATACCGATGTTCACACATTACGTTCAGTTTAAAATCCTTAATAGGTCTAATTGGGCCTAAGCTTTTTATTGGGCTTTCAATGGGCCTATTTGGGCCTTCACATCTTATTGAGTCTTGATATTTTATTGGGCATTTATATCGCATTGGGCCTTTATATCCAATTACAATTTAATGTATAAGTTTGTTGGGATTTTCTTACAGTTGTTACATTCTCCCCAACTTAAAAGAATTTCGTCCTCGAAATTAGCTGTTACTACGGTTTAGCATGTTCGAATAGTTGTGGGTATATATTTTTTTTTTTTGATGCATCTCTTCTCAAAGCTAAAATATGGTTTATCATTTCTAAGTATCACTATGCTCTAGTCCATCCTAAGGGATTGCCATTTTAACTAATCTGGTATCAAATTTTTATTTATTATGGTATGAAATGTTGACAAAGATCCTAATAATTATGAACAGTAAAGCCTAGCTAGAAGTGTCAGTCTATATATATTACAGTTTAACTGTTCATAAGCTGTCATAATTAAAAGTTCACATAAATAAACTTTATTCTCATTAAAAATGTTCCATAAATTACCAAGTTACAATCTAGTTTCCCACATGTTTCATTACGCATCCATTGCATCAATAGTTTCCAAAACCTGATCAATTTGATCTTGTTTCCAAACATACTGTTTCATCTTATATTGAATGTAACCAATTGGTGTCAAGGCTCACAATTCCTTGATCATGTATCTGAATACAATGTTTCTTACAACATAAACATAGAAATCAATTATACATATTGTTCATTTATTGTCTCATCTAAGTTATTAATATAATTAACTCACTTATACATGACATTTGGCACAAAATTGTACATAATGTAAATCAATTTGCATTCTTGGTTACTTTCTTTTACACCATACATTTATGATTTCTTATCTGAGTCTACCAAGTTATTTATTGCTAAACATATCTTTGTTTTCTAAAACCAATAGAGTGAAAGTAACATTCCAAGTAAACGAAGTCTAACGTATAGATTATCAACGACTAAGGTGTAACCGACATATTTTAAATAGTTTAGTTAGGATACAAACCAAATTATGATCATTTCAATAAAGCACAATCACTTTTTATGTTGAATCCAGCTAATGTCTTAACTATGTACAAATGGAGTTATTGATTCTATAAGCCTTGAATAACAAAGAATAGGCTCCAATGAGATAACGATGGTACTACTAAAAGAAGCTAAGGATTTTATCGAAATATTTGGGCCGAGAAATCTTCAGACTAAGTATGTTATCTTAACTTAGGGAGTATAATCGTGATGATGCCTATGTGCTTCATGGATGAATTCGAGAGGTTGACGAAGAATCCCTGAATTAAGGCTATTATGGAATTCCAAAGTAACAAAGTAACAAAGATAGATGGGTTAGATTTCAAATCGAATCGATTACTTTAGATATGCAAAGGATTTTGATTCACTGTTTGTGTCGGGATATTACTCAGAATTATTTCAAGTGTTTGCAACAATTATCACTTTCTTCGAAACTTTTTAGAATAATAATTAAAGAATAATTCATCATTCGTGGGGATAGCATCATCTTGTTTGAATATGTCAAACTTTATGTTCATCTGGTTTGGAATATAAGAAACCGGAGATACAAAGATTCAAAGAGGCCAAGAAAAGTCGAGGAGTAGTTCTTTCAAAGGCTACTAATCGAATGAAATTATATCGGGAATTTTAGAAACATTAATAGTATGTTATTGTATAAAGGAACGAATGGAGCATTTAAAAGACGTACAGAAACAATTACAAGCTAAACGAACGAGGGTACCTTTTGTTCTAGTGTGGTTACAACTTGATCTCTTTCAGTAAGTCCTTCTAACTAGCCTTTCGACACGCATCACCCTAATGATGACTTCTTGCACCGAAACCTCAATTGTGTGCTTGTTGAGATTGAGCTATTGATTTTCATTAATAATTCCATGAATGTACCCACTTTTGCGAACAAATAGACATGACTTTCATATATGATACTATCTATTCCAATGATACATTATCTATCATTTATCCCTTTGTCATTGATACATGAAGTTATGAGATGTAGAAGTATAGGTTGTTATTGGTTTCGCAATAGGTCTGACAAATAGGTATGACAAATAAGTATTTCGTGGTTTTGCGCAGTGGATAGAATGTTCTAGATTTCTTCCTTCACATTATGTAGATGACCATAACTTCATTGTGTCATCGCTCTCTTTGCCAGGTTCATTGTCTATCTTCTTGTGTGATCATTTTATTTCATCCCTTAAATTATGGTCTACTAATTTCTTCTCGTGATAAGATTTTCAACGTATCTCATTGTCATGAATCCTCTTGATGTAAATATTTTATTGATACTACGTCTTGAAGTGATGAAAAGGTGCATTAGGCTCGAACGTGATCTTCACTGCTATCCTCAAAGTATGGCAGATATTTTCATAGTTTTCACTCTTGAGGTTGACTTTTCGCAAATGATTTTTAACTTTTTATGCTACCTTCTTGTAGCTTTTCTTCTTACAATTTAACACATTCTATCTTATTTGAAATTGATCCTCCTAATTTACTTCCTTGCAGTCCTTCCATACTGCTTAATCCTGGTAACAAAACTATCTTCCTCCGGTGACAATCTAGATTAGTTGTCCTTCTTGCTAATTCACTTCATTATCTCTTGATGATGTTTGTACGAGTGAATTCCGATGTAGATCCACCCAATGATTAAAATCTCCAAAGTGCCCAAACTCTTCAATTTCAAGATATCTCTTCCTCCACTATGGAGTGGTCGGTATTAACTAGTGTCTTTCGTGTAACTACTCATGAGTTCGGCTTGTTGAAATTTTATAAGTTGTATAACATGAGATTTCCTATGTTTTTTATATTCATGTTTAAATGTTTTAGTTGTTCTACTACTGTCATAACGCTCGACACTAACACTATCCCAATATAACGAACATAGTTTATATATAGGGCATACGTAGAGTCAGGCTACCTGCCTTATCAGCCGCCAGCCCACCACTGTTTCGATATATTACGATAGTGTCCTTGCCAAATGTCTTTGACTGTAAATATGTTAGTATATACATAGATATAAATTAAACAAGTTACTATAACCTACTACATCCGTTCACAAGATTCACCTTGATGCTATGATGCACATACCATTTCTTGCAGTTGGTCTTCAATGCTTCTCAAAACATTTATTGGCACTATAAAATCTCCTAATCTAAGATTAAATCCTTCACCATGTAATCTTTCACTTCTTCTTTTTCCGATAATCATCGATTCTAACGGGTTGAAGATCGTCATTTCTTCTTGGCGTTAATTACCTTCCTTCACCTTGCTATCATTCGGTAACTGGTACTGATCATTGTGTATCAATGCCTATGGAGTTCCCATTCGCCCAACCAATGAAGTTGTTTAAACAGTAATAGGATGCCTAGCCCAATCCCATCTATGGGCTTCGATACACCATGCACAAAATGACTTTCCCGTCCTCCCTTTTTGCCTTGCTAATAGAGAATATCTTGATCTCTCTTATGATCCATAGGGATACATTCTTCTCATGACAACATAGGTTTTCACTTTATGGTCTCGGCCTTCCAACTTCATGTTCCGTCTGTTATATTCACCAGGCGGAGCTCCTTTAGGGATTTCTAAATTGTTCGTATATGACGCCTTCATTTAGTTTATAATTAGAGGCTCGATCGAAGGATTCAATAGGGAAAGAGTCTTAATGTTGAAACGGTTTGCTTAAGAAATAATATTTCTGGAACAAAATTGCGAGTGATAGAATAAATTAAACTTCACATTAAAGGTTCGCGTTCCCGCTGTGTGAACTAAGGAATTTCCTGTCAACAACATACAATTCCAATAGTTCTACTTTAGCTATCAAGAATTGGGCAGGGTTAAGTTAAAGGCGTGTTCAGTAGAGTCGCGAACAGAATAAACTGTTAACGAACGATTGGAGATCGAAGATGAACTATTAAGGATAATAGCAATAGTAATCACAGACATAAATGGTCGTCGGTTATTAAAGGTGACTAACCTAATATCGATATGAGAAACGATGAAATGAAGAGTTTCTCAAGTTAATACATATGATAATTTGAATTTGAAGATGGAGTGAGTCACATAACTTTGATGTCATCGCCTGCATTCTCCTGGGTCTTCGGGATTTTTCACTCACTCGTGTGACCTTGTAGTTAGTTGAGGAGTACACATAGTTGATGACCAAAATCAAAACTTCTGGGATTATAAGCCAGAGTTTGTTCGAGAAGTACAAGCATTTTGGGAGGTTTGTAGGATAGAAACATTAAATTCCTGAACGCCTTAAAAAGGATTTGAAATTCATAGCAAACATACCTCAACAACAAAGAAAAGTGTATGATTCCCATTTGGATTTGAGGCAAACGGAAGATGAGAATACAAGAATGTCGTTTCCACTATCATATGATCAATGAAGAAAAGATAACATACCATAAAATCATCGTTGACCTCTTGTGACTTAAATCCTAAGCTCAGCTTCCAATGTCAACAAATGTTTGTTCCAATAGTCATTATCATAACAAGTATTCATACGTATATACATTAACATTATGTTTAAATTTTATTTTATGTTTGTCTTAGAACTTCCCATATAACTTCAAATTCACCATTATGTGTGCACCCATAATCCTGAATTTGATTTACATGATTGTTCTAGTTTATCCATTCGTGTGCTTCATATGCCTGGGTATTCATGGTCTCACTATTATCATGTTTCTCTTTGTTTAGGCCGCTAGATTTCTCAGGTTAAAGTCTAGGAACTTATCCTAAGGTTCCTAATTCGCTAAAACCTTTGGCTCTGATACCAACCTGTCACAACCCAACCAGGGGGCTTGACTAACGATTGATTCAAAACACAAAGTAGCGGAAGACAAAATAAATATATTACAATTCTACCAAAGGTTTAGTCTAAGTATCAAATTTGTTTACAACAAATCTAAAATTTGAATGAACTAGTGGGAGATTTTCTAGAGTTATTGGGTCCATCCAGGCATCAGCACACTTTATAAATCTTTAAGCCAAGTTCTTGTTTTCTATGTAGTGATCTTGTTCAAGCAACCCTGTATCCGAGTCATACCTGTTTCTATTTACCTGAAAGACATGCTAAAATACGTCAACTATAAAGTTGGTGAGCTCATGAGTTTTAGTTTACAGACCCAATAATAAATGCATGTGATAATTCAAAAACAATACAACCAACCCTGCTCCATGCTCGGGCGTTTGCCTCATACAATGTTAGCCCACAACATGGTCATTCCAATTTAACTTCCCATTCCGAGACCCGTTCCTGCTCTCGGTCATACATGTATCATAAAGAATATATGCCACAACGGTTGCTGTTAACCTCAGTGGGGTTTCAACCTTTCTTTTACAAGGCCACCCTTTCGGGCCACTGTGCGTGGGGGATTCCCCAAGTAGTACTACCCATATACTCACCGGCTCTCCTTATGAGTTAATGGTTGTAAATTATGTTTAATGTCTAGGGGAAGCAATTTTATATGAAACGGACGTTCATTATCACATAAATATAATTTTATAAACAGTTTATGGAGCATGCTTTCAGTATCCCAAAACAGTAAAAAGAAAAGGGATCACATGAACTCACCTGGTTGCTTTAATGGCTTCCTTTTGTTCCTGTACAAATATGTCATTGTGCCACTATGCATGATTTGCTATGTTCCCAGAGGTATCATCAAAGCAAGTTCCTAATTGTAATCATCTATACATGTATAAGTTGTAGTTTCATACATTAGTGTTGTTTACTGTGGTTGAGCTCTTTGGGTTAATGTGTTTAGGGTTTACTAGTTTAAAGTTTCTTTATATTACCATACCTAATGAAGTCTTACCTTATATTTGCACGTCTAAATGTATATGCAAATGTTGGTATTATTTGATGTTTAGTGTAGCTACTAGTATGCTACTTATGTGACTAGCGTGATTATGGTCTTTTAAGATAATTGAGTTTTATTGAGACTAATGGTCTGATATTTTAAAGTTGGGTCACCTTGTTTGAGAGTTTGAGAGACAATCGATATAAAATAGTTTAAGTGTATTATTAGTCACGGGGTCTTACTAATAATATAAATTTATGTAATGCATAAGGTATTACAAAGCAATAAGAAAATTATTATAATGTATTCACTTAACATAATAGTATTAGAGATAATTAATAGGTATTTCATACAATACAAAATAGTTGCAATTAGCATTAGTATCTAAGATATTTACATGTTGTAGTCATTGAGTATACTAACTATTGTAATTATTATAATTATTGAATAAGAAAGTGTTTAAAGTATTCATAATTTATTTTCTATGTTTAAATGTAAGTGAACATTCTTAAATGAATCAATTATCAAACATAATAATAATAATCTTAATAATAATAAAACTAGTTTCACTAGCAAAATTAATAACTCTACTATTGTCAAATTTTAATTATTAGTAAAAAGAAAAATATATGAAATAGTATAATATCATATGTTAGAATGAATAATCATGTTTTTAGAAAATTTTATATTTGTAAACATTGAATTTACAAATATTTAATGTGTCAAGTATGATTACTCTTATAATGTTAACTAAATTATAGTAAAATCTTAAATAATCTTAATAGAGTAGAAAGTGTTAATGTTAATGTTGATAAAATAATAGTAATACTTAAATCGTCATAATATGAATTCAAACAAATTCGTGAACAAATAGAACATTAGTATGATATGATCACTTTGTATAAAATCATATTATTATCAAGTCAAACACCTTTGTTAGATTTCAAATTATTTAATACTAACATATATATAGTGTAGGTATGCGCATTTATCTTATTAAATTCTCTTCTAGTTTACCCTTTTGTTTACCTATAGATGTATAAAATCAATTGCTAACATATTGAACAAATTATATCAATAAACATGTAATTCTTACATAAACTATTATTGTATATTATTCTATAGATGTGTATGTGTATTTAATGATTTAATACCTACATGATATAATATATGTATCATGCACATTCATTGTGTTCCCAATTCATAAATTTTATTCAATTTAAGTTTCTAGGTTATATTATACACAATGTAACAAATTTCCTAAGTATCCATATTACATATCGGGACTTTTAATAACTATTTCAAACGCTTATCACTATCTATACATATTATGTAGGTATTGATATTAACACATTGAACAAGTTGCTATGATTTAAATTCCAAATTATATATTAACATTTTGGGTTTCCTAGTTATTACATTTACAAATTTCTCTCCGAATGTATAATATAAAACACACACGTTGTATTGTTTACTAAACATTTTATTATTAGCTAATTATGACGAACCATATTTTATCTAGTTAACCCAAATGCTCAACCACTTTAACTTTGTAATTTAAACATATAAACCATATAATAAAAGTTATTGGAGCGCGACTTTACCTTCCCACTCGTTCCATTCACGTTTCTAAACCGATTAAATTATTCGTACGTATGTTTCATAATTCAAACATGTTTCTAAACTCGATTTTACGTAACGAATACAACCGAGCGCTTCGTTTTTGCTGTTGACCAAGGTTGACCAGGTTTGACCTTCCTAAACGCATCTGACTTTTGTTGACCGGAGCTTTCAACACATCACAACCCTAATTTTTCTGTCATCACCATCTCTGGCCGCCACCATAGATGCTCCTTCGCCACCAGCCGCCTTGTCCGGACCATCACAGCCACGAGAACCGCCCAAAATACATGTATTAGAACAAAGCAATCGAGTTAATGAAATGCATGTGTAGATCGGAGCTGTGTAAGTCCATTTTTACCTTGGAAAATCGGTCATAGGGAGGGTCATGGCCTGAACAGCTGCACCACCACTCGAACCACCACGGATGACCACCATCGAGCACCACCTCCACTAGGAAAACTCCAAAAACACATATCTGTGTCATTCATTTGAGATAGCATGCATGTATGGATCGGAACTTGTAGAGTGGTGCTTACCTTCGATCTATAGTTGAAAAGAAATAAACAACAAGAACCCTATCGCCACCATCATCCTAAGCTGCCGTAGGAGCTCTAGCCACCGCTGCATGTGGTGTTTCTGGTGACCTACCATCGTTTAACACACCCGTTGCTGGTCCAAAACACCACCCATTGCTCCTCATCGTCGGCGGTTAGGGGGAAACCCTAGCCGCCATGTGCCTTCTCGTCCCATTTTCACCCTTTTGTGGTTGAAATATCGCGAGGCTGAAGAAGAAAAGGTCGTAGAACATGAAGAGATGTGTTTGGAGGTGTAGCCCGTTTGCTCCGCCGCCGTGCGCCGCCGTGGCTCCGCCGTATGACCACCGTAGGGCCGCCGCAGCTCCTCTCTCTCTCTTTCTCGGTTATTTGAACGAGTGAGCACACACTCAAGGTGTGTGTGCGGCTGAAATGAAATGAGAGGAGAAGGGTTTAACACTCCTTTTATACTTAGGGTAATTCTAGGGTTTCATTTAGATTAAAACACGTATTTTGAACCGTCTCACGTGCGTATTCCGTTTTCGTTTATTATTCTCACCCCGAATTATATTAGATAGCGAATAGTAACCTAAGATATTATTAAAATGTTTATTTTGTTTGTTATAATAAATTTGTTTAATTAATTCCGTCGAAACACGATAATTATTGCGTACACGACATATTTAACAGATTTAATGTTTTAACGCGTTAATTAAAATTCTTGTATCTTTAATATTGTAAATATTTTTAAATAGGTATTCATCAAGGCTATGTACCTCAGCTCGGGAGTCAGATCGTTTAATTAGTTAATACCGATGTTCACACATTACGTTCAGTTTAAAATCCTTAATAGGTCTAATTGGGCCTAAGCTTCTTATTGGGCTTTCAATGGGCCTATTTGGGCCTTCACATCTTATTGAGTCTTGATATTTTATTGGGCATTTATATCGCATTGGGCCTTTATATCCAATTACAATTTAATGTATAAGTTTGTTGGGATTTTCTTACAGTTGTTACATAACACCATGCCCAAACCAATCCGGATAACTCATATTTCCCATTAGAACCCTGGTTTAATTGTTTTTAACCACCAGCACTCGGTTTCCCCTTTTAAACCCTTAGCCGAACTAAAATGTCATCAATTGACCCTCAATTCGAACAAGATCGATTACCACACCTTAGGGCTTTTGTTCCTGTGGTTTAGGCGCATCCAATGGTGATTTCAATTTGACCATTGACCAAGTTATTATGCCCAAATCAATCCCGAACAATGTCGGCTTCGAGCGGTTTCTTTTTTGATCCAATCGGACTGAATTCGAACTTGTCAAGCTTCGAATTCATTGGTTTTCATTGACCATAATATTTCGAACCTATCTGAGTCGTTTAATTCAAAAACTAGATCCATTACATCAAAATCCCCAAACCGGTTTATGTCAAGAACCCCAGATCTTGATATCCATCTATTCCTTATTGTTTCTTAAAACTAATATAGGGTTACTCTTAATCAGAACCTTCTAAAGCTTAAGGTACCATTTAATTTAATTTTTAAAATTGTTTTAATAGAAAACCCCAAACCAGTTTCAAAGATAAACCCTAGAATATGAACTCATGAAACTCGATACAATTAAATGTAATAACCATAGGGTTTATGTAAATCGGAAGTTTCTGAAACTAAGGATAACAATTAATTTGATTTTCAAGTTCATTTTTATCAAAATCCCCAATTCGTTTGTGATTAAGAACCCTAGAAATCAAAATCCCAGAATTCGTATTTGTTTAATGAAATTGACATAGGTGTTTCATTAGATGGATGTTTTCTAAACTTTCTACAAAGTTAAATTTGATTGTAAATCTCGTTTTCATGAAAATCCCCAAATACGTTCTTAGTATGAACCCTAGTCATCAAACTCGTATGATTTTATGTTAGAACTCGAAATTGACCTATGGTTTTCTTTAGTCGGCCATTTTAGGTTGTTTAGGAGTGAAAACTTACTTGATTTGATGTCGAATTGTAGTAGATCGACTACTAGGTTGTTCTTCAGCCGGCTCTAGATCAAGCCCTTCTACCCGAGACTTGTTGCTTCGAATTGGTATATGAAAAAGTTTCTAAATGTGCCGACTAGTGTCTTTGTGAACTCAATTTGATTATCTATGATCGAATTATGTGGGTTTCATGGCTCTAGATCATCACTGTGTGTTCATTGAGGATTTAATCAAGTGAATTATAGGGTATTAACTTCGAATTTTTCATTTCTCTCATATGTTACGAATGAATTTTGACTTTAAAAGCCAAAATAGTGTGTTTTAACCAATTTCTAGTTAAATCCTTGTAATTGAAGTATTTTGAAACCGATTTTGTTTAATTTACATCCCTCATGTTTGATTTTTGTGTGATTTCGTACATTTTCTGTTAAACTTTCTTTAACGGAGCTAACCCGGAATACCGATTGTCACATCATCCCCTTGTTGAAGGAATTTTCGTCCCGAAAATTGTTTACTGTTAGAAGTAGTTAGGACACTACTTGTGAGTTCAAAATGTATGTGTTAATCCGATATTTGATCATTCTACGTACTTGTGTGTAATCACACACAAGGTAGGTTCAACGTTTGCAACATCACACCTAAGTGTGATCGTTTTAAGTTCAATGTTTGCGTGTACACCAGTTGATGCACCTAACTGTGAATGTCCGTGTTTGATCATACCGTACTATGTAGCCTTGCACATAGCTATATGTTTGTAAGTGTTTTTACTATATAACCTTGTACATAGTAAAATGTGTGTAACTAATCATGTTTGTACTACAACACAATGTAACACATTTAAATGTAGCACATAAAATGTAATGTAGCACAAATGTTTGTAACAAAAACGATTGCATAAAATGTTTGTGCTTGTAGTTTGATATCTGAAATGTTGATGTGTGAAGCATCACATCATTCCCTTGTTGAAGGAAATTTCGTCCCGAAATTTAACGTGCCTTCTCAGTGTTTGCAGTTGTTGTTTTGAACAGATGAGGATACTTCTTCATCATTTGATCTTCCCTTTCCCATGTGAATTCAGGTCCATGTCTTGAATTCCACCGGACTTTGACTATCGGAATCTTACTTTGTTTGAGTTGTTTGACTTCTCGGTTCATGATTTCAACTGGTTCTTCAATGAATCATAACTTTTCGTCCACCTGTATCTCTTCAAGTGGTACAATCAATCTCTCATCAGAAAGACATTTCTTCAAGTTTGAAACATGAAACACATCATGAACTCCGCTGAGTTCATCCGGTAATTGGAGTTGATACACTACCAGACCAATCCTTTTCAGGATCTCAAACGGTCCTACGTAACGTGGGCTAAGCTTTCTGCGCTTACCAAATCATAACACACCCTTCCAAGGTGATACTTTCAAAAGAACTCGGTCTCCTACTTGAAATTCCAATGGATTACGACGTTTGTCAGCGTAACACTTTTTCGATCTCGAGCCGCTGCCATACGGTTCTGGATTTGAACTATCTTCTCAGTCGTTTCGGGTACCAGTTCAGGTCCTGTTATTTGACTGTCACCGATTTCAGCCCAGCAAACCGGTGAACGACATTTACGACCGTACAATGCTTCGAATGGTGCTGCCTGAATGCTCGTATGATAACTGTTGTTGTAAGAGAATTCCACTAACGGTATGTGGGTTTCCCAGCTATCACCAAAATCAATGACACAAGCTCGTAACATGTCCTCATGTGTTTGAATTGTACGTTCACTCTGACCATCGGTTTGTGGATGATAGGCAGTACTCATGTCTAAGCGAGTTCCCAATGACTTATGGAGAGATTTCAAAAAGTTTGAAGTAAATCAAGCATCTCGATCTGATAAGATGGAAATTGGTACGCCATGTCGTGCTACCACTTCCTTGATGTAAATGCGAGTCAGTTTCTCCATTTTGTCTGTTTCCTTAATTGCTAAGAAATGTGCAGATTTTGTTAATCGATCAACAATTACCCATTTCGTATCACAACCACTTGGTGTACGGGGTAACTTATTAATGAAATCCATGGATCAACAATTTCCACATAGGTATTTGTGGTTGTTGCAGCAAACCAGATGGTTTCTGATATTCAACTTTGACTTTCGAACAAGTCAAACATTTGCTAACGTACTTAGCAATGTCGGCTTTCATGTGAGGCCACCAATAAAGTGCCTTCAAGTCATGATACATCTTGTCTGACCCCGGATGGACAGAATATCTGGATTTGTGCGCTTCTGTAGATTTGAAGAATCGATCACGAAATTCTACGATTCGATCATAAACGTGCGGAATCCGTTTACAATTAAATTTGGATCAACAAGAACAATATAATATGTCATGAATCTGAAATTCTCATTGATATTCAAGTGTTTACAACAATCAAACATGAAATACAACACTTGAATATATGAAAGAAGCTAAGATGAAGAGAAGTCTTGAACTTGAATCTTGAGAGAGAGTGTGTGTAAACTTGTAAGCTCTAAAACTCAAATGAACAAAGCAACACCATATTTATAGGTTTCTAATGCAAAGGTTCGCCACATCCATAGGTTCGCCACATAGGTTCTACTCATGAACCTCCACGAACATTGATAAGGTTCGTGACCTTGTGCCAGCCGAACCCTTAGGTTTGCCAGCCGAACCATAAGGTTCGCTGGACGAACCTATACAATACAAATCATAGGTTCGCCGAACCTTTAGCCATCAATCACAGCCGAACCTTCTTGATTCTTTAGCCGAACCTTTGATCATATACAACAGATTGTGATTTCATATACAACAAGCCAGGTTCACACAGTAAATGCAACTTTCACACAGAAAATGCACTAACATACTCCCCCTTGAACCTTGCTGTTGTATATGCTCAAACTTTATGTGCATCGGGGAACAAATCTTTATCAACATACTCCCCCTACAACCTTGCTATCAACATACTCCACTTCAGTTGTAGTTGTTGTATCAAATGCTGTTGTATAGAATTCATCAGTGTCTTTGTTTTCACTTCACTCTCTCAATCTTAAATTCTCTCTCTCTCCATCTTATGTCTTTCTTTTCCAAGATTCACCTGCTGAGGACTGCAGTGACATCTTCAATCACACAGATCTTCGTCACCCAGATCACCTGCATCAGTTGATACATAAACAAAAATAAATCTTTTGCTTCACATGTAATCATACTAAATGCCTCATCACCATTCCAATTTCTCTTTGTCACTTATTAACAGTAAATCAATTATATTGTTTACAAAGAATTAGTAAGTCACATCGGATAGTCTAAAAGAAAATAGAAGAAAATTTTTATGATTTTTTTCAATGATTTGTATAAACTCCCCCTAAAGCTATGAATTACAAAATTGTATATCCTAGAATCCTACAAAATTTGTATTCTAACTAAAATAAATATGTTTTTGATGAGAAAGATCCAAACATGAGATCATATTGTAATCATACCTCAGCATTACTTGTTGATTGTTAATAAGATTTATTTATTTGATGCACAAGCCTAGGATGATTGCCAGTATATGGGTCCACTTTAAATCTTACCACTTGTTGTGAATTTGGATTAATGAAAACCAATCACAAGACTTTGTGTTACCCACTCACTTGAACACATCCCCGCTTTGTGAAACATCAACCAACAGCGATGCCATTGTAAATTATAAGTTCAAATTCTTGATTAGTTTGATCATGCAAAAATAAAGCAGAATATCTTTTATGAAATAACAAAGTGTAAAATAAAACAGAATGTTCAAAATCCGGTAACAAGATTGATACTTCCGTATGCGCAGATGAAACCAAGATATTGAACCAAAAAATAATTTAAGTTTAAAACCTAGCAATCAGATTGATACTTCCGTATACACATAGAATGCCCAAGTTTTAAACAAACCAAGAAAATAAAAGCAGAATGTCCAAAACATAGCAATCAGGTCGATACGTAAGTATACGCAGAAAATGTCCATGTTTTGAACGAAAACAAAAGAAAAAATGAACTCAGAATTTCTTTTGAAAAAGAAACGACATGATCAAACCAATATATGTACCAATACAATTAGCAATCACTGAGGCAAATGACCACGCACTCAGGACAAAGATCGAACACTGTGTTCTAAGTTATGTGTCCCACAAAGAATGATTATGGCATTAGTCTACAGAAATCACACCAAATTGAAAGACCTACCAACATATCATACTTAGTGCATTGTGATCACTTTGTATTTAATCTTGTATGATACAAGTAAACTTCAGAATATTACAATGTACAATCATATCTCAAAGGTCGGATCAATTTCTCAATTTTCTAATTTTATATGTTTTTGATTTTTTAAATTTTCTCCCCCTAAAATGCTAAAAATAAAAATCTTTTTGATTTTTAGAATTTTTAAGTACATAGAAAAATCAAAATTCCCGAAAAATTGACAACCGATATGATTTACCATCTTTGTAAAACATTATGATCAATGTGACTTGAAAACTTCAAAAAAATATGACAATGTAATTCCAAACCTGTCAAGTTCTCCAGAATAATATGACAGTTAAAGAATTAGAACAATTTTACCAAATACCCGCCAGGAAGTTCCACTATCAATGAACTCTCCTCCAATTGATAGGTCCTCTTGAAATCCTCCTGCACACGCTCAGAAACCATTAGATATCTTTAGTCACCCAAGCCTTCGAGGTCTTGAGTTTTCCATGAAAATCCCTATACCGAAATTTAATCCATTTTCCAGTTGAAACTAATGAAGTTTCCTTTGAAACTTTGTTTGTTTTTGGTATCCACAACTGTTCCTGTTCAAGTGCATTCTTAAGATAATACTTATCTTGAATCACCACATTGTTGTTAAACACCAAATTAGTCATTAAAGATTTTGAAAGTTTCAACTTTTCTTCATCCGAGGCTTTCACAAGTTCTTCCTTGTTTTGATTTGGCATTTTATGTTTTTTAGGAATGAACTTTGAAACCTCTGTGACACAAGACTTGGCATTACTAACTTGTCCTTGTAACTCACACAGATAAGGACAATTAGCAATGATATGCCCTCTTGTTCCACACTCAAAACATATTCTCCTCTCCACAAACCTAGGAGAATAGTTTTGTACAAACCTATGGTTTTGGTGATTTACCACTGGTGAACCATAAACCAATCTTTGATTACTTGTTGAACCCATATGAGTCAAATGTGACTTCTTACCACTTGACGTGGGAGACTCAAAGTTCAACTTTTCACATCTTGTGGGACTGAGTGAAATCTTGTCTTTGTTCCAAGACTTTGAAGTATCACACTTTGATTCCACTCTGTTTGATGCACATGATGATTTCACAACCCATTTTGATTGAATTTGACGTTTAGGTTTTGAACTTGAAAAACCATTTTGTTTTGAAAAATTCATATTTTCATTCTTTGAAAACTTTTTAATTTCAACCAATGGGGTTTTGAAAGAAACTTTCTTTTTGGATGATGATGCAGAGTTTGAAACACATGATTTTACATCATCAAAGATATTATTGTGAGAATCATCATAATCCTTATGTACATCCATCAACCCACATCTGTACAATGTCTCCTCATCATATTCCTCAAAAGTACAATCTTCAATGATCGGAGGAATGTTGTTATCAGCACAAATTGGAGACTTTCCCTTAAGATTTAAACATTTAGAGCATGAGAGTTTAGAAAACGTACCTGAACTTACCTCTTTATCTGAAATGGTATGACAATGATCTTCACTAATGATACTAGTTGTTTCAGAAAAATCATCAGAGGCATCCTCATAAACACTCTCATCCTCTGTTGACACGACATCATCACTTGAAGTTTCATCCTTTGACTTCAAAACATCATATTCAGACTTCTTCATCTCACTTTTGATATCAGAATCATTAAGAATGTGTGTATCTTCAGTTACATTACATCTCTCATCTACAACTTCATTCACCTGTTTGCTATCTTCAGGCATTTCAGGTTCAATTGCTTTATCAGATTCTGACAATGAAGAATCCTCACTCTTTTCTTCATCACTACTTTCCATCTTCAAATTCACACTTGTCTCAATACAATCTTCAGTTTTCAGATCATCTTCCTTTCCTTCATCAACATCTTCTTTATCTTTCTCAACACTCAAAGTAGCCTTTAACATATTTCTTTGTTCATCAATCCACGAGAAATCAACAATTTTCACAATCCATTTTCCGGTTTTCCTTATATCCGATTCCATTTTATCAACCACATCTTTGAAGTTCATTAATTTGACATGATGAATGAGTTCAGTTTCCTTCATTCTTTCAACAAAATCACTCCATCGATAAGGTAAGAATTGCGTAAACTTCTCAACTATTTGCCCATGAGTGATATCAAAATGAAAATATTTCAATTCTTGCATAAGTGGTAAAAGACGATCATAAGCATCATTGATCTTCTTCGCAACATGATTGTTATATGCAAGTTGTAACAAACTCCACTTTGCACATGAATGTGGCATTTGTTCAAAATCAGTTTTCTTAATATCTTCAGAAATGATCACTGAAAACAATTCACACAATTCTCTTTCTTGATTAAATTCAGACATTTGATCTTCATTTAGTTTCAAACATGGCTTCCTGTATTGTTGGTACAATAACTTCTGATAATTATCATCTGCTTTGGTAATAAACGTTTCGAATGTGGATCTCCAGTTCGGATAATTTTCCAAATTGTCCAACACAAGTCCATTGTTAGCCAACCATTCCACGTTCCAGTTCTTGTATGTCATATTTAACTTTTATGTTCAGAACTTGAAAGTTTAACCTCTAAAAAACAAAACAGCTAAAAACTCGTCTTAACGTCCGAATTAGGTCTTGAAACCTATCCCAAATGATCCGGAAGGCCCAAATTAGGTAAACAAGGTTTACTTGAACTTTAATAATGTGTCTTTTTGGCTCAAATGAAGCTTTTTAACCTTTAAAAATAAGCCACGAACCCTTTTCACGAACCTTATCAATCTTGGAAGCTCACGAACCCTTTATAATGTATAAGGATCAAAATCTCGCGAACTCCAACCAAAATCTCGTGAATCTAGGTCAATTTCTCGCGAATTTCTCGTGAAATAGTCAATTTCTCGCGAACCTGGACGAATCTGGACACTCCCACGAACCTTTGGATGAATCTGGACACTCTCACGAACCTTTGGATGAATCTGGACGAAGGTTCGTCAAGGTTCGTCTGAATCTGGACGTTTCACGAACCTTGGATGAATCTGGACAGATTCTGCTATCAGATTCGTCAAGGGTTCGTCTGACGAACCTGGACGTTTCACGAACCCTGGATGAACCTGGACAGGTTCGGCTATCAGATTCGTCAAGGGTTCGTCTGATCGAACGAACAGATCTGAACTTCACAAAAATGGCTCTAAAATCTTCATTTTTTGGAGTTAGAAGGCCTATGAGTAGTCAAAATTTTCGTTTTTTCGAGGCGCATCTTTCTATCGGATCAAAACTTGCAAAAACTTGATAATTTTTCGCAGATCTGACTTTTTGTTGACAAAAACGTGAAAAACTTCAAGAACACCTCCAAGATGATGAATTTTCTGATCAAATTACTTGAGATTGATGTCCAAATAGTCGTAGAATCGAGCCTAACGCTCTGATACCACTGTAGATTTGAAGAATCGATCACGAAATTCTACGATTCGATCATAAACGTGCGGAATCCGTTTACAATTAAATTTGGATCAACAAGAACAATATAATATGTCATGAATCTGAAATTCTCATTGATATTCAAGTGTTTACAACAATCAAACATGAAATACAACACTTGAATATATGAAAGAAGCTAAGATGAAGAGAAGTCTTGAACTTGAATCTTGAGAGAGAGTGTGTGTAAACTTGTAAGCTCTAAAACTCAAATGAACAAAGCAACACCATATTTATAGGTTTCTAATGCAAAGGTTCGCCACATCCATAGGTTCGCCACATAGGTTCTACTCATGAACCTCCACGAACATTGATAAGGTTCGTGACCTTGTGCCAGCCGAACCCTTAGGTTTGCCAGCCGAACCATAAGGTTCGCTGGACGAACCTATACAATACAAATCATAGGTTCGCCGAACCTTTAGCCATCAATCACAGCCGAACCTTCTTGATTCTTTAGCCGAACCTTTGATCATATACAACAGATTGTGATTTCATATACAACAAGCCAGGTTCACACAGTAAATGCAACTTTCACACAGAAAATGCACTAACAGCTTCATCTATCACGAGTTCCCTTAGACCACCATGCAAAGGTATCCAAAGTCGATTCATGATACAACGAGTTCCATCAGTCATGACATCCAATTGTTTTTCCATTCTTCGTAACGATTCCTGTTCCAAGTTATCCTTTTCTAAGGCTTCAAGCTGAGCATTGCGTACCTTGTCAGATAAGTCAGTATGTATCGTTAACATAAGTGCGCGAACCCGTCTTGTTGATGTTGCGTCTTTTCTACTTAAAGCATCAGCTACCACGTTAGCTTTTCCCGGATGGTACTTGATTTCACATTCATAGTCGTTCAACAACTCGACCCATCTTCGCTGTCTCATATTGAGTTCCTTCAGATCATAGATATGTTGCAGACTCTTGTGATCAGTGTAAATGGCACACTTGGTTCCATATAAGTAATGCCTCCAAATCTTCAAGGCAAATACCATTGCTCCTAACTCCGAATCATGGGTAGTGTAATTCCTTTCGCGTGGTCGCAATTGTCGTGAAGCGTAAGCAATCACTTTATCACGTTGCATCAACACACATCCCAAACCCTGGGCAGATGCGTCACAATACACCACTAAGTCTTCCATTCCTTCGGGTAAGGACAGAATCGGTGCACTGCAGAGTTTTTGTTTCAGTAACTAAAATGCAGCTTCCTGTTTATCCTTCCAATTATACTTCGTTTCTTTGTGAGTAAGAGATGTAAGTGGTTGAGCGGTTTTTGAAAAACCCTCAATGAATCGTCAGTAGTAACCCACTAAACCTAGGAATTGTCGTACCTCGGTAGGGGTCTTTGGTGCTTCCCAATTCTTAATCGCCTCAATTTTTGCTGGATCAACAATTATGCCATTTACATTAACTATATGACCCATGAATTGAACTTCTCGCATCCAGAAGTCACATTTCGAGAACTTAGGGTACAATTGTGCTTGTTTCAGTAATTCTAACAACAATCGAAGAAGTTCAGCATGCTCCTCCTCAATCTGAGAATAGATGAGAATGTCATCAATGAAAACAATGACAATATCAAGATAAGGTTTACAGACTCGATTCATGTGATTCATGAATACTGCTGGTAATCGATACACATACGGAAAGTGCCATCCTTTTTCTTAAAAAATAAGACTGGGCTCCCCACGGTGAAAATCTAGTTCGTATAAAACCCTTATCCAACAACTCTTGTAGTTGTGTAGATAACTCTTGCATTTCAGATGGTGCAAGTCGATAAGGCGCTCTAGCTATCGGTGTTGCGTCTGGTGTAAGGTTGATTCGGAATTCCACTTGTCTGATAGGTGGTAATCCCGGTAGGTCTTCTGGAATTACTTCAGGAAATTCACAAACCACTTGTATGTCTTCGATCTTCTTCTCAGCTACCGGCTTTTCAGTTATAAGTGCTATAACTGCTGTATGACCTTTACGCAGACATTTGTGTGCCTTCATACAAGATACGAGAGGCAGTGGCGTACTGCTCTTCTCGCCTTGTACATACGGTGTCTCTCCATGTGGAAGAGGTATACGGAAGATCTTTTCATGGCATACTATTTCAGCCTGGTGTTTCGACAACCAGTCCATGCCAATGACTACATCAAAACTGCCTAAAGCGATCGGCATAAGGTCAATTTCCAGTGTTTGAACCATGAAGTCAAGGATACATCCCTTAAGGATATGTTCTACTACAATTAACTTGCCATCAGCTAGTTCTACAGTGTAAGGGTCTTCTAGAGTAGTAGGACTAACATTTAGCAATTTAGAAAACGTACTAGATACAAAGCTCCGGTCTGCACTAGTGTCAACTAGCATAGAGGCATAGTGATTATTCAAGAGGAACGTACCCGTAACGATGTTGGGATCCTCCCGTGCTTGACGTCCTCCAATCACGAATACCCTGCCCTTAGCACCATTGTTTTTGTTATTATTGTTGTTATTGGCGCCGTTACCATTGCCGTTCGTATCATTAGCCCCGCCCTTCTTGAGTTGTGGGCAATCCTTTTTGAAATGCCCCGACTTGCCACACTCATAGCACCCGTTTTGAGTGTTGTTCTGGTTGGTGGAGTTTGTTTGCAGCTCCCCACGGCAGTCTTTAGCTGTATGACCAGCTTTACTGCACCGTTGGCACCGGTACTTATCACACTAATTCCCGACATGATGGAATCCACATTTGTTGCACTTTGGGTATTTACCAATATACCCTCCTGATGATTGCTGACTGTTGCATGAATTGTGATAAGTCTTGTTTGAATCCTACTTGCGGTTCTGCTGAAACGATTGTTGAGTAGGGTTTTTGAAATTGTTGCTCTCCCACTTACTTTTGTGGTCTCCCACTTTAGTAGCTGCTATTCTCATGGGCAAAGTTCCTTGTTGTACTGCTTGATCAGTTAGTTGGTGCGCCAACCTAACGGCTTGTCGAATAGTTGTGGGGTTTGTAGAAGTGACTAACCCCTGGATCTGAGGCACTAATCCCCCAATGTACCTCTCAGTCCACTTGCTCGGTGGAGTAGCCATGTGAGGTAGGATTCTGGATAATTCATGTGATCGGGTAGTGTACTCCTCGATAGTAGACCCCTCCATCTTAAGATGCCAGTACTCATCTTCCAGCTTTTGTATTTCACTGCGAGGGCAATACTACTCTTGCAGTAATGTCTTGAACCCATTCTAGGTTAGGGCATTAGCCTCTACCAATCCTAAAGTTTGAACATTAGAGTTCCACCAGGTCAATGCAGGACCTTCCAAAGTTCCCGTAGCATACTTAACTTTGTTCTCTTCAGGACAGTTGCACATCTCAAACACTGATTCTGCCTTTTCAACCCATCGTAGGAGTCCAATGGCCCCTTCCGACCCTTTGAAATTATGAGGTTTGCAGTCCAAAAACGTTTTGAAAGTGCATACTTGTGGGTTTACTAACCCCGCAGTTGAACCATGTGGTCCCGTCGTGTGTGTCTGAGTATAGTTCATGATAGCCTCCGCGACCCTACGGTTCATCAGTTCATTGAGTTCCGCAACTGTCATATTGTCACACCCCGAGCTGGTGGGAACAGATCGAGTTTTCCCGTCGGGCGGAAGGTTCCCGGGACGCGATATCTTGAGTGATAATCGAATGATCAGATTGTTTACATAGCACATGATAAATAAATGAGAAATGATAACACATACATGATATAGAATTTCAAGATTTAATTACAATGTATCATTCGTAATTAAATCAAGTAAATCTACCAAAAAGAATCAATGTAACTATATCTTGTATCTGTACAAGATATACAAAAGATGATTCATTGTTCTTGTCACAAAAAGCATGCAACACAAAATAAAGCTAGGTCTTCTAAAAGTTCACTAGCTTAATCCTTGCATGTAACTACCTACACCTGTTCGTCACCTGAGAAAACATGCATTTAAACAAAGTGAACACTAGGTTGGTGAGTTCATAAGTATGTTAATTGAAATCTTTGATTCATTCACATGCACAATCACAATGTTAATCATATTACTTGTATGTTGTATGTTTACCTGTTCACCCGATGGCTTCTCAATAGTTATATTTACAAGTATTATATCATCCTAGTAGTGATGCTTATATATAGGGAATATGTAAGAGAACTAAGCCCTAGCCAACATCCCACCACATCAATACTAGAACTCCACACTACTTGCGATACAACTATTGATTTCCATTCCCAAATTCATATGTTCATCTCATTCTTGATCACCTGTGATATCATGTATATAATAATATGATGATAGCGTTGTAGTTATCAAACCGAAGTATTGATAACCAATATATGTGTTAAGGATATTAGATTTTCAATCTATTCCTTGTATTATTCTATAATTGTGGAGTTAACTGTTGTTTCACTCTTAAATATTAAAAGTGTTAGTTAACTGTTTGTATAGTGTTCTCAAATGCAACGTATAGAGCCCAAAAGGAGTCCATTTTGATCCTCATGTAAGCAGATTACAATGCACCATATGTCACACCCCTGCGCCGCGTGCGGAATCCACGGCGCGGTGACGTATGAACAGTTGAATCATGCACAAGTATTGAATAAGAACAACCACAATGGAATTACTATGTTTCATAATGTTAAGGCAATTGTTTAGTACAGACAACTATCTACCAAGATAAAGACAACTACAGACCCAAAATATAGTTTACAAAATAAGACATCAAACAAGACAATTAAACAATTAGGATTTAGTGAGTTTCTATTCCATCCTAGCATGTTTCTTCATCTTGTTCTATCTTAGAATGGTCTCCTTAGTTGTCTCTGAAAATGTCTTAAACCTGATTACCTGAAACACGTGAAAAATAACTGTCAACTACAGACGTAGTTGGTGAGAACAATAGGTTTAATCATTTGTAAACATGAATATATGATATAAGACATAGGTAAGTTAAAGCCACAAAGATTCACACGGATGAGCTGTAACCCAAACTAACATCAAGTAAGAAAATGAGTGTAAACAGTCCAATCACTGTTCACACGAAAGCCAATAATATCAAGTCCCAAACCACGTTTGGAGTTAGATAATACGTCAGCAGTTTTGATAACCATATGACACCAGACCTGCAGTTGGCTTTTAAAATAAATTTAAAAGCCAACTCCATCCTGGATAAGAAAACAATGACACCAGACCTACAGTTAGCTTTTAAAACAAATTTAAAAGCTAACTCCATCCTGGATAAGAAACAATGAGTCCGCTTTCCCTTGTTGTGATCACCCAGTACTAACGACAATGAAACTTGATGGGTTTATAAGTTTGTTTACAACAATGGACACCGTGTTTATGAATCTTACTTTAACCGAATGTGTTAATGTCTTATTGAAAACCTAGATTTAATTCCACGAATTAAATCCTTTGTTTATGTAACATGAAATGAATCCCTTGATTTGATTACCATGATGTGAACCATTTGATTTGAATACCACAAAATGAACCACTTGATTTGAATACTACAAAATGAACCACTTGATTTGAATACCATGATATGGTAACCTTGTGTAACAACAAGGTTTATAACAGAAGAGAGTTTATGAAATCATTTATTTAAAAGTGTTTATCCTTTATAAGAACTTTTGAGTAACTCTGTTATAAAACATTTCAAAGAGTCATTATAAAAAAATCCTTTTTAGTAATAAAAGTTTAATAGTGAATAATTCCATCAAAACCGTTGTTAATCTCCTTTAAACAGTTGATGAATCCCATGGATTCGTAAGATGAACCTGTAATTTTCATGAATACACATAACCTGTGTAATGAAACAATATTGAAATAGTGGTTTTGATCACGTGTTTCACCCCAAAACAATTATAAAACAGTAAAAGAGGGGCTAATGTTCTCACCTGTCTGCAGTAGACTCTGAACTAAGACAGATAGCAAGTAGCAAACAGGACTTCTAATTGTTTCCTATAACATTATAATCATACATAAGATATAGGATTTATAATTCTATAGACTTTGATTCATTGATTGACTTGTGTTCTCTTGAACTTGATTAACTCTTGATTACTTGATCATGATTATGATTGTTGTGTAACTTGAAAGTTATGATTTTGAATCTCTTAATTGATCATGGGTCCAAGAAACGAATATGAATGTTCTTTTGTGCATAATCTTATGCATAAAATGTTAAATGTTCTTGAATTTGATAACCATTGATTAACATGTTTTGTGATGAGAGGTTCAATTGTTTTAAGTCTTGTGATTGTGAATTTATCTTCATGATTGTTATTAAGTTATAACTTAACCAATTCATGATCAATTCACAAGTATTATAAGTCGAGCCCAACACAATTGGCCTTAGTCCATGTAACCATGAGACTTAGCAAAAGCCATGGGCCACTTAAATCTCTATGGACCAATTGAATGTGTCATTGGGCCAATTTAGAGCTCTTAATGTGTCGAAAACCAAAATGTGTAATTGAAGGAATAACACGGGCCTAGGATGATTATTTTGGGCCAAGGGAATGGAATTTAACTCATTCTAATGTGGGCCAAGGTAAACCAATCGATTGGACCAAGAAGTAATAAGAAAATCACATTGAGTCTCGGCCCAAACCCTTTGGCAGCGAACCCTTTATGGTTTTGGCTCAAGGTTCGCCCATGCAATCTATGCATGGGTTCGCCATGCTGAGAATGGTTCGTGACACACCTAGGGTTCGTGAAGCTAGCAGGTAACAAGGTTCGTTCCCTCTTGGTTCGTGGCTCAGAAAAGAAAATGGCTCGGCAGTTCGAAGGTTCGGCATCCCATAAGGTTCGACTGACCAATGGTGAGCATGAAGGTTCGTTGCACTAAGGAGGGCTCGGCTCTATCAGTCAATCATGCATGGTTCGTCATAGGAGGGTTCGTGTAGGCTCCCTATAGTTCGCATGCATGATAGTTCGGCTAAGTGAAATGGTTCGTAGCATGCTTGCATGGAGGGTTCGTTCGATCAGGGATGGTTCGTTCCTAGCCCCTTGGTTCGGTGAAAGTTCGTGAGATCCCCGAAGGGTTCGGCCGAGGTTCAGCGAACCATACAGATTCGTGAAGCCCCCATTAGGGTTCGTCCACCTGATGATGATGGTTCGGCAGCCCCCCCTCTTCTCAGCGAACCTGTACAACTTCACCTCCATTTTCGAGCTACGACCATCCCTGGTGAAGACTCCACATCCTCGGTGCACAAGAACCACATTTCGAAGGTCTAGGGTTAGTCTACACGGGCTTTTATTACCGGTTATATGAGTTGATCAAGCAACAAAACGAAAACCCTATTTTTCAGCTCATACTTTCGATCGTACCTTGTTTTTGGCTGGATAAATCTGAGAAATTCTTGTACTTTCGTGTAGAGTTTGTCGAGGGCTTCGCGTGGACACCAAGAATGACGAATTCCGTTGAGAAACGAAGAAGATACGCGCGTTTAACGGTCGGTTTTCTAGAGAGAGAGAGGGTAGACGAACTTGTAGAGAGAGAAAGGGTTGTTGGTTGAATTTATGAACATTTAAGCCTTGTTCAAGGCTTTTATAGTCCGGGTGGTGTTCGGGTTCGTTTCGGTTGCTCGGTTCGCGTTTCCGGAACGTAACGCGTACTTTACGCGGTTTTAAATAAAAAGAGTTGTTAAACTCATTAAAATGATGAGTTTCAAAATTGTAAAAATATAAAATAATTAATTTAATTATTTTTACTCTTCGTGCGTTGACAGATCGTTAAACACATTCAATTTCGTGTATACCCGAAATTGCGTACGTCTTACGATCGTATTAATTATTTAAAGTCGTTTAATCGTAATTATAAGTTCAACATTCGTATTATTATGGATCGTCACCCATAACTATACTCAGTCTCGCTTACAGATTACGATCTTTGTTGAATTAATTAATTGTTATACTATTCGTCTCGACACTACGCACTAACACTAACCTGTTACACCGAACGCAGTATATGTATAGGGCTCACTCTCGCTGCCCACCACTGTTTCGATATAACAAGTTACTGTTCTTGCCTAGTGAAATCGACTGTAATTAAATAATACATACTTGTTAAATGATAAAGATTCTAACACACAAGCACATAATGACACATGATTCACATTGACTGACTGAACAAGTACACACACTGTTCTAACACTGTTCACGACTACATGACTAAATGCACAAATGTTACAGTCTCCCCTAGTTAAGGGAATTTCGTCCCGAAATTAACTAGCCGAAGATACTGTAAAAAGATGAGGGTACTTAAGCTTCATCTGGTCTTCACGTTCCCAGGTGAACTCAGCACCGCGTTTGCCCTCCCATCGCACTTTCACGATCGGGATACGGCTGCGTTTAAGTTTCTTGACCCCATGATCCATGATCTCAACTGGACGTTCTATGAATTGCATGTTATTCTGAATCTGTATGTCTTCCAGTGGAATCTGAACATCATGATCCGCCAAGCATTTCTTAAGATTTGATACATGAAAAGTATCATGAACATTGCTTAGCTCCACTGGAAGTTTGAGTTTGTAGGCTACGGGACCAATCCGTTCCAGGATCTCAAAAGGTCCAACGTACCTTGGTGCAAGTTTCCCTTTCTTCCCGAATCGGACAACGCCTTTCCAGGGAGAAACTTTGAGTAAGACTCGGTCACCGACTTGAAACTCAAGCGGTTTCCGACGTCGATCAGCATAACTCTTCTGCCGATCTCGTGCGGCCTTAAGCCTTGACTGAATGATTGTGATTTTGTCTGATGTTTCCTGAATGAGTTCTGGTCCTACGACCTGTGAGTCACCAATCTCGGTCCAACAGACCGGTGATCGGCACTTTCTACCATATAGAGCTTCGAATGGTGCACATTGAATGCTCGTATGATAGCTATTGTTATATGAAAACTCAATGAGTGGGAGATGAGTGTCCCAACTTCCACCGAAGTCAATGACACAAGAACGAAGCATGTCTTCAAGTGTTTGGATAGTCCTTTCGCTATGGCCGTCGGTTTGAGGATGATACGCCGTGCTAAGATTAACACGCGTTCCCAAAGCCTTTTGCAATGATTGCCAGAAGCGAGAAGTAAAACGACTATCACGGTCAGATATGATTGATGTTGGGGTACCATGACGTGCAATGATTTCGTTGATGTACAATGTGGATAACTTCTCCATCTTGTAATCCTCTCGGATAGGGAGAAAGTGAGCAGATTTGGTGAGTCGATCAACGATCACCCAAATCGAATCGAAACCTCGCGGAGTTCTCGGCAACTTTGTTATGAAATCCATGGAAATTTGCTCCCATTTCCATTGAGGAATTTCAGGTTGCTGCAGAAGTCCCGAAGGCTTTTGATGTTCTGCTTTGACTTTTGAACATGTAAGACATTTTCCCACGTATAGTGCTATGTCTTTCTTCATCCCCGGCCACCAGTAAGATGTCCTCAAGTCCTGATACATCTTGTCGGCTCCAGGATGAACTGAGTATCGCGGCTTATGAGCCTCATCACAGATGAGTGTGCGCAATTCTTCAGACTTTGGAATCCAAATGCGGCCGTTGAGATATAACACCCCATCAGCTCGAGGTTCTAGTTTCTTCTCAATACCACAATCCAAGTCTGTCTTGAGTTGATTGTTTGTTACTACTTGTTGTTGTGCCATACGAATCAAGTCTTTCAAGTTTGGCTGTGTGTTGATCTCCATGGCTCTTACACGAATTGGTTTGACTGGTTCCTTGCGACTAAGAGCATCCGCCACCACATTGGCTTTACCCGGATGGTAACGAATCTCACAGTCGTAATCAGTTAGAAGCTCAACCCAACGTCGTTGTCTCATGTTGAGTTCTTTCTGATTGAGAATGTGTTGCAGGCTCTTGTGGTCTGTATAGATGACACATTTAGTACCGTACAGGTAGTGTCTCCAAATCTTCAATGCAAATACCACAGCCCCTAACTCAAGATCATGAGTAGTATAATTCTTCTCATGAACCTTAAGTTGTCTTGAAGCATACGCAATGACCTTGTCCCGTTGCATAAGTACACAACCGAGACCAAGGTTTGAGGCATCACAGTAGACAATGAAATCATCACTGCCTTCTGGAAGACTAAGGATAGGGGAATTGCATAACTTCTGTTTAAGAAGTTGGAATGCATCTTCTTGTTTCTGTCCCCATATAAAGACTTGACTTTTCTGAGTCAAAGTGGTAAGTGGCAAAGCAATCTTAGAGAAATTCGCAATGAATCTCCTGTAATAGCCCGCCAGGCCCAGAAATGAACGAATTTCTGTTGGAGTAGATGGAGTAGTCCAGTTCTTAATTGCCTCAATCTTTGCTGGATCTACATGTATTCCATCCTTATTTATGACATGTCCTAAGAAGTGAACCTCCTTCAGCCAAAATTCACATTTTGAGAATTTAGCATAAAGGTGCTCCTCTCTTAGTAGTTCTAAGACTTTCCTCAAATGATCCCCATGTTCTTGTTCTGACTTGGAATAAATCAGGATATCATCAATAAATACAATAACAAACTGATCTAAATATGGCCTGCAGACTCGATTCATCAAGTCCATGAACACTGCAGGTGCATTGGTCAGCCCAAATGGCATAACCACAAACTCATAGTGTCCATATCGAGTCCTAAACGCAGTCTTTGGTATATCCTCATCATTTACTCGTAACTGATGATACCCGGATCGTAAATCAATCTTAGAAAAGCAAGTTGCTCCCTGTAATTGATCAAATAGATCATCGATCCTAGGTAGAGGATATCTGTTCTTGATTGTTAACTTGTTCAACTCACAATAATCGATACACATACGAAATGAACCGTCTTTCTTTTTGACAAAGAGAACCGGAGCTCCCCATGGAGAGAAACTCGGTCTTATGAAACCTTTGTCTAAAAGTTCCTGAAGCTGACTAGACAGTTCCTGCATCTCAGATGGTGCTAATCGATACGGTGATTTCGCCACTGGGTTTGCTCCAGGGACGAGATCAATTCTAAACTCCACTTGTCGGACTGGTGGTAGTCCAGGCAAGTCTTCTGGAAATACATCTGGATAATCTTTGATGACCGGTACATCTCCAACTGCTTTCTTGTCCGGTTTCTTTTCCACCACATGAGCTAAGAATGCATAATATTTCTTCTTCAGATACTTCCTCGCCTTGATGCACGATACAATCTTCAAACCGCGGCAGGGTTTCTCACCGTAGACTATCATCGTTTCGCCAGACGGTAGGGGAATCCGAATGAGTTTCTCCGAGCATACGATTTCAGCATTATTCTTAGATAACCAATCCATTCCTACCACTACTTCGAAGCTTCCGAGAGTCATAGGGATGAGATCGATGGAAAAGAGATGGTCATTTAATCTTAGCTCACAAGCATGAATTATGGAATCTACAACTATGGTCTTACCATTCGCTACTTCTACAGTATAGGGAGCAGTAAGTGTGGATAGTTGCATATTAAGCAAAGAAGCAGTATGAGTAGAGATAAAACTTTTATCGGCACCAGTATCAAATATGATAGGAACATAATGATCATTGATAAGAAATGTACCCGTGATGACTGCCGGCTCCTCGCGTGCTTCAACAGTTCCAATAACGAAAGCACGAGCAGCAGCAGTATTGTTGTTGAGTTTTGGACACTGATTTCTGAAGTGTCCCTCTGCTCCACAATTATAACAGGCCCTTCCACCTGTAGCAATAGGAGTCGTGGTAGCAGTTGTTGCAGCAGCAAGATGAGCAGATCGGCATGTAGCTGCCAAGTGTCCCATACGCCCACACTTGAGACACTTTCTGCATGCAATAGTGGGTAGATGATGGTATTGGCATTTGGTGCAGAGTGGCAATGGACCAGTATAAGGCTTTCTGACTGTGGAAGATTGTGGCATAGCAGTAATGGGTGTGGCATGAGTGGGAGTAACTGCAGTCAGGGCTGCAAAGTTCTTGATTGTCTTTTGCTTCTTCTCTTTTGATGATGCTGTTCAGGCTTTTTGCCTTCATCAGTCTGTGCTCTTTTGAATCCCTTTCGGGTGAGCACCCCAGATTTCACATATTCTTCAGTGAGTGAAGCACCAAGTTGAATTGCTGCTTCCAAAGTAGTGGGGTTGTTCCCCATGACAGTTCCTCTGACCACCAAAGGCAAACCTTCAATGTATTTCTCTATCCTGCGAGATAGAGGAGTAACCAAGTGTGGTACCAAGATGCACAACTCATGGAAACGAGTTGTATACTTGGCACTTTCACCACTGTCTTGCACCAAGTTCCACATCTCCACCTCCAGTTTCTTTAGTTCATGACGTGGACAAAACTTTTCCACCAGCAAGTTCTTGAAACCTTCCCATGGTAAAGCTAGAGCGACTTCGCGTCCTCTGGTGTTCTTCTCAGAGTTCCACCAGGTGAGTGCTCCCTTATGAAAAGCACTTGAGGCCATCTTGACCTTCAGATTCTCAGGACATCCAGTGAAGTCGAGAATGTCTTCAATGCTTTCTAGCCATTGCAGTAGGCCAGTAGCTCCTTCAGTCCCAGAGTACTTAGGAGGCTTAGCATCGTTGAACTGCTTGAATGTGAAGTTAGCAGTTCCAAAGTGATTGGTGTTGGAGTTGTTTGCTGAGTCACTGGTACTCCCCCGAAGATTCTGGGTGATATCAGTGACCATGCCCGGAATGACATCCCTCATATGTATAGCGATAGCTCGAGCAATCTTGTTGATCTCATCGTCGTTGCCACTTGTTGAACCCCCTCCGTTAGGATCACGTCGGGGAGGCATTCTACGAATAGAAGCCACAAGTGGGTCAGTAATGAGGAAGGATACAATTGAATGTTCATGATAAGGTCAGTAATATATCCATACTACTAGTATTATCATTCAATTGTAATATGATCCAGTACACGTATAAGTTATCAACTTATTTGCATACATATCATGTGAATATGTACGATGTTCCATGATCTCTCCACCAAACCTACACACTGACACTTTCCCGATATACCGAAAATAGCTTATATATAGGGCTCACTCTCGCTGCCCACCACCGTTTCGATATACCACGATCATGCCCTTGCTAGCATTTGGCAACACGTTTGTACTGATTTCCAAGTGTGTTCCATTGATTAAGAATCTCATGATCTTTGATCAACTTGAACTATGATTGATTCCATGATTGAACTATGATTATGTTATGCGTGCACCTACTAACAGTTGTTAACATGTAGAACTAAATCATACGTGTGCTCTACATTTTTCTTGTTAACTATGTTAGTAAGTACTAATGATGTAATCACTTAAGAATTTCACTTAAGGTTTACATTTACAGAATGTTCACAACTTGATTGATTCACCATAATGTTTGGTTCATCCAAGTTTGAATTGCACTATGATTTGATTCACCATAATGTTTGGTTCATCCAAGTTTGAATTGCACTATGATTTGATTCACCAATGATTGTTTCCCAAATGTTTGTATCCCATGTGTTTGACTCATGTTCCATGTTTCCAGTTGATCCCGAATCCTCACTCCAAATACAAACGCCGGATTCCCCCTAACGTACTGAAATAAGCTTATATATAGGGTAAGCTCTCACCGACCCACCACTTACCTCAACACATCAGCGTTAATCCGTCGTCTATATTTGGGGCTAAGATTCCAACTGTTGATTGACTATGATTGTTTCATGATTGCCTCTTGTTCTGTGACTATGATTATGATTATGTAAACCATGGTTCTTAATTTGCTTGAAATTAAAACCTTAGGTTTTAGCATGTGTGTCCTAGGTTAATTAACCTAGGTTCTCAATACCTACAGTATCGAGTATAATGATCTCTTGTGAGAACTTCAACTAAAGAATACTGTTACACAGATTCTGTTATAAAGTTCCTATGATAATGAACACCTGATAATGATAACAATGATAACAATGACAAGGATTTCAAATCAAGATTCTAAATTAATAGATCTTGACCTTTGAATTCCTATAGTGAATATGACAAGGATTTCAAATCAAGAATCTAAATTAATAGATCTTGACCTTTGAATTCCTATAGTGAATATGACAAGGATTTCAAATCAAGAATCTAAATTAATAGATCTTGACCTTTGAATTCCTATACTGAATGTGACAAGGACTTTAGATCAAAGATAACAATCTTTGCCTCTAAATCCCATAATGAATATGACAAGGACTTTAGATCAAAGATAACAATCTTTGCCTCTAAATCCCAAAATGAATATGACAAGAAATTCATATCAAAGATACTGAAACTACAGATCTTTGCCTCTGAATTTCTATAATGATCTCTGTGTGAGAATTTCAGATCAAGGATACTAAGAATACAGATCCTTGCCTCTGAAATCCTTAATGCATATGTGTGAGAATTTAATTCGGTTTCTAAAATTATAGAATTCCAATATAAATTCCTTGACTCGATATCTAATCTTAGAAAAATGTCCCTAAGATCTTTCAAGCCTGATGTAGACTTAATGCTCACTTAAGTTACTTAAATCCTAAGTATCCTCAAGCCTATAGCACTTAGTCCTATTGGGTAGCTTAGGTTATAGTCTAGGTCATTAAACATTGGGTTTTTCCTAGTTCTCTACAACCTTGGCTCTGATACCAACCTGTCACACCCCTGCGCCGCGTGCGGAATCCACGGCGCGGTGACGTATGAACAGTTGAATCATGCACAAGTATTGAATAAGAACAACCACAATGGAATTACTATGTTTCATAATGTTAAGGCAATTGTTTAGTACAGACAACTATCTACCAAGATAAAGACAACTACAGACCCAAAATATAGTTTACAAAATAAGACATCAAACAAGACAATTAAACAATTAGGATTTAGTGAGTTTCTATTCCATCCTAGCATGTTTCTTCATCTTGTTCTATCTTAGAATGGTCTCCTTAGTTGTCTCTGAAAATGTCTTAAACCTGATTACCTGAAACACGTGAAAAATAACTGTCAAATACAGACGTAGTTGGTGAGAACAATAGGTTTAATCATTTGTAAACATGAATATATGATATAAGACATAGGTAAGTTAAAGCCACAAAGATTCACACGGATGAGCTGTAACCCAAACTAACATCAAGTAAGAAAATGAGTGTAAACAGTCCAATCACTGTTCACACGAAAGCCAATAATATCAAGTCCCAAACCACGTTTGGAGTTAGATAATACGTCAGCAGTTTTGATAACCATATGACACCAGACCTGCAGTTGGCTTTTAAAATAAATTTAAAAGCCAACTCCATCCTGGATAAGAAAACAATGACACCAGACCTACAGTTAGCTTTTAAAACAAATTTAAAAGCTAACTCCATCCTGGATAAGAAACAATGAGTCCGCTTTCCCTTGTTGTGATCACCCAGTACTAACGACAATGAAACTTGATGGGTTTATAAGTTTGTTTACAACAATGGACACCGTGTTTATGAATCTTACTTTAACCGAATGTGTTAATGTCTTATTGAAAACCTAGATTTAATTCCACGAATTAAATCCTTTGTTTATGTAACATGAAATGAATCCCTTGATTTGATTACCATGATGTGAACCATTTGATTTGAATACCACAAAATGAACCACTTGATTTGAATACTACAAAATGAACCACTTGATTTGAATACCATGATATGGTAACCTTGTGTAACAACAAGGTTTATAACAGAAGAGAGTTTATGAAATCATTTATTTAAAAGTGTTTATCCTTTATAAGAACTTTTGAGTAACTCTGTTATAAAACATTTCAAAGAGTCATTATAAAAAAATCCTTTTTAGTAATAAAAGTTTAATAGTGAATAATTCCATCAAAACCGTTGTTAATCTCCTTTAAACAGTTGATGAATCCCATGGATTCGTAAGATGAACCTGTAATTTTCATGAATACACATAACCTGTGTAATGAAACAATATTGAAATAGTGGTTTTGATCACGTGTTTCACCCCAAAACAGTTATAAAACAGTAAAAGAGGGGCTAATGTTCTCACCTGTCTGCAGTAGACTCTGAACTAAGACAGATAGCAAGTAGCAAACAGGACTTCTAATTGTTTCCTATAACATTATAATCATACATAAGATATATGATTTATAATTGTATAGACTTTGATTCATTGATTGACTTGTGTTCTCTTGAACTTGATTAACTCTTGATTACTTGATCATGATTATGATTGTTGTGTAACTTGAAAGTTATGATTTTGAATCTCTAAATTGATCATGGGTCCAAGAAACGAATATGAATGTTCTTTTGTGCATAATCTTATGCATAAAATGTTAAATGTTCTTGAATTTGATAACCATTGATTAACATGTTTTGTGATGAGAGGTTCAATTGTTTTAAGTCTTGTGATTGTGAATTTATCTTCATGATTGTTATTAAGTTATAACTTAACCAATTCATGATCAATTCACAAGTATTATAAGTCGAGCCCAACACAATTGGCCTTAGTCCATGTAACCATGAGACTTAGCAAAAGCCATGGGCCACTTAAATCTCTATGGACCAATTGAATGTGTCATTGGGCCAATTTAGAGCTCTTAATGTGTCGAAAACCAAAATGTGTAATTGAAGGAATAACACGGGCCTAGGATGATTATTTTGGGCCAAGGGAATGGAATTTAACTCATTCTAATGTGGGCCAAGGTAAACCAATCGATTGGACCAAGAAGTAATAAGAAAATCACATTGAGTCTCGGCCCAAACCCTTTGGCAGCGAACCCTTTATGGTTTTGGCTCAAGGTTCGCCCATGCAATCTATGCATGGGTTCGCCATGCTAAGAATGGTTCGTGACACACCTAGGGTTCGTGAAGCTAGCAGGTAACAAGGTTCGTTCCCTCTTGGTTCGTGGCTCAGAAAAGAAAATGGCTCGGCAGTTCGAAGGTTCGGCATCCCATAAGGTTCGACTGACCAATTGTGAGCATGAAGGTTCGTTGCACTAAGGAGGGCTCGGCTCTATCAGTCAATCATGCAAGGTTCGTCATAGGAGGGTTCGTGTAGGCTCCCTATAGTTCGCATGCATGATAGTTCGGCTAAGTGAAATGGTTCGTAGCATGCTTGCATGGAGGGTTCGTTCGATCAGGGATGGTTCGTTCCTAGCCCCTTGGTTCGGTGAAAGTTCGTGAGATCCCCGAAGGGGTCGGCCGAGGTTCAGCGAACCATACAGATTCGTGAAGCCCCCATTAGGGTTCGTCCACCTGATGATGATGGTTCGGCAGCCCCCCCTCTTCTCAGCGAACCTGTACAACTTCACCTCCATTTTCGAGCTACGACCATCCCTGGTGAAGACTCCACATCCTCGGTGCACAAGAACCACATTTCGAAGGTCCAGGGTTAGTCTACATGGGCTTTTATTACCGGTTATATGAGTTGATCAAGCAACAAAACGAAAACCCTATTTTTCAGCTCATACTTTCGATCGTACCTTGTTTTTGGCTGGATAAATCTGAGAAATTCTTGTACTTTCGTGTAGAGTTTGTCGAGGGCTTCGCGTGGACACCAAGAATGACGAATTCCGTTGAGAAACGAAGAAGATACGCGCGTTTAACGGTCGGTTTTCTAGAGAGAGAGGGTAGACGAACTTGTAGAGAGAGAAAGGGTTGTTGGTTGAATTTATGAACATTTAAGCCTTGTTCAAGGCTTTTATAGTCCGGGTGGTGTTCGGGTTCGTTTCGTTCGCTCGGTTCGCGTTTCCGGAACGTAACGCGTACTTTACGCGGTTTTAAATAAAAAGAGTTGTTAAACTCATTAAAATGATGAGTTTCAAAATTGTAAAAATATAAAATAATTAATTTAATTATTTTTACTCTTCGTGCGTTGACAGAGCGTTAAACACATTCAATTTCGTGTATACCCGAAATTGCGTACGTCTTACGATCGTATTAATTATTTAAAGTCGTTTAATCGTAATTATAAGTTCAACATTCGTATTATTATGGATCGTCACCCATAACTATACTCAGTCTCGCTTACAGATTACGTCTTTGTTGAATTAATTAATTGTTATACTATTCGTCTCGACACTACGCACTAACACTAACCTGTTACACCGAATGCAGTATATGTATAGGGCTCACTCTCGCTGCCCACCACTGTTTCGATATAACAAGTTACTGTTCTTGCCTAGTGAAATCGACTGTAATTAAATAATACATACTTGTTAAATGATAAAGATTCTAACACACAAGCACATAATGACACATGATTCACATTGACTGACTGAACAAGTACACACACTGTTCTAACACTGTTCACGACTACATGACTAAATGCACAAATGTTACACCATATTAACCTCTATCCCGCCGTGTGATCGCATAGCCTTCATCGAAACTATTACTAATAATATGACATGAGGGAAAATAAATTCCTCAGTCTGTCAGTTCACAGATAATGATGGATGATGTACATCGATATTTTGTTGTTCTCAATGTGGGATGTTCTCATGTGATTAACAAAGTTGAATAAGAACATGTCTTATTTCGTTATGTCAACCGATGTGAGAATGATATTGTTATCATGAAGATACGTTATCATGATAATCATTCTAAATGATCCAGATGTTCACCATGTTGCCATTTAGCCGTGGTAAGAACTAGTCTTGCCACCCTTAATCCGGTCAGGTGGTGGATTAATAAATGCATTCATACTATCGCATAGTATGTTTTTAAGTTGTAACTAAGTGTTATAAGTACTTGACTTATGACACTTGGTCAATTATAATGTGGAATGATATTTAGAAGATATTTTATCTTCTAATCGTCCATGTGTTGTGTAGTGTCATCATGTTTCACTGTAATTGTTCTCATTGTTTGTTTGTGTATGAATTTTCTCATAGATTGTTCATCTAGGAATAACTAAGTGTTGTGAGATAAAATCTTACAACGATGTTATTCTAGTGTGTTGATGAACTATGAAATTATATTATCATATTCATGTGAGTTTCCCTGTTATCTCATGATCATACAAGCATGCAATGATAGGCGATAATAAACAATTTAATATTATCTAAATCAAAGCATAAGCAATATGTTAAGCAAAACCTTTAAATAAATAAAAGTAAGCATGTTTCTCAGCCCCGAGAGTTTAAAATCAGTAAGATTAAAGTAAAAGGGGCATATGAACTCACATTGTGATTGAGGTGGTTGACTTAGCTTAAATAAAGAATGCACGAGCTCTTTGTTGTTCTTGACGTGAATTCACTATCCTGTATTGATTTCACATTGTTTGTATTCTTATAAGTATAAGTGTAACTGACTTGCGTGTGTATATGTGTGTTAGTCCTCAATTGGCTGACGCTCATGAGTCGCGGTCATCATTCGGCCCTCCTTTATCCTTGAACTTTCAAAACCTTTTTTTTTACGACATGTTCATTCTTTGAAACTTTAGGATTTTTTTGGCAACCCAACTTAGATGTCACCTTCTTTTTATAGTTTATTATATAGTTTCAACTAACTATATAGTTATTCTAGTAACCTAAGATTTTCCGTCTTGTAATGTATCATCACCAATTCTATAAATTTTTGTCACACCCCGGGCCGGCGGGAACGGATCGGGTTTTCCCGTCGGGCGGAAGATTCCCGTGGCGCAATATCTTTGAGTGATAATCAATTGATCAGATTGTTACATAGCACATGATAATCAAAATGAGAAATGCTAGTACATCAATGATATAGAATTACAAGATTAAATTACACTGTATCGTTCATAATTTAATCAAGTAAATCTACCAAAAGAATCAATGTAACTATATCTTGTATATGTACAAGATATACAAAAGATGATTCAATGTTTAGGCACCAAAAGCATGCAACACAAAATAAGCTAGGTCTTCTAAAAGTCCTCTAGCTTAAACCTTGCATGTATGTCTCTACACCTGTTCGTCACCTGAGAAAACATGTATTTAAACAAAGTCAACACTAGGTTGGTGAGTTCATAAGTAAGTTAGTTGAAAACTCTGATTCAATCACATGCATAATCTCAATGTTTTGTTATGTTGCTTGTATGTGAAATGTTCATATGTTCACTTGATGGCTCCTCAATAGTTATACTTACAAGCACTATGTTATCCTAGTAGTGATGCTTATATATAGGGCATATGTAAGGGAACTAAGCCCTAGCCAACATCCCACCACATCACAACTAGAACTCCACACTACTTGTAACACAACTATTGATTTCCATTCCCATGTCACCTGATTGTCCCATTGTTGATCACCTGTGTTTCCCTGAATAGAATAATATAATGATAGTGTTGTAGTTATCAAACCGAAGTATTGACAACCATTTGTATAGTAAGGATGTTAGATTTAGTAAATCTGTTCCTCGTATTATTCTATTGTCTGTGTGTTAACTGTTATGTTACACTTTTAATTAATTAAAAGTTGTCCAATGCAGTGTATAGAGCCCAAATGGAACCCATTGTAATCCTCACATAATCAGATTCCAATGCCTTCCATTCACCTCTATCCCACCGTGTGATCCCAAGGCCTTTACGGGGATTGTCTCATGTAATTAACAAAGTCGAATAAGAACTAGTCTTATTACGTTATGTTAATTAAGTGTGATTGGCAGTGATAGTCATGAAAGTACGTTATCATGGTCGCCGTTCACAGTAATCCATATGTTCACCATGTAATCCTTAAGCCGTAGTAAGAACAAGTCTTAGTACCCTTAAGTGACGCAGGTGGTGGATAATCAATGCGATCATACTACCCAGTAGTATGTTTTTAGGGTGTAGATCAAATGTTATAAGCAATTGACTTATCACACTTGATCATTTATGATGTGGAACGATATTCAGAAGATACTTTATCTTCTGATCATTCATGTGCTGTGAAGTGTCATCATGTTTCACTGTAATTGTTCTCATTGTTTATTCGTGTACAAATTGTTTCAATGTTCTTTCCTATAGGAATAACTAAGTGTTATAAGATAAAATCTTACAACTGTGTTATCCCAATGTGTTGGTGATTATGAAAGTACATTATCATAATCTTCTGAGTTTCCCTGTTATCTCATGATCATACAAGCATGCATACAATGATAAGCGATAATAAACAATTTAATATTATCAAAATCAAAGTATAAATAACATGTTAAGCAAAACTTTTAAATAAAAGTAAACATGTTTCTCAGCCTCGAGAGTTAAAATCAGTTAAGATTAAAGTAAAAGGGGCATATGAACTCACTTTGTTGTTGTAGCGTTGACTTAGCTTAAAAGAGTGAAGACACGCGCTCTTGATTGTTCTTGGGGTAATTTTTCACGCTCCTGTATTGATTTCAAGATATATTTATCTTATAAACAATGGTTGAAATTTAGTTATGTGCGTGTGAATGTGTTATCCTTAGAGTTGTTTAACACCCACGATTCTCGACTTTGGTCTCCATTCGGCCTTGTTTAGTTTTCAAAGTTTGTTGAAATCATGATCATATAAATTTCGAGCCATCAATCATTGTTAGTGATCTTGTGTTCACTTGAATTAGAATAACATTAAAGGGTTTTAAATTAATAATTTATGGGTGAGTTAAAGGTTATCAACCCTTAATTTCGTGAAACTTAAATTGATAATATAACTCTTGTGTCAAACTAATCCAATTGTAATGACCTTGCAAGATTTCTTGTCACCATGTATTTACTTGTGTTTATCATGATTCTATGATCTCTAATCACTTTAGCCTTATAAATTTGTTTATTTACTTTGATAAACAAGTGGCCGATTAGCCGAATGGGTGTGTTAACCAACTCGAACCCAATATGGACTTGAACTAGATTATTGAGCCATGTAATGGTCGTGGCCTATTGGGCCAATTCCCTTTGGGCCGAAATAGTGTGCTGGGCTGGAAGAAGTGGCCTGTTGGGCCTGTTACAGCTTATGGGCCAATGAGAGTAGGTCTGGGCCTGGTACAAATATATTGGCCGAACAAGAAATCATGCAAAAAGGTGGGGGTGGGCCGTAGGAGGTTATTGGGCTGGATGATTATTGTTGTTGGGCTGAAACACTGCTAATGGGCCGTAAGGTTGGACTAGTTATTCAGTTTAATTACAACAGATGGGCCAAGGATGTTTGTGGGCTGCCATAACTGAATTTGGGCCTAAAAACAATTCGAATAGTAATACGAATCACATAACAGTTTCATAGCAGCCATCTGTTCAAATTAATTCCCAAGTATTCGCAGACATGGAACATGGTTCGGCCAGTGAACTTAGCACAAGGTTCGTTGGTCTAAGCATGTAAAGGTTCGGTTGTGGCAGCACATGGTTCGCCTGGGTTCGGGAAGCAGGAAGCAAGGCTCGGCCCTTCATGGGTTCGGTCAGGAAACCACGTGGGTTCGGCTGCTGCGTGGAGAAGGTTCGGGACAGAATCATCAGTGAGGGTTCGTGGATAGATGGCTCGAGGGTTCGTCGGACATGTCGAAGGCAGAAGGGTTCGGTCAGGTGCATGATGGTTCGGTGGTGTTGATAGGTTCGTGAAGGAACTTCGGCCTCAGCAGGTTCGGGACCTAACAGGGTTCGGCCACCTCATTGAAGCTTCGGCCATGGTTCTCTTTCTCACGAACCCAACCTGCAACTACCCCCTTCACCTTCGAATACACTCTCGAAGACCCTCTGCACATCATGTTAGACAAGAACAACCATCGAGAGTGTGTGTGGGGTTCGAAAGAAGAGTGGGAACCCGGTTGCACATGTAGGTCGACAAAGGGTTTAGAAAACCCTATTTTCAGTGATTTTGCAAGGCTCATACCTCCGATTTCAGTGGATAAATCTTTAGATCCGTTGTACTTTCACGTAGAGAACGTCGAGGGCTACGCGTGGGTTCGAAAATCACCCAAATCGGTTGAGTATTGACCAAGATATGGTTGATTGAAGGTGGGTTGATGGTGGTGGGTTTCTTGGCCGGAAATTTCGAAGAGAGAGAGAGTTTTTGGAATGAAAATGAAAGAAACTCTTTCCTTTACCTATTTATATCACGTGTGGTGTCCGGGTCCGTTTCGGTTGCTCGGTTCGTTAATTCGTCGCGTATCCGGAAAATTACGCGTAATTTAAAATAAATAATTAAAAATGTTAATTTAATTGATTTGATGAGTTTCAAAATTGTAAAAATGTTTATTATTTCATTTAATTAAATTTAAATTCGTTTCGCGTCGTAATTCGTTTTCGTTTCGTCGAATCGCGTCACCATCGCGCGTATTCGTTCGAATCGTCATTCGAACGAACACGACGATGGTTTTGCTTTCCGACTTTTGTTTTCTACTTTCCAGTCATCATTTCAGAACGTTAAACTCACAGATATGTTTGTGTGAATCGTCACCCACACAAACACATTGTCAATTCGTTATTCTGAAACGACACTGCAGTTTATGTTTAAATTGTGTTTCCTCACTGTCGGACTCAACTAAACATCCTGTTTTCATCTTGTTTTCACATTGTATTGTCGGCCATCTGATTCCTGTCATCTATGGACATCAGATCGCAACCGATTTGTTTTCTGAATAATGTTTGAATACCGTTGTTTCTCATGATTTGTTGTGTTAACTGTCATTAAGTTTTCACTTAATAAACACAACTAATGTTTCAAATGTATGTTGTACATAATGTATTTAGGTTTACACGAAATTACGTACAACTTTTCTTGTATTTAGTATTCTGTTAATACAAAGACTGTTTATAAATACGTATGTACACATAGTTACTATATGCAAGTACACATACCGTACGGACTTGCCGGGCGGTCAGGTACTAGTTGTCACAGTCTCCCCTTGTTAAAGAAATTTCGTCCCGAAATTTTAAGCATAAAGATCGGTCTTTACTTCTCGAACAGGTGGGGATACTTTGCTTTCATGTTGTCCTCGCGCTCCCAAGTAAATTCTGGTCCACGCTTGGAGTTCCATCGAACCTTTACAATAGGGATACGGCTACGTTTCAGTTTCTTAACTTCACGTTCCATAATCTCTACAGGTTCTTCAATGAAGTGTAGTTGCTCATCAACTTGTATTTCTTCCAATGGTATGATCAATGACTCGTCTGCTAAGCACCTTTTGAGATTTGATACGTGAAACACATCGTGTACTCCACTGAGCTCATCAGGGAGTCTGAGTCTGTATGCCACATGGTGTCGACGGAGCTTAGCTATAAAACTAACTAAAAACCAACTCTAAAACTAGACACAAAGTAATAAATCTAGACTCTCTAAATCCTAAGCTACCGACAGGCAAGTGTACCTATCGTATGTAGCAGAGTAAAGTAAGTCCGGATATCGAACCCACAGACTTCTACAGAATGCACTAAGTAAACTCAATGACTTATCTATACAAAATTTGTACTTAATAAAATAATAATAAGGAGGGGGTTTTGCTAACAAAACTAAGATTAACTTAATTAAAGACTAAAGAAAAAAAACACCAAACTGAAACGAAGATCAGACGAGAAAAGAACACTACCTAGGTATGAATCCTACACATGCTCAACAAAGAATCTATCGCTTAATGGAAACTATGTGATACCGGGATCTTAAAATACTAAACTCAAAGGAAACCTAGAGCACCCTCGACCCTTCTCAAGGATTGTCAACTAAGAGTCCTAGAAGCCGTTAAACCACCGGTTAAATGGATTTCCCTCACAGGTCATCCAATTACACTCAAAATGTATCCGCTAGACAATCTACCTCACGGCACGATAATCTCAAAACACCTAAGAAGTAACTGTTGAACAATCTACCTCACAGCGCGAAAGTCACAGTTTTCTTAAATGCTAGGGACAACTTGGGTTTTCCTATTGGATTCGGTAAACACAGATATACGATGAACTAGAAAGATCTTCTCACAAAGTCTCTAAACTAGTCAATCTAACACCATAGACAAACCGACAATCTCTCACCTCACGGCTATCAAGATTGGTTGCACATCTAATTTATCTATATCAAGATAATAACTCCTATGATAAACTCATACGTAGTAAACCATCCAATAATCAAAAACACACAGTGATTGACCTAGCATGCACCTATTACATGAAAGACATTCACCAAGGCACACAAGGAGTAAATCATCAATCCATAAACAATCATAGACACACATAAACATCCAATAATCCAATCCAAGTTTGTTACATCATGAGTTCATCACATAAACATAATCCAAAACCAATAAAAACCAATGTTAAACATGTGCAATCATCAAAACCTAGGTAGTTCTAAGAGTTTAGCCAAGAAACATCATACAAATACAAGTCATAATCTGATTAAAGTGAATGAGAAACATAGAAATCAAAGAAGACAAAGAAACAAAGAAAACCGAATGAAGAACACCCAAATTCCTTGATCCTAGGCCTTCAATCTTCAATCCAATGCTTTCCCAACCTTTAAATCCTCTTAGAATGGCCTTTTCTCGTCGTCCTAGTCTCCTCCAGCCGTTCCAAAACGTATTCTCCCACTAGGGTTTTCGACTTTTTGGCTTAAAACTGATTTTCTGCGATTTTAAGTCTGTGGCGTAGCGCGACAGATACACCAAAATCCGTCGCGTAGCTCGAGAGATATCAGAGGGCATTTTTGTCTTTTCCATCTCTAGCGTAGCGCGACAGGGTTTCACATTGTTGTCGCGTAGCGCGAGAGAATCAAGAATCCAGTTTTCTTCTTCTCTTGTTTCCGGGTCCGTCCTTACCCAACCGTGAGCTCGTTTCTTTGTACTTTATCCCCGAATATGTGTGTTTATTACCTGCAAGCATCAAATTACAGAAATGTGAAGCACCAGCTTAAATCGACTCTAAAACTGAATAAAACTGTACTGAAACTTAACAAAAACAAATGGAAAAATAGATGTGTTTTACAACACATCACATTCCCACACTTACCTCTTTTTCGTCCCTGAAAAAGGCTTATGCAAAAATCTGGGATCATAGCTAGGTAAAACGGTTTCCACACAATTAAACTCATTAATTCAAAATTAAATGCCATGGAAAAGATTGCAAGTATTGTTATCCTACTAAACCCATACTGATTTCCCAGTCCCTTAGTCATGGTCCATTATGTTTATGTTCTACATTTCATTTCATTTGACCCACACTTAGGAAATTAAAACCAAATCAATCCTGTATTCTAGCTTCCAATTCATCCTTACATATAAACAAACAAGAAATTTCTCAAATCAGATTTTTATAATGGAAGCAGATGAAAGCGTGAACATTTTTCTTTTATTTTTTTTTATCCATTGAATTTAACTTAGTGGTGTTTCAACCAGGCTGCAACCCGGCGTGTGACACATAAGTTTTCATCCAAATTCTTTTATTTTTCTTTTTTTTTTGGTGAAATGGAGGCGCCATAAGACTCGGATTTATTCTCATAAAAAGAATACTTATGTGCCAAACAAAAATCAGATTTTCAAAACTCTAACCTGTTATTATGCAAGGATTCATTTCTAACTAGAAAACAATTTCATTAATTCCAAATCCCCAAGATGTTTCCCATGAAATTCATGCATTTAAGTAAAATTTTTACCAATCCCACGGGATGAAAACAATCAGTTGAGCCTACCTACACATCCCCTGACCAAAGCATAAAACCCAAACCAACAAGTAAACTATGAATGAAACCATCAAACCTAACTTTTCTATCATTTCCCATCATGCTTTTGCAACCAACTTAAACAAGGACAAGGAAGATCTAAGCCAAAGATGTAAAAACAAAATAAAAATAAAAATTTTCAAAAATTTTGACTCAAAAACTTAAGTAAACTAAAATTCAAAAACTAACTACTAAAAGAAAACAAGACTAAAACAAAGTTTCCCATCCCCACACTTAAACTTTACATTGTCCTCAATGTAGAGAAAAAAGAAACCCAAAAAGAAAACTAAAAACTAAAAACTGAAAATGAGTTAGCTGGTTAACGAGAAGACTGTCGAGTGCCAATCTTTCCATGTAGCTCCACAATCCACAATTCTGCTCCACTGGCTATAAACAATAACATAAAATCTACACAAAACAAAGATCAAACAAGCATCAACACTTCCAAAACAATATAATGATATCCATGATTAAGCCCAACCACCAACCGACCTTACCAATTAACTAAAATAAATAAAGAAAAACACATCACACAAAGAAAATTAAAAACTAACTAAAAATTTGAAAAACATCAACTCAATGCAACAAAAATGAACTTAGAAAGCCTCCTACGGTAGTGAACACGATGTATGAAAGGAAATTGGGGGTAAAACTTGAAAACTAGGGTTTTTAAACATTTAAAAACATTCCAGGATTCGTCGCGTACCGCGACATATTTTAGAAAGTCCGTCGCAATACGCGACAGAAGTTTGACCCTCGTGTTTGACCAGATTATCGCGCGTAGCGCGACAGATGGCCCTGTGGGTGTCGCGTGACGCGACGGGGTCATTTTTCCAGAAAGTTTCTAGAATTTTCATGCCTTAGCCAAAATTTTCACCCCAAATCATTCCCAACCATCCAAAACCCTTCTAAAGCTCAGAAATACATACCTGGTGACTCCAATTCATTTTTATGGCATCAAATTAATTAAAAACCTGCAAAACACATTAAAACACACCAAAAACGAAAGACGAAAAACAACGAAGAACAAAAACGAAAAATGAAAAACACACCGAAGAACACAAAGAACTACTAATTCTACAAACTCTACACTTGGGAGTTTAACCCAAGAGACTCACAAACCCGCAAACTAAAAAAAAAAATTAATCAAAAAGAAATAAATAAAATAAAATAAAACTGAAAACAAATATGCACAGATAAGACAAAGAACTAGTAAGCACAGTCGACTAAGAAGTCCCCGGCAACGGCGCCAAAAACTTGGTGTCGACGGAGCTTAGCTATAAAACTAACTAAAAACCAACTCTAAAACTAGACACAAAGTAATAAATCTAGACTCTCTAAATCCTAAGCTACCGACAGGCAAGTGTACCTATCGTATGTAGCAGAGTAAAGTAAGTCCGGATATCGAACCCACAGACTTCTACAGAATGCACTAACTAGACTCAATGACTTATCTATACAAAATTTGTACTTAAATAAAATAATAATAAGGAGGGGGTTTTGCTAACAAAACTAAGATTAACTTAATTAAAGACTAAAGAAAAAAAAACACCAAACTGAAACGAAGATCAGACGAGAAAAGAACACTACCTAGGTATGAATCCTACACATGCTCAACAAAGAATCTATCGCTTAATGGAAACTATGTGATACCGGGATCTTAAAATACTAAACTCAAAGGAAACCTAGAGCACCCTCGACCCTTCTCAAGGATTGTCAACTAAGAGTCCTAGAAGCCGTTAAACCACCGGTTAAATGGATTTCCCTCACAGGTCATCCAATTACACTCAAAATGTATCCGCTAGACAATCTACCTCACGGCACGATAATCTCAAAACACCTAAGAAGTAACTGTTGAACAATCTACCTCACAGCGCGAAAGTCACAGTTTTCTTAAATGCTGGGGACAACTTGGGTTTTCCTATTGGATTCGGTAAACACAGATATACGATGAACTAGAAAGATCTTCTCACAAAGTCTCTAAACTAGTCAATCTAACACCATAGACAAACCGACAATCTCTCACCTCACGGCTATCAAGATTGGTTGCACATCTAATTTATCTATATCAAGATAATAACTCCTATGATAAACTCGTACGTAGTAAACCATCCAATAATCAAAAACACACAGTGATTGACCTAGCATGCACCTATTACATGAAAGACATTCACCAAGGCACACAAGGAGTAAATCATCAATCCATAAACAATCATAGACACACATAAACATCCAATAATCCAATCCAAGTTTGTTACATCATGAGTTCATCACATAAACATAATCCAAAACCAATAAAAACCAATGTTAAACATGTGCAATCATCAAAACCTAGGTAGTTCTAAGAGTTTAGCCAAGAAACATCATACAAATACAAGTCATAATCTGATTAAAGTGAATGAGAAACATAGAAATCAAAGAAGACAAAGAAACAAAGAAAACCGAATGAAGAACACCCAAATTCCTTGATCCTAGGCCTTCAATCTTCAATCCAATGCTTTCCCAACCTTTAAATCCTCTTAGAATGGCCTTTTCTCGTTGTCCTAGTCGCCTCCAGCCGTTCCAAAACGTATTCTCCCACTAGGGTTTTCGACTTTTTGGCTTAAAACTGATTTTCTGCGATTTTAAGTCTGTGGCGTAGCGCGACAGATACACCAAAATCCGTCGCGTAGCTCGAGAGATATCAGAGGGCATTTTTGTCTTTTCCATCTCTAGCGTAGCGCGACAGGGTTTCACATTGTTGTCGCGTAGCGCGAGAGAATCAAGAATCCAGTTTTCTTCTTCTCTTGTTTCCGGGTCCGTCCTTACCCAACCGTGAGCTCGTTTCTTTGTACTTTATCCCCGAATATGTGTGTTTATTACCTGCAAGCATCAAATTACAGAAATGTGAAGCACCAGCTTAAATCGACTCTAAAACTGAATAAAACTGTACTGAAACTTAACAAAAACAAATGGAAAAATAGATGTGTTTTACAACACATCACATTCCCACACTTACCTCTTTTTCGTCCCTGAAAAAGGCTTATGCAAAAATCTGGGATCATAGCTAGGTAAAACGGTTTCCACACAATTAAACTCATTAATTCAAAATTAAATGCCATGGAAAAGATTGCAAGTATTGTTATCCTACTAAACCCATACTGATTTTCCCAGTCCTTTAGTCATGGTCCATTATGTTTATGTTCTACATTTCATTTCATTTGACCCACACTTAGGAAATTAAAACCAAATCAATCCTGTATTCTAGCTTCCAATTCATCCTTACATATAAACAAACAAGAAATTTCTCAAATCAGATTTTTATAATGGAAGCAGATGAAAGCGTGAACATTTTTCTTTTATTTTTTTTTATCCATTGAATTTAACTTAGTGGTGTTTCAACCAGGCTGCAACCCGGCGTGTGACACATAAGTTTTCATCCAAATTCATTTATTTTTCTTTTTTTTTTTGGTGAAATGGAGGCGCCATAAGACTCGGATTTATTCTCATAAAAAGAATACTTATGTGCCAAACAAAAATCAGATTTTCAAAACTCTAACCTGTTATTATGCAAGGATTCATTTCTAACTAGAAAACAATTTCATTAATTCCAAATCCCCAAGATGTTTCCCATGAAATTCATGCATTTAAGTAAAATTTTTACCAATCCCACGGGATGAAAACAATCAGTTGAGCCTACCTACACATCCCCTGACCAAAGCATAAAACCCAAACCAACAAGTAAACTATGAATGAAACCATCAAACCTAACTTTTCTATCATTTCCCATCATGCTTTTGCAACCAACTTAAACAAGGACAAGGAAGATCTAAGCCAAAGATGTAAAAACAAAATAAAAATAAAAATTTTCAAAAATTTTGACTCAAAAACTTAAGTAAACTAAAATTCAAAAACTAACTACTAAAAGAAAACAAGACTAAAACAAAGTTTCCCATCCCCACACTTAAACTTTACATTGTCCTCAATGTAGAGAAAAAAGAAACCCAAAAAGAAAACTAAAAACTAAAAACTGAAAATGAGTTAGCTGGTTAACGAGAAGACTGTCGAGTGCCAATCTTTCCATGTAGCTCCACAATCCACAATTCTGCTCCACTGGCTATAAACAATAACATAAAATCTACACAAAACAAAGATCAAACAAGCATCAACACTTCCAAAACAATATAATGATATCCATGATTAAGCCCAACCACCAATCGACCTTACCAATTAACTAAAATAAATAAAGAAAAACACATCACACAAAGAAAATTAAAAACTAACTAAAAATTTGAAAAACATCAACTCAATGCAACAAAAATGAACTTAGAAAGCCTCCTACGGTAGTGAACACGATGTATGAAAGGAAATTGGGGGTAAAACTTGAAAACTAGGGTTTTTAAACATTTAAAAACATTCCAGGATTCGTCGCGTACCGCGACATATTTTAGAAAGTCCGTCGCAATACGCGACAGAAGTTTGACCCTCGTGTTTGACCAGATTATCGCGCGTAGCGCGACAGATGGCCCTGTGGGTGTCGCGTGACGCGACGGGGTCATTTTTCCAGAAAGTTTCTAGAATTTTCATGCCTTAGCCAAAATTTTCACCCCAAATCATTCCCAACCATCCAAAACCCTTCTAAAGCTCAGAAATACATACCTGGTGACTCCAATTCATTTTTATGGCATCAAATTAATTAAAAACCTGCAAAGCACATTAAAACACACCAAAAACGAAAGACGAAAAACAACGAAGAACAAAAACGAAAAATGAAAAACACACCGAAGAACACAAAGAACTACTAATTCTACAAACTCTACACTTGGGAGTTTAACCCAAGAGACTCACAAACCCGCAAACTAAAAAAAAAAAATTAATCAAAAAGAAATAAATAAAATAAAATAAAACTGAAAACAAATATGCACAGATAAGACAAAGAACTAGTAAGCACAGTCGACTAAGAAGTCCCCGGCAACGGCGCCAAAAACTTGGTGTCGACGGAGCTTAGCTATAAAACTAACTAAAAACCAACTCTAAAACTAGACACAAAGTAATAAATCTAGACTCTCTAAATCCTAAGCTACCGACAGGCAAGTGTACCTATCGTATGTAGCAGAGTAAAGTAAGTCCGGATATCGAACCCACAGACTTCTACAGAATGCACTAACTAGACTCAATGACTTATCTATACAAAATTTGTACTTAAATAAAATAATAATAAGGAGGGGGTTTTGCTAACAAAACTAAGATTAACTTAATTAAAGACTAAAGAAAAAAAACACCAAACTGAAACGAAGATCAGACGAGAAAAGAACACTACCTAGGTATGAATCCTACACATGCTCAACAAAGAATCTATCGCTTAATGGAAACTATGTGATACCGGGATCTTAAAATACTAAACTCAAAGGAAACCTAGAGCACCCTCGACCCTTCTCAAGGATTGTCAACTAAGAGTCCTAGAAGCCGTTAAACCACCGGTTAAATGGATTTCCCTCACAGGTCATCCAATTACACTCAAAATGTATCCGCTAGACAATCTACCTCACGGCACGATAATCTCAAAACACCTAAGAAGTAACTGTTGAACAATCTACCTCACAGCGCGAAAGTCACAGTTTTCTTAAATGCTAGGGACAACTTGGGTTTTCCTATTGGATTCGGTAAACACAGATATACGATGAACTAGAAAGATCTTCTCACAAAGTCTCTAAACTAGTCAATCTAACACCATAGACAAACCGACGATCTCTCACCTCACGGCTATCAAGATTGGTTGCACATCTAATTTATCTATATCAAGATAATAACTCCTATGATAAACTCGTACGTAGTAAACCATCCAATAATCAAAAACACACAGTGATTGACCTAGCATGCACCTATTACATGAAAGACATTCACCAAGGCACACAAGGAGTAAATCATCAATCCATAAACAATCATAGACACACATAAACATTCAATAATCCAATCCAAGTTTGTTACATCATGAGTTCATCACATAAACATAATCCAAAACCAATAAAAACCAATGTTAAACATGTGCAATCATCAAAACCTAGGTAGTTCTAAGAGTTTAGCCAAGAAACATCATACAAATACAAGTCATAATCTGATTAAAGTGAATGAGAAACATAGAAATCAAAGAAGACAAAGAAACAAAGAAAACCGAATGAAGAACACCCAAATTCCTTGATCCTAGGCCTTCAATCTTCAATCCAATGCTTTCCCAACCTTTAAATCCTCTTAGAATGGCCTTTTCTCGTCGTCCTAGTCGCCTCCAGCCGTTCCAAAACGTATTCTCCCACTAGGGTTTTCGACTTTTTGGCTTAAAACTGATTTTCTGCGATTTTAAGTCTGTGGCGTAGCGCGACAGATACACCAAAATCCGTCGCGTAGCTCGAGAGATATCAGAGGGCATTTTTGTCTTTTCCATCTCTAGCGTAGCGCGACAGGGTTTCACATTGTTGTCGCGTAGCGCGAGAGAATCAAGAATCCAGTTTTCTTCTTCTCTTGTTTCCGGGTCCGTCCTTACCCAACCGTGAGCTCGTTTCTTTGTACTTTATCCCCGAATATGTGTGTTTATTACCTGCAAGCATCAAATTACAGAAATGTGAAGCACCAGCTTAAATCGACTCTAAAACTGAATAAAACTGTACTGAAACTTAACAAAAACAAATGGAAAAATAGATGTGTTTTACAACACATCACCACAGGACCTATGCGTTGAGTAATCTCAAACGGTCCGACATACCTAGGTGCTAGCTTGCCTTTAGCCGCAAAACGAACTACGCCTTTCCATGGGGACACTTTCAACATGACTCGGTCACCCACATCGAATTCCAAAGGCTTGCGCCGTTTGTTTGCGTAACTCTTTTGGCGGCTACGTGTTGCTTGTAATCGTCGTTGTATCTGGGCAATCTTATCAGTAGTTTCCTGAATAAGTTCAGGCCCAGTGATTCTGTTGTCTCCCACTCCAGTCCAACAAATTGGAGACCGACATTTTCTACCATAAAGTGCTTCAAAAGGAGCACATCCGATGCTGCTGTGGTAGCTGTTGTTGTAGGAGAACTCAATGAGAGGTAAGCGTGTATCCCAACTTCCACTGAAGTCTAGGATGCATGTTCTCAACATATCCTCTAGGGTTTGAATGGTGCGCTCGCTTTGTCCATCCGTTTGTGGATGATAAGCAGTGCTCAAGTTAACACTTGTCCCTAAGGATTGTTGCAATGATTGCCAGAACCGCGAAGTAAATCGACTGTCCTGGTCCGATATAATAGACAATGGTACACCGTGCCTCACTACTATTTCATCGATGTAAAGTCTTGCTAATTTCTCCATCTTGTATGTCTCTCTGATTGGCAAGAAATGTGCGGACTTGGTCAATCTATCAATGATGACCCAAATCGAATCATGTCCGCTGGAAGTGCGGGGTAGCTTGGTAATGAAATCCATAGCTATTTGTTCACACTTCCATTGTGGTATTTCTGGTTGTTCCAGCAAACCCGAAGGTTTCTGGTGTTCAGCTTTGACTTTGGCACATGTGAGACATTTGCCAACATAAATGGCAATGTCTTTCTTCATGCCCGGCCACCAATAAAATGACCTAAGATCTTGGTACATCTTATCGGCACCGGGATGAACTGAATAACGTGTCTTGTGTGCTTCGTCAAGTATGAGTGTTCGAAGTTCATCTACTGCTGGTATCCAAACACGATCCAGATAATAGATAATTCCATCTTCTTTTGTCTTGAAGTGTTTCTCGGCTCCACAATCGAGCTCGCGTTTCAGATTGTCTCTTGCCACTGCTTCTTGTTGTGCTTGTAAAATGTGATCTCTCAAACTTGTTTGTACAATCATTCCCATTGCGCGAACGCGTAAGGGTTTGACTCTTTCCTTCCGACTCAAAGCATCTGCAACAACATTTGCTTTGCCCGGATGGTATTTGATCACACAATCGTAATCGTTTAGGAGCTCAACCCAACGTCTTTGTCTCATGTTAAGCCCCTTCTGATCAAATATGTGCTGTAAACTCTTGTGATCTGTGAAGATAGTGCATTTGGTACCATACAGGTAGTGTCTCCAAATCTTTAATGCAAATACAACAGCTCCCAGTTCAAGATCGTGTGTCGTGTAATTCTTCTCGTGTATCTTCAGCTGTCGTGAGGCGTAAGCAATGACTTTGTCTCGTTGCATCAACACACATCCGAGTCCCTGATGGGAAGCATCACAATAAACTACAAAGTCATCATTGCCTTCTGGGAGTGTTAAGATTGGAGCATTGCACAATCTTTGTTTCAGTGTCTGGAATGCCTCTTCTTGTTTCTGAGTCCACACAAAAGGTTCAGACTTCTATGTGAGCTTGGTGAGAGGCAAGGCTATTTTAGAAAAATTCGAGATGAATCTCCTGTAATAACCCGCCAATCCCAAGAATGATCGGATCTCCGTTGGTGTCGTAGGCACATTCCAGTTCTTGATTGCTTCTATCTTGGCAGGATCCACATGAATACCATTACTGTTAATCACATGACCCAAAAATTGAACTTCTCTTAACCAAAATTCGCACTTGGAGAATTTGGCATAGAGTTGTTCTTCTTTCAGAAGCTCCAAAACTGTCTTGAGGTGTTGCTCGTGTTCCTTCTCGTTCTTTGAATAAATCAGTATATCGTCAATAAAGACAATAACAAACTGATCGAGATACGGCTTGCACACCCGGTTCATTAAGTCCATGAACACAGCCGGTGCGTTCGTCAATCCGAATGGCATTACCATGAATTTGTAATGGCCATATCGGGTACGAAAGGCCGTCTTAGGTATGTCTTCCTCTTGAATCCGGAGCTGATGATAGCCTGATCTCAGGTCTATCTTTGAAAAGTACTGTGCTCCCTGTAACTGGTCAAACAAATCATCAATCCTCGGTAACGGGTACCGATTCTTGATGGTGAGTTTGTTGAGTTCTCGATAATCTATGCACATCCTGAAAGTTCCATCCTTCTTTTTAACAAAAAGAACCGGAGCTCCCCACGGGGAAAAGCTCGGGCGGATGAATCCTTTATCCAGTAACTCTTGTAATTGGTTGGACAACTCTTGCATCTCCGATGGTGCGAGTCTGTAGGGAGACTTGGCTACAGGAGTTGCTCCAGGAATCAAATCGATTCGGAACTGCACCGATCTCTCGGGTGGCAGTCCTGGTAGATCACCTGGAAATACTTCTGCAAAATCTCTCACAATTGGTACATCTTGAATCTTGATTGCCTTCTTGTCTTTCTGAATCACGTGAGCTAAAAATGCAACACATTGTTTTCGTAAGCACTTGCGAGCCTTCATGCACGAGATTATCTTGACAATGCGTTTCGCTTGGTCTCCACGAATCTCCAAGACCTCATTGTTCTCCATAGGAATGCGTAGTAGTTTATCGGAACAGATGAACTCGACTCTGTTAAGAGATAGCCAATCCATTCCAATAATGATGTCGAAACTGCCCAGCTCCATCGGTATCAAGTCAATGGAAAACGTGTGATCGCCAAGTGTTAGTGGGCAATTCCTAAATATTGTGTCTACTGTGATCTGTTTGCCGTTTGCTATCTCAATAGTGTAAGGGGAGACTAACAATTCCTTATCATAATTAAGATGGCATGCAAATTCGGATGAGATAAAACTCTGATCCGCACCAGTATCAAACAGTATGGATGCATATGAGTCAGATAAGAGAAATGTACCCGTGACCACATTCGGGTCTTGACGAGCAGCAGCAGCTCCTATCTGAAAGGCTCTTCCTCTTGGTGCTTGAGCCCCTTGTTGATTTCTCCTGGGACAGTCCCGAGAGAAATGTCCTGGTTCGCCACAGTTGTAGCAAGACCTAGGATCTGCAGCAGCAGCAGCAGTAGCTGCGTTGTTGTTTCTGTTTTGAGTCTTCGGACTCCTGCAGTGAGTCACCATGTGACCAAACCTCCCACAGTTAGTACAGTGTCTGCATTGGACGTTCGGTAGGTGGTGGTACTGACATGAGTTTCACAAAGGTGCAGTGCCAGTATATGGCTTCCTGATCTGTAGTGGGGGTGGCTGATGAAGCATAGGAGCTTGAGTGGTTGCAGCAAAGTTCCTAACCACTTTTTGTTTCTTTGCAGGCCTTTTATCCTGCTTCTTTGAAGTTCCAGCTTTGTTCGAGTCAGCCTCCTTCTTAAGTGCCCCAGAGGCGACCATCACATCGGTTAGAGTAGCTGACAGAGAGACAGCAGACTCCATAGTAGTAGGGCGAGCAGAAATCACGTGCCCTTGCATGCAGGGAGGTAGTCCACCAACGTACCTCTCGATTCTCTTTTCTAGGGTTGGCACCACGTCCGGTGCCAAGGTGGCAAGCTCGTGAAATCTGGTGGTGTAGGCCAGATGCCCAGCACCAATCATGACAAGATTGAGTAGTTCAGTCTCAATCTTCTTAACTTCATTCCTTGGACAAAACTCTGTCCTCAGTATCGCCTTGAAATCACTCCAAGACATTGACAGAGCCTCATCCCGGCCTCTAGTTTGAATCTGAGCATTCCACCAAGTCAACGCTCTTTTGTTGAATGATCCAGCAGCATATCTCACCCTGTGCTGATCAGGACAGCCACTGATGTCGAGGGTGGTTTCCATCTTCTCAATCCACTGGATTAAGCCGACTGCACCTTCACTGCCACTAAAGCTAGGTGGCTTGCATCCTACAAAGTTCTTGTAGGAGTAATCCTGATGAAGCCGAGTGTTACCGCTGCCTTCTCCAGATGAGTTGGCAACGTTGTTGCTGTTGTTGTTGTGGTTGATGCGATTCATCATCCCTTAGTTGACTTGTCAGAAGAGTGGCCAATGCCACAGTAGCAGGGTCCAGTTGATGAAGTGGTGGTGGCTGTGGAGGTGGCACATGTGGAGGAGGAGGTGGAGGTGGTTGTGTAGGAGAATCAGATGGTGAAGGTGTAGATGAATGCGGTGCCAAATCCTGTGGTGGCAGTGGTAGTAAAGCTGGTGGTTGTCTTCTCGGCGGCATTCTGATCATAACCGAAGAGAAATCGGTTAGTGCAGTGATCAGAAGCAGAAGACATATGCAAATAGAATCCTATATCATAAGAACTCTACATGAGGTTCCCTAGGTTATAGTCTAGGCCAAACCGTTCAAGTAATATGACCTATATTTCTCTATAACCATGGCTCTGATACCAATCTGTCACACCCCGGGCCGGCGGGAACGGATCGGGTTTTCCCGTCGGGCGGAAGATTCCCGGGGCGCGATATCTTTGAGTGATAATCAATTGATCAGATTGTTACATAGCACATGATAATCAAAATGAGAAATGCTTGTACATCAATGATATAGAATTACAAGATTAAATTACACTGTATCGTTCATAATTTAATCAAGTAAATCTACCAAAAGAATCAATGTAACTATATCTTGTATATGTACAAGATATACAAAAGATGATTCAATGTTTAGGCACCAAAAGCATGCAACACAAAATAAGCTAGGTCTTCTAAAAGTCCTCTAGCTTAAACCTTGCTTGTATGTCTCTACACCTGTTCGTCACCTGAGAAAACATGTATTTAAACAAAGTCAACACTAGGTTGGTGAGTTCATAAGTAAGTTAGTTGAAAACTGTGATTCAATCACATGCATAATCTCAATGTTTTGTTATGTAGTTCATATGTTCACTTGATGGCTCCTCAATAGTTATACTTACAAGCACTATGTTATCCTAGTAGTGATGCTTATATATAGGGCATATGTAAGGGAACTAAGCCCTAGCCAACATCCCACCACATCACAACTAGAACTCCACACTACTTGTAATACAACTATTGATTTCCATTCCGATGTCACCTGATTGTCCCATTGTTGATCACCTGTGTTTCCCTGAATAGAATAATATAATGATAGTGTTGTAGTTATCAAACCGAAGTATTGACAACCATTTGTATAGTAAGGATGTTAGATTTAGTAAATCTGTTCCATGTATTATTCTATTGTCTGTGTGTTAACTGTTATGTAACACTTTTAATTAACTAAAAGTGTTAGTTAACTGTTGTCATGTATTGTCCAATGCAGTGTATAAAGCCCAAATGGAACCCATTGTAATCCTCACATAATCAGATTCCAATGCCTTCCATTCACCTCTATCCCACCGTGTGATCCCAAGGCCTTTACGGGGATTGTCTCATGTAATTAACAAAGTCGAATAAGAACTAGTCTTATTACGTTATGTTAATTAAGTGTGATTGGCAGTGATAGGCATGAAGTTACGTTATCATGGTCGCCGTTCACAGTAATCCATATGTTCACCATGTAATCCTTAAGCCGTAGTAAGAACAAGTCTTAGTACCCTTAAGTGACGCAGGTGGTGGATAATCAATGCGATCATACTACCCAGTAGTATGTTTTTAGGGTGTAGATCAAATGTTATAAGCAATTGACTTATCACACTTGATCATTTATGATGTGGAACGATATTCAGAAGATACTTTATCTTCTGATCATTCATGTGCTGTGAAGTGTCATCATGTTTCACTGTAATTGTTCTCATTGTTTATTCGTGTACAAATTGTTTCAATGTTCTTTCCTATAGGAATAACTAAGTGTTATAAGATAAAATCTTACAACTGTGTTATCCCAATGTGTTGGTGATTATGAAAGTACATTATCATAATCTTCTGAGTTTCCCTGTTATCTCATGATCATACAAGCATGCATACAATGATAAGCGATAATAAACAATTTAATATTATCAAAATCAAAGTATAAATAACATGTTAAGCAAAACTTTTAAATAAAAGTAAACATGTTTCTCAGCCCCGAGAGTTAAAATCAGTTAAGATTAAAGTAAAAGGGGCATATGAACTCACTTTGTTGTTGTAGCGTTGACTTAGCTTAAAAGAGTGAAGACACGCGCTCTTGATTGTTCTTGGGGTAATTTTTCACGCTCCTGTATTGATTTCAAGATATATTTATCTTATAAACAATGGTTGAAATTTAGTTATGTGCGTGTGTTATCCTTAGAGTTGTTTAACACCCACGATTCTCGACTTTGGTCTCCATTCGGCCTTGTTTAGTTTTCAAAGTTTGTTGAAATCATGATCATATAAATTTCGAGCCATTAATCATTGTTAGTGATCTTGTGTTCACTTGAATTAGAATAACATTAAAGGGTTTTAAATTAATAGTTTATGGGTGAGTTAAAGGTTATCAACCCTTAATTTCGTGAAACTTAAATTGATAATATAACTCTTGTGTCAATTGTAATGACCTTGCAAGATTTCTTGTCACCATGTATTTACTTGTGTTTATCATGATTCTATGATCTCTAATCACTTTAGCCTTATAAAGTTGTTTATTTACTTTGATAAACAAGTGGCCGAATGGGTGTGTTAACCAACTCGAACCCAATATGGACTTGAACTAGATTATTGAGCCATGTAATGGTCGTGGCCTATTGGGCCAATTCCCTTTGGGCCGAAATAGTGTGCTGGGCTGGAAGAAGTGGCCTGTTGGGCCTGTTACAGCTTATGGGCCAACGAGAGTAGGTCTGGGCCTGGTACAAATATATTGGCCGAACAAGAAATCATGCAAAAAGGTGGGGGTGGGCGGTAGGAGGTTATTGGACTGGATGATTATTGCTGTTGGGCTGAAACACTGCTAATGGGCCGTAAGGTTGGACTGGTTATTCAGTTTAATTACAACAGATGGGCCAAGGATGTTTGTGGGCTGCCATAACTAAATTTGGGCAAAAAAACAATTCGAATAGTAATACGAATCACATAACAGTTTCATAGCAGCCATCTGTTCAAATTAATTCCCAAGTATTCGCAGACATGGAACATGGTTCGGCCAGTGAACTTAGCACAAGGTTCGTTGGTCTAAGCATGTAAAGGTTCGGTTGTGGCAGCACATGGTTCGCCTGGGTTCGGGAAGCAGGAAGCAAGGCTCGACCCTTCATGGGTTCGGTCAGGAAACCACGTGGGTTCAGCTGCTGCGTGGAGAAGGTTCGGGACAGAATCATCAGTGAGGGTTCGTGGATAGATGGCTCGAGGGTTCGTCGGACATGTCGAAGGCAGAAGGGTTCGGTAAGGTGCATGATGGTTCGGTGGTGTTGATAGGTTCGTGAAGGAACTCCGGCCTCAGCAGGTTCGGGACCTAACAGGGTTCGGCCACCTCATTGAAGCTTCGGCCATGGTTCTCTTTCTCACGAACCCAACATGCAACTACCCCCTTCACCTTCGAATACACTCTCGAAGACCCTCTGCACATCATGTTAGACAAGAACAACCATCGAGAGTGTGTGTGGGGTTCGAAAGAAGAGTGGGAACCCGGTTGCACATGTAGGTCGACAAAGGGTTTAGAAAACCCTATTTTCAGTGATTTTGCAAGGCTCATACCTCCGATTTCAGTGGATAAATCTTTAGATCCGTTGTACTTTCACGTAGAGAACGTCAAGGGCTACGCGTGGGTTCGAAAATCACCCAAATCGGTTGAGTATTGACCAAGATATGGTTGATTGAAGGTGGGTTGATGGTGGTGGGTTTCTTGGCCGGAAATTTCGAAGAGAGAGAGAGTTTTTGGAATGAAAATTAAAGAAACTCTTTCATTTACCTATTTATATCACGTGTGGTGTCCGGGTCCGTTTCGGTTGCTCGGTTCGTTAATTCGTCGCGTATCCGGAAAATTACGCGTAATTTAAAATAAATAATTAAAAATGTTAATTTAATTGATTGGATGAGTTTCAAAATTGTAAAAATGTTTATTATTTCATTTAATTAAATTTAAATTCGTTTCGCGTCGTAATTCGTTTTCGTTTCGTCGAATCGCGTCACCATCGCGCGTATTCGTTCGAATCGTCTTTCGAACGAACACGACGATGGTTTTGCTTTCCGACTTTTGTTTTCTACTTTCCAGTCATCATTTCAGAACGTTAAACTCACAGATATGTTTGTGTGAATCGTCACCCACGCAAACACATTGTCAGTTCGTTATTCTGAAACGACACTGCAGTTTATGTTTAAATTGTGTTTCTTCACTGTCGGACTCAACTAAACATCCTGTTTTCATCTTGTTTTCACATTGAATTGTCGGCCATCTGATTCCTGTCATCTATGGACATCAGATCGCAACCGATTTGTTTTCTGAATAATGTTTGAATACCGTTGTTTCTCATGATTTGTTGTGTTAACTGTCATTAAGTTTTCACTTAATAAACACAACTAATGTTTCAAATGTATGTTGTACATAATGTATTTAGGTTTACACGAAATTACGTACAACTGTTCTTGTATTTAGGATTCTGTTAATACAAAGACTGTTTATAAATACGTATGTACACATAGTTACTGTATGCAAGTACACATACCGTACGGACTTGCCGGGCGGTCAGGTACTAGTTGTCACAATTTTGTAATAACTTGAGTACATTCAAGCCCTATTACGAGTTATTCAAGTGTGATTTTTCCCTTTCAAGTTTAGCGGACCGAATGTTAGGTGTTGGGCCACAAATATTAACATTGGGCCGAACAATGATGTTGAGGACTAATTTACTTGGGCCAAAACAGCTCCCATGCGCCGAATGACCTGGGCCAGCACAGCCATCAAATGGCCGAAGCAGTGTAATGGGCTAAGAAGTCAGCTGTGGGCCGAAAGGTTAACTGGGCCTATTGAAACGTGTGGGCTGCACAAGATGGGCCGAGATTAGAGTGTTGGGCTGAAGATTTTAACTGGGTCGACTGGAGCATATGGCTATACAAGTGCGTTGGGCCAAACAATAAGAAAACCTTGGGCCATGTAATGGGACTTTATGCATTCGACTGGGCTGGATATGCAAAGGACTGGGTCGGCTGCTCGGGTTTAGTCGAAAAATCAAAGAGGGCGGTTCCAATCAGTGTGGCGTATCTGTTAGCCAAATTCAAAGGTTCGGCTGATATGTTGATGCGCCTAGGTTCGGTTAAGCTAGAGAGGTTCAGCCCTGATGTACCATGCATGAAAGGTTCGGTGGTCATGGGATGGTTCGGCTACTAGGGTTTCCCTACGCAGGTTCGTGACTCCTGGAGGGGTTCGGCAACATATGGTTCGGGCGAGGGTTCGTCTAGGATTTTTCCTGTCAGGTTCGTTCAAGAGGTTGAGGATTCGGCCATGTGGGTTCGTGGGGTGAGGGTTCACTGCTCACAGTCTCGTAGCCCCTGGGTTTGGCTTCCTTTTGGTTCGGCTAACCACCAGAGGGTTCGGTGACTATAAGGTTCGGCCGCCCACGACCCTCGACGAACCTGTTGCTCCCATCTTCCTCATCAACTCCTAAACGGTTGCCGATCATCCCCTCTTGTTGTGTGGTGCTGTGCTGGTGTCTCGAGAGTTTTTGAGTGTGTGTAATATGACCTTGAGCCGGCCACAAGTGATGGGTCGAATACATAAATGAAAACACTAATTTCCGTAACATTCCCTTGTTCATACCTCGAATTTGGTCGGTTAGAACTCCAGATCTGTTGTACTTCCTTGTAGAGGGCTTCAAGAGCTTCGCGTGGACACAAAGAAAGCCCAAATCCGTCAAAAAACGAGCAAGTTATCGCGATTTATAGAGTGGTTCTTCTAGTGAGAGAAAAGGTTCGTGAGAGTGTTTTTAGAGAGAGAGAGAGCTGGTGGGATTATGAGGAAAATGAGCTCATTTGGTGTTTATATACCCCGAGGGTATTCGGGTTCGTTTTGGTTGCTCGGTTCGCGTTTTCGTCGCGTATCCGGAATTTTACGCGTGATTTAGTTTTAATAAATAAAAGAAGTTAAATTAATTATTTTGTTGAGTTTCAAAATTGTAAAATGTTATTTATTTTATTTTATTAATTTTATGATCGTTCGGGTCGTGTTTTGTTTTCGTTTCGTCAGATCGCGTCACCATCGCGCGTATTCGTTCGAATCGTCATTCGAACGAACACGACAATGGTTTTGCTTTCGAACTTAGGTTTTCTACTTCCCAGTCATCATTTCAGAATGTTAAACTCACATATATGTTTGTGTTAATCGTCACCCACGCAAACACACTGTCAGTTTATTATTCTGAAACGATACTGCAATATGGTTTGAATTGTGTTTTCTCACTGTCGGACTCAACTAAACATCCTGTTATCACATTGTTTTCACATTGAATTGTCGGCCATCTGATTCCTGTCATCTATGGATATCAGATCGCAACCGATTTGTTCTTGTTATTTGCATGAACACTGTTGTTTCTCATGTTTAGTCGTGTTAATTGTACTTAGGTTTTCACTTAAATACACACAACTAATGTTTCAAATGTATGTTGTACTTACAGTATGTAAGTTTACACGAAAATACGTACAACTGGTTCTTGTATTTATAATTCTGTTAATACAAGTACTGTTTATACACATGTAAATACACATAGTTACTGTTGATAGTACACGTACCGTACGGACTTGCCGGCCAGTCAGGTACTAGTTGTCACACATATTGATGTTTTCCCCGGCCATTATCTTCATAGTTAGAATAAGTGTTAGAGTATCATCAAAATCCAATGTGAAATGTGTAAACGATACAACAAACAAACATGCAACCGTATGAATAAACACAACAGTTGGCAATAGGTAATACCTTTCCGATAGATGATAATTTTTCATTAGATAATAATTGGAACTGGTTACAATACTTTCAATATCAAAACATGAGTTTCCAAACATCTAATACAGGGACACAACCCTCCCCTTCTAGGTTTAAAATAAATAAATCATGCATCCTCAATAGTAGAATCAGCATCGAAATTAGCATCCTGTGCTTTTACCTCCTCTAACTCCTCTTCCTCCTCAGACTCTGATGTAACCAACTCCTCCAACTCTATAAGTCTCCCCTCCGCTATCTCTACTCGATGCTCCTCCTCTTGCACTCGTGCAGTCAGATGAGTGATGTCAGCCTCCATCTCGTGGACTACGTTACGAAGCTCTGCGTATCGAGCGTTCACATCCCTAAGCTCCTGCGCGAGCTGCTCGATCCTATCATCAGCCCACTTTGACTCCCAGCTCAGTCGGGCTATATCATCAGACTCAAATTGCTGCCTCTTAGGGGCATGCAATGTAGGTGGCATTCGATCAAATGACTCCTCGTTGGGATCCTCCTGCGGGTCCTCCTTCGAATCCTCCTGTGGGTCCTCCTCCGGATCCTCATCTGGGTCGTCCTCCTTGGGATCCTCGTCTGGATCTTCCTCTGTGTCCTCCTCCTAGGGATCCTCCTCATAATCCTGCACTGCTGGAGCTATCGGCTCCTCATCATCAAGTATGATCACGTGCGGTGGTGATGGTGCTACCATATCTGTTACATAATATCATATGTAAATACTATGCAAAACTAATATGTGTAAACATGTGTCTAATGTGTAACATTTATTGTCTAAGTCTACTAATGTAAACCTAGTTCGCTATAACCAATGGCTCTGATACCAATCTGTCACACCCCTAAATTTCAACTAACAGAATCATACCGTTTAGGGCGTGACAAACCAGGATCTTAGTCATTAGACACAACGAAAGACCACTATATGGTTTTTAAACATAATTTTGGTCTAAACTGTAATATCAATGTTTCAAAGTTTGCGGAAGCGTTTTCAAACAAAAAAAAACGTAACCGTTTGTAAAATATAAATTACAAATCAAAGTCTTAAATATCCAAATTCAAAAGACAAGACTTTAAAATATATTCATGAGACTCCACATCCTAGTCCATGCTTGTCCTTACTTGTGCTTTTAGTGTCCTGAGAAAACATGTAAATCAAGTCAACACAAAGGTTGGTGCATACACAAGTTTCAATAGTCACAAATGTTTAAAACAACTGTTTGAAACGAAATGTTTGCAGATAACATAATCACACATGCATAGTCATGATAGCTAGTCATTTGTACTATTTACATAAGCGGTCGACACTGAAGCTGACTGTTAGAATGTAATTTCCCTTTCCACTATTGTCTAGCACAAACAATAGTAATGTTTGAATTGGCTAGTGAAACACTTGCGTAGAACTAAAATCTACCAAGTGAGGTTTGTCAAACCCAATAGATCTATTTCCAACTACTATGCTTTGCACTACGGCAAACTAAATGGTTCGATATGTAAGGACTTGTAATGCTATGTTCGCACTTATCATAAATAACTAACTTATGCAAGTGATATGTAACTAAAATTTTTTTCTGCACGTGTTTTCTCCCACAAAACAGTTAAAATAAGAAAAGGGGCCACGTACGCACCTTTGAATGCAGTAGAATGATCAAACACACGTGAAATCGCGTAAACAGTCTTCTACGAGAAATTTGTGTTTTAACAATAACGTTATGTTATTCGGGATGTTGTTTGTGTTTTGAAATCACATACGTGTCAACACTCGATATTAGGTCATGTGAAATGTACATACAATGACATGCATGAATTCAAGTTCGTTTGTTTACATCGTATAAACGCATACGATTTAATTTAGATACACGTAACGTACGCGATCGTTTTCTTTTGATCTAAAATATAAATTTTATTATCTGATTAGATTCGGAATTCAATTCTGGTTCAAATGCAATTTGAACGGTTCGAATCGGAGTTAAAACGAAGGAGTTATGGTTTAAAAACCAAAATTTGTTTTAATTTCAAAAACTGTTAGAGGCAGGGTTCGAACCCCTAACCTCCTGGACCTAACACCACACCCAAACCAATCCGGCTAACTCATATTTCACATTATAACCCTGGTTTAATTGTTTTTAACCACCAGCCCTCGGTTTCCCCTTTGACACCCTTAGCTGAACCCTAATGTCATCAATTGACCCTCAATTCGAACAAGATCGATTACCACACCTTAGGGATTTTGTTCCTGTGGTTTAGGCGCATCCAATGGTGGTTTCAATTCGACCATAGACCAAGTTATTATGCCCAAATCAATCCCGAACAATGTTGGCTTCGAGCGGTTTCTCTTTTGATCCAATCGGACTGAATTCGAACTTGCCAAGCTTCGAATTCATTGGGTTTTCATTGAGCATGATATTTCGAACCTATCTGAGTCGTTTAATTCAAAAAATAGATCCATTTACATCAAAATCCCCAAACCAGTTTATGTCAAGAACCCTGGATCTTGATATCCATCTATTCGTTATTGTTTCTTAAAACTAACATAGGGTTACTCTTAATCGGAACCTTCTAAAGCTTAAGGTACCATTTAATTTAATTTTTAAACTCGTTTTAAACACCGGTTTCAAAGAAAAACCCTAGAATATGAACTCATGAAACTCGATACAATTGAATGTAATAACCATAGGGTTTATGTAAATCGGAAGTTTCTGAAACTTAGGATACCAATTAATTTGATTTTCAAGTTCATTTTTATCAAAATCCCCAATTCGTTTGTGAATAAGAACCCTAGAAATCGAAATCCTAGAATTCATATTTGTTTGATGAAATTGACATAGGTGTTTCATTAAAGGGATGTTTTCTAAACTTTCTGCATGGTTTAATTTGATTGTAAATCTCGTTTTCATGAAAATCCCCAAATACGCTCTTAGTATGAACCCTAATCATCAAACTCGTATGATTTGATGTTAGAACTCGAAATTGACCAATGGTTTTCTTTAGTCTGCCATTTTAGGTTGTTTAGGAGTGAAAATTTACTTGATTTGATGTCGAATTGTAGTAGATCGACGATTAGGTTGTTCTTCGGCCGGCTCTAGATCAAACCCTTCTACCCGAGACTTGTTGCTTCGAATTGGTATACGAAAAAGTTTCTAAATGTGCCGACTAGAGTCTCTGGGAACTCAATTTGATTACCTATGATCGAATTATGTGGGTTTCATGGCCTTTAGTAACGGTTTCGAGTTAATAGGTTATTTATGGGTTTAATTCGAGTTTTAATGTATCAATAACTGATGATAATGGGTAATAATCATCACTGTGTGTTCATTGAGGATTTAATCAAGTTAATTATAGTGTATTAACTTCGAAATTTTCATTTCTCTCATATGTCACGAACAAATTTTGACTTTAAAAGTCATAATAGTGTGTTTTAACCAATTTCAAGTTAAATTCTTGTAATTGAAGTATTCTGAAACCGATTTTGTTTAATTTCCATCCCTCATGTTTGATTTTTGTGTGATTTCATACGTTTTCTGTTAAACTTTGTTTAACAGAGCTAACCCGGAATGCCAGATTGTCACATCATCCCCTTGTTGAAGGAATTTTCATCCCGAAAATTGTTTAGTGTTAGAAGTTGTTAGGACACTACTTGTGAGTTCAAAATGTACGTGTTAATGCGATATTTGATCATTCTGCATACTTGTGTGTAATCACACGCAAGGTAGGTTCAATGTTTGCATCATCACACCTAAGTGTGATCGTTTTGAGTTCAATGTTTGCGTGTACACCAGTTGATGAACCTAACTGTGAATGTTCGTGTTTGATCATACCGTACTATGTAGCCTTGCGCATAGTTATATGTTTGTAGCTGTTTTTACTGATATAAACTTTATTCATCTAAATCCTAAAATACACAGAACTAGGGACATTACATGCACCTACAACATACCACTTTGTAGGACCCTGGAAACCGCTCCGTTCCTTGCGGATTCTGTCACACCCCGAGCAGGCGGGAACGGATCGACTTTCCCGTCGGGCGGAAAGTTCTCGGGGCACGATATCGTGTGATAATCGAAATGATCAGATTGTTTACATAGCACATGATAAATAAATGAGAAATGCTAACATGACATGAAATAGAATTACAAAGTTAAATTACGTTGTTTCTCGTAATTTAACTAAGTAAATCTAATCAAAAAGAATCAATGAGTTCATATCTTGTATCTGTACAAGATATACAAAAGATGATTCATGGTTTTGTTATCCCAAAAGTATGCAACACAAAATGAAGCTAGGTCTTCTAAAAGTCCACTAGCTTAATCCTTGCATATGAGTATCTATACCTGTTCGTCACCTGAGAAAACATGCATTTAAACATAGTCAACACTAGGTTGCTGAGTTCATAAGTTCGATAATTGAAAACCTGGATTTGTTCACATGCACAATCACAATGTTATTACTGTTACTTGTATGATATTTGATTCAACTGTTCACCCAATGCCCTCTCGATAGTTATATTTACAAGTAATATCTCGTCGTAGTGGTTATGCTTATATATAGGGCATATGTAGGGGAACCAAGCCCCAACCAATATCCCACCACCTAACTACTAGTACTCCACACTACTTTCAATACAACTATAGATATCCATTCCCAATTCATCTGTTCATCTCATCTGTTAATCACTTGTCAAATCATGTGTGGAATAATATAATAATAAGAGTTTAATTATCAAACCGAAGTATTGATAACCCTTTGATGTATTAAGGGTATTAGATTTATTAAATATGATCCTTGTATTATTCCATTGCTTGTGGGGTTCACTGTTATTCACTTTTAAATATTAAGAGTGTTAGTTAACCGTTTGTTATTTGTTCTCAACTTGAAGCGCATAGAGCATAAATGGGAATCCAATGTTATCCTCACATAATCAGATCACAATGCACTCCAATTTACCTCTACCACCTTGTATTCCCATAGACCTCAACGAAAACTATTACCAGTAGTGGAACATGAGAGAAGATCAATTTCGCAACCTACTAGTCAATAGAATTCTGCTAGATTAATTACAATATTCCTGCAGATTAATATCACCATGTGACGCTTTCCCAGAACCTGTCTTGAAGTCGCCCTGTTACCGGTCGTACGTTACCGGCCAATGAATCAATACGATCAACATACTAGCCCTACAAGCTAGAGGTTTATCAAACCTATGGTACCACTATTCGATCGTCTGTTTAGTCACATCAAACTAACTGGTCAGCGATTATAAGGGACTTACATGATCCATTTCACATTGGCACATGATTGAAATGATATAATACAACAGTTCAATAGTAATTAATTGTAATGTGTTCATCAATGTAATATTTCTCAATGTTATATGTTCTCATTGTTATTAACAACTTGAATAAGAACTTCTCTTATTACATTATGTTAATTATTGTGTGAATGATGTTGTTATCATGAAGTTATGTTATCATGATTATCATTCCTTGTTATTCCATGTAATCACCATGTTGTCACTAAGTTGTGATAAGAACTAGTCTTATTACACTTAGTTGCTCAGATGGTGGATGATTCTTGTTCCATGTTCTTGTGTAATATGTGCAAGTTGTAAACTAAGGGTTATAAGCACTTGTCTTATTACACTTAGTTAACTATAATGTTGAATGATGTTAAGCAAATGTGTTATCTTCATGTCATTCCTGTGTTTTGTTCTCCTGTGATTATCTCAATGTTTGTTTTAGTAAGGATAAGTATGTGTTGTAAGATGTAATCTTGCAACTCTATTATCATATTGGGTTGATGAGTTATGAAATTGTATTATCATAATCATCTAATTGTTCCTGCCATATCCTGATCATACAAGCATGCATACAATGATAAATGATAATAAGCAATTTAATATTATCTAAGTCAAAGTAATAGCAATATGTTAAGCAAAACTTTAAAATAATTAAAAGTAAGCATGTTTCTCAGTTAAGATTAAAGGAAAGGGGCATATGAACTCACCTTGTAGTAGTAGTGGTTGACTTAGCTTAAACAAGAATACACGCGCTCTTGATTGGACTTGAGTTAGTTTTCACGATCCTGTATTGATTTCATGTTGTGTATAATTCATAAGTAAAAATTTCTAGGTGTATTGAGTGCGTGTAGGTGTTCACCCTAGTTTTTAATCACCCATGAGTCGCGGTCATCATTCGGCCCTTTAACAGGTAAGTTTGGGAAGTGTGTTAGGCCCAAAAGCATTTACTTGTGTAGTAAAAGCCATAATTCCCATGCTCGATTATCCTTTGACTCTTGTTTGACTTTTTTGTATCGTGTGCACTTGAATTTTATTATTGCTTTCTAGTCTAACTTTTTGATCATAGTTTAAGCTTTTCATTTTGTTCTTAAAGTCCCCAAACTTGGGTTACATGTTTATTAAATAACCATGAACTATTCTTGTAAAGATTTTATGCTTTATTTGCTACTAATGATTTCATAGTTTGACTATTATGATTTATGTAAGTCAATTTCTAACACCTGGCCAATTTTGTCGAAGATGTTGGGCCTATAAATTCCATGGGCCGAATGGGTGGGCTTTAGGTAGAATAGGCTATCCCGGCCCAATCCATAGCGTGGTCCGCATCCATTGTTATTGGGCCGAATACAATCTAATTGGGCCGGATGCTATCTGTTGGGCCTAAGTAATTGTTATTGGGCCGAGACTAACTGTGAATAGGATACATCTACATGGCTTGATTAGGTTTGCTTGGGTCTGGGCCGAGAATCACATGGGTTAAATCAATGCTGGTGGGCCGAAATAATGGACCAAAACCAAAACCTTGGGTCGCATGGACTACCATGGGCCGAGTCCTATGTTGGGCCGCAAAGGTGTAAGTCTCTACCGGCTGGGCTTGATCAAATCACATGGGCCTTGGCCGAGTCACTCACATGGTTGCCTGATAGGATGCATGGTTGGAGACTAGATGTTTTACTTGATCGGGTGCCCAAATTTCACCCCCCCCCAAGGTCCAGCGAACGTCCATGCTAAGGAATTTCATGTTAGGATCCTCTAAGATCCATGTGTAGAAAGGTTCGGCTGGGTAAGGACGGTTCAAACATAGGTTCGTGGGTATGGCACAGTAGCAGGGTTCGGCTACCACATCCATTCAAGAGGTTTGTTCCATTGGGCGCCACAGGTTCGCCCAAATAGATTCGGAGATCACCCATGGTTCGTGGCACGTGAGGTTCGGCTGACCTCCATAGGTTCGGAAACAACAAGAGGGTTCGGTGGTTGATGTGGCAAACCTAGGGTTCCGTGATGCAAACAGGTTCGGCCAACTTAAAACTCAACCGAACAGGTTCGGCCGCTTCCCACATTCACGAACAGCGAGCTCACCATCACCAACGAACCTCGCTTGTTGTTGAGTTGCTCTCTGGGCTGTGTTTGGCTAGTGTGGTTACTCGTGGTCGTGTGGTTCCAACTACGGGAATGGTCGGCCGGCCGACTATGTGTCTTATTCGAACAAAAGGGGTGTAGAAAACCCTAACCCTCCGATTATTCTGGCATCTTTACCTTGAGATTTCACGGGTAACTCTTCAGATCTGTTGTACTTCTATGTAGAGGAGGTCGAGGGCTACGTGTGGACACCAAGAACGCCCGATTTCGTTGAGAAACGAGTGAGATATGGAGCTTTAAATGTTGATAATGGTGGTGGGAGGTGGAAATCCGGAAATCTTGGTGTAGAGAGAGAGTGGGCTGATGAGAATGAGGGAAAGACCCCTCATTTGGTGCTTTTATACCCCGGGGGTATTTGAGTTCGTTTCCGTTGCTCGGTTCGCACTTTCGTTGCGTTTTCGGAACGTAACCCGTAATTTACGTGTTTTAAATAAAAGAAATGTTATTTTAATTATATGATGAGTTTCAAAATTGTAACACATTATTTGATTTATTTTATTAATTTACTTGTCGTTCGTGTCGTGTTTCATTTTTGTTTCGTCAGATCGCGTCACCATCGCGCGTATTTGTTCGAATCGTCATTCGAAGGAACACGTTGATGGTTTTGCTTTTCTGACTTTTGTTTTCTACTTTCCAGTCATCATTTCAGAGCGTTAAACTCAAAGATATGTTTGTGTGAATCGTCACCCACTCAAACACACTGTCAATTCGTTATTCTGAAACGACACTGCAATATTGTTTTAAATTGTATTTTCTCACTGTCGGACTCAACTAAACATCCTGTTTTCACATTGATTTGTCGGCCATCTGATTCCTGTCACCTATGGATATCAGATCGCAACGGATTTGTTATTGTTATTCACTTGAACACTGTTGTTTCTCTTGATTAGTTGTGTTAATTGTACTTAGGTTTTCACCTAATTACTAACAACTGTGGTTTATAATGAGTGTTGTACTTACGGCATTTAAATTTACCCATAAATACGTACAACTGTTTCTTGTATTTTGAATTCTTTTAATACAAGTACTGCTCACAAACATGTATTTACACAGAGTAATTAATGAAAGTACACAGACCATACGGACTTGCGGGACGATCTGGTACTGGATGTCACAGTCTCCCCTTGTTAAAGAAATTTCGTCCCAAAATTTAAGCATCAAAGTCGGGATCTAATTCTCGAACAGGTGGGGATACTTTGTCTTAATGTTGTCCTCGCGTTCCCAGGTAAATTCTGGTCCACGCTAGGAGTTCCATCGAACCTTTACAATATGGATACGGCTTCGTTTCATTCTCTTGACTTCACGTTCCATAATCTCTACAGGTTCTTCAATGAAATATAGATGCTCATCAACTTGTATATCTTCCAATGGTATGATCAATGATTCATCAGCGAGACATCTCTTCAGATTTGATACATGAAAACATCGTGTACTTCACTGAGTTCATCAGGGAGTTTGAGTATGTATGCCACAGGACCTATGCATTGAGTAATCTCAAACGGTCCGACATACCTTGGTGCTAACTTGCCCTTAGCCCCAAAACGAACTACGCCTTTCCATGGGGACACTTTCAACATAACTCGGTCACCCACATCGAATTCCAACGGCTTGCGCCGTTTGTGTGCGTAACTCTTTTGGCAGCTACGTGTTGCTTGTAGTCTCTGTTGTATCTGGGCTATCTTATCAGTAGTTTCCTGAATAAGTTCAGGCCCAGTGATTCTGTTATCTCCCACTTTGGTGCAACAAATTGGAGACCGACAGTTTCTACCATATAGTGCTTTAAAAGGAGCACATCCAATGCTGTTGTGGTAGCTATTATTGTTGGAGAACTCAATGAGTGGTAAATGTGTGTCCCAACTTCCACCGAAGTCTAGGATGCATGTCCTCAACATATCGTCTAGGGTTTGAATGGTTTGCTCGCTTTGTCCATCCGTTTGTGGATGATAAGCGGTGCTCATGTTAATAATTGTCCCTAAGGATTGTTGCAATGATTGCCAGAACCGACTGTCCCGGTCCGAAATAATAGACAATGGCACACCGTGCCATACTACTATTTCATCGACATAAAGTTTCGCTAGTTTCTCCATCTTGTAGGTTTCTCTGATCGGCAAGAAGTGTGCGGACTTGGTCAATCAATCAATGATGACCCAAATAGAATCGTGTCCGCTGGAAGTGCGGGGTAGCTTGGTAATGAAATCCATAGCTATTTGTTCCTACTTCCACTGTGGTATCTCTGGTTGTTCCAGCAAACCCGAAGGTTTCTAGTGTTCAGCCTTGACTTTGGCACATGTGATGAATTTGCCAACATAAGTGGCAACATCTTTCTTCATACCCGGCCACCAATAAAACGACCGAAGATCTTGGTACATCTTGTCGGCACCAGGATGAACTGAATAACGTGTCTTGTGAGCCTCGTCAAGAATGAGTGTTTGAAGTTCATCTACTGCTGGAATCCAAACACGATCCAGATAATAGATAACTCCATCTTGTTTTGTCACAAAATGTTTCTCGGCTCCACAGCCGAGCTCTTGTTTCAAATTGTCTCTTGCCACTGCTTCTTGTTGTCCTTGTAGAATTTGATCTTTCAGACTTGTTTGCGCGGTCATTCCCATTGCCCGAACGCGTAAGGGTTTGACTCATTCCTTCCGACTCAAAGCATCTGCAACAACATTTGCTTTGCCCGGATGTTATTTGATCACACAATCGTAATCGTTCAGAAGCTCAACCCAACGTCTCTGTCTCATGTTAAGCTCCTTCTGATCAAATATGTGCTGTAAACTCTTGTGATCTGTGAAAATAGTGCATTTAGTACCATACAGGTAGTGTCTCCAAATCTTCAAAGCAAAGACAACAGCTCCCAGTTCTAGATCATGTGTGGTGTAATTCTTCTCGTGTATCTTCAGCTATCTTGAGGCATAAGCAATGACTTTGTCTCATTGCATTAAAACACATCTGAGTCCCTGATGGGAAGCATCACAGTAAACTACAAAATCATCATTGCCTTCTGGGAGTGTTAGATTTGGAGCATTGCACAATCTTTGTTTAAGTGTCTGGAATGCCTTTTCTTGTTTCTATGTCCACACAAAAGGTTCACTCTTCTGTGTGAGTTTGCGGGTAACTCTTTAGATCTGTTCCTACACGTGGACACCAAGAACGCCCGATTTTGTTGAGAAACGAGTCAGATATGGAGCTTTAAAGGTTGATAATGGTAGTGGGAGGTGGAAATCCGGAAATCTTGGTGTAGAGAGAGAGTGGGCTGATGAGAATGGGGGAAAAAACCTCATTTGGTGCTTTTATACCCCGGGGGTATTTGAGTTCGTTTCGGTTGCTCGGTTTGCACTTTCATTGCGTTTCCGGAACGTAACGTGTAATTTACGTGTTTTAATTAAAAGAAATGTTATTTTAATTATTTGAGGAGTTTCAAAATTTTAATACATTATTTATTTTATTTTATTAATTTACTTGTCGTTCGTGTCGTGTTTCTCTTTTGTTTCGTCAGATCGCGTCACCATCGCGCGTATTCGTTCGAATAGTCATTCGAACGAACACGTCGATGGTTTTACTTTTTGACTTTTGTTTTCTACTTTCCATTCATCATTTCAGAGCGTTAAACTCAAAGATATGTTTGTGTGAATCGTCACCCACTCAAACACACTGTGAATTCGTTATTCTGAAACGACACTGCAATATTGTTTTAAATTGTATTTCCTCACTGTCGGACTCAACTAAACATCATGTTTTCACATTGTTTTCACATTGATTTGTCGGCCATCTGATTCATGTCATCTATGGATATCAGATCGCAACCGATTTGTTCTTGTTATTCGCTTGAACACTGTTGTTTCTCTTGATTAGTTGTGTTAACTGTACTTAGGTTTCAACTTAAATACTAACAACAGTGGTTTATAATGAGTGTTGTACTTACGACATTTAAATTTACCCATAAATACGTACAACTGTTTCTTGTATTTTCAATTCTGTTAATACAAGAACTGTTCACAAACATGTATTCACACATAGTAACTATTGAAAGTACACAGACCGTACGGACTTGCCGGACGATCTGGTACTGGATGTCAAAGATTCTGCTCAGCACGAACTCGACTAGTGCAAAAACCTACTCGAAGGTTTTCCAATCGAAATCACCAAACCCCGTTGCAATCCGACGATGCGAAGACAACGTTTTGATCAATATCGAACAAGACGGGTATGAAAAACGAATTTGGATAAGGGATGCTGGCTCAGAACCCTACGGATATGACAGGGAATGTTCATGGGACAGAAAAGTTGTGAAAACATTATGTTTGCAGGTCTATATATAGGTTGTACTCCTTCGGCCGAATGAGTTGTATGAAACACTCATTCGGGGGAATGGCTCAGCCGAATGAGCAGGTCAACCGACTCATTGAATGGCTCAGCCGAATGAGCAGGTCAACCGAATGAGTCATGCGTGACTCATTCGTTTGCCTCTGACATTCGCTAGTCATTTATTCATGCAAATGAACTCATTCGTAGGTATCATTCGCACGAATGGGTCTGTATTAAAGAAAAGTCAAAGTCAAACATAGTAGACTTAAAAAAACGTAAACGAACAAAACATAATAGACTATTTCACTACTGATATAAACTTTATAGATCAAAATCCTACAATACACAGAACTAGAGACATTACATGCACCAACAAAATACCACTTTGTAGGACCATGGAAACCACTCCGTTCCTTACGGATTCTACTCAGCAGGCCCTCCAATAGTGCGGAATCCTATTCGAGGGTTTTCCAATCGAAATCACCAAGCCCCGTGGTATTCCGACGATGCGGAGACAAAATTTTGATCAATATCGAACACCACGGGGATGAAAAACGAAGTTGGAGAAGGGATGGTGGCTCAAAACCCTTACGGATATGACAGGAAAGTTGTGAAAACATTTTGTTTGCAGGTCTATAGATAGGTTCTACTAATTCGACCGAATGAGTTGTACGAAACACTCATTCAGGAGAATGGCTCGGCTGAATGAGCTGGTCAACCGAATGAGCCATGCGAGTGACTCATTCGTTTGCGTCACACATTCACTAGTCGTTCATTCGTGCAAATGAACTCATTTGTATGAATTATTCGCATGAATGCGTCTGTATTATAGAAAAAGTCAAAGTCAAACATATAAACTTTAAACAAACGTAAACAAACAAAACATAATAGTCCATTTCATTACTGATATAAACTTTATACATCTAAATCCTACAATACATAGAACAATGGACAATACATGCCCCAAAAAATACACTTTGTAGAACCTTGGAAACCACTCCATTCCATGTGGATTCTGCTCAGCATACCCTCGAATAGTGCGGAATCCTATTCGAGGGTTTTCCAATCGAAATCACCAAAGCCCGTGGCTATCCGACGATGCGGAGACAACGTTTTGAACATTATCGAACACCACGGCGACGAAAAATGAACTTGGAGAATGGATGGTTGCTCAAAACCCTACGGATGTGACAGGGAATGTTCAGGGGTCAGAAAAGTTTTCAAAACATTCTGTTTGCAGGTCTATATATAGGTTGTACTCATTCGGGCGAATGGCTGAGCCGAATGAGCAGGTCAACCGAATGAGTCATGCGAGTGACTCATTTATTTGCCTCTGACATTCGCTAGTCATTCATTCATGCGAATGAACTAATTCGTAGGTATCATTCGTACGAATGAATCTGCATTATATAAAAAGTCAAAGTCAAACATAGTAGACTTAAAAAAACGTAAACGAACAAAACAGAGTAGGCTATTTCACTACTGATATGAACTTTATACATCAAAATCCTACAATACACAGAACTAGGGACATTACATGCACCATCAAAGTACCACTTTATAGGAGCATGGAAACCACTCCGTTCCTTGCGGATTCGGCTCAGCAGGCCCTCCAATAGTGCGGAATCCTATTCGAGGGTATTTCAATCGAAATCACCAATCCCCGTGGCAATCCAACGATGCGGAGACAACGTATTGATCAATATCCTACAGTCAAGAAACGGGCGAGAATGGGCTCAAAACAACAAAATAGGCATATTGGGCCTTATATTTGGGCCAGGCGGTACGCCTGACCCGAAGCTCCCATCCCAGGCGATGCGCGCAGATGAGGAAGATGGCGCCTCATCCGGCTGCTTCGCGCGTAATGACAGAACCACACCACCCCTCGCCACGCGATACGCATGGGGCGCCAGAGTCGCAAACCAGCTTTTTAAACCCCCAAGATCATCATCACACCTATTCTCATCATTTTAATTCATAACTCACGCTACAACTCGGTCAACTTCATCTTCTACCCCTGTTTCTTGCCATTTTCCACCATTGATAACCCCTTTGAGGCTCCACGTTGGAAGATTGAAGCTTATTTCTCACTTGGAAGCTCGAAGAACCACCACCATCTCGCGATTTCTGAAGGTTCTTGCTGTCCAGAAGCTTTAGAAGGTGTTATCACTATCATCTTGAGGTTCCAGGAGTGCTAGAGGTAATCTATACATCTCTTGTGGCTTAAAACCACCATATTTCGCACATGCATGCTCACAAACACACATGCAAGCTCCATGGACTTGCATGCACGAATTTTCTTGATGATGAATCTGGGTTTGATGATTAAACTACTGTTAATGATGATATATGATGTTTAGATTTAGTTTTGTGACGAACCATGATGATGTGTGTCATTAGAATGCATGATTTGGTCATTGTCAAGTGAAAAACCCACATGCATGTATGATCCATGGCATGTGGGATGATTTTCAGTGTTTAAATATGCATCTTGATGATGTTAGATGATGATTGCATGATTAGATGATGTTAAAATGGTTTATTGATGACTATTTCTATTTTTAGTAACTTTTGTTTTACAAAATGGTGATTTGGTTAAGATGATGAGCATGCATGTATTTAGATATGTTGTTTTAATGTATTTAGAATGATATTGATGATTAGAATATGATTTAGATGTTGGTTATAGTCATTTTCAACATGGTTACTATATTTAGTAACTTTTATTAATGAACTATTGATAAATGGTGATTTGGATCATGTTAGTATATTTAGAAGAATGCTAAATGGCATATTAGGATGGTTGATGGCATGATAATTGGTTTAGGAATGTTAAGATGGTCATTTTTATGCAAAAACCACAAAGTTACTATTTATAGTAACTTTATTTTTACAAAAACCAATTTGTAAACATGATGTGTGATTTGAGCATGCTAAATGGCTTATTATGTTATAATATGATGAATAGATACTAAGTTAGATGGTTTCCGATGTCACGTTTGCTATAAATGGAAACTTTCCATTTTAGGAAACTTTTATGTGCTAACATGTTATAAACGGCCTATGTGACTTCGTAAGATGATGTTTTATGTGTTAACATGATCACGTAGGACTAACGAGCATGCTAGAACTCTAAAACCGTTATGCTTTGTGAACTTTCAATAAATGGAAACTTACCATCAATAGTAAGTTGTCCATAGACGCGACTTGCGCGTTTTTCACACGACGAGCACTTACACATTTGCTACACGATTCACAACAGTCACACGGTTTACCAATGGGTCGTTGACTTGACACGATCAACTTCGGTCAAACACTGTCAATGTGGACCAACACGGTCAAACACGGTCAACGTGGACCAACACGAGCAAACACGGTCATTGTGGACCGATGCGGACAAACATGAACAACCGAGGGTTGTTGGGCACAAACACGAGCACCAACACGAACACCAACACGGTCACTTTCACAAACTCACATACGGTGTACGATATAGGTTGCCGGGGACCGACGTGCAGTTACGCAGGAGCTTACGCTTACATTCGATTTACTTCACTAAGGTGAGTTTACGGCCCCTCTTTACTCTTTTCAATCGCTTTTAAATAGGGGGAGAATACTAGTTACATCGAGTCAAACATTTATTACTGTACAAACATTTTTGGTGTATGCTGGTTTATTGGACAAACATTAAGTGTTGAACTCGTAACAAGTCCTCATAAAGTCTTACCGTTAATGTACGAACAACGTGGTAGATTTGGATGGATCCATTAGGGTATGACCAACCCCACGGGGCACAATGTTGACTGGGTGTCATAACCCGTGCAAACTCTGACCTAATTTACTGTGTGTACGAGACACAGTGGAGGCAAGTACAAACAGGTCTAGTTCGGTAGTGACGCACTGACACTTGGAGCCTAGGGCTCGGTACTAACATTTGATAAACAACATGACACACTTTTATTACTATATGTATACCAAAACCTGTGAACTCACCAACCATTGTGTTGACACTTTTTCTAAACTTGTATTCTCAGGTAACTAGCAAGCTATGGATAGCAGGAATGCACACGTTAAGAGACGAGCATTAGGAACCGCATGCATTCCTGTCATATTATTTGAAAACAATTTTAATTATGTTATGTATTGACACAATGTTTTGGTCTGACAATTTCTGATTCCGCTGCCAATGTTAAACTTATTTATTTCCGCTGCATGTATCAAACAGATTCATTTTCCGCTGTTATGAATTACTTTTCCGCTGCAAACCGTTTTGTTATGTGTGTATGTGTCAAACATGGGATTTGTAAACGCATATAGAGGTGTTCTATATGACCTTGAGCTATGATTCTGGCCACGTCACACCCACGTGGACAGACACCACGTACGGGAATTTGGGGGTGTGACAGACTGATATCAGAGCCTTGGTTATAGAGAACTAGGTTTGCATGTAGTAAACTTAGACTATAGCCATTGCTCAACTTTAGACACTACACATAGAATTGGCACATTGATGATATTATTGCTTATATTAAACTGTTGTTTACTAACTTGCGATTTACAGGAATGGCTAACAACGAAGACACCAGCAGGAACCCGGGCAGGCGCCCGACGACCGACGACTTGACTGCGGAGAGTCGACGACGAGTCGACGATATCGTAGCACAGGTCGACGCAGAGATGGACAGACGAGCTCGACACGCAGCACGAGCACGGCATTGGGGATGGCTTCCCACGATGATACAGGAGTGGATTATCGGGGAGAGGGTACCTCCATACCGTTATCCCGGCGATACATCGCCAGGTCATCGACTACCGCCGCTCGGGGTGCCACTGGAGCAGGCCTTCGCAGCTCACGTGGCTTGCACACGACGGGAGATCTGGAGGAACGGGGAGCTATCGGACGAGGTCCGCGTTCTTCGAGAGAAGAACGACCGCCTTGAAAGGCACAATGACAGGTTAGAAGCGTAGGTGGAGACCTTACGTCTCCAGGTGTCCCAGCTGATGAGTCAGCACGGACAAATGGTGGATATCCTGCAGGAACATGACGGACGCATCACGGAGAATCGGGTCGCTAACGAGGAGACTCAGGCGATGGTCCAAGCTAGCGATGCCATGCTTAACGCGTGGGCCGAGCCGTTCATAGTTGAGCCACCACCCGAGGAAGCACCGCAGTTCGAGGCCGAGGATCTCGACGAAGGAGATTTTGACGAGGATCCCAACGAGGATCCAGAGGAGGATGATGCTGATGGAGATTCTGATAGTGACATCTCACATGTCACTATAGATACGGACTAGTTGTACTGTTTAATTTATGTTATGTTCTCTTTTATATTGCCTAAACGAGCGGGATGTGCTCGTACAAACTTTTGTTACTATTATCTTTTGAAAAATCGTTGTACTTCAAAGCTTATATTAATGAGAATGGTATTTTGATTTATTTATTGCATGATCTGACTATGGTTGATTGCTGACATGACATCCAACATAACACTTGATATGACATCTGACATGACATTGGCTAACCCTCTAACATGTGCTAACTAATACTCTATCCCTTATGTGTAGAAAGATACATGGCGGGAAGAGGACCGTAGGCGCGTCCTGCTAGGCGGACACTGGATGCCGCTGTTATCAAAATGATGGTTGACCGACGGGTCAACAAGGCGATCGCTGACTACGAAGCGAGTCGCCAACATAGCGAAACTAGTGGGAACAACAACGGTACTAACAATTTGCCTAACGTGACTAACATAGTGTAGCTAACACGATACTAACACACAACACTGGTTTATAACAAACAGGGTCAAACGGCAGCAATGCGAAGGGATGTTCCTTTAAGTCCTTCCAGAACTGCCACCCGAACAAATTCAAGGGCACCGAAGGAGCAGTCGGAATGCTCCGTTGGGTGGAGAAAGTAGAGTCTGTATTCGCCATGTGCGAATGCGCTGAAGAAAACCGGGTTATGTATGCAACCGGTACACTAGAGGGACCGGCCCTCACATGATGGAATACCCATGTTCAAACATTGGGATTAGACAGTGCTAATTCCATGAGCTGGACTGATTTCACCCGACTGCTGCAGGAGGAGTATTGTCCTCGCGATGAGATTAGGAAATTGGAGGCTGAATTCTGGGTATTCAAAATGGTGGGCTCTGAGATCGATCAATACTGCACTCGATTTCACGAGTTGTGCAAACTATGCCTGGCAATGGTGACGCCGGTATATAAGAAGATCGAGCAGTTCATTAGTGGGCTGCCCGAACAGATTCAAAGCATGGTGACTGCGTCTGATCTCACCACCATCCAACCACTGATCAGACTGGCTCACAACTTAACTGACCAGGCTGTAGCTCAGGGCAAGCTACCCAAACGAGGCGAACACCTGAAGCCTCAAGAAAGCCAGAAAAGGAAGTGGGAACCCAGCCACCACCAATCTCATCAACCCCAACAACAAAAACGATCTGCACCTGCCAGAGCATTCACTTCCAGCCAACCAGATGATAAGAGGAAGGGTGTGTACCAAGGAAAATACCCTCTGTGCAACAAATGTTCTTACCACCACTCTAGTCAATGCGAGCGATACCGATGCTTGCGATGTGGAAGACATGGCCACATGGCCAAAGATTGCATGTCTAAATTCCCCAGCAACAACAACCACAACCCCAACAACAACCAGAACAACAACAACAACAATCAAAACACTCTCAGGGGGTGTTATGAATGTGGAAAGCCAGGTCACATGAGGAGGGATTGTCATCAGTTGAAGAAAGCAGTTGGTGGAGCGGCTAAAGGCCGAGCATTTGTGATTGGCTCGGGAGAGGCCAAGGACGATCCAAACATCGTGACCGGTACATTCCTTTTAAATAATGTCTATGCTAGCATATTATTTGATACCGGTGCCGATAGGAGCTTTATATCTAGTGATTTTAGTAAATTAATAGATATTACACCAACACCACTAGACTACAAGTACACTGTACAGTTAGCCGACGGCAAACTAATTGAAACACAACACGTCTTTCGAGGATGCGTCATGGTGTTGGCGGATCACGAACTCGAAATCGACTTAATGCCGGTGACACTCGGAAGTTTTGATGTGGTCGTTGGAATGGATTGGTTATCAGCTAACCAAGCCGAGATCGTATGCAACGAGAAGATCGTACGAGTGACGTTGCAAAACGGAGAACAGATTTTGATTCAAGGGGAAAGACGGGGAGTACCACTGAACGTCATGTCATGCATGAAGGCGAACAAGTATCTACAAAAGGGATACACTGCAATACTAGCCCTCATCGCAGAGCAACCGAAGAACGAGAGGAAGATTGAGGACATCGCTGTAGTCCGCGATTTTCCCGAAGTATTCCCCGAGGATCTACCTGGACTACCCCCGAAACGACAAGTCGAGTTTCAGATAGACCTCTCCCCGGGAGCAGCACCGATTGCCAAAGCTCCATACCGACTAGCACCAACTGATTTGCAAGAACTGTCTAACCAGTTGCAGGAACTGTTAGACAAGGGATTTATCAGACCGAGCTTCTCGCCTTGGGGGAGCACCGGTCTTATTTGTAAAGAAGAAAGACGGATCATTCCGTATATGCATCGACTATCGAGAGCTGAATAAGGTGACAATCAAGAATCGATACCCATTGCCACGAATAGATGATCTGTTTGACCAGTTGCAAGGGTCAAGCTACTATTCTAAGATCGATTTAAGATTGGGTTACCATCAACTAAGGATACAAGAGAATGATATTCCTAAGACAGCCTTCAGAACTTGATACGGACACTACGAATTTTTGGTTATGCCCTTTGGACTGACCAATGCACCAGCTGTATTCATGGATCTCATGAACAGAGTATGCAAGCCTTACCTTGACAAATTCGTAATAATGTTCATCGATGATATCCTGATTTACTCGAGGAATCAGGAAGAACATGCTGAACATCTAAGGCTAGTCTTGGAATTATTAAAGAAAGAACAGCTGTATGCAAAATTTTCAAAGTGTGACTTTTGGATTCGCGAAGTCCAATTTCTTGGACATGTGGTTAACGAACAAGGGATACACGTAGACCCAGCTAAGATTGAAGCCATCAAGAACTGGGAAGCACCCAAGACTCCAACAGAGGTGCGGCAATTGCTAGGACTGGCCGGGTACTACAGGAGATTTATTGAGGGATTTTCAAAGATCGCTCAATCACTGACATCCCTGACACACAAGGATAAGAAGTTTGATTGGGGAGAGAAACAAGAAGCTGCTTTCAATCTGCTGAAACAAAAGCTATGCACTGCACCCATCCTATCCCTACCGGAAGGATGTGACAACTTCGTGGTGTATTGTGACGCCTCGAAACAAGGACTCGGTTGCGTGTTGATGCAACGCGAGAAGGCGATAGCATACGCTTCACGACAACTGAAGGTACATGAGAAGAATTACATGACTCATGACCTTGAGTTGGGAGCTGTGGTATTTGCCTTGAAGATCTGGAGACACTACTTGTGTGGCACGAAATGCACTATCTTTACCGATCATAAAAGCCTACAACACATCTTCGACCTGAAGGAGCTAAACATGAGGCAACGAAGATGGGTCGAACTCATCGGTGACTATGATTGCGCCATCAAGTACCATCCTGGTAAAGCAAACGTAGTGGCTGACGCGTTGAGTCGGAAGTAAACAACCAAACGCGTACGTGCCCTACAACTCACGATTCATTCGGAACTACCAAATCAGATTCGAATCGCACAACAGGAATCCCTGAAAGCTGAAAATCTCACTCTTGAAGCCATGCGGGGTATGGACAAACAGATGAAAGTAATGGATGACGGAGCTTACTACTTAATGGATCGAATTTGGATTCCACACTACGGGGGACTAAGAGAAGTAGTGATGGACGAAGCTCACAAGAGCCGGTATTCAGTACATCCAGGCTCTGACAAGATGTATCACGATCTAAAGACACCCTACTGGTGGCCAAACATGAAAGCTGAGATAGCAACTTACGTAAGTAAGTGTCTAACGTGCTCAAAGGTCAAGGTTGAGTACCAAAAGCCATCAGGATTACTTCAACAACCGGAACTACCGATGTGGAAATGGGAACAGATTTCCATGGACTTCATCACTAAACTGCCAAAGACGGCAAGTGGTTGCGATACCATCTGGGTTATCGTAGACCGACTAACAAAGTCTGCACATTTTCTACCCATTAAGGAAACCGACAAACTAGACAAACTCACTCGGATTTACCTGAAGGAAGTGGTCACTCGACTTGGAGTGCCAATCTCGATCATATCTGACCGCGACAGTCGATTCACGTCGCATTTCTGGAAGTCTTTGCATAAGGCTTTGGGTACGAGATTGGATATGAGTACCGCTTACCACCCACAGACTGATGGGCAGAGTGAACGCACCATACAGACACTGGACGACATGCTTCGGGCATGTGTTATTGACTTTGGTAGTAGCTGGGAGACTCACCTACCGTTAGTTGAGTTCTCATATAACAATAGCTACCACACTAGCATCCAAGCTGCACCATTTGAGGCACTTTACGGGCGTAAATGTCGATCACCCATCTGCTGGGCTGAAGTTGGAGACAGCCAACTGACCGGTCCAGAGCTTGTGCACGAAACAACGGAGAAAATCGTGCAGATACGTAAACGGATGGCAGCAGCTCGGGACAGATAGAAAAGTTATGCTGACAAGCGACACAAATCGTTGGAGTTCCAAGTGGGAGACAGAGTGTTACTCAAGGTCTCGCCCTGGAAGGGAGTCATACGGTTTGGCAAACGAGGCAAACTGAACCCTCGCTACATTGGACCTTTCGAGATTACCAAACGAATAGGCCCTGTGGCCTACGAGCCGAATCTGCCAGACGAACTGAGCAGCGTTCACAATGTGTTTCACATCTCGAATCTCAAAAAGTGCCTGTCTGATGAGACACTTGTTATTTCTCTCGAGGAAATCTAGATCGACGAGCAATTAAACTTCGTTGAAGAACCGGTTGAAATTATGGACCGGGAAACCAAGAAACTCAAGCTCAGCAAAATACCGATTGTAAAGGTGCGATGGAATTCGCGTCGTGGACCGGAATTCATGTGGGAACGTGAAGATCAGATGAAACAAAAGTACCCACACCTGTTCGCGGAACAGACAAACACTGGCAACGTGAGTTGAATTTCGGGACGAAATTCTTTCTAACAAGGGGAGGATGTGACACCCCATAATTTCCAGGTCAGCTTGTTATTTATTTAAATGCTTTATGTACACGTGGCACTAGAATTAGTTTAATTTAGTGTGACACGTGGCACGACAGTACAAACATTAGCACATCACTAGATAATTCGATGATTATCGACAAACAGCACACACGTGTCAAAACACACGAACGTTGGTGAACATCACAACACTTAAGCACAGAAACACCTCACAAGTCAATTATGGCTAGTAATTGACTAATAAAGTCCAAACGACGCTCGAACAATGTCCTACAGTGGAGAAACGGGCGAGAATGGGCCCAGAACAACAAAATAGGCATATTGGGCCTTATATATGGGCCAGGCGGTACGCCTGATCTGAAGCTCCCATCCCAGGCGATGCGCGCAGATGAGGAAGATGGCGCCTCATCCGGCTGCTTCGCGCGTAACGACAGAACCACACCACCCCTCGCCAGGCGATACGCCTGGGGCGCCAGAGTCGCAAACCAGCTTTTTAAACCCCCAAGATCATCATCACACCTATTCTCATCATTTTAATTCATAACTCACGCTACAACTCGGTCAACTTCATCTTCTACCCCTGTTTCTAGCTATTTTCCACCATTGAGAACCCCTTTGAAGCTCCACGTTGGAAGATTGAAGCTTATTTCTCACTTGGAAGCTCAAAGAACCACCACCATCTCGCGATATCTGAAGGTTCTTGCTGTCCAGAAGCTTTAGAAGGTGTTATCACTATCATCTTGAGGTTCCAGGAGCGCTAGAGGTAATCTATACATCACTTGTGGCTTAAAACCACCATATTTCGCACATGCACGCTCACAAACACACTTGCATGCACGAATTTTCTTGATGATGAATCTGGGTTTGATGATTAAACTACTGTTAATGATGATATATGATATTTAGATTTAGTTTTGTGACGATCCATGATGATGTGTGTCATTAGAATGCACGATTTAGTCATTGTCAAGTGAAAAACCCACATGCATGCATGATCCATGGCATGTGGGATGATTTTCAGTGTTTAAATATGCATCTTGATGATATTGGATGACGATTGCATGATTTGATGATGTTAAAATGGTTTATTGATGACTATTTCTATTTTTAGTAACTTTTGTTTTTCAAAATGGTGATTTGGTTAAGATGATGAGCATGCATGTATTTAGATATGTTGTTTTAATGTATTTAGAATGATATTGATGATTAGAATATGATTTAGATGTTGGTTATAGTCATTTTCAACACGGTTACTATATTTAGTAACTTTTATTGATGAACTATTGATAAATGGTGATTTGGATCATGTTAGTATGTTTAGAATGATGCTAAATGGCATATTAGGATGGTTGATGGCATGAGAATTGGTTTAGGAATGTTATGATGGTCATTTTTATGCAAAAACCACAAAGTTACTATTTATAGTAACTTTATTTTTACAAAAACCAATTTGTAAACATGATGTGTGATTTGAGCATGCTAAATGGCTTATTATGTTATAATATGATGAATAGATGCTAAGTTAGATGGTTTCCGATGTCACGTTTGCTATAAATGGAAACTTTCCATTTTAGGAAACTTTTATGTGCTAACATGTTATAAACGGCCTATGTGACTTTGTATGATGACGTGTTATGTGTTAACATGATCACGTAGGACTAACTAGCATGCTAGAACTCTAAAACCGTTATGCTTTGTGAACTTTCCATAAATGGAAACTTACCATCAATAGTAAGTTGTCCATAGACGCGACTTGCGCGTTTTGCACACGACGAGCACTTACACATTTGCTACACGATTCACAACAGTCACTCGGTTCACCAACGGGTCGTTGACTTGACACGATCAACTTCGGTCAAACACGGTCAATGTGGACCAACACGGTCAAACACGATCAATGTGGACCAACACGAGCAAACATGGTCATTGTGGACCGACGCGGACAAACATGAACAACCGAGGGTTGTTGGGCACAAACACGAGCACTAACACGAACACCAACACGGTCAGTTTCACAAAATCACATACGGTGTACGATATAGGTTGCCGGTGACCGACGTGCAGTTACGCAGGAGCTTACGCTTACATTCGATTTACTTCACTAAGGTGAGTTTACGGCCCCTCTTTACTCTTTTCAAACGCTTTTAAATAGGGGGAGAATACTAGTTACATCGAGTCAAACATTTATTACTGTACAAACATTTTTGGTGTATGCTGGTTTATTGGACAAACATTAAGTGTTGAACTCGTAACAAGTCCTCACAAAGTCTTACCGTTAATGTACGAACAACGTGGTAGATTTGGATGGATCCATTAGGGTATGACCAACCCCACGGGGCACAATGTTGACTGGGTGTCATAACCCGTGCAAACTCTGACCTAATTTACTGTGTGTACGAGACACAGTGGAGGCAAGTACAAACAGGTCTAGTTCGGTAGTGACGCACTGACACTTGGAGCCTAGGGCTCGGTACTAACATTTGATAAACAACATGACACACTTTTATTACTATATGTATACCAAAACCTGTGAACTCACCAACCATTGTGTTGACACTTTTTCGAAACTTGTATTCTCAGGTAACTAGCAAGCTATGGATAGCAGGAATGCACACGTTAAGAGACGAGCATTAGGAACCGCATGCATTCCTGTCATATTATTTGAAAACAATTTTAATTATGTTATGTATTGACACAATGTTTTGGTCTGACAATTTCTGATTCCGCTTCAAATGTTAAACTTATTTTATTTTCCGCTGCATGTATCGAACACCACGCGGATGAGAAACGAAGTTGGAGAAGGGATGGCGGCTCAAAACCCTACGGATATGACAGGAAAGTTGTGAAAACATTCTGTTTGCAGGTCTATATATAGGTTCTACTCATTCGACCGAGTGAGTTGTACGAAACACTCATTCGGACGAATGGATCAGCCGAATGAGCTGGTCAACCGAATGAGTCATGCGAGTGACTGATTCTGTTGCCTCACACAATCTCTAGTCGTTCATTCGCGCAAATGAACTCATTTGTATGAATTATTCACACGAATGCGTCTGTATTATAGAAAAAGTGAAAGTCAAACATACACACTTATACAAACGTAAACAAACAAAACACAATAGACTATTTCATTACTGATATAAACTTTACACATCTAAATCCTACAATACACAGAACTATGGACATTACATGCACCAATAAAATACCACTTTGTAGAACTTTGGAAACCACTCCGTTCCTTGTGGATTCTGCACAGCAGACCCTCGTATAGTGCAGAATCCTATTAGAGGGTTTTCCAATCGAAATCACCAAACCCCGTGGCTATCCGACAATGTGGAGACAACGTTTTGATCAATATCGAACACCACGGCGACGAAAAACGAACTTGGAGAAGGGATGGCTGCTCAAAACAATACGGATGTGACAGGGAATGTTCAGGGGTCAGAAAAGTTTTGAAAACATTCTGTTTACAGGTCTATATATAGGTTGTACTCATTCGGCCGAATGAGTTGTACGAGACACTCATTCGGGCGAATGGCTGAGCTGAATGAGCAGGTCAACCGAATGAGTCATGCGAGTGACTCATTCGTTTGCCTCTGACATTCGCTAGTCATTCCTTCATGTGAATGAACTCATTCGTAGGTATCATTCGCACGAATGGGTGTGTATTATAGAAAAAGTCAACGTCAAACATAATAGACTTAAAAAAACGTAAACGAACAAAACAAAATAGCCTATTTCACAACCGATATAAACTTTATACATCAAAATCCTACAATAGACAGAACTAAGGACATTACATGCCTCAATAAAATACCACTTTGTAGGACCATGGAAACCACTCCGTTCGTTGCGGATTCTGCTCAGCAGGCCCTCCAATAGTGCGGAATCCTATTCGAGGGTTTTCCAGTCGAAATCCCCAATCCCCGTGGCAATCCGACGATGTGGAGACAACGTGTTGATCAATATTGAACACCACGGGGATGAGAAACGAGGTTGGAGAAGGTATGGCGGCTCAAAACCCTACGGATATGACAGGAAAGTTGTGAAAACATTCTGTTTGCAGGTCTATATACAGGTTCTACTCATTCGACCGAATGAGTTGTACGAAACACTCATTCGGGCGAATGGCTCAGCCGAATGAGCTGGTCAACCGAATGAGTCATGAGAGTGACTCATTCATTTGCCTCACACATTCTCTAGTCGTTCATTCGTGCAAATGAACTCATTTGTATGAATTATTCACACGAATGCGTCTGTATTATAGAAAAAGTGAAAGTCAAACATATAAACTTTAACAAACGTAAACAAACAAAACATAATAGTCTATTTCATTACTGATATTAACTTTATACATCTATATCCTACAATACACATAACTATGGACATTATATGCACCAAAAAAATACCACCATGTAGAACTTTGGAAACCACTCCATTCCTTGTGGAATCCTATTGGAGGGTTTTCCAATCGAACTCAACAATCCCCGTGGCAATCCGACGATGCGGAGACAACGTGTTGATCAATATCGAACACCATGGGGATGAGAAACGAAGTTGGAGAAGGGATGGCGGCTCAAAACCCTACGGATATGACAGGAAAGTTTTGAAAACATTCTATTTACAGGTCTAAATATAGGTTGTACTCATTCGGCCGAATGAGTTGTACGAGACACTCATTCGGGCTAATGGCTCAGCCGAATGAGCAGGTCAACCGAATGAGTCATGCGAGTGACTCATTCGTTTGCCTCACACATTCACCAGTCGTTCATTCGTGCAAATGAACTCATTTGTATGAATTATTCACACGAATGCGTCCATATTATAGAAAAATACAAAGTCAAACATATAAACTTAAACAAACGTAAACAAACAAAACATAATGGTCTATTTCATTACTGATAGAAACTTTATACATCTAAATCCTACAATACACAGAACTATGGACATTATATGCACAAAAAATATACCACCTAGTAGAACTTTTGAAACCACTCCGTTCCTTGTGGATTCTGCTCAGCAGACCCTCGAATAGTGGGGAATCCTATTCGAGGGTTTTCCAATGGAAATCACCAAACCCCGTGACTATCCCACGATGCGGAGACAACGTTTAGATCAATATCGAACACCACGGCGACGAAAAACGAACTTGGAGAAGGGATGGCTGCTCAAAACCCTACGGATGTGACAGGGAATGTTCAGGGGTCAGAAAAGTTTTCAAAACATTCTGTTTACAGGTCTATATATAGGTTGTACTCATTCGGCCGAATGAGTTGTACGAGACACTCATTCGGGCGAATGGCTGAGCCGAATGAGCAGGTCAACCGAATGAGTCATGCGAGTGACTCATTCGTTTGCCTCTGGCATTCGCTAGGCATTCATTTATGCGAATTAACTCATTCGTAGGTATCATTCGTACGAATGGGTGTGTATTATAGAAAAAGTCAAAGTCAAACATAGTAGACTTAAAAAAACGTAAACGAACAAAACAAAATAGCCTATTTCACTACCGATATAAACATTATACATCAAAATCCTACAATAGACAGAAGTAAGGACATTACATGCACCAACAAAATACCACTTTGTAGGACCATGGAAACCACTCCGTTCGTTGCGGATTCTGCTCAGCAGGCCCTCCAAGAGTGCGGAATCCTATTCGAGGGTTTTCCAGTCGAAATCACCAATCCCCGTGGCAATCCGACGATGTGGAGACAACGTGTTGATCAATATCGAACACCACAGGGATGAGAAACGAAGTTGGAGAAGGGATGGCGGCTCAAAACCCTATGGATATGACAGGAATGTTGTGAAAACATTATGTTTGCAGGTCCATATATAGGTTCTACTCATTCGACTGAATGAGTTGTACGAGACACTCATTCGGGCTAATGGCTCAGCCGAATGAGCAGGTCAACCGAATGAGTCATGCGAGTGACTCATTCGTTTGCCTCACACATTCTCTAGTCGTTCATTCGTGCAAATGAACTCATTTGTATGAATTATTCACACGAATGCGTCTATATAATAGAAAAAGTCACAGTCAAACATATAAACTTAAACAAACGTAAACAAACAAAACATAATAGTCTAGTTCATTACTGATATAAACTTTATACATCTAAATCCTACAATACACAGAACTATGGACATTATATGCACCAAAAAAATACCACCTTGTAGAACTTTGGAAACCACTCCGTTCCTTGTGGATTCTGCTCAGCAGACCCTCGAATAGTGTGGAATCCTATTCGAGGGTTTTCCAATTGAAATCACCAAACCCCGTGACTATCCAACGATGCGGAGACAACGTTTTGATCAATATCGAACACCACGGCGACGAAAAACGAACTTGGAGAAGGGATGGCTGCTCAAAACCCTACGGATGTGACACAAAATGTTCAGGGGTCAGAAAAGTTTTGAAAACATTCTGTTTACAGGACTATATATACGTTGTACTCATTCGGCCGAATGTGTTGTACCAGACACTCATTCGGGCGAATGGCTGAGCCGAATGTGCAGGTCAGCCGAATGAGTCATGCGAGTGACTCATTCGTTTGCGTCTGACATTCGCTAGTCATTCATTCATGCGAATCAACTCATTCGTAGGTATCATTCGCACGAATGGGTCTGTATTATAGAAAAAGTCAAAGTCAAACATAGTAGACTTAAAGAAACGTAAACTAACAAAACAAAATAGCCTATTTCACTACTGATATAAACTTTATACATCAAAATCCTACAATAGACAGAGATAAGGACATTACATGCACCAACAAAATACCACTTTGTAGGACCATGGATACCACTCCGTTCCTTGCGGATTCTGCTCGGCAGGCCCTCCAATAGTGCGGAATGAGTTGTGAAAACATTCTGTTTGCGGGTCTATATATAGGTTCTACTCATTCGACCGAATGAGTTTTACGAAACACTCATTCGGGCGAATGGCTCAGCCGAATGAGCTGGTCAACCGAATGAGTCATGAGAGTGACTCATTTGTTTGCCTCACACATTTTCCAGTCTTTCATTCATGCAAATGAATTCATTTGTATGAATTATTCACACGAATGCGTCTGTATTATAGAAAAAGTGAAAGTCAAACATATAAACTTAAACAAACGTAAACAAACAAAACATAATAGTCTATTTCATTACTGATATAAACTTTATACATCTAAATACTACAATACACAGAACTATGTACATTATATGCACCAAAAAAATACCACGTTGCAGAACTTTGGAAATCACTCCGTTCCTTGTGGATTCTGCTCAGCAGACCCTCGAATAGTGTGGAATCCAATTCGAGGGTTTTCCAATTGAAATCACCAAACCCCGTGACTATCCAACGACGCGGAGATAACGTTTTGATCAATATCGAACACCACGGCGACGAAAAACGAACTTGGAGAAGGGATGGCTGCTCAAAACCCTACGGATGTGACACAAAATGTTCAGGGGTCAGAAAAGTTTTGAAAACATTCTGTTTACAGGACTATATATACGTTGTACTCATTCGGCCGAATGTGTTGTACGAGACACTCATTCGGGCGAATGGCTGAGCCGAATGTGCAGGTCAACCGAATGAGTCATGCGAGTGACTCATTCGTTTGCCTCACACATTCTCTAGTCTTTCATTCGTGCAAATGAATTCATTTGTATGAATTATTCACACGAATGCGTCTGTATTATAGAAAAAGTGAAAGTCAAACATATAAACTTAAACAAACGTAAACAAACAAAACATAATAGTCTATTTCATTACTGATATAAACTTTATACATCTAAATACTACAATACACAGAACTATGTACATTATATGCACCAAAAAAATACCACGTTGTAGAACTTTGGAAATCACTCCGTTCCTTGTGGATTCTGCTCAGCAGACCCTCGAATAGTGTGGAATCCTATTCGATGGTTTTCCAATTGAAATCACAAAACCCCGTGGCTATCCGACGATGCGGAGCCAACGTTTTGATCAATATCGAACACCACGGCGACGAAAAACGAACTTGGAGAAGGGATGGCTGCTCAAAACCCTATGGATGTGACAGGGAATGTTCAGGGGTCAGAAAAGTTTTGAAAACCTTCTGTTTACATGTCTATATATACGTTGTACTCATTCGGCCGAATGTGTTGTTCGAGACACTCATTTGGGCGAATGGCTGAGCCGAATGAGCAGGTCAACCGAATGAGTCATGCGAGTGACTCATTCGTTTGCGTCTGACATTCGCTAGTCATTCATTCATGCGAATCAACTCATTCGTAGGTATCATTCGCACGAATGGGTCTGTATTATAGAAAAAGTCAAAGTCAAACATAGTAGACTTAAAGAAACGTAAACTAACAAAACAAAATAGCCTATTTCACTACTGATATAAACTTTATACATCAAAATCCTACAATAGACAGAGATAAGGACATTACATGCACCAACAAAATACCACTTTGTAGGACCATGGATACCACTCCGTTCCTTGCGGATTCTGCTCAGCAGGCCCTCCAATAGTGCGGAATGAGTTGTGAAAACATTCTGTTTGCAGGTCTATATATAGGTTCTACTCATTCGGCCGAATGAGTTGTACGAAACACTCATTCCGGCGAATGGCTCAGCGGAATGAGCCGGTCAACCGAATGAGTCATGAGAGTGACTCATTCGTTTGCCTCACACATTCTTTAGTCATTCATTCATGCAAATGAAGTCATTTGTATGAATTATTCACACGAATGCGTCTGTATTATAGAAAAAGTGAAAGTCAAACATATAAACTTAAACAAACGTAAACAAACAAAACATAATAGTCTATTTCATTACTGATATAAACTTTATACATCTAAATCCTACAATACACAGAACTATGGACATTATATGCACCAAAAAAATACCACCTTGTAGAACTTATGAAACCACTCCGTTCCTTGTGGATTCTGCTCAGCAGACCCTCGAATAGTGTGGAATCCTATTCGAGGGTTTTCCAATCAAAATCACCAAACCCCGTGGCTATCCGACGATGCGGAGACAACGTTTTGATCAATATCGAACACCACGACGACGAAAAACGAACTTGGAGAAGGGATGGCTGCTCAAGACCCTACGGATGTGACACGGAATGTTCAGGGGTCAGAAAAGTTTTGAAAACACTCTGTTTACAGGACTATATATATGTTGTACTCATTCGGCCGAATGTGTAGGTCAACCGAATGAGTCATGCGAGTGGCTCATTTGTTTGCCTCTGACATTCGCTTGTCATTCATTCATGCGAATCAACTCATTCGTTGGTATCATTCGCACAAATGCGTCTGTATTATAGAAAAAGTGAAAGTCAAACATATAAACTTAAACAAACGTAAACAAACAAAACATAATAGTCTATTTCATTACTGATATAAAATTTATACATCTAAATCCTACAATACATAGAACTATGGACATTACATGCATCAAAAAAATACCACTTTGTAGAACCGTGGAAACGACTTCGTTCCTTGCGGATTCTGCTCAGCAGGTCCTCCAATAGTGCGGAATCCTATTCGAGGGTTTTCCAATCGAAATCACCAATCCCCATGGCCATCCGACATTGTGGAGACAACGTGTTTATCAATATCGAACACCACGGGGATGAGAAACGAAGATGGAGAAGGGATGGCGGGTCAAAACGCTACGGATATGACAGGGAATGTTCAGGTGTCAGAAAAGTTGTGAAAACTTTCTTCTTGCATGTCTATATATAGGTTGTACTCATTCGACCGAATGAATTGTACGAAACACTCATTCGGGCAAATGGCTCAGCCGAATGAGCTGGTCAACCGAATGAGTCATGCGAGTGACTCATTCGTTTGCCAAACACATTATCTAGTAGTTCATTCGTGCAAATGAACTCATTTGTATGTATTATTCGCACGAATGCATCTGTATTATAGAAAAAGTCAAAGTCAAACATATAAACTTAAACAAACAAAACATAATAGTCTATTTCACTACTGATATAAACTTTATACATCAAAATCCTACAATACACAGAACTACGGACATTACATGCACCAATAAAACACCACTTTGTGGATCCTTGGAAATTACTCCGTTCCTTGCAAATTCTGCTCAGCAGGCCCTCGAATAGTGTAGAATCCTATTCTAGGGATTTACAAAATAATCACCAAACCCCGTGGCTATCCGACGATGCAGAGACAACGTTTTGATCAATATCGATCACCACGGGGATGATAAACGAACTTGGAGAAGGGATGGCGGCTCAAAACCCTACGGATGTGACAGGGAATATTCAAGGGTCAAAAAAGTTTTGAAAAGATTCTGTTTGCAGGTCTATGTATAGGTTGTACTTATTCGGCCGAATGAGTTGTACGAAATACTCATTCGAGCGGATGGCTCAGCCGAATGAGCAGGTCAACCGAATGAGTCATGCGAGTGACTCATTCGTTTGCCTCTGACATTCGCAAGTCATTCATTCATTCGAATGAACTCGTTCGTAGGTATCATTCGCACGAATGGGTCTGTATTATAGAAAAAGTCAAAGACAAACATCGTAGACTTAAAAAAACGTAAACGAACAAAACAAAATAGCCTATTTCACTACTCATATAAACTTTATACATCACAATCTTAGAATAGACCAAACAAGGGACATTACATGCACCAACAAAATACCACTTTGTAGGACCACGGAATCCACTCCGTTCCTTGCGGATTCTGCACAGCAGGCCATCCAAGAATGTGGAATCCTATTTGAGGGTGTTCCAATCGAACTTAACAATCCCCGTGGCAATCCGACGATGCGGAGACAATGTGTTGATCAATATCGAACACCACGGGGATGAGAAACGAAGTTAGAGAAGGGATGGCAGCTCAAAACCCTAGGGATATGACAGGAAAGTTGTCAAAACATTTTGTATGCAGGTCTATAAATAGGTTCTACTCATTCGACCGAATGAGTTGTACGAAACACTCATTCGGGCGAATGGCTCAGCCGAATGAGCAGGTCAACCGAATGGGTCATGCGAGTGACGCATTCGTTTGTCTCACACATTCTCTAGTCGTTCATTCGTGCAAATGAACTCATTTGTATGAATTATTCGCACGAATGCGTCTGTATTATAGAAAAAGTCAAAGTCAAACATAGTATACTTAAAGAAACGTAGACGAACAAAACAGAATAGTCTACTTCACTACAGATATAAACTTCATACATCAAAATCCTACAATACACAGAACTAGGGACATTACATGCACCAACAAAATACCACTTGTTAGACCATGGAAACCACTCCGTTCCTTGCAGAATCTGCTCAGCAGGCCCTCGAATAGTACGGAATCATATTCTAGGGTTTTGCAATCGAAATCACCAAACCCCGTGGCTATCCGACAATGCGGAGACAACGTTTTGACCTATATCGAACACCACGAGGATGAGAAACGAAGTTGGAGAAGGGATGGCGGCTCAAAACCCTACGGATATGACAGGAAAGTTGTGAAAACATTCTGTTTGCAGGTCTATATATAGGTTCTACTCATTCGACCGAATGAGTTGTACGAAACACTCATTCGGGCGAATGGCTCCGCCGAATGAGCTGGTCAACCGAATGAGTCATGGGAGTGACTCATTCCTTTGCCTCACACATTCTCTAGTCGTTCATTCGTGCAAATGAACGCATTTGTATGAATTATTCACACGAATGCGTCTGTATTATAGAAAAAGTCAAAGTCAAACATATAAACTTAAACAAACAAAACATAAAAGTCTATTTCATTACTGATATAAACTTTATATATCTAAATCCTACAATACACAGAACTATGGACATTACAAGCACCAAAAAAATACCACTTTGTAGAACTTTGGAAACCACTCCGTTCCCTATGGATTCTGCTCAGCAGACCCTCGAATAGTGTGGAATCCTATTCGAGGGTTTTACAATCGATATCACCAATCCCCGTGGCAATCCGACGATGCGGAGACAACGTGTTGATCAATATCAAACACCACGGGGAGGAGAAACGAAGTTGGAGAAGGGATGGCGGCTCAAAACCCTACGGATATGACAAGAAAGTTGTGAAAACATTCTGTTTGCAGGTCTATATATAGGTTCTACTCATTCGACCGAGTGAGTTGTACGACACACTCATTCGGGCGAATGGCTCAGCCGAATGAGTCGGTCAACCGAATGAGTCATGCGAGTGACTCATTCGTTTGCCTCACATATTCTCTAGTCGTTCATTCGTGCAAATGAACTCATTTGTATGAATTATTCGCACGAATGCGTCTGTATTATAGAAAAAGTCAAATTCAAACATTTAAACTTAAACAAACAAAACATAATAGTCCATTTCACTACTGATATAAACTTTATATATGAAAATCCTACAATACACAGAACTATGGACATTACATGCACCAACAAAACACCACTTTGTGGATCCTTGGAAACCACTCCGCTCATTGCGAATTCTGCTCAGCAGGCCCTCGAATAGTGCAGAATCCTATTCTAGGATTTTACAAAATAATCACCAAACCCCGTGGCTATCCGACGATGCGGTGACAACTTTTAGATCAATATCGAACACCACGGGGATGAAAAATGAACTTGGAGAAGGGATGGCAGCTCAAAACCCAACGGATATGACAGGAATGTTGTGAAAACATTCTGTTCACAGGTCTATATATAGGTTCCACTCATTCGACCGAATGAGTTGTACGAAACACTCATTCGGGCGAATGGCTCAGCCAAATGAGTTGGTCAACCGAATGAGTCATGCGAGTGACTCATTCGTTTGCCTCACACATTCTCTAGTCGTTCATTCGTGAAAATGAACTCATTTGTATGAATTATTCACACGAATGCGTCTGTTTTATAGAAAAAGTCAAAGTCAAACATATAAACTTAAACAAATGTAAACAAACCAAACATAATAGTCTATTTCATTACTGCTATGAACTTTGTACATCTAAATCCTACAATACACAGAACTATGGACATTACATGCACCAAAAAAATACCACTTTGTAGAACTTTGGAAACCACTCCGTTCCTTGTGGATTCTGCTCAGCAGACCCTGGAATAGTGTGGAATCCTATTCAAGGGTTTTCCAATCGAAATCATCAAACCCCCTAGCTATCCGACGATACGGAGACAACGTTTTGATCAATATCGAACACCACAGCGACGAAAAACGAACTTGGAGAAGGGATGGCCGCTCAAAACCCTACGGATGTGACAGGGAATGTTCAGGGGTCAGAAAAGTTTTGAAAACATTCTGTTTATAGGACTACATATAGTTTGTACTCAATCGGCCGGTTGAGTTGTACGAGACACTCATTCGGGCGAATGGCTGAGCCGAATGAGCAGGTCAACCGAATGAGTCATGAGAGTGACGCATTCGTTTGCCTCTGACATTCGCTAGTCATTCATTCAAGCGAATGAACTCATTCGTACGTATCATTCGCAAGAATGGGTCTGTATTTTTGAAGAAGTCAAAGTCAAACATAGTAGACTTAAAAAAACGTAAACGAACAAAACAAAACAGCCTATTTCATTACTCATATAAACTTCATACATCAAAATCCAACAATAGACAGAACTAGGGACATTACATGCACCAACAAAATACTATTTTGTAGGACCATGGAAACCACTCCGTTCCTTGCGGATTCTGCTCAGCAGGCCCTCCAATAGTGCGGAAATACTATTCGAGGGTTTTGCAATCGAAATAACCATGCCCCGTGGCAATCCGACGATGCGGAGACAGCGTGTTGATAAATATCGAACACCACGGGGATGAGAAACGAAGTTGGAGAAGGGATGGCGGCTCAAATCCCTACGGATATGACAAGAAAGTTGTGAAAACATTCTGTTTGCAGGTCTATATATAGGTTCTACTCATTTGACCGAATGAGTTGTACGAAACATTCATTCGGGCGAGTGGCTCAGCCGAATGAGTTGGTCAACCGAATGAGTCATGCGAGTGACTCATTCGTTTGCCTCACACATTCTGTAGTCGTTCATTCGTGAAAATGAACTCATTTGTATGAATTATTCGCACGAATGCGTCTGTATTATAGAAAAAGTCAAAGTCAAACATATAAACTTAAACAAACAAAACATAATAGTCTATTTCACTACTGATATAAACTTTATACATGAAAATCCTACAATACACAGAACTATGGACATTACATGCACCAACGAAACACCACTTTGTGGATCCTTGGAAACCACTCCGTTCATTGCCAATTCTGCTCAGCAGGACCTCGAATAGTGCAGAATCCTAATCTAAGGTTTTACAAAATAATCACCAAACCCCGTGGCAATCCGACGATGTGGAGACAACTTTTTGATCAATATCGAACACCACGGGGATGAAAAACGAACTTGGAGAAGGGATGGCGGCTCAAAACCCTACGGATATGACATGAAAGTTGTGAAAACATTCTGTTCGCGGGTCTATACATAGGTTCCACTCATTCGACCGAATGAGTTGTATGAAACACTCATTCGGGCGAATGGCTCAGCCGAATGAGTTGGTCAATCGAATGAGTCATGCGACTGACTCATTCGTTTGCCTCACACATTCTCTAGTCGTTCATTCGTGCGAATGAACTCATTTGTATGAATTGTTCACAGGAATGCGTCTGTTTTATAGAAAAAGTCAAAGTCAAACATATAAACTTAAACAAACGTAAACAAACAAAACATAATAGTCTATTTCATTACTTATATAAACTTTATACATCTAAATCCTACAATACACAGAACTATGGACATTACATGCATCAAAAAAATACCACTTCGTAGAACTTTGGAAACCACTCCGTTCCTTGTGGATTCTGCTCAGCAGACCCTCGAATTGTGTGGAATCCTCTGCGAGGGTTTTCCAATCGAAATCACCAAACCCCGTGGCTATCCGACAATGGGGAGACAACGTTTTGATCAATATCGAACACCATGGCGACAAAAAACGAACTTGGATAGGGGATGGCTGCTCAGAACCATACGGATGTGACAGGGAATGTTCAGGGGTCAAAAAAGTTTTGAAAACATTCTGTTTACAGGTCTATATATAGTTTGTACTCATTCGGCCAAATGAGTTGTATGAGACACTCATTCGGGCGAATGGCTGAGCGGAATGAGCAGGTCAACCGAATGAGTCATGCGAGTGACTCTTTCGTTTGCCTCTGACATTCGCTAGTCATTCATTCATGCGAATGAACTCATTCGTACGTATCATTCGCACGAATGGGTCTGTATTATAGAAAAAGTCAAAGTCAAACATAGTAGACTTAAAAAAACGTAAACGAACAAAACAAAATAGCCTATTTCACTACTGATATAAACTTCATACATCAAAATCCAACAATAGACTAAACTAGGGACATTACATGCACCAAAAAAATACTACTTTGTAGGACCATGAAAACCACTCCGTTCCTTGCGGATTCTGCTCAGCAGGCCCTCCAATAGTGCGGAAATCCTATTCGAGGGTTTTCCAATCGAAATCACCAACCCCGTGGTAATCCGACGATGCAGAGACAACGTGTTGATCAATATCGAACACCACGGGGATGAGAAACGAAGTTGGAGAAGGGATGGCGGCTCAAAACCCTACGGATATGACAAGAATGTTGTGAAAACATTCTGTTTGCAGGTTTATATATAGGTTCTACTCATTCGACCGAATGAGTTGTACGAAACACTCATTCGGGCGAATGGCTCAGCCGAATGAGTTGGTCAACCGAATGAGTCATGCGAGTGACTCATTCGTTTGCCTCACACATTCTCTAGTCGTTCATTCGTGCAAATGAACTCATTTGTATGAATTATTCGCACGAATTTGTCTGTATTATAGAAAAAGTCAAAGTCAAACATATAAACTTAAACAAAGAAAACATAATAGTCTATTTCACTACTGATATAAACTTTATACATGAAAATCCTACAACACACAGAACTATGGACATTACATGCACCAACAAAACACCACTTTGTGGATCCTTGGAATCCACTCCGTTCCTTGCGAATTCTGCTCTGCAGGCCCTCGAATAGTGCAGAATCCTATTCTAGGGTTTTACAAAATAATCACCAAACCCCGTGGCTATTCGACTATGTGGAGACAACGTTTTGATCAATATCGAACACCACGGGGATGAAAAACGAACTTGGAGAAGGGATGGCGGCTCAAAACCCTACGGATATGACAGGAAAGTAGTGAAAACATTCTGTTTGCAGGTCTATATATAGGTTCCACTCATTCGACCGAATGAGTTGTACGAAACACTCATTCGGGAGAATGGCTCAGCCGAATGAGTTGGTCAGCCGAATGAGTCATGCGAGTGACTCGTTCGTTTGCCTCACACATTCTCTAGTCGCTCATTCCTGCAAATGAACTCATTTGTATTAATTATTCCCACGAATGCATCTGTTTTATAGAAAAAGTCAAAGTCAAACATATAAACTTAAACAAACGTAAACAAACAAAACATAATAGTCTATTTCATTACTGATATAATCTTTATACATCTAAATCCTACAATACACAGAACTATGGACATTACACGCATCAAAAAAATAGCACTTTGTAGAACTTTGGAAACCGCTCCTTTCCTTGTGGATTCTGCTCAGCAGACCCTCGAATAGTGTGGAATCCTATTCGAGGGTTTTCCAATCGAAATCACCAAACCCCGTGGCTATCCGACGATGCGGAGACAACGTTTTGATCAATATCGAACACCACGGCGACGAAAAACGAACTTGGAGAAGGGATGGCTGCTCAAAACCCTACGGATGTGACAGGGAATGTTCAGGGGTCAGAAAAGTTTTGAAAACATTCTGTTTACAGGTCTATATATAGGTTTTACTCATTCGGCCGAATGAGTTGTACGAGACACTCATTCGGGCGAATGGTTGAGCCGAATGAGCAGGTCAGCCGAATGAGTCATGCGAGTGACTCATTCGTTTGCCTCTGACATTCGCTAGTCATTCCTTCATGCGAATGAACTCATTCGTAGGTATCATTCGCACGAATGGGTCTGTATTATAGAAAAAGTCAAAGTCAAACATAGTAGACTTAAAAAAACGTAAACGAACAAAACAAAATAGCCTATTTCACTACTGATATAATCTTCATACATCAAAATCCAACAATAGACAGAACTCGGGACATTACATGCACCAACAAAATTCCACTTTGTAGGACCATGGAAACCACTCCGTTCCTTGCGGATTCTGCTCAGCAGGCCCTCCAATAGTGCGGAAATCCTATTCGAGGGTTTTCCAATCGAAATCACCAATCCCCGTGGCAATCCGACGATGGGGAGACAACGTGTTGATCAATATCGAACATCACGGGGATGAGAAACGAAGTTTGAGAAGGGATGGCGGCTCAAAACCCTACGGATATGACAAGAAAGTTGTGAAAACATTCTGTTTGCAGGTTTATATATAGGTTCTACTAATTCGACCGAATGAGTTGTACGAAACACTCATTCGGGCGAATAGCTCCGCCGAATGACTTGGTCAACCGCATGAGCCATGCGAGTGACTCATTCGTTTGCCTCACACATTCTCTAGTCGTTCATTCGTGTAAATGAACTCATTTGTATGATTTATTCGCACGAATGCGTCTGTATTATAGAAATAGTCAAAGTCAAACATATAAACTTAAACAAACAAAACATAATAGTCTATTTCACTACTGATATAAACTTTATACATGAATATCCTACAATACACAGAACTATAGACATTACATGCACCAACAAAACACCACTTTGTGGATCCTTGGAATCCACTCCGTTCCTTGCGAATTATGCTAAGCAGGCCCTCGAATAATGCAGAATCCTATTCTAGGGTTTTACAAAATAATAACCAAACCCCGTGGCTATCCGACGATGTGGAGACAACGTTTTGATCAATATCGAACACCACGGGGATGAAAAACGAACTTGGAGAAGGGATGGCGGCTCAAAACCCTACGGATATGACAGGAAAGTTGTGAAAACCTTCTGTTTGCAGGTCTATATATAGGTTCCACTCATTCGACCGAATGAGTTGTACGAAACACTCATTCGGGCGAATGGCTCAGCCGAATGAGTTGGTCAACCGAATGAGTCATGCGAGTGACTCATTCGTTTGCCTCACAAATTCTCTAGTCGTTCATTCATGCAAATGAACTCATTTGTATGAATTATTCCCACGAATGCATCTGTTTTATTGAAAAAGTCAAAGTCAAACATATAAACTTAAACATACGTAAACAAGAAAAACATAGTAGTCTATTTCATTACTGATATAAACTTTATACATCTAAATCCTACAATACACAGAACTATGGACATTACATGCATAAAAAAAATACCACTTTGTAGAACTTCGGAAACCACTCCGTTCCTTGTGGATTCTGCTCAGCAGACCCTCGAATAGTGGGGAATCCTATTCGAGGGTTTTCCAATCGAAATCACCAAACCCCGTGGCTATCCGACGATGCGGAGACAATGTTTTGATCAATATCGAACACCACGGCGACGAAAAACGAACTTGGAGAAGGGATGGCTGCTCAAAACCCTGCGGATGTGACAGGGAATGTTCAGGGGTCAGAAAAGTTTTGAAAACATTCTGTTTACAGGTCTATATATTGTAGAGCCCGCCAAATGATGAAGACTGACAAAGTCAACACGGAAGAGTCAAAGCTCAAGTTTTTGGATAATTTCGTGTACAGCTTTTCGAGTACACGAAGTTATCGTGTACTCGAACCTTTTGTATCTAGATTTCGTGTACACCTTGGCCTAGTATAAATAGACGTATTTTGTACAGGTTTAGGTTGGAATCCCGAGGCATACGCTCTCTAGACGTATTGAGGCGCTTGTACTCGAAGTTTTGCAATATTTATAAAGTTTGCATTTTTCTACTTGCTTTCGTGTTTCTAACTTGGATTCCGCACTTGTTAGAGATCATTGATGATGTTTACAGAGATAAAGTTTGGATCTTGATCAGTTTGAGGACCTACAAGTGGTATCATAGCTTGAGTGCTCTTTTCATCATCAAGGTAACAACTTTCTGAAGCAAGTTTTATACTTTATCATTCTTCTCTACTTCATCTAGCTACTGTGTAAATTTGGGACTCCAAATCTTAAGAAATATTTTTATAAAATTTTCTTAAGTATTTTCGAGTTCAGAATTTTCAAGTTCAGCTATTTCGAGTATAGTTAGAGTGTTCGAAGTATAAATACTTTTCGAGTACAAGAGGAGTTCGACTACAGAATTTCGAATACAGTGTCAGATTCGAATACACACAAGATTTCGAGTACAAGAGAATATTTCGAGTACAAGAATATTTTCGAGTACAAGAATATTTTCGAGTACACATTTGTCTGTTTAACTTTGAGCAGTACCTACAGGGAGCTACAGGGAATTCGTGTACTGGACTTAGAAAATTTTCTGATTCATCATGGCTTCAAAGAATCTGACAAATTTGTCCAACTTACTCAATCTGGACAATGAGATCGGCACCGGAACAAAGCCACCAAGGCTCGTGTCAGGAGATAACTTCCAAGATTGGAAGTTCAGATTTCAGTCATTTATCAAGTATACCGATCCAAAGCTTTGGAGATCGATTGAGGAGGGTCCCTATGTACCCTCATACCAGAGTGAGATCAATGGTCCTCTTGTTCCTAAGGATCCGGAATTGTACACCGACAATGACATACTCATGATGGAAAAGGATGAAAAGGCATATGCTTCGATTACAATGGCCTTATCGACTGATGTTGCTCACGGATTTAATGAGCACAAGACTGCTAAGGAACTCTGGAATGCCTTGGTTGAAAGATTTGAAGGAAATGAGGACATGCGAGAGAGTCGGAAGGATATGCTCAGACAAAGGTTAAACAAGTTTAATCATATCAAGGGAGAGTCTTTAGAAGCACAACTCAACAGATTCACACATCTAATGACTGAGATGACCAGTTATGGGATTGAAATGACTAAGGGAGAGGTGAACAAGAAGCTGCTAAATTCACTACCTTACACTTGGAACTCTAACTGTACAACTATCAAAACGACCAAGGACATGTACAAGACTTCTTTAAGTGAGCTGATCTCAATTATCAATTCATATGACATGGATGATAAGCAGAGAGCACTGAATCATGCCAGCTCAATGGGCATTGCACCTACTTCTGAAAACTCTGCTCTTCTATCAGCAATCAATCTTCAGTCTCAAGGAATGCAGCATTATCAGCCTTCTTCATCTCATGGAGTTCCTTTTGAGACTGCCTCCTGTCATCTGGACAAGCTGGATCTGTGCTTAAAGTCAATCCAGAAAGTGAAGAGAAAGAGAATCTGCTGTTATTCAGGGATCATAAATAGCTACAATGCTTTTATTGCTGGAGAATTGGCACCCTCAAATCTCACTCAAGACAATCTAGAGCAGATTAACCCAGCTGATGTTGAAGAAATGGATATCTCTTGGCAAATGGCAATGGCTGTGTTCAGAGCAAAGAAGTTTATCAAGAAATATGGAAGAAACAGCTTTGGAAACGCTCCGGGAAAGAAGCTTGGGTTTGATAAGTCAAAATTGAGATGTTACAACTGTGACCAACCGGGTCACTTTGCCAGGGAATGTAAGCAGCTGTCACACCCCGGGCCGGCGGGAACGGATCGGTTTTTCCCGTCGGGCGGAAGGTTCCCGGGGCGCGATATCTTTGAGTGATAATCAAATGATCAGATTGTTACATAGCACATGATAATCAAAATGAGAAATGCTAATAATCAATGATATAGAATTACAAGATTAAATTACACTGTATCGTTCATAATTTAATCAAGTAAATCTACCAAAATGAATCAATGTAACTATATCTTGTATATGTACAAGATATACAAAAGATGATTCAATGTTTAGGCACCAAAAGCATGCAACACAAATAAGCTAGGTCTTCTAAAAGTCCTCTAGCTTAAACCTTGCATGTATGTCTCTACACCTGTTCGTCACCTGAGAAAACATGTATTTAAACAAAGTCAACACTAGGTTGGTGAGTTCATAAGTAAATTAGTTGAAAACTCTGATTCAAACACATGCATTGTCCCAATGTTCTGTTATGTTGCTTGTATGTGTAATGTCATACGTTCACTTGATGGCTCCTCAATAGTTATACTTACAAGCACTATGTTATCCTTGTAATGATGCTTATATATAGGGCATATGTAAGGGAACAAGCCTAGCCAACATCCCACCACATCACGACTAGAACTCCACACTACTTGTAATACAACTATTGATTTCCATTCCCATGTCACCTGATGTCCCATTGTTGATCACCTGTGTTTCCATGAATAGAATAATATAATGATAGCGTGTAGTTATCAAACCGAAGTATGACAACCATTTGTATAGTAAGGATGTTAGATTTAGTAAATCTGTTCCTTGTATTATTCTATTGTCTGTGTGTTAACTTTTATGTTACACTTTTAATTAATTAAAAGTGTTAGTTAACTGTTCATCATATGTCTCAAATGCAGTGTATAGGATCCGAATGGAATCCATTTTATTCCTCACATAATCAGATTAAAATGCATTTCATTCTCTCCTATCCCACCGTGTGATCCCAAGGCCTTTACGGGGATTGTCTCATGTAATTAACAAAGTCGAATAAGAACTAGTCTTATTACATTATGTTAATTATGTGTGATTGGCAGTGATAGGCATGAAGTTACGTTATCATGGTCGCCGTTCACAGTAATCCATATGGTCACCATGTAATCCTTAAGCCGTAGTAGTAAGAACAAGTCTTAGTACCCTTAAGAGACGCAGGTGGTGGATAATCAATGCGATCATACTACCTAGTAGTATGTTTTTAGGGTGTTGATCAAATGTATAAGAAATGGACTTATCACACTTGATCGTTTATGATGTGGAATGATATTCAGAAGATATTTTATCTTCTGATCATTCATGTGCTGTGAAGTGTCACCATGTTTCACTGTAATTGTTCTCATTGTTTATTCGTGTACAAATTGTTTCAATGTTCTTTCCTGTAGGAATAACTAAGTGTTATAAGATAAAATCTTACAACTTGTTATCCCAATGTGTTGATGATTATGAAAGTACATTATCATAATCTTCTGAGTTTCCCTGTTATCTTATGATCATACAAGCATGCAACAATGATAAGCGATAATAAACAATTTAATATTATCAAAATCAAAGTATAAATACATGTTAAACAAAACTTTTAAATAAATAAAAGTAAACATGTTCTCAGCCCCGAGAGTTAAAATCAGTTAAGATTAAAGTAAAAGGGGCATATGAACTCACCTTGTTGTTGTAGGGTTGACTTAGCTTAACAAGAATGAAGACACGCGCTCTTGATTGTTCTTGTGGTAGTTTTCACGTTCCTGTATGGTTTCACGATGTATTTGACTCATAAGCATAAATTATTTTGATTTGTGTGCGTGCTCGTGTTAGTCTTGAAATTGATTAATCATTTGCGTGTCTCGGTCATATTCGGCATCGGCCCATCTTAGTTGTTCAAGACTTGACAAACCTTTATCCCACTAGGTTTAAATTACTTACTTCATTAAGGATTTTACACTTTATCCGTTTACTTTCGTGACAATAGTTCTAAGTAACAAGTTAGATCCTTAAATTAAAGTTGAAATCCCGTGATATTTAAAATCTATTTTTAATAGTCCGGTCTTGTACTTATTAAAACTAAGCCTTGGTGGGCTTACTATTGGACCATGAGTTATGTGTAAGGGTCAAATTGATGGGCGGTTGCTACTTGATTCGTTTAATGTTGTGGGCCGAAATATGGGCTATTGGGCCGGTTTGGTTGATGTTGGGCCTGCTGATTTTTTATTGGGCAGCAAGGGTTTTTATTGGGCCGAAGTATTGGGCTGCCTGTGTGGGCCTTGTGTGTGAAGTGGGCCTAGAAGTAACCACTTGGATTTATTTATGGAATGTAGGCCAATTACAACCTTGGCTAAAAACGATTGTTGTTGAGCATCTAAGGAAATTTGGACCGACTATGGGCTAGTAGATAAATGGATGTGGGCCGGAATTAAACAGCATGGGCCGAATGAACTGGGCTGGAACAGCACTGCATTGGGCCTGAGGTTATGCAGAGGGCCGAAATAACATTGGGCTAAGGATGCTTGCTTTTGGGTCCATTGGAAAATTCGTGGCTCAAAACAATAAAGAGTGTGGAAGGTTTAACAGGCCATGGGCCGATTACTGGGCCGTTACAAAACGTGAATACCAAATGGATCATAGGCTTTATTTATCTGAACAAAATTGATACAATCTGTGAGTTACATCAAATGTTCGATGTTGGCATGTGGCTAAGGTTCGCTGGGATGTACAAGTTCCACAACCACAAGTTCGTCTGAAGATTGAAGGTTCGTGTAAGAGTAGGGTTCGTCACCCACAATGGGTTCGTGAGGAAGGAATGAATCAAGGCTCGGTGAGGATATCATCTAAGGTTCGGGAATGACTGCATGAAGAGGGTTCGTTCCTGAGATTGTTAGAAGCTTCGACCACTGTTGTGGGTTCGTGGGGCAGGTGGGGGTTCGTCAGCGGTTGTAGTGTAGTAGGGTTCGTGGCTGCATACACACCCACAAAGATTCGTTGGTGGATATGCAGCTAGAGGTTCGGCCAAGGGTGGTCAGCCGCAACAGGTTCGTGGTGGTGCTGTACATCCACGACCCCAAGCCTCCATCATCCCTTCCATCAATACATCGACCCATGGCTGTTCCTCATGATCCTAATGATACGAGTAAAACCTTTTGTGATCGTGTGGTTCGTAATAACAAGAGGTTAACCGATTTAAGAGGGTTGTGTCAAGCAAGAACTTAGAAAACCCTATTTTTCGTGATTATTCAAGCTCAATACCTCAAGATTCAGTGAACCAAACTTTAGATCCGTTGTACTTTCAAGTAGAAGGCATCAAGAGCTTCGCGTGGGTTCGAAAATCACTCAAATCGGTTGAGTTATGAGCAAGTTATGGTGACTTGAAGGTGTGAAGATGGTGGTTGTGTTCTTGGCCGGAAAATTCGAAGAGAGAGAGAGGATTTGAAGGAAAATGAAAAAGAACACTCTTATTTAGCCTATTTATATCACGTGTGGTGTCCGGGTCCGTTTCGGTGCTCGGTTGTTAATTTGTCGCGTATCCGGAAAAATTACGCGTAATTAAAAATAAATAGATAAAAATGTTAATTTAATTAATTTGATGAGTTTCAAAATTGTAAAAATGTTTATTATTTTTAATTAATTTTAAATTCGTTTCGTGTCGTTTTCGCTTCGTTACGTCGAATCGCGTCACCATCGCGCGTACTCGTTCGAATCGTCACTCGAGCGAACACGACGATGGTTTTGCTTTCCGACTTTTGTTTTCTACTTTCCAGACATCATTTCAGAACATTAAACTCACAGATATGTTTGTGTGAATCGTCACCCACGCAAACACAATGTCAGTTCGTTTATTCTGAAACGATACTGCAGTTTATGTTTAAATTGGTTTCCTTGGGACTCAACTAAACATCTGTTTTCATCTTGTTTTCACATTGCATTGTCGGCCATCTGATTCCTGTCATCTATGGAACTCAGATCGCAACCGATTTGTTTCTGATAATTGTTTTGAACACCGTTGTTTCTCATGATTTGTTGTGTTAACTGTAATTAAGTTTTCACTTAATAAACACAACTAATGTTTCAAATGTACGTTGTACTTAATGTATTTAAGTTACACAAAAATACGTACAACCGTTCTTGTATTTAGGATCTTGTTAATACAAAAACTGTTTACAAATATATGTACACATAGTTACTGTATGCAAGTACACATACCGTACGGACTTGCCGGGCGGGTCGGGTACTAGTTGTCACAGTCTCCCTTGTTAAAGAAAATTTCGTCCCGAAATTTAAGCATAAAGATCGGCTTTATTTCTCGAACAGGTGGGGATACTTGGCTTTCATGTTTGTCCTCGCGTTCCCAAGTAAATTCTGGTCCACGCTTGGAGTTCCATCGAACCTTTACAATAGGGATACGGCTACGCTTCAGTTTCTTAACTTCACGTTCCATAATCTCTACAGGTTCTTCAATGAAGTGTAATTGCTCATCAACTTGTATTTCTTCCAATGGTATGATCAATGACTGTCTGTAAGCACCTCTTGAGATTTGATACATGAAACACATATGTACTCCATGAGTCATCCAGGGAGTCTGACTCCTATGATTGAGTGATCAGGTGCAGGAACTGGAGCTGACTCTGAGTCATGCATTCATGGCCGAGGTGGACGACAAACAGAAGGAGGTAACTGAAAATCTTTGCTCTACCTCATGCATAAATAAAGTATTTAAGTACAGGTCACACAATGAATCTTTAATCAAAGAAGTAAACAAACTTAAATACTTTAACTCATAATTTCTTAAAAATGAAGGAATTTTTAAAAGGAAAGTTGAAGCCGAGGGTCGGGATGTGGCAAGGCTAAAGGAACTCTTAAGTGACAAAGAGTCCAACTATCGAGACGCTCGACGCAAAATCGATGAACTCACTTTAGAGTTGGACCAAGTCAAAACTCAGCTTTCTAAAACTTCAGTAAATGTGAAAAAATTTGATTATTCAAGCAAAGTTTTAGAAAACATGGTAAGCATACAATTCAGGAGGGATAATAAAGGTCTTGGTTTTAAAGAGTGTGCACCACCCTTTAACCATAATTACTCATGCATGCCAAGGATCAACACATCTGTTGATGACTTGGAATTGGATTCTAGTCGTGCTTGTGATTTCCCACCAAACCAGTTATGCTCACAGCTGACCCTGTTATGACTAATGATTCTAAGGTTTGTGCAGAAAAAACTAAGTGTTGCAGGCTTAGAGGAGAGAAGAAGGTAGAAAGAAGTGCTGGGAGGAGCACAGATTGTTCAACATCTACAAGACAATCATCTTTTGTTCCAAAAACTGATTTTGTTGGAAAATTCGATGAAATTGACATTAATCTAATGATATGTTGAAACATTTTCAAAAAACAGTTGCTATAAAATCAACCTTCTCTCCTTTGACAGCACAAAATGCACCGGCTCATTCCACAGTTACTAAAGAGAAATGTTCACAGTTCAACCCTAACTGTGAACCTTATATTCCAACTGGGTCATTGGAACAAATTTCTTCAAATATCCTCTAGTCAAAGTAACTGTGATGTAAAGCCCTTTGATCCAATTGAATTTCACCAAAAGGTCTGCTGTTATGCATGTGGGAAACCAGGCCACATTGCTAGACACTGTCTGCACCGACCCACTGAATTCTTCTATGGGAAGAATCAGAAGGTCATACCTAAGGCTAAACCAGTTAACAAACATGTGAGGACTGTACCATCCTCCAAGCCTAAGGCAACCTCTCAAAGGGGACTCAGACTCAGACTCCTTCCACTGCAAAAAGACATAAGAAATCAAACAAAACACAATATGGTTTTCATAAGCAAACTCAAAGATTTTCAAAACTAAGATAAAACCAGTTGACCAGGGCAGTGGAAGCATGACAAAACATATTAAGCTCAATTCAGAAAGACCCAAACCCAACCCAAGGATAGAGTTTTCTTCTATTACCAAAACACCTAAATCTGTTATGATTTGGGTACCTGTTTCTCATTAATTGAATGTATACTATGCAGGGAAAGCCAAGCAAGCTTAAACATGTTTGGTATGTAGATAGTGGCTGTTCCCGGCATATGACTGGGGATTTCTCTCAGTTGCATGAAGTTACACCATTCAATGGAGGTTATGTGTCATTTGCTGGAGACAAGGGAGGAAGGATAAGCATGAAGGGCACGGTCACTAATGGAACTCTTAGTTTTGAAGATGTGTACTATGTTGAAGAGCTCAATCACAGTCTTCTGAGTGTTTCTCAAATCTGTGATAAGAGTTTTTCCACACACTTCACAAACAAAGAATGTCTTATTCTGAAGCCTGGCTTTGTAGTGCCTGAGAAGTGGATTCTGATGAGAACTCCAAGGATAAACAATGCATATATTATTAATATGAACTCAGATTCATTTACAGAGAACACGTGTTTGTTCTCAAAGGCATCGGAGCATGATTGTCTGTTATGGCATCGGCGACTGGGTCATGTAAACCTAAAGAATTTGAACAAACTCGCCAAGGGGGATCACGTCATTGGTCTACCTTCTAAAGATTTCTCCACTATTGAGAAATGTATCGCTTGTGCCAAAGGGAAACAACACAAGAGACCTCACAAGCCTAAATTGTTCACTTCTATCTCTTCAATTCTTCAACTTCTTCATATGGATCTCTTCGGACCGGTTAACGTAATGAGTATTGGGAAAAAGTCATATTGTCTCGTTGTGACAGATGATTATTCCAGATTCACTTGGGTGTTCTTTCTGGCCAAGAAAGATGAAGCTCCAGAGATTTTGAAGAAGTTCATTACCTTGATTGAAAATCAGAAGAATCTAAAGGTCAAGGTGATTAGAACTGATAATGGAACTGAATTTAGAAATCAGACTCTTATAGATTTCTGTGATGAGAAAGGGATAGCTAGGCAATACAGTGCAGCTAGAACACCTCAGCAAAATGGAGTTGCTGAAAGGAGAAACAGAACGCTTATAGAAGCTGCACGAACAATGTTGTCAGAATCAAAGCTACCATCTTTTTCTGGGCTGAAGCAGTTAACACTGCGTGCTATGTTCAAAATAGAGCACTTCTGAACAAGCGTCATCAGAAGACTCCCTACGAGATTCTATTCAATCAGAAGCCCAAAGTTGGACACTTCAAGTCATTCGGATGTCCTTGCACTCTTCTTCATACAGAGCCTAACCATAAGTTTGATGATAAGGCAGATGAGTGTTACTTCGTGGGCTACTCGTCTGAAAGGGCAGCATACAGAGTTCATAACAAGAAAACTCGGATGATTGTGGAATCATACTACATAGATTGGCAAGAAATGAACTCTACTGATGCTGGTTCTGGTCAAAACTGGCTGTTTGAGTATGACTCCACTTTTAAGCCCTTCAGCACTCCATCTGAGAATGCAGGAGCATCTGAGCAAGCCGATGATTTCTACAAAGGTGATGATGTGGACTATAGAGTTGACTATGTTCCATGTGATCCTAATCTTTTGACAGTTGATCCTCCTGGCATGTACAATCGTGACCCTCCAGCTCAGCCGACCCCAGTACAAGAAGTTCTCCCATCAGAACCAGACACTTCTCAGTCTGTTCAACCACTTCCAGAAGCTGATCAAATCTCATCTTCCTCTCACCAGACCTTTGATAATCCATTGTTCTCAGATAACATTCCTGAGGAACATTGTGTGGATCAAGTAACTGAGTCAAGTGAAAATGCTCATACCGACAACATTTCTTCCTCAAGTATAGATCAAGTGAATAATCTCAGCAACTTGCTAGACAATCTAGCTGTGGAAGAAGTGCCAACACTCAGTATAAACAAGAATCATCCAGTTGAAAATATTATTGGACCTCTCTCGGAAGGTGTTCTCACTCGAAGCAGAACCATTACAGCTCAGAACCTCTTGCCTGAAGAGACGACTACCAGAAGTCAATCAGGTCCAATTAATTCATGTTTATATTCTTTTTTTATCTCGCAGGTTGAGCCCAAGAATGTTAAAATGGCTCTCAAAGAGTCCAGCTGGGTTGAAGCAATGCAGGAAGAACTGATGCAGTTTCAGAAACTTAAAGTATGGAATCTGGTTCCCCTGCCCAAAGGAAAACTGCCTATAGGAACCAGATGGGTTTCAGAAATAAAAGAGATGACTCTGGAGTCATTATCCGAAACAAAGCAAGGTTGGTGGTTCAAGGCTTTTATCAACAAGAGGGGATAGATTATGAGGAAGTCTTTGCGCCAGTTGCACGACTTGAAGCATTCGAATTTTCTTGGCTTACGCCTCCTATATGAACTTCACGGTATATCAGATGGATGTGAAAACAGCTTTCTTATACGGAAAGGTAAAGGAAGAAATATATGTGTGCCAACCCCCTGGTTTTGAAGATTCTCAGTATCCAGAGCATGTCTACAAGTTAGACAAAGCTCTTTACGGCCTTCATCAAGCACCGCGAGCATGGTATGCTACGCTTACTGATCACCTACTCGCAAATGGATATACCCGTGGAGCTATTGATCAGACATTGTTCGTTCGCAAAGATAAGAATGATTTAATTCTCGTTCAAATCTATGTGGATGACATCATATTTGGCTCCACCAGCTCAGTGTTGTGCAAGGAATTTGAAGGGTGATGAAAAAGAAATTTGAGATGAGCGCAATGGGAGAAATGACCTTCTTTCTGGGTCTACAGGTAAAACAGGATTGTAAGGGTGTGCTGATTCACCAAGGAAAAATACGTCACAGACATTTTGAACAAGTTCAAAATGATGGAGTCCAAGCCGGCATCCACTCCCATGGCTGCTCGTCCTATCCTAACTTCGGATTTAGATGGTGAAGATGTTGATCAACACCTCTATCGCTCAATGATTGGTTCTCTGATGTATCTGACTGCTAGTCGTCCAGACATTATGTTTTCAGTATGTCAGTGTGCCAGATATCAGGCAAATCCGAAGGCATCTCACCTCATAGCTGTCAAGAGAATCTTTCGGTACCTAGTCGGGAAACCTAAGCTTGGTCTTTGGTATCCAAAGAACTCTGAGTTTCAATTATTTGCATACTCAGACAGTGACTTTGGTGGATGTAACCTGGATAGGAAGTCAACCACTGGTGGGTGTCAGTACCTGGGAGATCGCCTTGTTTCATGGCAATGCAAGAAGCAAACGACCGTATCCACATCCACTGCAGAAGCCGAATATGTTGCTGCTTCCAGTTGCTGCTCTCAGGTTATCTGGATGCAAAACAACTCCTCGATTACGGTTTGAACTTTCTTGACTCTCCTATTTATTGTGACAATGAAGCAGCCCTACAGATCGTCAAGAATCCGGTACAACATTCCAAAACTAAACATATTGACATCCGGATTCACTTCATCCGTGACTGTTTCGAACGTAAACTGATTCATCTTGAAAAGGTCCACACTGATGACAATCTAGCGGACCTTTTCACAAAACCGTTCGATACAGCACGCTTCCATCACTTGCTTGCCTCTCTCAAATTAATAAGTTTTAATTAAAAGCATTTTTGTAATTACATTAAATTTGTGTCTTACTCAGTTCACAATTTAGGGGAGAGAAAATTACAAAACAACAAAAGATTTTTCAGTCTTTGAGTCAAAATTTACAAAACAACAAAAAGATTTTCGGTCTTTGAGTCAAAATTTACAAAACAACAAAAAGATTTTCGGTCTTTGAGTCAGTCTAAAATAATCTATAAGTTTAGGGGGAGTTAGGTTTTTGAAATCCTAAGAAAAGGAGATTCTGCTTCATGTAATTCAAAGAAAATTTCAAAAACATTTTTAACTTTTAACTTTACAAAAACTTAAGAAAATACAAAAAGATTTTATTTGGACGAGCAAAGTGAATCGATCAAAGTGGGAAGTGAAATAATCTCTAAGGATCAAAATTTCACTGCCTAATTAAAACTCTGAATGAATAACAACCGTGAATACTATTCTATAACCAAAAGATTGAAATAAGTTTTTCAAAGTTTACTTGATCAAAACAAAAACTTAAATTAAGTAAGAAACTATGATCATTAGATAACTAGAAATGTGTGACAACTATTTGACTTCTTGTTAAATTCTAGAATCAAAACAAGATTGTGTTTCAATAAACTTGAGATTGTATTTTTGAAAAACTCGGGTATTTCCTATGTTTTGTGCAAACAAAGAGCGGGAAATACTTACTGAAGCATCCTATGTTTTGCGTAAGCAAAGATCTGGATGTGTGAAGTTAAGGCCAATGTGTCTGCAGATCAGTAAATAAAAGATGCCAATGAGCACAAGATGAGAGAACCCTTTCTTGTTCTTGATTCTAATCTGATGAGATCTGTTCTTTTCTTTTCTTACCTTAAAAACTCTGTCAAAAATAATTTTAAGTTCGTTGAAACACAGTCAAAGTTTGAAACCAAGAAGTTAACAAGATTGATAGGTTGCACATTAATCTAGTTGGTATTATCTAGTTGAACATAAGTTTTATATAATAATTTTCATAAAAAAAAAAAATTTCATAAAAACTTGATCAATAAATTATCTTCGAAGTAACGAATGGAGATCATTTGGTAAGGAAAAGTTATTTAAAGGTTGTGTTTCATTAAGAAACTTAACTAAGATAGTTAAATTTTGATAACAGATTTGATCCCACAAATTTTGAAACGATTTAAACTTTAAAACTTGTTCAAAGTTATTTTATTTTATTTTATTTTAGGAAAGTTAGAATTTTTACTCGAGATAAGAAAATTAAATTTAATTAAAGGGGTGCATATTCGAAATCGAGTATACGAAAATGAGTACACAAACGAGTACACGAAGTCAACCTCTATAAATATCCCAAGGATGTTGATTTCGTGTACCACAATTTCGCATACTCATTTTCAATTTCGATACTCTCTGAGGCGATTTTCTTTTCTAGACGTGTTTTCAAAATTCTACTCCGGCTATCTTATAGATCATCATTAGGCGACTCTAGGTATAGATTTTTATCAAATTTGACCGCGTATTTGAAAGTTATGATCAAAATAAATTTTCGTGTACACGATTATTCGTGCACAGTAGGTCTTTGGTCAAATTGACCAAGAAATACTTAAAATTGAAGCGCAATTTGTAAATATGTTGGTCGCCTCTCAATTTCGAGTGTATTGAACCAGGTTAGAAATTCTAAGGAGCCAAAATGATAAATTTTTTTAGAATTTTGAGTACACGAAATCACTAAACTTCGTGCACAAGGTCTACTTCGTGTACACAACTAAGTTCGTGTACTCTACACATTTCGTATACTCAACATACTTCGTGTACATGACAAATTTCGTGTACACCTGTTGTCCCGAGTAGAAAGGCTCAACACTTAGAAATTTTTTTAACTTAACTTTTTCGTGTATGGCCTCTGTTTCATATACTAGAAATGTTAAACTAACTTGATCAATTTTCTATTTCAGATGGCTGACTTAAGATTCGTACATGATCACAATATGACTGCATTCCTTGGAGAACCGCCAGCCAAGCACTCCGAATTCAAAAGCATGATTGAAGGGCTGATTCTGTCACCAGTCAACTATGCTTATATGGAGCATCCCCTGATTACTGCATCGTTTATTCAAGACTTTGGAGCTCAGTTGTGGAAAGTGTTGATGCAGATGGAACATTAGTATTGTCGGAAGATCCAGGGTCACTCCATCATCATTTCAGAGCAAATCATTAGAGATTGTCTGCAGTTCGGAGACAAAGAGTCTGACCCTGTGAACTAGACCAAGATCTGGTAAACAGAACTGTTTATCAGATGGGACATGAAGGAGCTTACCCTCCAACTGAGAAGAAATTATTACATCCATACTGGGGTATCTAGCACACGTGGTGACACAATGTCTGTCTGGACCGAAAGGGCGGATATGACGTGCTAAATCAGACTCTAAGTTCGTGCATGGTGGCCCTAGCACTTGGAGAGGACTTCAATTTCAAAGATGATCTTTCATGATATGCACGCGAACATCAAAGGCAGGAGGAAAGAGAGATTCCTGGCCTTTCCAAGATTCATTCAGATCATCTTGGATAAAAGATATCCGAACCTGCAACGCACATTGGTTCGTTAGAAGTTAAAAGGATGCGAGATGATATCTTCGGATACATGAAGATGAGCAAACGGGGAAAGAAGCAATACATCGGTCAGAGGCCCTTGATCAAGTTTGGGAGATTTGTGGGAGATGGGGTAGATGAGGAGGATATGCCAGGAACCCCAGTGGCTATAGTGGCAGAAGAGCATGACACTCAGGCTGCAAGTTCTAAAGCTAAAGTGAGTAAAGCTTCAAAGTTGCATCTGATGTTTCTTCTTCATCATCTAGTGAAGATTTCATCCGGAGAGGCCACCTCCCACAAGACAAGAGAGGGAAGAAGCTCAAGATGTTGATTATACTCCCACTCCCGAGTCTTCGCCAAAGAAGAAAAGGCAAAAGACGATGGCCCGAAAGGCTAGAGACCCAAGACTTCAGTCTATTCTCTCAAGCTTATCCTTCTCTCTGCTACTGCTGTCATGACCAGGCACCTGTTAAACCCACTCCTGTCACCAAACCACCCCCACACACTCATATCACCAAACCACCCCCACCACTCATATCACCAAACCACCTCACCACCTCATATCCCAAACACCTCACACATCACATCACAACCACCATCACCACCATGTCACATTACCACCCTCACCACCACCTGTCACAAAACCACCATCGCCCTCACCTGTCACTCAACCACCTCCACCACCTCAACCTCTCAACCCATTAAGCCACAACAACACAAACCTACACCCAAACCTTCGAAAACCAAACTCATCATCCGAGTTCCCTCCACACGCCCACGTCACCACTTTCCCCTTCGCCTCAACCAAAACCAAGACCAAATCACCTCCACCTCAGTCCGGAAGCAGCAAAGGAAAATCTCCTTTGCATTCCGACTCACCATACGAGCCTGTGCAGGTGCCTGTGGATCTCATTGGACTTCAGGAGCGAGTCTATCAGTTAGAGAAAGATGCTGAGATAAAAGACAAAATGATCATGAACCTGCGTGAAGGGAAGATCAAGATATGCTCTCATTCAAACAAGTGCAAAGGAAAGATAAAAGCTCATGAAAAGTTCATCAGAATTCTCCTGCTGGAAACCACAAAATGCAAAGGGATATAAAGCGACTGAAAGGAGAAGAAGTGTCTGAGTCTGAAGATGAAGTTATGGACGTCAGCGATGATAGTGACGACAGTGATGATGATGATGTGATGGAAATGATGACCAGGATCAAAAGAAAGATAAAGATGAAAAGAATGACAAGGATGATAAAGACGATCAAGGCGACAAAGATGATAAAGATGGAGATGACAAAGATAAAGACCAAGGTCCTCCTGATGACAAAGATCAAGGTGGAGACTCTGGGAATCCATCATCTTCCGAAAGCCTTCTGGTCTGTATGATGATCTATTTGGAGACATTCCAGATGACATCCTTTTTGGTGATTGTTGTACGCAGACGAGAAGACTGGAGCCGGGAGGACTTGACAGTATATTTGATGATCTTCCGGATGATTTTGATTTTGGGTCACCAAGCCATCTGAAGAAGGATCAAGCCAAGTCTTCTGCAGGGGCATCTGTAGAAGAAGAACCAGAAAAATAATTCTTGGCAATGTGTCATCAGATCCTTATATCGATTATTTGTATGCCCACAAATACATTGATGCATTGGGAAATGAGATCACTTCTCTGAATGAAGTGATAGATAGCTGGTTTGATCGAAAGAAAAGAAAGACTGGACGCCTGCTCCTCCTGTAGATAAAGCGGCTTGGTTCAAAGAAATGGGCGACCAGCATCCAGAGCATACCTTCATTTCCGATGACAGAAACCTATTTGCAGTTCGCAATGATAGATCAAATGTATGCTGCTGGATGTACGACAAACAAAGAGATATCTACTTGGTGAATGAAACGGATGAGTGAAAGGTCGAGTTCTACAAGAAGCCAAAGAGATTTTTGTTCGTTGCCCAAAGTAGACATCAGAAGCATTGACAAGGCTATGTTCTTCAACCCGTCTAAGGACTCACAGGCTGATTTGTTCGCAAAGTTTATCAAGATCAGTGTGAAGAAGAATTTCCCTGTGATGCGCACGGCAAAGGGACGACGTTTTGTCTCTTCGTGCATCATAGATCCAAAGACAAAGAAGCCTTGGGTGTACTATAAGTACTCCCTCCTCATGTAGAGCAAGCAGTCCCCGTCTCGCCAAGAGTTCCTGATAACTCTTTGGCTAAATTTCTATCTTGGTATTTTGATGATCTGAACCTTGCTGCAGTTATTCTTAGGAATATGGATGATATTGATGACATCGACATGATTCTTGACCCTATGGATCTTCTGAAGTATGGTAAAGATGACATGATGAAGCTGCACAACTCTCCTATACGAGTATATTCCGGAAATGATGAGCTGGCTAAGCCATTTACACGAGTTGTTGCTTATGCCATGAAGCTGAAGCTGTATGCTGGAGCAGGGCCACACAGTGTTACTCTTCCTATCGGATGACTTCGCCAGTCTAGGGGGAGTTTGTAGAGCCCGCCAAACGATGAAGACTGACAAAGTCAACCCGGAAGAGTCAAAGCTCAAGTTTTTGGATAATTTCGTGTACAGCTTTTCGAGTACACGAAGTTATCGTGTACTCGAACCTTTTGTATCTAGATTTCGTGTACACCTAGGCCTAGTATAAATAGACGTATTTTGTACAGGTTTAGGTTGGATCCCGTA